>JARBWK010000009.1:3518371-4118371 GCA_030556195.1 Anolis apletophallus
GGAAATTGGCACTCTCCCCTCCTAGCAGCCCCTCACAGGCTTCCAAGAAAAACAAATTGAGCCTCTCCGCTTGTATTTTTTAATACTATTTACGGTATTTTTTTAGAGTTACCCCCCCCCCCCAAGAACTGTTTATAACAGCTTCTTGACATCCATAGTTAACTGGAAGCAAGTTTCACTCAGAGTGAAATTTCACAAAGGTCTGGAGAACCAGCTCTATGAGGAGTGGCTTGAAGAGCTAGGCATGTTTAACCTGAAGGAGAGAAGGCTGAGAGAAGACATGATGTATAAATATATGAGAGGAAGTCATATCTATGTTGTGTTCATCGAAACAGGCCCAGGTTTCACACTGAGTGTATAAATACATTTAAAAACATATTAACTATATGTATTACTGTGTTAGAGTGTCATTTTGTGTCATTTTGGTTGGTGGTGTGCCCCAGGATTTTGTAAATGTGAAATGTGTGCCGCGGCTCAAAAAAAAAAGTTGAAAAACACTGATCTAAAGGCCTAAAATATATCAATCAGTTCCCAAAAGTAACTTATTTTGATTTTGTCTAGGCAGTGCAAAGCCACTTTTTTGTCCTCTTTAGTACACTTTCAGCATTTTTCTGTATTATTTTCTGCATGCTGTACACGGTAATCTCAAGCAATCGAAATAATACAGTAAGCATATTGGCTTCAGGCCAGATATACTAATAGAGAGCATCATAAAGCCTATTTGGAGCAAGAGCAGGAAGCATAACTTTTCCAAGAATGGATTTAGAGAAAAAACTGTACTGTGGGCATGTTTGCTACTTCAAGGATAAGTGACCACAGCCAGGCTTCCAGCTCACATTGTTAGAAGGGGGGGACCAAGGCTAAGTGCGGGTAGCCAAGGGCCAAGGAGCTTCCCCCCCTCCCCCCTCCCTCAACCTGTCTCTTGGGGAGACAGACCCAGCTGTGCTGGTCTGTGACCGTAATAAAGTTTTGATTGACAGACCCAGCACAGCAGGAACTTCAAAGTCAAGCTATGTTCTGTGTCTCCTCTAGAGTAGAACAGCTTTAAGAAGCATTAAACCCAGTCTCCTCCTCTACAAAGGGAAAGGATCCTGAAAGAGTGCTAACGCTGATGCTTTAAAAAAAATCCAGGTCTTAACGCAGGATATGGATGGGGAGACTGAGGGAAGTCCCCTCAAAATCGGTGCTTTCTTAACTCCGTTGCTGCCAATGGGCTGAAAAAAACTCTTTAAAAAATGTTGAACAAAAACCCCTTTTTGCGCAGCACGGTTTTTCCACACTGAAAATGGATATGGGCTTATGGAAGAAGAAACAGAAATGGATAGTGATTCACCCCGAATGCAAAAGCCTAATGTATGGGTGCATCATGGTATTCAGGCTTTAATGTTTGTGTGTACATTATATGCAAATATTACACACACGCATACACAATGCATATAGTGCATTTGGAAGGCTTCACAAAAGAGTCTGGAGCAACAAACACCTGAGACAAAGCACCAAAATCAGTGTGTGTACAGAGCTATCATACTGTGTATTCTCTTCTATGGGTCTGAAACATGGGTCACCAATCACCAACACCTACGACTCCTCGAACGCTTTCATCAGCACTGTCTTTGCACAATCCTAAATATACACTGGACAGACTATGTGACTAATGGTGCTGTCCTTGAGCAAGCAGGGATCACCAGCGTTGAGGCCATGCTATTGAGAACACAGCTGCACTGGGCAGGGCATGTCTCTAGGATGGAGGACCACCGCCTTCCAAAGATACTACTCTATGGTGAACTCGCCACGGGTCAGCGCAAGAGAGGCGCCCCAAAAAGAGATATAAGGACTCCCTGAAACAACATCTCAGGCTCGGCCAGATTGATCACCAACAATGGTCCACCCTGGCCTCACATCGGGAGGCACGGAGACGCACTATCCACAATGCTGCGGCCTCTTTCGAGAAGACATGCCGAATGGGTCTCGAAGAGAAACGACAACGCAGAAAGAACCGCAACTTGGAAACAACATCACCCAAGGAGACTTTCTGCTGTGCTTTCTGCAACCGGACTTGCCTATGTCAGATTGGCCTTTTTTAGTCATCAACGTGCTTGTAAAAAGCGTGGGATGAGTCCTTCCTAAGAACCTTCGTTCGCGAAGTAATGCCGAGAGAATGTATGAGTGTATAATGGTATTCAGGCTTTGGTGTTTGTGTTTACATTATCTTTCCTAAACTGGACCCAAACCCACAAGAGATGTGAAGAGAAATTGTAATCCTCAACTACATTTTGATAAAGTCTATTTTATTGTAGTAAAATCATTTTAATATGTAAGTAAATGCACAGCTTTTATCATTCATATATTTAAACACTTCAGGAAAAAATGATTGCGCGCGCTACAGATTATTAGGAAGGAAAGTTGGAACAATGATTGATTACACGTACAATAATTTCAGTTGTATTTTGCTCTTGGAAAGGCAGACTAAGTAGATATTTTCAAAGTATAATTACAGGCATCTTCCTTAAAAAGATGTGGGGCTCATCTGAAGGCAGCTTCAAGTATACTTAACCCTTGGTGTAATTGACAACAATTTGCCCATTAGTTTTAAAGCAGCTGGTTTACGTGTTCTTTTTTCTTCTTTTTTTAAAAGAGGAAATGAAAATTATGGAGTGAAGCTGAAAAGACGCATAACTGCTTAAACACTTTCACAGAGAAGAAATAGGATACTGGCATTTTGGGCAAGGAATTTAATGGAGCTCATCAAAAATTTGCAGATATGTGATATGCAATGTTTAAAAATAAGCTCTAACTACATCTTAATACAACATTTGGAACCAAAAACTGAATTCATGTTTTAAAACTGGGCTTTTATTCCTCAATCTGAATGCAACACAACCCTCTGTATAATTCCTTAGAAATATATCCAGCCCTAAGGCCACACTAGGCCACGGCCTAGGCGCGCAGCCGAGGGGGGGGCATAGATCTGGACCCCCCCCCCAAAGTTGGAAAAAACCAAGTCAATCTTCGGGTGCTTATGCGCCTGCACGCGGAGCCCGGCGGCTGATAGTGAAAGCGACTGAGAGAATGCCTCCCTTGAGCCAGGTGGGCCCCGGTAATGAGACCCGCATTCCAAGAGGCATGAGATCATGTCAACATGCTAAGAAACATCCATCACGGGTTTTGACGTCCGACGCACTCTCAGAATGCTATAATTGCTCAGTGCACCCTTCAGTCTTTGTCTCTTAGCAACATCGCATTCAAGATGGACTAAGGGAACGGCCGTTGGGGCCTTCCCTCCCAGGGAAAGCCACCCAGCCAGCTCCGAGCCGGTTTGTCTCTGCTCCACCGTGTCAGGACCCTGCTTCATCTACGGCTTGGCCGTGCCTAGCCTGCACTCCAGGTCACCATTGGAACTGGAGAGGGAAGCCTGAGGTCATCTCTGCGGTTGGACTCTCTGTTACTAAAACCTCGTACATGCTCCCGTGTCCCAGCCAGGAATCCCTCGAGGTTCGTGGACTCGAAGCTATGGAAACACTGCTCCTGCCTTCCTGCCTTTGCAGGGATCCTTTCAGGGTTTCTGGACTCTTGCTGCAGTAAGCACTGCTCCCTGCTTCCTTGCCCCGGCAGGGATTCTTCAGGACCTGCAGAGAGTTGCTACAGCTGTTCCTGCCTTCCGCTACGGCGAGAATTCCCTTGAGAGACCTGTCCCATTGTAGGGGCCAACGCAGCCACATTGCATCGGCTGCAACTTCTAAGAGACTCTTTGTTTGCTACTTCCTGCATCCCCGGCAGCTAACTGCAGCTGGGATTCCTTGGGGAAAGACTCATGCATGAAAGTCAGCTATCCCAGCCTTCTTGCTTCGGCTGGGGTAATCGCTAGGGGCTAGGCAGTGACCAGCGTGAAGTCCCGTTTGCCAGCCTCTCCTCACCGGGCTGCCGTGATCAGCGGCCTGAGGGCACTTGGCTCTACTACGACTCCTGAGAGACTATACTGCCTTTGAACTCTGTGCTTTCCGAGCTGCAACGCTTGCTGAACCGGAGAGGGCTTGGCTAAAGACTCCCTCTCTTGCTACTAGCATCCGGCTTGTGGTCCGAGCTACAGGATTATAATCATCTGTAGACCTTGCTTGCTACTTTAAAGGCACTATAAACGCCTCCAAGCTTTCTAATGTTTCCTGCACAATAAAACCCGGTTTTACCCTTGCCCTTGTGTGGTTTATCAGGGAGGTCAAGGGCCATGGCCCACAGAGGGGCGACAGATTCACTCACTCCTCCTCCCTCCCTTTTTCTCAGGCCACGCTGAGTCTTCCCCAGAGGCAGCGGAAGTGGAAGGTGCGTAGCGCTGCATGGATGGGGGCCGCGCAGCTGCCGCTGTGGCCTCTGGGATGCATCAGCGTGGGCGTGGCCTGAGAAGGAGGGAGGGAGGAGGAGTGAGTGCAGCAGCAGAGCAAAGGAGGGGGCAGGCACCCGACCCGCGCATGCGCACATTGGAGCGTGCGTATGTCCGCACGCGAAGGCAAGCCATGAGGGAAGACAAACAGAAGGAGGCTTTGGCCAGCAACTGCGAGGAGTTCATCTGCTTTACCAAATTGCAGAAGAGAGGTCTGTCTGCTTTCATTCTGGCTCATAATATTTGTGGAATTATGTCAGGGTGGTAGAAATAACTGTTTGGATGCATTTCTAAATTCCCATTGTCCACATTGCCCAGCATTTAATGGTCTTGCAGCTGCAAAGCTTAGCCGGCTGCTGCCTGGGAAAATGCTATGTTGGGAGGTGGTTAGCTGGCCCTGTTTCTTATCTGGATTTCCTGTTTTTGAGTATTGTTCTTTCTTTAGTGCTGCAATTGAGCACCTTGATTAGCATTTAATGGCCTTGCAACTGCAAAGCCTAGCTGGTTGCTACCTGGGGGACTCCTTTGTTGGGAGGTGGTACTGAGGAAGGAAGGAAGGAAGGAAGGAAGGAAGGAAGGCAGGCCCTCCAGGCCTCTCCCCACTACTCTCCCTCCCTGGGGCATGGGGATCCTAATCAGCCTTGGCAGATGGCCACCCCGCCACGGCCCCCAAGCCCGCAGGCGAAAAAGGAAGGAAGGAAAGAAGGAAGGAAGGAAGGAAGGAAGGAAAGGCAGGCATGGCTTGGGCCCCACCCTCCCTTCCTGGATCCCAAACAACAACTTTCAGTGCCGGTAGTAGAGGGGCGTAATTCCAAAGTGTGGCCTAGGAGCGCAAAAAGGCCTGAATATATCTCTCACTACCCAATGGCACTTACCTCCAAGTAAACATTCACAGGCTATAGCTTTATTGGGACTTACTTCCAAGTCAGAGAAATATGTTTCCAACATTAGTATTATTTGATTTTTAAAAACATTAATATCTCAATCAATTTTCAATACACCCTTGGATTGATCCCCCAACTGAGGGTCATGTGGGAAAAAAAATCTGATGAAACTCAGATGTAGCTTGAATTCTGACTTAATTATAATACATTTTCACTGATTAAATATCAAGTCATTGGAGGCTATACAATGTATTCAACCTAGTCCCATCCACATGGTTACACTAAGTGTAAGGTAAGGAAGGTCAATCAGGTGTTGTCCCAGACTATATAAGAGGCAGGTCTACAGTGACTACTTATCTCGAATGCCAGATTAGCACTGGGATGATTTAGAGTGCCACCCCCCAGCTACTTTGGAAGCAGGAGGAAATATTGACCATGCAGTGCCACTGAACCCAGTTTGGCACCACTGAACAGCCATCCTTACCCTCTCCCATTCTTCTCATTGCACCAGTCAGTGGGCAGAAAATGGCTCATGCTGGTTGCTCACCACATGAAGGGATGTCAGCCAGGACACCAGTGCAATGCAGGAGGTGTGGGGGGGGGAGTAGCACCCAGTGTCACTCCAGGTAACTAGTGATAGACACTAGCAATGGACACTAGCCACTAGAATTTATTTATTTACGGTATTTGTATGCCGCCTTCCTCAGCCCATAGGCGACAGTCAGGGGGGATCCCTGCGCAGAGCCATTTCGCCCTCCGGGGCTTCTTCGAGACCGTGGACGTATCCGTACAAATTCACTTGATCCGGGGCATTGATGAAAATAGTACTAATATTAACATAATGTCCATTGAAAGGCAGGAACCCCCTTTAAAGGAACCACATAGGCAAAACCGAGCAACCATACATACCAATAATCATGGCTCCAGTATGTATAGTATATCCAGTGTGGATGCAGCCACCAGGTCAGTATCTCCGGGCAAAATAAACGCACAATCAACTACATTAAATAGTTTTGAATACAGAACAGATGCAAGGGATTACACAAGGAGCTCATTAAGAGATAATCTGTCATTAAGGCCCAGAGGGAACTAGGATTTAAGGTTGATAATCCACTGGTTTTCTAACTGCAGCAATCGTTTCTTTATGTCCATATGAGGAGAGGGCTCGATTCATTCAAGAACCATGACATTGTAATCCTCAAAACTATTATGTGTTTTGAATTGAAGGTACAAGATAGAATTATAATTTTGTGTTCTGAAATGTGACCAGTGTTCCTGAATTCGAGTACGGAGTTCCCTCCCTGTCTCCCACACATAAAGGTTCCCACAACCACACGTTAAACAATAAATCACATTTTTGGAACCACAAGTTGCCCAGGATCCCCCCCCCCTGACCATCAACTGTTGCAGAGCATCACAGAAGATTTTCCCATTGTGGATTACAAATATTATTTGGATTTTTTGGAATTTGCAACTTTAAGAACTCTGGCTCTGGGACCTTTCATTATGAGTAACAATTGAGCATTATTCCTTACTGATTTTGATGATCTTTATCCATTTCACTTACCTGGAGAAATTCCTGATTATTATTTGAATGCACCACTTCAGACCGAGTGGTCTATGTGACATTTAAACTACATTTGATGATTATTTGATGACTGAGATTATAGAATTATTGTTCTCTTGTGAATTTGGACTCCTGTGTTTTCGTATATTTGACTTAGAGGAACTACAAACCTTCCATTTCCTGGTGGTGAAACAGCAGGTGTGGGGCAACTCAGGGGAAGCATTGCCCAGCCGGGACAAGAGTGTGGTGGTTCCAATTGGCTGGCAAGTGCCCTAGGATGCTTAAATTGGTACGTGTGATGATGTCCATAGAAAGGGCCAATCCTGGAAATATGCCACAATTCATGAAATGATGAGCACAAATAAACACCTTCACAGTCAACAGCTTTTTAAAATAATAACTTCACATTTATAGAAGTGCATTTATTCAAGCAAGAAAAGATATGCACAAATCCAATGTACACTTCCACTAATTTAGACAAAGGAAAATGTCATGTATTTGTGGTGATCAAAAGATAAGCATTAGGCATGGTTTAGAACCCAAAAACAAGAAAATCGAAAATCAAATGGGGGGTTTATTAGTAATAGAAAGACTTACAAAAAAATTTCCAAAAATTTCTAAAATGTAATGTAATTACTAACGAAATTCGTTAGTAGTTCGTATGCCAGCACATGCGCATTACAGATGGTTTTGGCCTACAACTCCCAGAAATCCTAACAGCTGGTAAACTGACTGGGATTTCTGGGAGTTGTAGGCCAAAACTTGAATAAATCACACTGAATTCTAGATGGGACTCTCCAAATAGGAAGGAGGGAGGGAAGGAGGGAGGGAGGGAGGGGGTATTCTATTCTTGGAAGCAGCAAAAAAGGAGGAGGAGCCCCCCCTCGCTCCTCACTGCCTCTCTCTCACCCCGATCCTGAGGGAGCGAGGGCCCAAGTTTGCCCAGGCTGAGAGGAAAAGGAAGAGGCCTGAGGCTGTGAGGAATGGTGCGAGTTGAAGTCCAAAACACCTGGAGGGCTGAAGTTGGCCCGTGCGATGGGGCAAGACAGAGCAACGGGGAAGAGAAGGGAGGGAGAGAAGCCACCAGGAAAGAGGAGGGGGCAGAGAAGCATGTGAGAGAGTGCAGGGAGAGAAAGGAGGAGAAGCGTGTGTGTGTGTGTGTGTGTGTGTGAAGTTGGCCCGTGCGGTGGGGCAAGACAGAGCAACGGGGAAGAGAAGGGAGGGGGGAAAGCCTCCAGAAAAGAGGAGGGGGCAGAGAAGCATGTGAGACAGTGCAGGGAGAGAAAGGAGGAGAAGCATGTGTGTGTGTGTGTGAAGTTGGCCCATGCGGTGGGGCAAGACAGACAGTCCCCGCAGAAGACAAGAGCCCGAAAGCCAAGCCCAAGCCGGCCAAGAGCACCAAGGCCAAGACGACCAAGGCGGCGCCCAGAAGGAAGTGAGTCAGCCCGCTCTTCCTCAAGACCCCAAACCACCGCCGTCACGAGGAAGAGAGAGGGGGAGAGGGAGGAGAAGCGTGGAGGACTACACTTTCCAGAATGCCTAGCAGCAGCGTCACTTCCAGTTCCCCATAGAAATGCGGGAAAAAGAAGATGAATGAAGGTGGGAAGGAAATGAGGGGGAGAAGACAGGGAGAAGTGAGTAGTACAATAATTAAGAATTAATAACGATCATTACGCAAATTGTTGGCCTCAAGGACCGTAAAGAAAGTCTACTTCCTGGTTAGCTGCCGTGATGCGTATAAACTAGAAAGTCCCATTACATACGAATCACTTACGATTTCTTTTAATTTTCATAACTTTTTTTTAATAAGCATAATAAAGCGAAGTTAGTACAGATAGTCCCCATTCTAAGATTTTGCCGGGATTGACTTTTGTCCTGAAAATGTATGAGTCCTGAATGGAATGGTTTATGGAGAAAACTTTGACAGACCTTTCAGTCCAGTTTGTACTAATGGACTCTGATATTATAATTAATAATGCATGCAGCACTTTAGTGTGTTGTCATTTTTTCTTTCCTTGTTAAGATATTGCTTTCAACTTTGCCTTCAATTATTTTGATTAATTAAGCTTTCTTTGTCTCCTTATATCTATTAGCAGATTCAGTGCAACAGATTTTTCACTTTGGGGGTAATTAAGAGGATTTTTAACAAAGAAAAAGACGAAACCCATTACTTACATTCATATTTTACTGATAATTATGCTAAGTAGTCTTATAATTTCCTAAGATGTTCTACATTCCTAAATTGTCAAGAAATGTGTTTGCCGTGTGGAATGTGTTAGCCAAGCCATTGGAATAAAATATGCAGGGAAGCAAAATTAATATCTTTATTCTCCCCCAGCCCCAGGCAATGTGAGGCAATGGATTGCTATAAAATATTGGATGAAGAACATTGAGGTTAACCATCGTACCTGTCCAGGTTGTGTCCTGGTAAGCTGAGAGGCCATGGGTGCATCCCCACTGTAGAATTAGAGCAGTTTAATGCCACTTTAACTGCCCTGTCTCCAATCTTCCATCCTTGGGCAAAATCATCGAGCGAGCTGCGCTGAGACAACTGCAACAGTTCCTGGACGATACCGCCAGCCTGGATCCTTTTCAGTCCGGCTTTTGCCCGGGCCATGGGACAGAGACGGTTCTGGTGGATAATACTGATGCACTTCGTTGTCAGCTTGATAGAGGGGGGTTGGCACTCCTGATACTCCTGGATCTTACGGCTGCATTCGATACTGTTGACTACGACCTGCTGATCCATCGACTCGGGACTTTGCAAATGTAAAAAATGTGCCGTGGCTCAAAAAAGGTTGAAAAACACTGGTTTAAGGCAGTGTTTCCCAACCTTTTTTGAGCCGCGGCACACTTTTTACATTTGCAAAATCCTGGGGCACACCACCAACCAAAATGACACTCTAACACAGTAATACATATAGTTAATATGTTTTTTAAATGTATTTATGCATTCAGTGTGAAACTTGGGCCTGTTTCGATGAACTCAACATAGATATCCTGGCAGGAATGGCAGAAAGACAAACTTCCCACACACAACTCCCATAACCAAGAAAAAATGCTATAAGAGTTTGGTGGGCATTGACCTTGAGTTTTGGAGTTGTAGTTCACCTATATCCAGAGAGCACTCTGGACTGAAACAATGTTGGATCAGGACCAAACTTGGCATGAATACTCAATATGCCGAAATATGAACGCAGATGGAGTTCAAGGGAAATAGATCTTGACATTTGGGAGTTGTAGTTGCTGGGATTTATAGTTCCCCTACAATCAAAGAGCATTCTGAACCTCACCAATGATAGAACTGAGCCAAACTTCCCACACAGAACCCCCAGGAGGCAAGAGGAGGTCTCTAGTTGGGGAAAGGGAGGCGGGCCTTCCCATTGCATGGAGAGGGAGAGACCAAGTAGACAACGGGGGGGGGGGGTGGTGTTTGTAATTTTGTGCCTTTATCGAGGTAGATTTCTTAGGGTTTTTGTACTTCAACACACTAGACTCTCCCCCCCCCCTTTCCTGGAAGTTCCAATTTCCCACGGCACACCTGATGATTGCTCATGGCACACTAGTGTGCCCCGGCACACTGGTTGGGAAACACTGGTTTAAGGTATCAAAATAAACAGGAGGAAACTTACTTGCTTTGCCAGGTGTTAAAGAGTCATTATCATGAGCCATTATCATGACTCTTTAACTATAATGTTTCCTTGAATCCCATTGAATCATAGGACATGCAGTTTAGAAGGATCATTTACAATTCACTGGTAAACAAATTTTGGGAATGTTTTGTTTCTTCCACACTTTTGCATGAACAAAGTAGATCTTAACATGCTGAACACAACTATGTATTATGTCTGTATCACATGCAGTTTTCCAAAACGGCAAATTATTATTATTATTATTATAAGAACATAAGAACAAAAGAAGAGCCATGCTGAATCGGGCCTCAGCCCATCTAGTCCAGCATTCTGTGTCACACAGTGGCCCACTAGTTGTACACAGGGATCTCTAGCAGAAAGGAGGGCAGAACCCTCACCTGATCCCGACCCCCCACAACCAGTACCCGGGGAAAATCCTGCCTGCCTCCATCAACACAGAGGTGGCCCTTGGATGTCCATTTCAGTAGCTACTGATTCCCTTGGTATCCATGAATCTGTCTAATCCTGCCTTGAAGCTGTCCAGGCTGACCGCTGTCACAACCTCTTCTGGAAGTGAGTTCCATAACCCAATGACCAACTGGGTGAAGAAATATTTCCCTTTATTAGTCCTAACTTTCCTACCTTGGAGCTTTAGGGAGTGCCCCCTAGTCCTAGTGTTGTGTGACAGAGAAAATATTTTTTCTCTATTCACCCTTTCTATCCCATGCATGATTTTATACACTTCGATCAAGTCACCTCTTAAATGCCGTCTTTCAAGGCTGAAAAGACCAAGGCGTTGCAACCTGATTTCGTAAGGGAACTGCTCCATCCCTTGGATCATTCTTGTTGCCCTTTTCTGTACCTTTTCCAGTTCCGTTATATCCTTCTTGAGGTGCGGTGACCAGAATTGTACACAGTACTCCAGATGTGGCCTCGCCATAGATTTGTAGAGAGGCAATACAACATTTGACGACCTATTTTCGAGTCCCTTCCTGATCATGCCAAGCATAGAATTTGCTTTTTTTACTGCTGCTGCGCACTGGGTTGACATCTTCATTGAGCTGTCCACCAAAACCCCAAGATCCCTTTCCTGGTTTGTCTCGGAAAGCTTTGACCCCATCAATTGGTAGGTGTAGTTGGGGTTCTTTGCCCCGATGTGCATGACTTTACACTTGTTTAGGTTAAAATGCATTTGCCACTTTGTTGCCCATTCACTCAATTTCGAGAGATCTTTCTGGAGCTCTTTACAATCAGTTTCATTTTTAACTACCCTGAACAATTTAGTGTCGTCTGCAAACTTTGCTACCTCAGAATTTACTCCTACATCCAGGTCATTAATGAATAAATTAAAAAGTAACGGACCCAAAACTGAACCTTGGGGTACGCCACTTCTCACCTCTTTCCACCCAGAGAAATGTCCGTTTATTACCACCCTTTGTTTCCTACAGTTTAGCCAGGTTCCAATCCAGGACAAGATCTGTCCTCTGATTCCATGGCTGAAGAGCTTATTTAGGAGCCTTTGGTGAGGGACTTTGTCAAAAGCCTTTTGAAAGTCAAGGTAAACAATATCGACTGGGTCCCCTTTATCTATGTGTTTATTTACACCCTCAAAGAATTCTATCAAGTTAGTAAGACATGATTTGCCTTTGCAGAAACCATGTTGATTTTCCTTCAGCAATGCCTGTTCTTCTATGTGCTTAGTAATTTTTTCTTTAATAATGGTTTCCATCACTTTGCCTGGGACTGAGGTTAGACTAACTGGCCTATAATTTCCTCGATCACCCCTGGATCCTTTCTTGAAGATTGGAGTTACATTTGCCTCCCTCCAGTCCTCGGGTACAGTGCCTGATCTTAGAGAAAGGTTATATATTTTGGCTAGAATTTCAGCAATTTCACACTTGAGTTCCTTAAGAACTCTGGGGTGGATGCCATCTGGCCCTGGTGATTTGTTGACATTTAGTTTAGTAAGGCATGTGAGAACATCTTCCTTGTTTATCTCTATCTGGTTTAATTCATTTAATTCCCTCCCTGAAAAAACTGACTCAGCTGCAGGCATATGTTGTCTGTCCTCCTGTGTGAAAACGGAGGCAAAGAAGTCGTTTAGCCGCTCAGCAATCTCCTTGTCTTCACTTATTGTCCCTTTCTTACCATTTTCGTCAAGTGGCCCAACTGCTTTTCTAGTTGGGTTTCTACTTCTGATGTACTTAAAGAAGTTTTGTTATTTTTTTAATGTTCTTAGCTATATGTGCCTCAAAATCTCTCTTGGCTTTCCTGACGGTTGCTTTGCATTTAGTTTGCCAGAGCTTGTGTTCCTTTCTGTTCTCCTCAGTAGGAAGAGCCTTTCATTTCTTAAATGAGTTTTTCTTCTTTCCAATCACATCTTTTACTTCATTTGTAAGCCATGCCGATGTCCTCTTGGACTTTCCCGGCCTCTTTCTTATTTTAGGAATGCATTTTAGTTCGGCTTGTTTTAAAGTATTTTTAAACAGTTTCCAAGCATTTTTGGAGGGATTTGATTTTTGTTACTGTTCCTTTTAGTTTGTTCTTTACTATTTTTCTCATTTTGGTGAAATTCCCTTTTTGAAAATTATTATTATTATTATTGCCCCTTAACATTAAAACATTAACATACAATTTAAAATATGCAAATATGCAAACATTACAACAAAATTAAATATAAACAGTATTAACATTCACAGTTAAAATCCATTACACATATTCAAAGTTGAAAACCACAGTCTAAGCCAGTGTTTTTCAACCTTTTTTGAGCCGCGGCACATTTTTTACATTTACAGAATCCTGGGGCACACCACCAAACCAAAATGACACAAAATGACACTCTAACACAGTAATACATATAGTTAATACGTTTTTTAAATGTATTTATACACACAGTGTGAAACCTGGGCCTGTTTCGATGAACACAACATAGATATCCTGGCAGGAATGGCAGAAAGACACACACGAAGGTCTTGCTCAACAGCTGGGAGTTATAGTTCACCCGCAATCAAAGAGAATTCTGAATTCCACCAATGATGGAATGGAATCAAACTTCCCACACAGAACTCCCATAACCAAGAGAAAATATTATAAGAGTTTGGTGGACATTGACCTTGAGTTTTGGAGTTTTAGTTCACCTCTATCCAGAGAGCACTGTGGAGGGGAGGGAGGAAGATGTGGGACGGGTCTGCGCAGTAGCGCCCGCACGGGTCACATCTTCCTCCCTCCTCCCTCCCGCAGAAGCGGCAGCGTGAGCAAAGTGAGGCAAAGTGAGCAGAGCGAGGCTGGGAAGAAGTGAGCCCGAGTGGAGAAGAAAAGGTGTTTGGCAGGAGGGGGAAGAACGGGGATTGGAGGTTCCAATTTCCCACGGCACACCTGATGATCGCTCACGGCACACTAGTGTGCCCCGGCACACAGGTTGGGAAGCACTGGTCTAAGCATTGCTGTATGTCTATAGCAGCATACACTGTGACTGTAATGGTGTCATCAGGAAACCAAACTCAAAATGTTTTGCCACAGGTTTTCATTTGTTTCAGTGTCCGATGCTTCGCAGATGGGAGTCCAACAATAGTCAGCCAACGTAGACAGATTCCACTTGCCCTAACACCGTTTCTCCATCATGGCAATGTCCCAATGAAATCTTTCGCCACGTTCATCACTCACAGCACCAAGCTTGTCTGGAAAGAGGTCCAAGTGGGAATGAAGAAAATGTATCTTCAGTGACATGTTGCACTTTATTGATTTGTATGCCTGAAGCAGACTTTCAACCTGTTGGACATAATCTGGTGCTTGATAGCTGCATATAAAGTTACAAGCAACATTCTTAAAAGCTGTCCACGCAACTTGTTCTGCACTCTGTAGAAGACCATGAAAAGAGCTTCATCACATTTCAGATTTGTGGGCCAATGAAAACACCTTTTATCTTTGTATCGCTAATGCAGGGAAACATCTACCACAAATAAATTAAAGCTTTGCTTTGCTTGTTCATTGCCTTCACAACATTTTTCATTAGCCTAATTTTTATTTATTTATTTATTTATTGAGGCTTCTTCGCCGCCGACTCCCGAGGGCTCGCGGCGGCTCACAGAGCCGGTGGCACAGCGCCACAGGGTTAAAACAAACAATTAAAAACACATTTAAAACAGTAAAATACAATAATCCAACAACAGCACTATCGTAGCCCCGGAAGGTGCGGGCACAACCTACTCCCCAAAGGCCTGCCTAAACAAATAAGTTTTGCAGGCCTGTCTAAATGGAAGTAGGTCTTTCAGGGCTCTGGTTTCGGCCGGGAGGGCGTTCCATAGCGTAGGAGCTATAACGGAAAACGCCCTCCGGCGGGTGGATGTTAAGTGTGCCGATTTTACCGAAGGTACTGCCAGAAGGTTGGCCTCTTCGGACCGAAGTGATCTCGCTGGGCAGTATGGGGTGAGACGGTCCCTCAGATACGCTGGCCCCAGGCCGTGTATGGCCTTAAAGGTAAGAACCAGCACTTTGAAGGCGACCCGGTGCTCAATTGGCAGCCAGTGCAGATCCTGCAAGATTGGTGTTATGCGGCAACCTGCTGGAGCCCCAGACAGGAGCCGGGCGGCAGTGTTCTGCACCAGCTTGAGCTTCCGGATCGACGACATAGGCAGGCCAACGTAGAGCGCGTTACAGTAATCTAGCCTTGAGATGACCGTGGCTTGGATCACCGTGGCTAGGTCGCTCCGGGAGAGGTAGGGGCCAGCCTCCTTGCCTGGCGGAGGTGGAAGAAGGCAGCCTTGCTGGCCATGGAAACCTGGGCCTCCATGGTCAGCTGGGAGTCCAGTTGGACACCCAGGCTCTTCACGGACGGCGCTGGGTGCAGCGCCGAACCGTCCAGGGTCGGAAGCCGGGCACCCACCCCGCCCGGGCCGCCCAGCCACAAGATCTCCGTCTTCGCGGATTCACCCCAACCTACTGGCTCGCAGCCATCCAGTGACGGCTTCGAGGCAAAGTTGAAATTATCGGGGACGGATTCCGGCCTGCCCTCCATCCTCAGAATGAGCTGGGTGTCATCGGCGTACTGATGGCAGACCAGCCCATAACTCTGCACCAGCTGTGCAAGCGGCTGCATGTAGATGTTAAATAACAGAGGGGAGAGAATGGCCCCCTGAGGAACTCCACACGTTATTTTCATGTGTAAAGGTGGAAGAAATATCTTCTTTGGATCAATCAATCAATGTATAACATTCTTCTGCCCTGGAAACAATTTATTGCGGGGAGTCAAGACTTTTCTGATGTAATGCAAATCTCTTGCTCGACTATTCCACTTGCAAAGGAAACAGCACTACTTCATGTAACCAAGCTGTAGACCAAGTTGAATTGTAACTACCTTAAGATCATCACACAAATTCCAATTGTGCTTTGAGTATTGAAGGAGGTTCAGCAGAAGTTGCATGTTCTCATTTAATTCTTTCATATGAACAGCATGTCTGAAAGGTATCTCTCGGCATTACTTCCCGAATGAAGATTCTTAGGAAGGACTCATCCCACGCTTTTTATAAGCACGTTGATGACTAAAAAGGCCAATCTGAGATAGGCAGGTTTGGTTGCAGAAAGCACAGCAGAAAGTCTCCTTGGGTAATGTTGTTTCCAAGTTGCGGTTCTTTCTGCGTTGTCATTTCTCTTCGAGATCCATTTGGCATGTCTTCTCAAAAGAGGCCGCAGCATTGTGGATAGTGCGTCTCCATGCCTCCCGATGTGAGGCCAGGGTGGACCATTGTTGGTCATCAATCTGGCCGAGACTGAGATGTTGTTTCAGGGAGCCCTTATATCTCTTTTTTGGGGTGCCTCTCTTGCGCTGACCCGTGGCGAGGTCACCATAGAGTAGTATCTTTGGGAGGTGGTGGTCCTCCATCCTACAGATGTGCCCTGCCCAGCGCAGCTGTGTTCTCAATAGCATGGCCTCAATGCTGGTGATCCCTGCTTGCTCAAGGACAACAACATTCCTCACATAGTCAGTCCAGTGTATATTTAGGATTGTGCGAAGACAGCGCTGGTGAAAGTGTTAGAGGAGTCGTAGGTGTTGGCGATAGGTGACTCATGTTTCAGACCCATATAGGAGAATAGACAGTATGATAGCTCTGTACGCACTGATTTTGGTGCTTTGCCTCAGGTGCTTGTTGCTCCAGACTCTTTTGTGAAGCCTTCCAAATGCACTATATGCCTTTGCTTATCTGTGATCTATCACTTTATCAATTTTGGCATCTGAAGAGATGATGCTTCCCAGGGAGGTGAACTGCTGAATGGACTTAAGCACAGATTTGCCTATGCTGACATGGGGATGATGGTGTTCTTCCTGTGGTGCGGGCTGGTAGAGGACTTCCCTTTTCTTCAGGCTGACTTCCAGCCCAAACAGCTCTGCAGCTGTTGTAAAGCAGGATGTTAGGCGCTGCAGGGCTGCTTCTGGATGGGCGACAAGGGCAGCATCTTCAGCAAAAAGCAGCTCACAGACTAGATAGTTTAGAGTCTTAGTGCAAACCCTCAGACGGCTTAAGTTGAAGAAGCTACTATCAGTACGATAGCGTATAGATATGCCGTCTTCTTCTTCGAGGTCTGCCATAGCCCTTTGGAGCATCATGCTGAAGAAGATTGTAAATAGGGTTGGTGCAAGAACACAACCTTGTTTCACTCCGTTAGTTATTAGAAAGGGCTCTGAGAGAGCATCGCCGTATCTGACTTGAAAGGTATAGAAAGGTTGATATTGCCATTGTGCAGCAAGACATCCTTCAAACTTCAAAACAAGCATCCTAGGACACTTAGAGCCCACAGCAGCCATCAGACAACGTTGCCTGTGGGTCTGCCCCCAACTGGGGTAAAAGCATTGTCAGGTGCTTTCCCCACAACATGGGAAGCTTCCCATGTTGTGCTGGTGCCAATGGAGTCAGTATGGGGCCTCCCTGTGAGGGCAACATGTTCATATTTATTTATTTATTATTTGGACTTGTACGCCGCCACTCCCCGAGGGCTCGGAGCATGTTAAAATCAGGTAAAACACACAGAGGTAAAAGCATACATATTAATCTATCTTAAAAAAGATTTCTGGCCTAGCAATGAAAGGCTAGTTGGAAAAGATGAGTCTTGCAGGCCTTGCGGAAGGAGAGAAGGTCCTGCATGGCCCGTGCATCGCTAGGAAGAGTGTTCCATATTGACGGCGCCATTACACTTACATCTGCGCCGGGTCGATGTAAGACCAATTGCTTTGAAGGTCGGTACTTCAAGGAGGTTCATTTTTCGGAACAAAGTGACCTCCGGGGTTGGTAGGGGAAAAGACGGTCCCTCAGATACAGCGGCCCCAGACCATGCAAGGCCTTGAAAGTTAACACCATCACCTTGAAGGTGATCCGGAAGCCAATGGACTGAGAAGCCAATGGAGCTGCTGGAGGATAGGTGTTATGTGACATCTCACTGGGGTCCCAGTGAGAAGTCGGGCAGCGGCATTCTGGGTGAGCTTAAGTGTCCGGAGTACTGACAAAGGCAGGCCGATGTAAAGGGCGTTACAATAGTCCAGTCTCGAGATGACCGTGGCTTGGAGCACCGTGGCCAGGTCGTCTCTGGTTAGGTAGGGGGGAAAGTGTCCTACCTATGATGGGGAAAGTGTCTGCTGCTCCCCCTTTGCCCTTAATGATAAGGAAATGTGTTTGCCTAGAATTGAGCAAGTACGTTGCTATAGGTCATATATCCACTGCCTGATGGTTAGGTCTCTGTACAAGTGCATCATAGTGGTAGAGTTAATTAGTGAAGGACAAAGAAGGATTTTTCTCACCCCTCTTCTCCCACCTCCAATCCTTTCATAGAGCTGCATTATGGAAATTGTACAAATATTATATCAAAGAAAAGCATCAGATTGGGAGAAATACGGTTGAACCTTTCACTTAACCTGCCCGATGAATAAAACATACAACCCCCTTTCATTTGAAACCAAATCTGATTCTTCCATTCAGTGTTGAGGATGAGGCTACTCTTAAATTCTCTTAAAAATGAACTTTCTTCAGCACCACATCAAAGAGTGCGCATATTGCATGAATTATTGATTAGCTCAGGGTGTCCTAGCAAATACCATTAAAAATGTATAAACCAACTTTACTATATATCAGGTCTAATTAAAGTCATTCCCAAAATATCTCTGATCACCTTCACAATAATAATTCTTAGGACCTCCAAGAGAAATTGTTCTCCCGCAACTTTCAAGTCAGATTTAAGTAATAGGTGTTTTGTCAGAAGACACATTTAAGTCTATCAGAAAGCTTGTTCAAATCCAGTCTCCTACCGATTTGTCTATTCATTTCCTTTGCATTCACTTGGTATACTGTGTCCAGTTCTAGGCACCGCAGTTCAGGAAAGATATTAAACTGAAATGTGCCCATAGGAAGTAGCCAAAATGGTAAAAGGTCTGGAAGCCATGACCTATGAGGAATGCCTAAGGGTGCTGAGTATGTTCAGTTTAGGTAAGAGAAGATTGAGATGGAACATGATGATGTTAATTTTTGTTATTATTATTTTGTTGTTGAAATATTGGGATATGGAAGATGGAGACAGCCGCTTTCCGATGTTTTGGAGACTATGTTCTAACCCCTTTCCGTCTGATCAATTTGTGCATGACTCCAGATATATAGGCATATAAAATAGGAATCAAAATCAAACATTCACTCATAACACAGCATCCCATGGTGATTCAGAAGATTGCATTGGATAGAGCAGTGTTTTTCAACCTTTTTTGAGCCGCGGCACATTTTTTACATTTACAAAATCCTGGGACACACCACCAAACAAAATGACACAAAATGACACTCTAGCACAGTAATACATATAGTTAATATGTTTTTAAATGTATTTATACACTCAGTGTGAAACCTGGGCCAGTTTCGATGAGCACAACATAGATATCCTGGCAGGAATGGCAGAAAGACACAAACTTCCCACACACAGAACTCCCATAACCAAGAGAAAATACTATAAGAGTTTGGTGGGCATTGACCTTAGGTTTTGGAGTTCTTGTTCACCTATATCCAGAGAGCACTGTGGACTCAAGCAATGTTGGATCAGGAGCAAACTTGGCATGAATACTCAATATGCCCAAATGTGAACACAGATGGAGTTTGGGGAAAATAGACCTTGACATTTGGGAGTTACAGTTTCTGGGATTTATAGTTAACACACAATCAAGGAGCATCCTGAACTCTTGCAACAATGGAATTGAACCAAACTTGGCATATTGAACTCTAATTACCAACAGAAAGTACTGAAAAGGTTTGCTTGTGAATTGACCTTGAGTTTGGAAGTTGAATGTTATGTTATGTTGTTGTTTGTTTTCTATCCAGAATCACAATGTTGGAAGGAGGCTCACCACTTTAAGGTCCCTAAAACAGGCATGGGAAAACTTCAGCCCTCTGGGTGCTTTGGACTTCAATTCCCACCATTCCTAACAGCCTGAGGGCCTTTCCTGCTTAAATGGCTGAGGGAGGAAAAGGAAAAGGGCCTGGAAGGTCCAAGTTTGCCCATGCCAGCTTTCGACAGAGACCTCTTCCCCTTCACGCTCTTTCTTCCCCCTCCTGCCGAACATTTGCTTTTTCTTCTACACTGCTGCTTCTGCCACCATTTTGATCCAAGGGGACAGCGTGAGCATGTTCAGGAGGGGGGGGGAGGGAGGAGGATGTGACCCGTGTGGGCGCTACTGCGCAGACTCACCCCAGAGCAAAGTGAGCAGAGAGAGGCTGGGAAGAAGGAAGCCCGAGTGATGAAGAAAAAGTGTTCGGCAGGAGGGGGAAGAAAGGGTATTGGAGGTTCCAATTTCCCACAGCACACCTGATGATCGCTCATGGCACACGGCACGGCACACTGGTTGGGAAACACGGGGTAGACCATATCAACTGGACCAATTGGACCCTTTGCTGACCATGGAGACTCAGGTCGCCATGGTCAGCAAAACGGCGTTTTACCACCTCCGCCAGGCTAGGCGACTGGCACCCTACCTGTCCAGGGACGACCTGGCCACGGTGATCCAGGCGACGGTCATCTCGAGACTGGACTACTGTAACGCCCTCTACGTGGGCCTTCCCTTGTCGACAATCCGGAAACTCAAGCTGGTGCAGAATGCCGCCGCTCGCTTGCTGGTGGGAGCACCAGTAAGGGAGCATATTACACCTATTTTACGGCAACTGCACTGGCTTCCTATCGAGTGCCGGATTGCCTTCAAGGTGTTGGTGTTAACCTTTAAGGCCTTGCACGGTCTAGGGCCTGAGTACCTAAGGGACCGCCTTACCCCGGACGGTCCCCCGAGATCACTGCGCTCGGAAGAGCAGAACCTATTGGTTGTTCCATCACCCCGCACCTGCCACCTGTCCAGTACAAGACAACGGGCCTTTTCATTTGTGGCCCCCATGACCTGGAACTCACTCCCCAATCATGTCCGGACAATACATGAACTGGGTCCTTTTCGAAGAGCCTGCAAGACTGTCCTCTTTAGAACAGCCTTTGGCTGAATTGAAAGAAATGGCTCTAATGCTCAAAACTGCGATTGATGATTTGTAATAAGCTGGCTTCTGACTCTGATGTGTTTTTACTGTTTTATGGAGATTCGTTGTGCATTTGTACTGCGCATTTTATTTTGATGTTGTGATCCGCCCCGAGCCTGCAGGGAGGAGCGGAATATAAAATTGACTAATAAATAAATAAATAATAAATAAATAAACTCTAGTTTCTTAGATATGGTTATCATAGTTTTCTGTGGGTGAACAGGTGGCACCTGGTAGAAGACATATGTATTGTATCTCAAAAACTAGAGCTGATAGGTGAAACTGTTGCCATTTTTTGGAACCAGCAGGTCAAATATATCCAGAAATGAGACCAACCTTTAAAGGCACTGAAATGTGTGTTTCCCAGTGTAATAAATCAACGGTTGTAAGGCTTGTTAAACAGGATGATTTCCCTTTTAATGAAGTACAGAAGAAGCTTTTTTTTTTGCAGAGCCCACTATAAACACTGCATGTTGTCGAAAGCTTTCTTGACCAGAATCACTGGGTTGTTATATTGTTATAGGTTTTTTGGGCTGTATGGCCATGCTCTAGAATGCTTCTAGAACTTGG
Organism: Anolis apletophallus; assembly: GCA_030556195.1. NCBI lineage: Eukaryota > Metazoa > Chordata > Lepidosauria > Squamata > Anolidae > Anolis > Anolis apletophallus. The sequence goes on from JARBWK010000009.1 coordinate 3,539,935, forward strand.
CCGTACAGCCCGAAAAACCTACAACAACCCTACACTGCACGTTGTTGCTAATGGATTTGTGTAAATGGATGGCTTTCAGAAATCTTAGTGTTGCCAAATGTTTCGTGACTCCAATATTGTGCTAAGGGGACCCCATTTGGGGACAAGACTCACAGTTTAAGAAGCAATGCTCTAGAGAACATAGAGCAATGGATCCAAAGAGCAGGAAAACAGTTTCTGACAGTAAGAGTTGTTTGACAGTAATATACACTGCTTTGGAGGTGATGGTTTTTCCATTTACAGACCTGGCGTTTCACAGCACCACCCTTAAACTGGAGGGATTGCCATCCTGGGTACTCCGATTTATCATGTCGGGAGACCGTTTTGGAACGGTCAATATTCTATCATGAATTTTGGGTGGAATTGATTGTTTAAGCCTCCCCTGTCTCTTCCAAATGTAGGATTCTATGGTACAACCACCACACTTGTATTCAGGGAGGGGAATGTACCACTTCAGCCTCCTTGTATAGATAGAGGGAGATAATGGTGTTACATCTGCTGAACCTTCCTTCACTTCCGGGCCCTGTTGACAGGAGCTCTCCATGGAGAAGAGCCAACTGCACTACATATAAGCAAAATTCATTGCTGTGTGTGCATGGCATATTTGTGTGATTACAGGTGGTATAGGTACAAATATGAATGAATATTTTCCATGCCTCAATTTAAATTTTTGGGGGGCAGAATTAATATTTCAGGGCAGGGGGCTCATTTTGTCTCACCCCAAGCACAACTTGCTTGGCTGATTCCACGCATAAGGAAGTAAATAATTGTTCATTCTATTCTCGGGAGGGAGAATTAAAACAATCTCATTGTTCTTTGGATCACTAAAGGAGTTGTTTATACATTTTGAATGTGTATTTGCCTCTACAAGGCCATTTTTGTCTGTGCAAATGATTTGTAAGCCAGACATTATTGCTATTGCTTTGCTGCACCAAGTTTATTCCAAAGTAGAAACACTGAAGGGGTTATTTGCATCTTTTCTAAGAAAAACACAGTCCTGTCCTTTTGTGTTTGCTCGCGGTGCCTGCTGTGCTTCACAAAGGGAAAGAAAAAGAGGGTTACTTTTTTGTAGAGAGGATTCTTGTGAAGATTGTGGAGAACCTGAAGAGAGAAAAGCATTTGGAATTCCAAAACAGAGGCAAGCAAGTTTTAGAAGAATTTTTTAAGAACACAATATGGTCAACACTTACAAAGTTGTGGCTATTTTAATTGGATTTTTATAAGCACCAAGAAAAAAGAAAATAAGAAGAACAAGATGAAAAGAGAGGAAAATGTACAAAGGATACTAATATGAGTTCAGGATGTATGCTAGTATAAACCGATCATATGTCCAAAAACAGATTCCTTTAAGTGAACGCTTATTAAAATGCAACCTATTTAGAGCTACAACTTGAGCGATGGATGGTGCTCATTTTCTCAAGTCTTTTAGTAACAGTAAACATGTAGAATTCAACCACATTGTCCATAAGTAAAGCCCATGTTGGTGGAAAATGCATCTAGGTATTATGAACTAAAATAACTTTACTAATATTTATAGGGGAAAATGGTACAGATGTATCCCTTGACTGTCATATATAATTAGTAGGCATGGTTTCGAACCCAAAAATAGGGAATCGAAAATCTAATGGGGGATTTTTTTATTAGTAAAAGAAAGAAAAACAAAAAAATTTCCTAAAATTTCTAAAGTGTAACTTAACTACTAACGAATTTCGTTAGTAGTTCTAAAGTAGGCAAAGCAGGGAAACAGGACTGATACTGTTTTAAGCACAGGCAAATCAAGGGGCAACATTTCCCTTGGTTTCCTTGCAGGGAGGTATAATGCATTAATATATTGCTATTAATATTATTAAATACCTCTGGTGCAGGCCTTGCTAGAGTTCTCCTCACTCCAGCTTTTTCCCATTCAGTTTTACCATAGCAGTCTAGGACCTCCGTTTGAACTCTATGGCTTTTCTTGATTCTGAACTCTTCCTTCTCCTCTCCGTGCTCTTTTCACTCCTGCTGCCCTTCTCTCAGCAGTTCTTATGTCCTCCTACTCTGTCCTTCTATCTAAACCCCCTTCCTGGGTGTTTAAATCGCTTTTTTCCTCAGTCCTCCAGCCCCTCTAGGAGTCCCGATCTGGATCTCTCTATCGTTTCCGGCTCCTTTTTCACTTCCTGGAGGAGGCCTTTCACTCTAATTAGGCTTCAAGCATGGAAGGCCCCGATTTGACTGTGAGTTATGTCTGCAAAGCTATTTTGGAGGGGGAAATTTTCCTGTTGGGGGGGCATCCAAAATATTTAATAATCTAATGAAATTTTGGGTCCAGGAGGTGCGGAAAAGAAAGTCCACTTCCGGGATTGGCCTTGCGATCCGTATAAACTTGAAAGTCCCATACATACGAATCCCTTCCGATTTCTTTTCATTTTCATAACTTTTTTCTCATGCCTAATAATTAGGTAGTAGAGATATCCATAATATTGTGTATCCTAACCAGGCCCAGATCAACACCTTTTTTGCGCCCTAGGCCACAGTTTGGAATTATGGCCCCCTCCCGCCGCCGCATTAGGACCCCCCAAAGACCCCTCAGGAGGCAGGCAGCCCCCCACATACCTTCCCGGGAGTTTCGGGGACTCCAGTGAGGGAGGCTCGCCCCGCTCTGAATAAGAGGGAGAAGAAAGAGAAGAGGAGGTGGGAGGCCCTGGGCAGTGGTGCCATCGCCGGGGCTTCGGTTTCGGTTTGGGAGGCTGGGTGGGTGGGTGTCCGGGCAGCCCTGCTTTTATGGCTTCCGGGGTTGCGCAAAGTGGGGCTGCCCATAGGAGGGAGGGAGGGGCCTGGCCCTGGAAACTGAGCCTCTTTCTCAGAAAGGAGGAAGGACGGAGCAGCCCGCCTCGCCCAACCCGTGCCTCCTGGCCTGGAAGACCCACCCAGGGTTATCCCCGCGAGTGGAAACAACAACAACCCCATTCTGCCTTACGGGATGCTCATTGGTCCCTGGGTGGGGGGCAGGGCCAGCCTCCGCCTCAGGAGCCAATCGCGACCAGCATGGGCTGAAGGAAGAGACCTCCTCCTTCAGCCCATGCTGGTCACGATTGGCTCTTGAGGCTCTGCAGCCGCTGCCCTCTGCGCACCCAGTGTGAGGCCGCAGAGCCGCCTTCAAGGTCGCGGGGCATGCTCCTCCTCTTCCTCCTCATGCTGCTGCTGCCTCATGTGGAGCTCTGGTCACGTGGTGCGCCCTCTGCCGGGTCACATGGGGGCTGGCTCCTGGCTGTATTGTCTGCAGGGCGCCGAGGAGGGAGCCCCCCCTCCTCCCTCCTTCCCTCCTGCCTTCCTTCCTTTTGGGTACCATGCAGCAAGAGCCAATCATGGCACGATTTTTTCATTATTTTATAACATTTTAATTTTCATTTTATTTTGGGCCGTGATCTGGTGCCCCCCTTGGCTCGCACCCCTAGGCCATGGCCTAGTTGGCCCTATGAGTAATCCGGGCCTGATCCTAACTTTGAATGTTCATCTGTGTATGGGCATGGATGTGTTGTAATTTCATTTCGCCATGCTTATATTTGTAGATAGATAATGTGTTAAACTCATTATGTTAAACACTGCTAGTTGCCATTTCATGCTTCTACCTGAGTCAGGGTGGAAGTGGTGGTGGTTCAATTTCCCTGTGCAGCAATTGGATCAATAATCAGAAAAAGATTCAAGTCTTGGTCTTTCTCCTTGTTTTTCTGCAACGTTAATAAAGAAATCAAAATATATAAATTAAGGGACAAATAAGACAGTCTTTGCAGTGCTGTAAACAGACTGTGACCTAAAACATTTGTTCGGCATTCTCTTCTGTTAACAACATCAGATTCAGATCATTGGCTCATATTACCTGGAGACAAGAGAGAAAATTGGTTGAACTAATTAGGAAATCTGCAATACAGGTAATGCATGTTTAAGGCTTTGGGAGCATATAATAGAAAGTGACCTGCCTAACTGGTACCGAGGATATTCATGGTTACAACTTCCCCAATTCAATAAAATGGGAACTAAAAAACCTATCTAGAAGAAAATATCTAATATCAGCTGCTAATTCCAGGTTCTCCTTAGGCTGGATTTAGCTGGCCAGACAGACGTCTGAGTGTTTTCTCAGTAATCAAATTACAGTTTTGCAGAATATGATTACACAGGTTTTGTTTGCTGGGATAAAATATGTATCAATTAAAAATTACACAGAACAGAAACTTTAAGTGGCTCATAAAGCAAACCAGATATATCTCTGGCATAACTTGATTCCTCACAATGGAATAATGCAATGCTGATGAATTCTTTAGTACTGGAACTGAATATGGATAGGGTAATCATAAAAATAAAAGGTCAGGGTGCCGTTGTCTTCAGGCAATAGCTTTGTCATAACCAATGTGCCATGGCACTACTAATGTAGAGACCTTTTAAGGTTGGGTTACATATACATTTCCTAGCTGCCATCGTGCTGTGGATGGAATTGAGAGCAAAACAAAGTAAGGATAGAATTACAAATAGGTCAACATCAGGGGCGGTCCAAGGTAATTTCCAATGGTAGGCGAACATTACTTTGGCGCCCCCTCCAAAAACATTGTTTTCCCCAAACATTACTTTGGCACCCCCCCCCAAACATTTTTTGGAAGCGGTACCTTGCGCGCGCCCCGGCCCCCACGTGCCACCGCTCCCGCGGGGCATTGTACAGCGAGGAGGGGCCTTCGCGCTTCCTGGTTCCCCCTGCCTGTGGGAGGGGCCGGCAGAGGGAACCAGGAAGCGTGAAGAGGAGCCTTTGAAGGCCCCTCCTCTCGCTCTCCCGGGCACCCCCTGCCGGCCCCTCCCACGCGGCATTGCAGAGGGCGGGGGAGCGCTCTCCCTTGCCCTGTGCAACGCCCCGGGGGTGGGGCTGGCAGGAGAAACCAGGAAGCGTGAGGAGGGGCCTTTGAAGGCCTCTCCTAGCGCTTCCTGGTGTCCGCTGCCAGCCCCTCCCACGCAAGGGAGAGCGCTCCGGAAGTTCTGGGCATGCACGAAAATCTCCGCGCATGCTCAGAAGCTGCTGCAGCCAGCAGGGAGGTTTGTTATGGTGGCGCGGCCGGCGTGGCGGCGCCCATCCAAGATGGCGCCCCACGTGGCCGCGTAGGTTGCTTACATGGACGGACTGCCCCTGGTCAACATATCTCATAGAATAATACAGTTGGAAGAGACCACAAGGGCCATCTCGCCCAATCCCCTGCCCTGCAGGAAAACCACAATCAAGGCACCCCTGACAGATGGACATCCAGCCTCTGTTAAAAAGTTTCCAAGCTTCCTTCCACCTGTGAGAGGGTCTGGTGTTATCCATACAGGGGAACATCATAAGCATGGTCATCCATTCCATCAGTTTTTTAAATAACAAACAAGATTCAGGCAGCTGTTTGGAATAGTCCTGATAACACCTTTATTTCAAACACACTGACAAGTGAAATCTAATGGAGCGCTCTATTTTTCTCCCCTTCCCCCTCCTTCACTCCCTCCTCCCTTCTTCCCATTACTCCACATTTGTCTCGGTACCTGCTTTGATTCAGTGTAATTAGATCTTGCTGGTGTTTTAAACCACCACACTCCAAGGCAGAGAGCTCCAATGCAGAATAGCTCTTACAGTCAGGAAGCTCTTCCTCATGTTCAGGTGGTATCTCCTTTCCTGGAATTTGAACCCATTACTCAGAGTTCCAGTTTCCAGGGCAGCAGAAAACAAGCCTGCTCCCCAGGCCCGGATTAACCCCTTTTGGTGCTCTAGGCCACACTTTGGAATTACGCCCCCAAATCAACCTGTACCGCACCCTCCCACACACACACACACACACATTCCTTCTTTCCACTGCCCGCGCTTTGACCCCAAAAAGGAAAAAGGAGCAAGGAGAATCCTGGCCTAATTCCGACCCTGCTTCTCCTTGTTTTTCCCTGCAGGCGCCGAGCCCTTCTTCCCGGACTCATGTGACCTTTCGGCGTGAAGGCTGCTGCGGGGCGGAAATTCAAGCTGCCTCTGCCTCCTCCGCCATGTTCCTGGGTGCCGCGCATGCCTGGCAGTAGCCTCGGGAGCGGGGCTTCCCTCCACCTCCTCCTCCTCCTTGAGTCAAGGAAGGTGGGTGGAAGGAGGAGGTGGCGGAGGAAAGCCCTGCCCCCGGGGCCGCTGCCGGGCATGCGCAGCACCCCTTGTCAAGGAACATAAGAACATAAGAACATAAGAAGAGCCATGCTGAATCGGGCCTCAGCCCATCTAGTCCAGCATTCTGTGTCACACAGTGGCCCACTAGTTATACACAGGGATCTCTAGCAGAAAGGAGGGCAAAACCCTCACCTGCTCCCGACCCCCACAACCAGTACCCGGGGAAAATCCTGCCTGCCTCCATCAACACAGAGGTGGCACTTGGATGTCCATTTCAGTAACTACTGATTCCCTTGGTATCCATGAATCTGTCTAATCCTGCCTTGAAGCTGTCCAGACTGACCGCTGTCACAACCTCCTCTGGAAGTGAGTTCCATAACCCAATGACCCTCTGGGTGAAGAAATATTTCCCTTTAATAGTCCTAACTTTCCTACCTTGGAGCTTCAGGGAGTGCCCTCTAGTCCTAGTGTTGTGTGACAGAGAAAATATTTTTTCTTTATTCACCTTTTCTATCCCATGCATGATTTTATACACTTCGATCAAGTCACCTCTTAAACGCCGTCTTTCAAGGCTGAAAAGGCCAAGGCGTTGCAACCTGATTTCATAAGGGAGCTGCTCCATCCCTTGGATCATTTTTGTTGCCCTTCTTTGTACCTTTTCCAGTTCCGTTATATCCTTCTTAAGGTGCGGAGACCAGAATTGTACACAGTACTCCAGATGTGGCCTCACCATAGATTTGTAGAGAGGCAATACAACATTTGCCGACCTATTTTCGATTCCCTTCCTGATCATGCCAAGCATAGAATTTGCTTTTTTCACTGCTGCAGCGCACTGGGTGGACATCTTCATTGAGCTGTCCACCAAAACCCCGAGATCCCTTTCCTGGTTTGTCTCAGAAAGCTTTGATCCCATCAGTTGATAAGTGTATTTGGGGTTCTTTGCCCCGATGTGCATGACTTTACACTTGTTTAGGTTAAAATGCATTTGCCACTTTGTTGCCCATTCACTCAATTTCGAGAGATCTTTCTTACAGTCAGTTTCATTTTTAACTACCCTGAACAATTTAGTGTCGTCTGCAAACTTTGCTACCTCAGAATTCACTCCTACATCCAGATCATTTATGAATAAATTAAAAAGTAACGGTCCTAAAACTGAACCTTGGGGTACGCCACTTCTCACCTCTTTCCACCCAGAGAAGTGTCCGTTTATTACCACCCTTTGTTTCCTACAGTTTAGCCAGGTTCCAATCCAGGACAAGACCTGTCCCCTGATTCCATGGCTGAAGAGCTTGTTTAGGAGCCTTTGGTGAGGGACTTTGTCAAAAGCCTTTTGAAAGTCAAGGTAAACAATATCGACTGGGTCCCCTTTATCTATGTGTTTATTTACACCCTCAAAGAATTCTATCAAGTTAGTAAGACATGATTTGCCTTTGCAGAAACCATGTTGATTTTCCTTCCCCAATGCCTGTTCTTCTATGTGCTTAGTAATTTTTTTCTTTAATAATGGTTTCCATCACTTTGCCTGGAACTGAGGTTAGACTAACTGGCCTATAATTTCCTGGATCACCCCTGGATCCTTTCTTGAAGATTGGAGTTACATTTGCCTCCCTCCAGTCCTCGGGTACAGTGCCTGATCTTAGAGAAAGGTTATATATTTTGGCTAGAATTTCAGCAATTTCACACTTGAGTTCCTTAAGAACTCTGGGGTGGATGCCATCTGGCCCTGGTGATTTGTTGACATTTAGTTTAGTAAGGCATGTGAGAACATCCTCCTTGTTTATCTCTATCTGGTTTAATTCATTTAATTCCCTCCCTGAACAAACTGACTCAGCTGCAGGCATATGTTGTCTGTCCTCCTGTGTGAAAACGGAGGCAAAGAAGTCATTTAGCCGCTCAGCAATCTCCTTGTCTTCACTTATTGTCCCTTTCTTACCATTTTCGTCAATTGGCCCAACTGTTTTTCTAGTTGGGTTTCTGCTTCTGATGTACTTAAAGAAGTTTTTGCTATTTTTAAAATATTCTTTGCTATATGGAAGGAGCGCCTCTGCCTCCTCCGCCATGTTCATGAGTGCTGTGCATGCCTGGCAGTGGCCCTGGGGGCGGGGCTTCCCTACGCCTCCTCCTCCTCCTCCTTGAGTCAAGGAAGGAGGGCACAAGGAGGAGGAGGCAGAGAGAAGCCCCACCCCCGGGGCCGCTGCTGGGCATGCGTGGCACCCAGGAACATGGTGGAGGAGGCAGAGGTGCTCCTTCCTTGACAAGGGGTGCTGCGCATGCTCGGCAGCAGCCCCTGGGGTGGGGCTTCCCTCCACCTCCTCCTCCTCCTTGACTCACGAGGAGGAGGAGGAAGGAAGGGAAGCCCCTGGGGCTGCGAGCGCCACTGCCTCCTTCGCCATGTTCCTGGGTGCCACGCATGCCTGGCAGCGACCCCAGGGGCTTCCCTCTGCCTCCTCCTCCTTGCGCCCTCCTTCCTTGACAAGGGGGTGGGGGAGATGATGCGGGGGGCACCATTCCCTTCTCCACCCCTTCACAGCGCTCTCCCCCCGCCCTCCCCTGAGAGAGAGAGAGAGAGGGAGAGAGAGAGAGTCACCTCCATGTTTTGTTTCAACATTTTTTTTGGTCCGTGAACTGCGCCCCCCTCGGCTTGCGCCCCTAGGCCATGGCCTAGGGTGGCCTTATGGGTAATCCGGGCCTGCTGCTCCCTCTTCCTTATGACACCCCATTCACATATGTATACATGACTATCATGTCTCCTTTTAACCTTATCTTCTGCAGACTAAACATACCCAGCTCCTCATAGGGTATGGTCTCCAAACCGCTGATCATTTTAGTTGGACACATTCTAGCTTGTCAATATATCTTTTTAACGGTGGTGCCCAGATTTGGACAAAGTATTCCAGGTGAGGTCTAACTAGAATAGAGAGGCACCATGACCTCCCTTGATCTAGACACTATACCCCTTTTGATGCAGTTCTAAATTCCATTGGCTTTTTAAGATGCTGCATTACACTGTTGGCACATGTTCGACTTTTTGTCCACAAAGATTCCAAGATCTTTTTCATACAGATTGTTGTCAAGCTACTGTAGGCATCACCCACTCTATATCATTATATTTCATTTTTTCCAGCCTAAGTGTAGTCTTTTACACTTGCCTTTGAAATTCATTATGTTAGTTTTAGCCCAGCTCTCGAATCTGTTAAGGTCAGTTTGAATTCCGATCCTTTCTTCTGGATTATTATCTATCCCTCCTAATTTGGTGTCATATGCAAACTTGCCAATCCAACCTACCAAATAAGAAGGTTTTTTTCATTTTTAAAAAATATATGCAATTTCCCACCCCCAAATATCTAAAGCACATTGGACTGATTTAATCTAAGGAGAAATACTTCTGCAACAGTTTGTGTTGAGCCAAATGGGTGCCAAAGTGCTTTACACATCCAAAAATCATGCCAAATCATTCCAAAGTCTATAGATATTTGAGAGAGAGAGAGAGAGAGAGAAGGAGAGAGGGAGAGGGAGAGGGAGAGAGAAAATCAAAATGAAAGTGTTCTCTCTCTTAAAGCGGAGGATTTATGGAATTGTAATTACGGCTCTACCTTCAGTCCGTGGCAAGAGCTGCATTACTATTTTCTCACTTTTCCAGCTGCACCTTGCATAGAAAATGCACAGGTGCAATGTCACTGAAGCCACAGATTCCCATTCCCAAGTTGTTAAATTAGAAAGGTGAGGGATTCTGATTACTTTTCTTCCCAAACTGTTTTTGTGTATGCTGTGTGTATGCAAGATGCCCTTCTTTCTCATGTTTATTTTAATATAACGGTTTTGGAATTATGTCTATGTATATGTATAATAGGAAAAGAGTTTCTTCTTGCTCTCCCCAGCTCTTTAAGAAAAATGAAAACAACAGAACATTAAAAGTTGACATTAAAACCAATGAACCTACATGCATATTTAACTATGCTGTATTATATAAAACTTCGAAGGAAATCACAGAAAATTGTTAATTTTGTCTAAATTTCCACTTGTGATTATGTTATTTATAATTTAATATTTGCAGCATGCCAATATACTATTGTGCCTTTGGGGACTCAATGAAGACTGAGGAGAGAGCTTACTAGTAATAGTATACCCTCAGGGTTCACTACTGTGCCCGATGTTATTTAACATCTACATGAAACCGCTGGGAGAGATGATTCGGAGTTTCGGAGTCAGGTGTTATCTGTACGCCTGTGACGTCCAGATCTGTCACTCCTTCCCACCTGTCACCAAGGAGGCTGTCCAGACTTTGAACCGGTGCTTGGCTGCTGTGTTGGACTGGATGAGGGCTAGCAAATAGAAACTTAATCCAGACAAGACAGACGTCCTCCTGGTCAGTCGAAAGGCCGAACAGGGCACAGGGTTACAGCCTGTGTTGGATGGGGTTGCACTCCCCCTGTAGACGCAGTTTCGCAGCTTGGGAGTGATCCTGGACTCATCGCTGAGCCTGGAACCCCAGGTCTCAGCGGTGGCCAGGGGAGCTTTTGCACACTTAAGACTCGTGCGCCAGCTGCGCCCGTACCTTGGGAAGTCTGGTCTGGCTACGGTCGTCCACACTCTGGTCACATCCCGAATAGATTACTGCAACGCACTCTGTGTGGGGCTGCCTTTGAAGACAGTTTGGAAACTGCAATTAGTCCAGCGGGCGGCAGCCAGACTACTAACGGGAGCTACATACAGGGAGCATACCCCCCCCCTGTTGTGTCAGCTCCACTGGCTGCCTGTCCACTTCCGAGCTCAATTCAAAGTGCTGGTTTTGACCTTTAAAGCTCTATACGGTTCTGGCCCAGCTTACTTTTTCCGAACGCATCAGCTGCTACATCCCACCTCATAACTTAAGATCATCCGGGGAGGCCCTGCTCTCGCTCTCGCCTACTTCTCAAATGCGGTTGGTGGGGATGAGAGAGAGAGCCTTCTCGGTGGTGGCTCCCCGTCTGTGGAACGCACTCCCAATTGATATACGATCAACCCCATCCCCCCTGGCATTCAGGAAAAAAGTGAAATCCTGGTTATGGGACCAAGCGTTTCCACATTAGCACAATACAGCACTTTAGATTGGATTGAAATGACAAACTGGTGGACATGACCCAATGCTTCTATTATGGACGGAATACTGTTTTTAACTTATGTGAATGTATATGATGTATTTTAATGCTAATTGTACTTTGATTTATTTCAATGCTAGCTGCATTTTAATGTATTTTAATTTTGACTGTTTTTGGTTTTCTACTATATATATACTGTGTTCTTGGCATCGAATTGTTGCCGTTGTTAGGCCGCTCTGAGTCCCCCCCTCGGGGGTTGAGAAGAAGCGAGGTAGAAATGGTGGAAATAAATAAATAAATAAATACCTTTATAAGATGCTGGACAAATGAAAATGGAACAATTATATTTAAATTTGAAGAATAAAAAATTTCAAATTTTGGATTTAGGGCAAGCAGTTTTTGTTTTGAAAAGGGAGGGGGTGGTCTGTCTCTTTTGGCTCACCCCAGATGAGATTTGAGACCAGCATAGAATCGGTTCTGTAAAGGGAAAAAGTGGTCTATTTGTGTGTGAAATTTCCCTTGGGTTTCCCTTTCAACTGCTTTGGCATCAGATCCACAAACCACTTCTTGAAACTGGAAGAATGTAAAGTACAGCTTGGGGCGGAGGGAGTTGTGAAGGCAACCTTCTAAACAGGAAACTGTTCATAAGATTTTGAAGTGTCTGCGGATTGTTTGTGTATCGTAAATATACACTGGACCGACTATGTGATGAATGTTGCTGTCCTTAAGCAAGCAGGGATCACCAGCATTGAGGCCATGCTCTTGAGAACTCAGCTGTGCTGGGCAGGGCACGTCTCTAGGACGGAGGACCACCGCCTCCTCTATGGTGAACTAGCCACGGGTCAGCGCAAGAGAGGCGCCCCCAAAAAGAGATATAAGGATTCCCTGAAACAACATCTCAGGCTCGGCCAGATTGGTCACCAACAATGGTCCATCCTGGCCTCACATCGGGAGGCATGGAGACACACTATCCACAATGCTGCGGCCTCTTTCGAGAAGACACGCCGAATGGGTCTCGAAGAGAAACGACAATGCAGAAAGAACCACAACTTGGAAACAACACCACCCAAGGAGACTTTCTGCTGTGCTTTCTGCAACCAAACTTGCCTATGTCAGATTGGCCTTTTTAGTCATCAACGCGCTTGTAAAAAGCGTGGGATGAGTCCTTCCCAAGAATCCTCGTTCGCAACGTAATGCCGAGACAGATTGTTTGTGCTCCTCAGGCCTCTTGGGAATTTAGTCACAATGCTGGTTTATCAAATATTACATATGTAGTTTCTAAAATAGGTCAGCGTATTAATATTCAACTTTGAATTTCCTTGCATTGGTGGATGGCAACAACGGGTTTTTGTCATTTTAATGCAGAAGCCTCCATCTGATTAATTTTAATTTCTCAGTTATGTGACCATGTCCCCTCCCCCTTCCCATTTTAAAACCATAACAATGAGCATTATTTATTCCTAAACGTGTGTTAATGAATTTTACAAGCGCGTTGGATGCAGCAACTGTCAGAACGCCAGACAGCTAGGAGCCAGCGTCAACCCACTATCCCGCCAAAGCATTACGTGAACCATTGGAAATGATTATCCACACACAAATGGGAAAATGCATAAAATGATATATAAGGTCACAATGACAGCCAGGAAGCAATGCCAGGATATTCTTACTGGCTTCCGTCCTTCTTGGCCTGTTTGCTTCTATAGGCATCGAGCTGAGGAGGAGCCAAACACTTTGCTCAAGCCAGGCATATAACTTCCTTGGCTCGCCCAACTCAGGAGCACAGCTGTCATGGCAAAAACAACCCATCAAGTATGCATTTAGTTTGCCATCTTTTATTTTCTATGACTTTCCAAGATGCAACCACCAAGGGCAGAGTTATTTATGCCATTTAAAGGTATGGAAGCGGTTTGCCCAGCTTTGGAAATATTTTTAGTGATAAGACTGAAGTAATGCTACTCAGGTCTGGGCTTCCATCCAAGCACAAACAAGTTCAATGCAGCCTACTGACATCATATGCAGTATAAACTAGGAAGAATCTTATACTGCATTGTACTCAGATAACATTTAGCATGAGTGGGTTACCAGTTGGATATTGCCAATCTATCTCGGCATTACTTCGCGAACGAAGATTCTTAGGAAGGACTCATCCCACGCTTTTTACAAGCGCGTTGATGACTAAAAAAGCCAATCTGAGATAGGCAAGTTTGGTTGCAGAAAGCACAGCAGAAAGTCTCCTTGGGTGATGTTCTTTCCAAGTTGCGGTACTTTCGGCATTGTTGTTTCTCTTCAAGACCCCTTCGCTGTGTCTTCTCGAAAGAGCATTGTGGATAGTGCATCTCCATGCCTCCTGATGTGAGGCCAGGGTGGACCATTGTTGATGATCAATCTGGCTGAGCCTGAGATGTTGTTTCAGGGAGTCCTTATATCTCTTTTTGGGGGCGCCTCTCTTGCGCTGACCCATGGCGAGTTCACCATAGAGTAGTATCTTTGAGAGGCGGTGGTCCTCCATCCTAGAGACGTGCCCTGCCCAGCACAGCTGTGTTCTCAATAGCATGGCCTCAACGCTGATTATCCCTGCTTGCTCAAGGACAACAACATTCCTCACATAGTCGGTCCAGTGTATATTTAGGATTGTGCGAAGACAGCGCTGATGAAAATGTTCGAGGAGTCGTAGGTGTTGGCGATAGGTGACCCATATTTCAGACCCATAGAGGAGAACAGACAGTACGATAGCTCTGTACACACTGATTTTGGTGCTTTGCCTCCGATGCTTGTTGCTCCAGACTCTTTTGTGAAACCTTCCAAATGCACTCTATGCCTTTGCTTATCTGTGATCTATCCCTTTGTCAATCTTGGCAAATTTTTGGCAAATCAATCTTTGTCAATCTCTTTGTCAATATTGCCAGTAGCATAATGAAATCAGGGCTCAATTGGTTGAATCATAGAGTTGAAAGAGACCACAAAGCCATCCAGTCCAAGTCCCTGCCTTGGAAGGAAACACAATCAGATCAAACACAACAAATGGCCACCTGTCTCTGTGTAACACCTCCCCCAAGGAAGAATACTCCACCATGCTCTGAGCCAGCGTATTCCACTGTGAAACAGCTCTTCCTAATTGAGATATTTTTCTTAATATTCAGACAAAAACAATAGGACTAGGTGTGACTGGAAAATGGGACATTATATTTCACTGCATTTGAGTTCCTCTGATCTCTCTGAGTTTAACTGCAATCTCCACAGGAGCTAAAAAGGAAATGGATTTTCCCAACTATGTTTTGTTCTGAAATATGTTGGCATTAAGTAAAAAATATCATTAACTTTAAAAAAGTCTTTCCTCATGGACATCAATGGTGCCAGACTTACAGAGACTGCAATGAGGGGGGTACACTTCAAAAGTATTATTAATCTACTAGATACTGTTCATAATATTCTGAGAAAGCCAAATACACATTCTGCTTGAAAACCTTAGACGGAAGACCATCCTTCTTGACTTCTGATTAAAGGCTGATCCATAAAAGCAAAAACTGGCATTTCTTAGAGCATTTGTTTTGCAGATGTCTACATGACCAAATAGCCACAATATTTTCCCAACACATCTGGATCTCAGGCCATGAGAAGTGGCGGTTTCCACTGAAGATGGATCTAGGGCAGAGAATTCATTTTGGCTTAGAGAATTATAAACACAGCGCAGATCAAATTAAAGATCTCAAATTCCCATAAAATAGAGTACAGGAATGGAAAGAATATTTGAAAATATCTGCAATATAGTTTAAAAATATTTATTTATTTATTTTATTTATATTCCGCTCTTCTCACCCCGAAGGGGACGCAGAGTGGATTACAGGTACACATACTTAGCAGACAATCCCTGCCGTTTCCACATACACAACATATAGACGAACAGAGACAAACTCTGGCCACCAGGGGGAGCTGACACACCCCTCATCTCTCAGCGTTCCCAGCATCTCTTGTTGTTCCTTCCGCATTCCTCAGCGTTCCTGGAGTTCTTTAATGGCCTCATAATTCAGTCAAAATTTGCCTCCCCACTTAATGTGGTACCTTTATCTCCTACTTGACAGATGCAACTATCTTTCAGGCTGCAAAGGTCGACAGCAGGCTACACTTAAAGGTCGAGCACCCACCTCGACCCGGGCAGGCCTCGAACTCTTGACCTACTGGTCAGAGAGATCTTATGCAGCTGACACTTAGCAAGCTGTGCCACATTTCCAGTGCTATATGTTTCTCACATGCTGAGAAAACCTAATGAGAAAAAAATCTGTATTGATGTACAATACAATTCCATTTGGGAATTACTTTATGGAAAACGACCTGTGATTGTTTTGTGTAGAAAATAGAATTTTCGCTGTAGAAGATAATAATTCTGTTCAGTCTTCTGGACAAAGTCTTTGCAAGGCTGTTTTGTATAGAAAGCAACATTTTCTATAAATAAAATACTATTTCTGTTCAGAAAAAAGCTCTTTTTTCCTATCCAGAAAATGATATTTTATGCACAAAAAATGTTCATGTGAATTTTGCATAAAAGTACTGAATGAAGAATAGACTTTGAAAACAAGGCAGTATTCAAAGACTTTCCAGCCACAGGAAGAAAATTGCTAAAATTACTTGTCGCTTCATTGGATAAGAAAATTAGTAAAGAATTATATCCTTAATGGAGCCATGATAATTAATGTGTTATCGGAGTGCCTTAATTATGTACGATGGTAGTACCACCGGTCACACAGCTAAACATTTCCAAGTAGGGATTAAACCTACCTTCTGTGTTTCAGGTCCTTTTTTGCAGAAGGTTTAAAGTATTGAAACAATTTCATCTGGATCAGGGAAAAATTCACATTGGGAGTGGAATAGCTAATTGCAAAGTCCCCCGCCGTCTTAAATGCTCTCCTGTTCCAGCAGGCACTTGGTGCTTAAGACTGCTGTTCCTTGGGTGTCTTGCCCTCCTATTTTATATGCACAGCGCCTGTTGAGCTGTATTTTATGTAGTTAATTCTGTTTTATTGTTTTTTTATCGTGTCTTTATTGTGTTTTCATCTTGTGATTTCACTGTTGTAAGTCGCCCCGAGCCAAACCGGGAGTGGCAACTGATAAGTGCAAATAAATAAAATGCTGCATATTGTAAGAACTAAAGACTCTCTAGAATGAGTCTTGGTCCAGGGTATTTCCCTTCTGTGTGTTATATCCACATATAACGCCGGAGTAGACCAGATGTCTTCATCTACTGAAGACCGGAAGCCCTCAATCAACCCACAGCGGACGCCATGTCATTGTCCGAGGAAGCAGAAACGGCGGCGGAAGAAGAAGAGGCACCGAGACCAAACTTCCGGTCCCGCCAGAGAGCACCAGGAGACTGGCCAGACTGCTCAGCATGGGAACGGACCGGTGACCCTTCGTGGCCACAGAGCCTCTAGATCTGCAGAGACCTTCGTCGGTCCTCCAGAGCGGAAGAAGCTCAGAGTGTATAACTCGAGGACACGGAGGAGGTTCCACTCTAGGACTTTTTGGAGCACAAACTTTGGGCGCTGGGAGCACTCCTCGGTGGGTTCCCAGCCCTGGAGACAGGACGTCCAAACTGGTGGGAGGCCGACCTCTCGATTGCAGGGACCGGGGGTGGTGGTGGTGGAGATGGTCTCCCTCCCTCTAGATCTGAGATCCTCCTTGGTTTTCTAGGAGCCCCACAGCTACCTTCTTTTGATTGTCGACAGATGCCACCTTGAGTCGAACCTCAGCAAGGTGTCAGTCTATGTGGACTCTGGGTCCACCCAGCCACTGTCCCACTGTCCTTTTATGTCTGTTGTCCCTATACCCTCCCTCCCTATTGTTTATGTATTAATTCTTGTTACTCTTTTGTTGTGTTATGTGTCAAACTATGTAAGTTGTTGCATACAAGTGTGTTCACTTTGAAACCAAAGGGATGTTGTATTTATTTATTTATTTATTTATTTATTTCCTGGGCTTCTAGACCACCACTCCCAGGAGGCTCGGGGCGGCTCACAACAAGCAAAATGTTGTATGTTCAAATAGGACCCGGATTAAGGTAAGGATGGATTATTTGTAGGAGCAGATTCAGTGATAATATCTCAGTTTAAAATTCCACCGCCATTTCCTCTCTGTCCTTGTTTTGCTTCAGGTCCGAAGACTGTTTTCTTCCCACACTGAAATCAACATGTACTTTCTCTTGCACATTTATTTGTGCTGTTTCAACTATTCCAATATTCTTTTCCATTTAGTAAAGTATAATTCTATGTATATTTTCCTCTCTCCTCTACTTGCTCCTCTTCCATTTCCTATCTCACCTTTGGTGGTGATGACTCTTGAAAAGTGTGAAGATGCTACCTCTGTTGAAATTGTTGAGTCCAATTAATTTACTTTTCAGTCCTACTATTAGATCAGAGTAAGGCAGAAGGAAGAATTGGATCTACCCTGGTCAATTTGGAGTATATCAGCAACTGGGAACAACACAAGACTTCCTCCCATCCTAAATTAGGAAACTGAAATCATTCACCAGCAAAGCTCTACCCCCCCCCCCACTCTCTGTATTTCTATTGAAATAATTAAGAAACAGAATTTAAGCATATAAATCAAGAACTAAATGTTTTGCTTCCCTCTTTGTTTAGTTGCTAGAAATGAAAATGAGCTGCATAGTATCTGGCAGATTAGAATCCTGTTATCAGCATTTTTAGTAGATTATGCTATTATCCTCTAAGTTGATGCCATGTGGAAATATTAGTCCATAAATCCAAAAAAAATAATAAGTGAGAATTTGATACCATAACCTTCTAAATTGCCATCTACAATACAACTCAGTTTCATCTTTGGCAACTGAAGAAGGCAGAATCCAAAATATTTTGTTCTTGATATATATTTTGAAGTTCTGTTTCTTACTCATTTCAGTGTGTGTGTGTGTTCAGTGATTAAATGCATGAATATCTTGGATCCAGGAAAAATTGATTTTGTCATTTGGGAGTTGTATATGCTGGGATTTATAGTTCACCTACATATATGTAATGAGCATTCAAAACCCAGGAAACAATAGGATAGTAGAACTTCCAACAGAATTTTCCTGATGTTCTTTGTTTTCTGATGGTCTAAAGCAAAGTCCCCTCTGACACTCAAACACACCTTATATACCCAAACCCCCAGGTTGAGAAACACTGCTCTAAGTTGATGCCATGGAGGGTTGCACCATATCAAAAAAATAATAAGTCAGAATCAGATACCATATGGTCCAGGGGATATGACCATCATAAGGCTCTCAGTTTCATCTTTGGCAACTAGAACAGTGTCAAAATATTTTGTTCAGAGGAGGATATATATTTTGACTCAGCAGTTCTGGAAGTTACATCATTTCAGTGTGTGTGTGTGTGTGTGTGTGTTCAGTGATTAAATGCATCCTTCTTGCATCCAGGAAAAATTTGGGAGAAGGTATCTTTATGCGTGTATGTATATATGTATATATATAACACACACATATATATCTATGAAGAGTTTTGTGGTAATTAAATGTTCCAATACTGAAAAATTCCTGAGATGAATTTGCACTTTTCTTTTGCACTTTTAAAATTCCCTTTCTGAGCTATTATTTTTTCGTTTGGCTATCTAATGCAGTGTTTCCCAACCAGTGTGCCGGGGCACACTAGTGTGCCATGAGCGATCATCAGGTGTGCCATGGGAAATTGGAACCTCCAATACCCTTACTTATTAAAGGAGCACCGCTACGTCACAGTACAAAATGCACAATTAATCATGCATAATCATACGCAAAAAACTCATTCAAAGTACCCAATCCTGCTGGAGAAAATCAAAAGTCTTACATAAGGAAGTTCGGCGTGGTCGCCACAGAGAGCGGAGGAGTTGCGAACCAGGAAGTAGCGAAAATTCACAATATTTGATGAAATCACGGAAGTGAGTGAAAAACAAAGTGTATCCTCATGATGTTATCCAATGTCAGTTCACAGTCAGTTTGCAGACAATTTAAAGAAGCAGCACCATAATCATAGCGACAAGGTAGAAAATCTCGTAGATAATCACATATATTCAAACCACCAGAGGCTGAAGATCCCACCATTCCTAGCAGCCTCAGACCCTTTTCCTCCCCCACCCCCTCAGCCACTTAAGCAGGAAAGGGCCTCAGGCTGTTAGGAATGGTGGGAGTTGAAGTCCAAAGCACCCAGAGGGCCGAAGTTTTCCCATGACTGACAGCTGTTGAGCAAGACCTTCGTGTGTGTCTTTCTGCCATTCCTGCCAGGATATCTATGTTGTGTTTATCGAAACAGGCCCATGTTTCACACTGAGTGTATATATACATTTAAAAACATATTAACTATATGTATTACTGTGTTAGAGTGTCATTTTGTGTCATTTTGGTCGGTGATGTGCCCCAGGGGTTTGTAAATGTAAAAAATGTGCCGCGGCTCAAAAAAGGTTGAAAAACACTGGTCTAAGGTGATCTTGAAAGTGGAGGAAAAACAAGTAGTCCCACAAATCTGACATTTGTTAATTGCTAATATCAGGTACCTTGAGAAAATTTGTAAAGATGTGTAGATGAAATTTGGTTAAACATCATTGGATTTCATTTAATCCTTTGAGATTTGGCATTCTGTTGGTAGGGTTTTCTGGTTTACTTGGCAGTTATATTAACTTCAGCTTGTGAAACTTGCACCTATGTATTTGTCAATAATATCATGTTGAACAGTCAAGCCCTTATTTCATATTACATAATGAAACTAGAAAACTCCTTCTGAAAATCCATTTCTTCTCAATGCTTTGTAAATACAAGGCAGTAGGTATCTGAAAGTGACAAAATTAAAACTGGCTGTCCTCCTTCCTCCAAAGCCGCCAGCAGCGAGTGAAGTGGGGAGGGGCGGTCTCCGGAGGTTCCCCGCTGAGCTGCGGGGTCCCCCAGGGGGCTATCCTCTCCCCGCTGTTATTTAACATCTACATGCGACCACTCGCCCAACTGGTACGGAGTTTTGGGCTGGAGTGTCATCAGTACGCTGATGATACCCAGCTCATTCTGAGGTTGGATCCCGGGGCAGTCTCTGTACCCGATAATTTCCATCTTTGCCTTGAAGCCGTTACTGGATGGCTGCGAGCCAGTAAGTTGAAGGTGAACCCGGCGAAGACGGAGATCTTGTGGCTGGGCCGCCCGGGGGGGGGGGGGTAGCGACCCAGCTGCCAACGTTCGATGGTGTGGCCCTCTGCCCTCAGCCATCGGTAAAAAGCCTGGGTGTCCGGCTGGATGCCCAGTTGTCCATGGAGGAGCAGATTGGCTGCACCTGCAGGACAGCATTTTACCATCTCCGGTTGGCTAAGCGCCTGGCTCCCTACCTCTCCCAACACGACCTAGCTACAGTGATCCAAGCCACGGTCACCTCGAGGCTCGATTACTGTAATTCGCTTTACATTGGCCTTCCCTTGTCGATGATCCGGAAGCTTAAGCTAGTGCAGCATGCCGCAGATCGTCTCCTCCTGGGAGCTTCAAGATCTGACCGCGCGACCCCACTCTTGCGCGGGCTGCACTGGCTTCCGATTGAATTCCGGGTCCTCTTCAAGGTGTTAGTTCTTACTTTCAAGGCCATCTATAGTTTGGGGCCAGTGTACCTGAGGGAGCGACTTACCCCTTATGTGCCTGCGAGATCACTGCGCTCTGAGGAGCTCAACCTCCTCGAGGTCCCTTCCCTCGGAACCTGCAGACTGGCCACTACACGGCGGAGGGCATTCTCCGTAGCTGCCCCAAGTCTCTGGAACGGCCTCCCGGAGGAGATCCGTGCCATCCATGCTCTCCTGCCCTTCCGTAAGGCCTTGAAGACTTGGCTCTTCAGGAAGGCGTTTGTCCCTTAGTTCAACCGCATTGTGCGCCGTGCCACCTAGGGCCACCTAGACTCTTATCTTGCCCCCAGCCTCTACTGAGGGCTTGTGTTCTTAATATGTTTTAGCTGTTCTGATGTTTTAATGTGTTTTAACTGTTTAATTGCTTATTATTCTTGGTGCTCATGCTTCCTTTGTAAACCGCTCCGAGCTTCAGAGTGAGCGGTATACTAAATCGAAGTTAATAAATAAATAAATAATCCTGACACTCTGGATCTGGAATGAGATTTCTACGATCAACTGGCTAACAAGAACTACCTTCAAACTGGACCAAACACCACTTTTTGGGCATGAAAGGTTACAATTATGATTGGTATTCCAGGAGAAAATGTGACACTGAGAGGAAAATGTTAAAGGAAGAGAAATTAATTCAAAAGTTTAAAATGCCACAAAATAATATAGATACTAGCTCACTGGTGTCAGCACATTGGCTTTAACAGAAACATTGTGGATAAGCAAATAAATGATCAAGGCAACGTCATTGCAATTAGTGACTTTATGTCGTGATGTTCTAAAAAGCTTTTGAACATAGAACTGGGATAAAGAAAAGGAAAGTCATACCAAGTGTTACCTGTCAGCTGCTTTAGAAAGATTGCTTGTATTAAAAGATGTTCAATCTTCCCAAAGCTTTAAATAGGCTTAAGCTTAGATTTGAGCTGAAAATCTCATTTGTACAGCACTCTAAACTTTTTTCACTACTGATGTGAGGCAAATATACTTTTTTGGAAAATGGTCCCCTTGTCCTGGTGCCGGACATCACTCAGCAGTGTCCCAATAATCCCAAAGTGACACCCAATGAACCTTTGGAAGCCCTTTTAGCATATCCTTGGACATGTCTGTAAAAAAAGCTAAGCCAAGTTTCCTGCTGTCAGTACCCTAAAGGTCTGGGTTGCTCTAAGACAGTGTTTCCCAACCAGTGTGCCGTGGCACACTAGTGTGCCATGAGCGATCATCAGGTGTGCCGTGGGAAATTGGAACCTCCAATCCCCTTTCTTCCCCCTCCTGCCGAACACTTTTTCTTCTCCACTCGGGCTCCCTTCTTCCCAGCCTCGCTCTGCTCACTTTGCCTCGCTTTGCTCTGGGGCGAGTCTGCACAGTAGCGCCCGCATGGGTCACGTCTTCCTCCCTCCCCCCTCCCCTCCTGAACATGCTCATGCTGCCCCCTCAGATCAAAAGTGGTAGAAAGCAGAAGAAAAAGTAAGTGTTCAGCAGGAGGGGGAAGAAAGGGCACAAAGGGGAAGGGGGAGGAAGAGGTCTCTGTCGAAAGTTGGCATGGACAAACTTGGACCTTCCAGGTGTTTTGGACTCCAACTCCCACCATTCCTAGCAGCCTCAGGCCCTTTTCCTCTCCCCCCCCCCCCTCAGCTACTTAAGTAGGAAAGGGCCTCAGGCTGTTAGGAATGGTGGGAACCGAAGTCCAAAGCACCCAGAGAGCTGAAGTTTTCCCATGCCTATTTTAGGGACCTTAAAGTGGTGAGCCTCCTTCCAACATTGTGATTCTGGATAGAAACCAAACAGTAACATAACATAACATTGTTTGAGTCCACAGTGCTCTCTGGGTGTAGGGGAACCACAACTTCCAAACTCAAGGTCAATTCCCAAGCAAACCCTTTCAGTACTTTCTGTTGGTAATGGGAGTTCAATATGCCAAGTTTGGTTCAATCCAATTGTTGCAAGAGTTCAGGATGCTCTTTGATTGTGTGCTAACTATAAATCGCAGAAACTGTAACTCCCAAATGTCAAGGTCTATTTCCCCCAAACTCCATCTGTGTTCATATTTGGGCATATTGAGTATTCATGCCAAGTTTGGTCCTGATCCAACATTGTTTGAGTCCACACTGCTCTCTGGATATAGGTGAACTACAACTCCAAAACTCAAGGTCAATGCCCACCAAACTCTTATAGCATTTTCTCTTGGTTATGGGAGTTCTGTGTGTGGGAAGTGTGTGTCTTTCTGCCATTCCTGCCAGGATATCTATGTTGTGTTCATCGAAACAGGCCCAGGTTTCACACTGAGTGTATAAATACATTTAAAAACATATTAACTATATGTATTACTGTGTTAGAGTGTCATTTTGTGTCACTTTGGTTGGTGGTGTGCCCCAGGATTTTGTAAATGTAAAAAATGTGACGCGGTTCAAAAAAGGTTGAAAAACACTGCTCTAAGAGACATTTCTGTCTGTGTGTTTATGCACTCATCTACACAAATATAGATCACTCCATTGACAATCACCAAAAAAAATTTCAACAACAGGAGGTAAATCAGAGTAAACTATGTCTGGATTGTCAGTTATTATTGACTAGTGAGTGAATTTGAGTAAGTTCATTGGCAACATTTTATAGTGACTCCAGTTCTTTAGTACATGTGAAAACCCTTTAAAGGTAGGAAGCTATGTTGAGAACATCCTCCAACACTTGTCAGAAACATCTAATGGATTTTCTGTGTCTTGCCCCCACATTGATGAATGCACTCCCTTCAGAATTACAGCCAGTCCTCATTTTTTCTCTCCTGTTACACATGGTGTTAAGACAGATATTTTTAATTTGTATTTTCCTTTTTTTGTGGACCAAATAACTGTTTTTAATGTTTCAATAACTTCATTTCTGGTATTAATATTTATGCTTGTTTTTTTCCTATTAAAATGCATTACTGGTTTGTTTTTTTTAAGTATTGAAAAGCAATATAAATTATCAGAGCAAGTGTGAGCTTTAAGTATTAAATTTAGAATCTGGAAAACCAGATCTCGGTTTCTCAACAGCCGTGGAAGTGCACTTGGCAACTTTAGGCAAGTATATATATTTTCTGTGTTTTAAAGGAAGGCAATGTCAAAATCCTTCTAAATAAAGCAAATTGTGACAATAAAATTTATGATAGGGTGCTTAAGATGGTTTAAAGGCACAAAACAACAAAATAATGTAAGGTATTTAAGATAATATTTTAAAAATTAGTTTGAATCCTATGAAGAAAATTATTGTATGGTTTAAGAAAAACTGATCTAAATTCATGTAAAAATTTTCAGAACACTTTCATTAAAATATATATATTCTTACCCAAAATTCCAACATTTCAAATCTATTTAGTATTTGATTCCTGGAAAAAGCTTCACTAACAACAACAACAACAACAACCACACAACAAGATTTGTTCACAGCAAATAAGATCACTATACTGGCTTTTGTATTGGATCACATGTCAGACACTTCCCAAGTGTCTAGGGCTATGTGATGTATGTGCAGGTCTGAGTAGGTGATAAAAGTATCAGCATAACAATTTTACATGTATATTTGTGAGGGAGAACTTTGATGTGAGTGAGGGCCAAGAGACAGATATCAATCCCGGTGAACCCGGCGAAGATGGAGATCTTGTGGTTGGGCCGCCCGGGGGGGGTGGTTTTGTGACGTGTTTTGGCGGTCATTTTGTGTTTATGGGGTTGTGCGCATGCGTAGCAATGTTTTTTTTGTGGGAATGTTTTGGGGGGGTTATGTTGTTTTTTGGGGTGTTTTTGTGGGTGGGTGATGTACATCGTGGTGGGGATGAGTGGCCCAGGGTTTTGTTGAGGGTGTGGGGAATGTAGTTTTGGCGTGCATTTGCCCTTTGCACCCATTTCCCTTTATATATATAGATTTGTGAGGGAGAACTTTGATGTGAGTGAGGGCCAAGAGACAGATATCAATCCCGGTGAACCCGGCGAAGATGGAGATCTTGTGGTTGGGCCGCCTGGGGAATCCAGCTGCCGACGTTCGACGGCGTGGCACTATGCCCGCAGTCCTCAGTAAAGAGCTTGGGGGTCCGGCTGGACCCACAGCTGTCTATGGAGGCACAAATTGCTTGTGCCTGCAAGACAGCCTTTTACCATCTGCGGCAAGCGAAACGTCTGGCTCCCTATCTCTCCCGTTGCGACCTGGCCATGGTGATCCAAGCCACGGTCATCTCGGGGCTCGACTACTGTAATGCACTGTACATTGTCAGCGATCCGGAAACTTAAACTAGTGCAGAACTTGGCAGCTCGCTTGCTGCTAGGAGCCTCACGAACGGCACATATAACGCCACTCCTGCACGAACTGCACTGGTTGCCTATTGAATTCTGGGTCTCCTTCAAGGTGTTAGTTCTGACTTTCACCGCCTTATATGGTTTGGGGCCAGTGTGCCTGAAGTAGCGGCTTACCCCATATGCACCCAGAAGATCACTGCGTTCAGAGGGGCTTAATTTACTTGAAGTTCCGGGCATGAAGTCTTGTAGGCTCTCTTCCATGAGGCAGAGAGCATTTTCAGTAGCGGCACCTGTTCTGTGGAACTCGCTGCTGCCAGGGACACGAGCCTTGCAGGACCTGATGGCATTCCTGCAAGACCTGGCTCTTCAGACAAGCATTTGGAGTCTGATAGCGCTCGATTGACGCTCACTAGCTTGTCATACCACCACCACCACTATGAACCAGCTCTGGTTGTGATTTTATATGACTGTTTTAATGGAATTTTATGTGTTTTTAATCATGTTTTATATGCTGTTTTACATGTAAACTGCCCTGAGCCTCGGGAAGGGCAGGTTATCAAATCGAAATGATAAATAAATAAATAAATAAAATAAATCCCTGATTACCTCCTCGGTTCATCCATGGGTGAAACACCTAACCCCATGGAGAATCAAAATCCATGAATTGCTCACCCCACTGATCAATCATTGGAAAGCTCAGTTAAGTGACACTCCCAAGTGACACTTTATGACAGAGAGAGACGGAAATGGAAAAAAACGTTTCACGCTGAAGCTTTATCAAGGCATAAATACATCATATAGCGTCCTCGAAAATCTATAAGAAAGGTAAATATTAAGAATACAGTTGCTGGAAACGACCAATATAGCCCATTAATGCAAAATAATGCAAAATAAACTGTTTTTTGGCCGCTTACTCAGCAAATGCATGCCGTCGGCTCCTTTGTTCAAGGCAATATCCTGGAGACCCCCATTCTGGTCTTCGCGTCCTTTTGGGTTGCGACTTCACATCAACTTGTAGAATTCACCATCTTTACGACGCTTTTGCAGCAGTTGCTACATGCCTCTTGACACCGCCTAGTTCCCGACCAGAGGCGCTTTGTGGTTACACCTCCCGGATAATTTATCCACTTGGATTACTAACTTTGGTGTGACTTATTTTCCATTTGGATTACAAAAATGCTGTATGGTTTACCTTACGGAGGGCTCATACGATTTGGAACTCCCACATACTCAAAGCGGATTATATGGACTAATTTCCACTGTTGGGACTGCTTATATATCTGGCGTGTTCCTAAGGGTATTGTATGTCTTTGTAACTTTTTTCCTCTCTATATATTATCTATTATATAAAGGAGGTCCCGTCGTCGAACGACTGCCACAGACAGAGAAACCATCCAACGCAGAGACACCAAATTTGGCAACAGAAATAGGCCTCAGGCAAGGTAGGTTTTAAGCAAAGAAACTTTCCCCCCAAAAAACCTAGAAGGCCCCTAAAACAATGATATAAAAAACTACATTTCCCAGCATCCTCTGCGGCAGCCAGCGAAACCCATTGGCCAACATCAGTTACTGTAGTAACGATGGCCAAAGCCAGCCAAGGCTAGATTAGAATGCTGAGTGAATTCAGTTTAGTCAGTTGGAGTTTGAGGGTTAAACTGCCAAAGCCAAGATCTAGGAGGGAGACAAATAGGGCACCAGGGACACATGGAACCACTGACAAACACATACCCCCAGAATAACACAAAAGTAATACCTACACACAACACAATACGCACATAACACAACCTTGCGTCTACTGCTCAACCCATTTGTATGCCATTCCTTCCTTCCACACAGGCATAAGCTGACCCAAAAGACAAGCCATGCCTCCTAAAAAGAACAGCATCGGATGACACACTCGCAACGCTACATACATCACACTAAAAAGGGCAGAACAAATGCCAGAACAGAAAGACACTGCACTACACTAGCTTTTGCCATCACCATAAACAAGGCACAAGGACAAACACTACAAATCTGTGGCATAGACCTTGACACAGAATGCTTCTCCCATGGACAACTCTACGTAGTGTGCTCCAGAGTTGGGAAACCACTGAACCTCTACATCAACACAACAGACGGAAAGACAAAAAACATTGTATATCCACAAGCTCTGCAGAACGCCAGGAACACCACACACCGACAACTCCACAGGACTTCAACATCCCACCCACCAGAACAACCCACAACAACACAGCCATGACCCCACCAAGACCATAAGTAACATCAATTCCAACCCTTACATACTCAGACTTTCTCGCATCTCCTAAATAGGGCACAGCAACGTGTGCCGGGTACAGCTAGTCTTGTATATTATGCTATGTTGCTTGAAGGAAAATAATACTTAGAATAGCATTGTGAGGCTTCTCTTAGCCTTTTGTTTGTTTCTAACCTCTTGACACAGGCCACAGGAATCAACACATGTTGTGGTGAGCCCGGCGACTGCCATTAGAGAGCATAGAGAACCCATTGCCCTACACCCCGCATCACCCAGCTACCCCTCATTGCTTCCTGTACAACATGGGAAGCTTCCCATGTTGCTTCCATGAAGGTATATGACAGCTCCATTCTAGTTGACCCATGGAGCTCTGCCAGGATTTCCACTGCATTGTGAGATGGGAGTTGGCAGGCTCTGTGAGTTAATTAGGGCCAAACTGGCATATGTCACCAAAGTAAGCCCCATTTGATGAAGTCGTAAATCATATGCTAAAACCTCTATAAAGCAAACAAACATCAAACAAACCAAAACAAAAGATGCTGATAAGCTTTGAATATCTCTACCTGTGAATTTTAAGACTTAGAATGAAATAACCTTATTTGCAACAATACTTTGGAATAAAAAGCATAGTGCTTTGGGGAAAAACCCCCCTATCATTGTACAGAATAACTAGGAAGGTTTAAAAGGCTGTTATACTAAACATCTTTATTCAGAGATAAAGTCCTTTAGAGAGCAGGAATCATTATGCAGAATGAGACCAATGGATGAATAACTGAATGAATTCATTTGGATTTCAACAACAATTTGAATAACAGGAGTGAAGAAGACATATGATATAATATTAATATAAAACTGCAAAGTTTTGAAAATGAAAACATGCTCAACATCCCCAAATATAATTTAGGACATAACAGTCAACTGGGACCTATGAGCTGCAGCAATTTTTATAAATTTTACAACTTGTTCAGCAGCCGCCACAATTGTTCCGTCTTCCAAAATTGAAAATAAAACCTCATTATATTTGCCTGGGAGCAGTTCTGTAAGAAAATGACTTATTCATTATGAGGACAACACCTAGCCTCATAAAGACCCTTCATAAATCTACTATCCAAGAAGGCAGAATGTGGCTTGAGTTGAGTTGAAATTTCTTGCCCTTTCCCATAAAATTTAGGCATACATTTCCTCATTTTTGACAACAACGTGGAGAAGGACCAGCGAAAGGCACAATCTAGTTACATGATCTTGCAAATATGCGTATTATTTTATTGTGTTTATTGCTTTTATTGTGTTTATTGTTTTCTGATGTTTGTGATATTTTTTGTGATTTGTTGTTCGGGCACGGCCCCAGGTAAGCCGCTCCGCGTCCCCTTTGGGGAGATGGATGCGGGTTAGAAATAAAGTTATTATTATTATTACTATTATTAAAATGTACACAAAACTAGAGAAATGCAATACACAGTTGCCATTTTGCATCGTGACCACATGGCAACACAATACTGCTTTCAAATCCAACTTCTTTAGTTTCAGTTCCAATTGACAACTTTCAGAGAATGATAATCAATAATGTCACTGGGTGAACTGACTTATCATAAACTTACAACTCGAATACACATGGATTTAGCTATGTAGTGAACAATTGGATGGGATTTATTGAATTAGTCTTAGATGTGACATTGAGATAATTAGGACAATTTGCGTGGTGATATCTGTCTCTGTTGTTCTTCCCAAATCTCTTAAATTTCTTCATAAATTTAACAAAGAAAGATGTTTTCTTTACTAAAATTTTTACAAAATGAAGAAAAACCTAATTGTTGAACATGTCCAATTGTCCATGTCCGCCGCAACAGACAGAAAAATATAGGGATGTGAAATTCTCTTTTATTTATTTATTTATTTATTCATTTATTTATGTATTTGGACTTGTACAACGCCACTCCCAGTGGCTCGGGGCAGTTTACAACAAAATTCAATAAAGCATACAATGGGCAAAACATACATATAATAGTAGGTAAAACAGCAAATAAAAACGCAGCTAAAATCACAAGCTTTCGAAGGCCTGTCTAAACAAGTGTGTCTTGCAGGCCCTCTGGAAGGTGACCAAATTTCGGAGAGCCCGCATTTCCGGTGGCAACGAATTCCAAAGAGCCGGGGCGATCATTGAAAATGCCCTGCGCCTTGTTGAAGTCAGGTGGAAAGACTTCACACTAGGGATGTCTAGAAGATTCTGGTCTTCTGAACAAAGTGTTCTCAGAGGGTTATATGGAATCAGGCGATCCCGTAGGTAGACTGGCCCCAGACCATACAAGGCCTTGAAAGTAAGAACTAACACCTTGAAAGTGATCCGGTATTCAATTGGTAGCCAGTGCAGGTTCTGCAGTATAGGTGTGATATGGCAGCTTGCGGGCTCCCAAGCAAGCAGCTGGACTGCAGCATTCTGCACTAGCTTGAGTTTCCAGATGACATTAAAGAGAAGGCTAATGTAAAGAGCATTACAGTAGTCAAGTCTTGAGATGACCGTGGCTTGGATTACCGTTCCGTGAGAGATAGGGAGCCAGATGCTTCACCTGTCGCAGATGGAAGAATGTGATTCTGCTGACACTTGAGATTTGGGTCTCCATTGACAGCAGAGGGTCCAAATGGACACCCAGGCTTTTTACTGATGATGACGGGCGTAGTGCCTCGCCATCCAGGGTCGGCAGTTGGATTTCCCTATCGCCCGGACGACCCAGCCAAAGGATCTCCGTCTTCGCCGGATTCACCTTCAACCTGCTGGCTCGCAGCCATCCAGTAACGGCTTCAAGGCATAGATGGAAATTATTGGGTACGGATTCCAGCTGGCCCTCCATCCTCAGAATGAGCTGGGTGTCATCAGCATACTGGTGACACTCAAGCCCAAAGCTACGTACCAGCTGAGCGAGCGGTCACATATAGATGTTGAATAACAAAGGGGAAAGAATGGCTCCCTGAGGGACCCCACAAGACAAGGGGGATCCCCCGGAAACCAGCCCACCCCCCCTGCACTCGCTGCTTCCAATTGTGGAGAAATGAGGCTTGACTTTCTCTTAATTTTATTTGCATTTGTTCTTCATCCTTGTATTGTATCTTGTTATGAAATTGGTTGTTTTCTTTCTGTATCAAAATCTGCACAACTTTAATGCATATTTCATAATAATATGCACATTTATTTGTACAATGAGTCTAATTATTCAGTGTTTTCTCTTTGACTAATGCATCTTCCTGCATATTTGATTTCAATTATGCACATTTTTGCATGTTAAAATCTGTGCACTTTATTTCTCTGATGCCCTGATACATACATAAATAGTTTCTACATAACACATTTTGTTAAAATGCTCCCTTCATCTAGACAGTCAATTTGAACACAATGTTTTCGCATCCATATTCACAACCCTGCTAATGCCCCTTACATAGATACAATGAAAGCAGGCATTCCAGAAACATGTCTGTTGTACCGAACTCTTTTCTGCCTTCTTAGAGCTTTAAAAGCATTGGATTTTATAGCCATGGCCCTGCTGTTATTTCTGGGAGGGGAGAAAATTCTTCCACACAAATAACCTTGTTTATTTCATGCCTTTGTTGCCTTGAGTTTGTTCCACTGTTTTCAGGTGATTTTGAATACTACCAGCCAGGGAACAATTGGAAAATGTGCAACTTGCCAAAATCCTAGGATAAAACAAAGCAATGTGCAGCTCAACGTTAAAACTAAGCCCAACTTTTCTAATTCCAAGGGATGTCAATCTTTTACACTAACTATATTGTGTGGCCTCCTGCTGCCCTTGCAATATGAAGGGGAATAAACAGAATCGATACTAAGAGGCAGCAACAGCTTCAGCAATACTGTGTCCATGACAATTCGGATTTTGTCCCATGTATAGCTTTGCCCGGTGCACAAAATCTGTTTAAATATCTATCATAAGAACATAAGAAGAGCCATGCTGAATCGGACCTCAGCCCATCTAGTCCAGCATTCTGTGTCACACAGTGGCCCACCAGTTGTACACAGGGATCTCTAGCAGAAAAGGAGGGCAAAACCCTCACCTGCTCCCGACCCCCACAACCAGTACCCGGGAAATCCTGCCTGCCTCCATCAACACAGAGGTGGCACTTGGTTGTCCATTTCAGTAGCTACTGATTCCCTTGGTCTCCATGAATCTGTCTAATCCTGCCTTGAAGCTGTCCAGGCTGACAGCTGTCACAACCTCCTCTGGAAGTGAGTTCCATAACCCAATGACCCTCTGGGTGAAGAAATATTTCCCTTTATTAGTCCTAACTTTCCTGCCTTGGAGCTTCAGGGAGTGCCCCCTAGTCCTAGTGTTGTGTGACAGAGAAAATATTTTTCTTTATTCACCTTTTCTATCCCATGCATGATTTTATACACTTCGATCAAGTCACCTCTTAACGCCGTCTTTCAAGGCTGAAAAGACCAAGGCGTTGCAACCTGATTTCATAAGGGAGCTGCTCCATCCCTTGGATCATTTTTGTTGCCCTTCTTTGTACCTTTTCCAGTTCCGTTATATCCTTCTTGAGGTGCGGTGACCAGAATTGTACACAGTACTCCAGATGTGGCCTCACCATAGATTTGTAGAGAGGCAATACAACATTTGCCGACCTATTTTCGATTCCCTTCCTGATCATGTCAAGCATAGAATTTGCTTTTGTCACTGCTGCTGCGCACTGGGTTTACCTCTTCTTTGAGCTGTCCACCAAAACCCCAAGATCCCTTTCCTGGTTTGTCTCAGAAAGCTTTGATCCCATCAGTTGATAAGTGTATTTGGGGTTCTTTGCCCCGATATCAGAACAAGGTAGCATCTCTAATGAATTATTATGTAGTATGTACACTTTCAGGTTATCCATTCTGTGTGAGTGGAAATGAAGATTTATTTAGTTTTTAGCCGGGGAGCCTTATTCCAGCCCAGTTTACTTCTCCCAACGAATTCTCCCCTATGAACCATCAAGGACATTAAGATCCTCCAGAGAGGCCCTGCTCTCGATCCGCCAGCCTTGCAAGTGCGACTGATGGGGATGAGAGACAGGGCCTTCTCTGTGGTGGCCCCTCGGCTGTGGAACTCTCTCCCAAGAGATGCTAGGTCTGCCCCCTCTCTGTTGTCCTTTAGGAGGCTGGTGAAGACTTGGATGTGGAACCAGGCCTTCCCAGAATAGGCTGAGACTGGCTATTATCTGAATGAATGACCACGTTTACAGATCAAGTGGAATTGTTTTAGTGGCGATGTGGTTTTATGCAGGGATTTTTATGTATTTTAATATGTTGTTGTAGTTGCTTTTAAACTGTATAGCATTGAATTTTTGCTGTTATGCCAGTCTGAGTCCCTCAATAGAGGTGAGAAGGTCGGGGTACAAAAGTTTTAAATAATAAATAAATAAATCATTCCAATATTATTATTAAATACTGAAATAATCAAGCCCTTACAAGAGATCTTGAGCAGTACATCACTTCACCTGGAGAAGTAACATAAGTATATCGCTGAATGCTATAATTTCAAAAACACATACAAAACAATGCTAGGTAGGTAATGGTAAAGGTTTTCCATTGATATTAAGTCCAGTCGTGTCCGACTCTGGGGGTTGGTGCTCATCTGGTTGGTGTGGCATGACTGCATGGAGTGCCATTACTTTCCTGCTGGAGTGGTACCTATTAATTACACACATTTGCATGTTTTCAAACTGCTAAGTTGACAGAAGCTGGCCTTACAACAGGAGCTCATGCCTGTGGCGTTCTGGTAAGCAAGTTCAGCAGCTCAGCGGTTTAACCCACTGCACCACTGGGGGCTCCAAACAATGCCAGTGAAAGGGAAATCATGCAGCCAACCATGATACATGTGCTCACTGCAAGCTCAGTTCTACTGAAACATAAAGGAACCTAGCTATGCTAAGCTGTTTTCTAGGTCCCACATCTGTAGCAACAATATAATATTGCAACAGAAGTTAATTTCATCCAACCTAGCTTTGCTGGACTCACATTTCATTTGAAATGTGATGCATACACTAGAGCAGGCCTGGGCAAACTTCGGCCCTCCAGGTGTTTTGGACTCCAACTCCCACAATCCCTAACAGCCTACCGGCTGTTAGGAATTGTGAGAGTTGGAGTCCAAAACACCTGGAGGGCCGAAGTTTGCCCAGGCCTGCACTAGAGCTACAAGATGGAACATATCTTGCTACCAGAGTCACATCAAGCTGAAACCATGGATCCTTTCCAAGAACATAGTGGCTCTTTCTATCTGTGAAGTGAAACAAACAGGACCCCACCCAAGTTCACCCAGTGAGTTTTATGTTCAGAGTGGAATGGATTTGTATCTCCCAGTTCCCAGTCTAACCTTCCAGCAACGTTGGTGGACTGCAACTCCCATCTTCTCTTACTATTGTCTATGCTGGCTTTGGGTCATGGAAACTAAAATTCAATAATATCTGGAGGACAACAAGAATTTCCTTTCTTCTGTAACAGTGATTCTCAGCCTGTGGGTACCCAAATGTTTTGGCCTACAAATCCCAGAAATCCCAGCCACTTTACCAGCTGTTAGGATTTCTGAGTTGAAGGCTGTGTTGCACTTCAGACAAGGAGCACCCCCTAGTCACACACACAACAGACAGTCTCTGAATAATAGGATTTTATTGAAACAAATATAGTGTCCAACAAAAGGGTTAAAAGATGATCAATAGAATATATCCAAGGTAAAACACACAGTTCAAATAGTCCCAAAATCCAAAGGCAAAGATATAGTCCCAAAATCCAAAGGCAAAGGTAAAATGCTTGATGAAAATCCCATGAGTAATACAAGGCAGCTATAGGAGCAAAACGTGCACAAAGGCCTAGGCAAAATCAGGAGCTTGGAGCCAAGACAAGATCTGGCATGGTATTCTAAACGAAGCCTGGAAACTGAATACAATTTCTCTAGCCAACTAATATAAAGACAAATCAGTTTCGGTTTGCAAACCGACTGCTGCGTCGGGGGCTGGCAGCCTGCCTAGATTCTCGAATGCTATCTCAGCGGTTAAATGGAAGCTTGTTAAGATTCCCAGGTGTCCCGTTATCAACATCAAGACCTTCAGAGTCCTGAACACAAGAATTCTCGTCTAATGAGGCCCTGGGAAGAGAACTGTTCCCAGGAATGCAAGCCTCATCTGAAAGTTCACTTTGCATCTCAGAATTCTCACTAAACATCTGTCACACCTCAAGGGCCTCAGGCATCACTTTTGCCTGAGCAAGACTTTAGTCAAGAAGGCTCACTAAACATCCCACCTTGTCCTGGGCCTCCTGCCTTTCCCGTGAGAAGCCCAGTACCATCCATTTTCCAGAAGGAACCAGTAGCCATCCCTTCATCAGCAACTATCAATCATTCAGCTGTGATTGTCATCTGCCCAGAACAATGGAAACATCCATCATCCCTAGCAAGCCTGTGCCAGCCAGCCTACACTGCACATGAGCACCAGACTTTGCTGAAACACCAGCCTTATTGCTCCAGCTGGGCTGAAACATCTGGAGACCTACACTTGACTTTGGCTGCTATTTTGAGAACCACTGGTTTATTCTAGCATCCCATTATCAGCATTTTCAGTACATCCCTTCATCAGCATTGTGATCCCTAGCATGCACATGAGCACCAGGCTGAAACACCACAGGCTGAAACATCTGGAGACCCACAGGTTGAGAACCACTGTTCTAGAACATAATGATTTGGAATTCCAAAAAGAAGACTACTCCAGTAGAACAAGTATGGAGTTTGAAAGGCATATTTTGTGGTTGGATGCAATCAAGTCAAATTGTTTGCTTGCAAAAGAATAACTCTGCTATCTGTATCTTCTGCCTTTTCCCCTCTCTGTGCAACCACAGCTGATGATCCCTGGGCAGTGGGCACACATTTATATCCACTAAGGCAGTGTTTCCCAACCTTTTTTGAGTCGCGGCACACTTTTACATTTGCAAAATCCTGGGGCACACCACCAACCAAAATGACACAAAATGGCACACTAACACAGTAATACATATAGTTAATATGTTTTTAAATGTATTTATACACTCAGTGTGAAACCTGGCCCTGTTTCGATGAACACAACATAGATATCCTGGCAGGAATGGCAGAAAGACACAAACTTCCCACACAGAACTCCCATAACCAAGAGAAAATGCTATAAGAGTTTGGTGGGCATTGACCTTGAGTTTTGGACTTGTAGTTCACCTATATCCAGAGAGCAGTGTGGACTCAAACAATGTTGGATCAGGACCAAACTTGGCATGAATACTCAATATGACCAAATATGAACGCAGATGCAGTTCAGGGGAAATAGACCTTGACATTTGGGAGTTGTAGTTGCTGGGATTTATAGTTCCCCTACAATCAAAGAGCATTCTGAACCCACCAATGATAGAACAGGGCCAAACTTCCCACACAGAACCCCCAGGAGGCAAGAGGAGGTCTCTACTTGGGGAAAGGGAGGCGGGCCTTCCCAATGCATTGAGAGGGAGAGACCAAGTAGACAACGGGTGGGGAGGGGGGTGTTTGTAATTTTGTGTTTTTATTGAGGTAGGTTTCTTAGGGTTTTTATACTTCAACACACTAGACTCTCCCCCCCCCCCCTTTCCTGGAGGTTCCAATTTCCCACGGCACACCTGATGATCGCTTACGGCACACTAGTGTGCCCCGGCACACTGGTTGGGAAACACTGCACTAAGGGACTGGTGAAGAAGTAGGATCCAGAGACAGTGCTTTGGAACTTCAATTTCCCACACCCACTTGCCATTCATTGGCCACAGGGCTTCCATCTGATTCCCACACTTCAGATCATGTATTTGGAAGGAAGGGAGTTATTGCGCAAGAAAATATTTGAAACTCGCACAGAATGAAAGGTTTTGTCCATTGTTGACAGGATGCTAGTCATACATTTTTTTTATACTGAACACCATGTACCTCTTGGGTGTTGTTTGGACTAAAAATGGACATTTGAATAGAAATGTTAATGACACTGCATTAGTCGATTTTTGAAAAGATAATACCACTACCTTGTTGAATAGGGAAAAAAATCTTTTTGAAGTTCTTTAGGAGAATGTAAGCTAGAAAAAAAACCCACCTCAACCAAACTTCTGAAATTAAACAGCAGCAGGTGAGAAACCTGAAGAAAATGGTTTTGGTGCAATAAAGATCTTCGATATCTAAATCACTTTCTTCTTGCTAAATGTTTGACTGCACTTGCTGTGACTTCCATTAGCGGAGCTTAAAGGATCAGCATGACATGAATCCTACAGATGCATATGAATATTCGATCAGTTAAAAGTGATGGGGATTTTTGTATTTTGATTGAAGAAGAACAGTCTTTGGCCCCCGAAATGCTTTGTTCTAAAACACTTATAATTATTTTCCAGTGGCAATAATGAATAGGGACTTCAAACCCAAATAAACAAACAAATAGATATATTTGAAATTCAACTTATGCTTGCTTTCCCATTCATATCAATTTTGTTATTTCTTGTGAGCATTTTGGTCTAGCTCAGTGGTTCTCAACCTATTTATTTATTTATTTATTTACAGTATTTCTACCTCGCTCTCCTCAACCCCCCCCCCCGGGGGGGGGGGGGATGGGACTCCAAGCGGCTTACAAGGCACAATTAGATGCTGGCAACAACACACAATATAAAATCACAAATCTCTCGGCATTACTTCGCGAACGAAGATTATTTGGAAAGACTCATCCCATGCTTTTTACAAGCGCGTTGATGTCTAAAAAGTCCAATCTGAGATAGGCAAGTTTGGTTGCAGAAAGCACAGCAGAAAGTCTCCTTGGGTGATGTCATTTCCAAGTTGCGGTTCTTTCTGCGTTGTCGTTTCTCTTCAAGACTCATTCGGCGTGTCTTCTTGAAAGAGGCTGCAGCATTGTGGATAGTGTGTCTCCATGCCTCCCGATTTGAGGCCAGGGTGGGCCATTGTTGGTGATCAATCTGGCCGAGCCTGAGATGTTGTTTCAGGGAGTCCTTATATCTCTTTCTGGGGGCCTCTCTCTTTCGCTGACCCGTGGTGAGTTCACCATATAGTAGTATCTTTGGGAGGCGGTGGTCCTCCCTCCTAGAGACGTGCCCTGCCCAGTGCAGCTGTGTTCTCAATAGCATGGCCTCAATGGTGGTGATCCCTGTTTGCTCAAGGACAGCAACATTCATCACATAGTCGGTCCAGTGTATATTTAGGATTGTGCGAAGACAGCGCTGATGAAAGCGTTTGAGGAGTCGAAGGTGTTAGCGATAGGCCACCCATGTTTCAGACCCATAGAGGAGAACAGACAGTACGATAGCTCTGTACACACTGATTTTGGTGCTTTGCCTCAGGTGCTTGTTGCTCCAGACTCTTTTGTGAAGCCTTCCAAATGCACGATATGCCTTTGCTAATCTGTGATCTATCTCTTTATCAATCTTGGCGTCTGAAGAGATGATACTTCCCAGATAGGTGAACTGCTGAACAGACTTAAGCACAGATTCGCCTATGTTGACGTGGGGATGATGGTGTTCTTCCTGTGGTGCGGGCTGGTAGAGGACTTCTGTTTTCTTCAGGCTGACTTCCAGCCCAAACAGCTCTGCAGCTGTTGCAAAGCAGGATGTCAGGCGCTGCAAGGGTGACAAGGGCAGCATCGTCAGCAAAAAGCAGCTCACGGACTAGATAGTTTAGAGTCTTAGTGCGAGCCCTCAGACGGCTTAAGTTGAACAAGCTGCCATAAGTACGATCGCGTATATATATGCCATCTTCTTCTTCGAGGTCTGCCGTAGCCCTTTGGAGCATCATGCTGAAGAAGAGGTTGTGACAGCAGTCAGCCTGGACAGCTTCAAGGCAGGATTAGACAGATTCATGGATACCAAGGGAATCAGTAGCTACTGAAATGGACATCCAAGTGCCACCTCTGTGTTGATGGAGGCAGCAGGATTTTCCCGGGTACTGGTTGTGGGGGTCGGGAGCAGATGAGGGTTTTGCCCCTCCTTTCTGCTAGAGATCCCTGTGTACAACTGGTGGGCCACTGTGTGACACAGAATGCTGGACTAGATGGGCTGAGGCCCGATTCAGCATGGCTCTTCTTATGTTCTTATGTTCTTAAGAGTGTAAATAGGGTTGGTGCAAGAACACGACCTTGTTTCACTCCATTGGTTATGAGAAAGGGCTCCGAGAGAGCATCGCCGTATCTGACTTGACCGCATTGGCCGTCATGTGACAGGATAATCATTTTGAGGAATTTGGGGGGACATCCTAGACGTTCCAGGGTCTGCCCCAGACCTTTTCTGCTCACAGTGTCAAAGTCACAAATAGAAACAAGGTTAAAAACATCAACAGTTAAACAATTATCAGTAATCAAATTAAATTAAAAATTCCATCTATATCAAGTCCATATCCAATCAGTCACGGTAAGCCGTATTCTCATGTCCGTCGTCATATTAGTCCATTCCGAGTAACGTGTTGCATTAAGTTACTGTGCAAAGGCCTGGTCCTACAACTACGATTTTGCTTTCTTCCTAAAAGCTAGGAGGGATGGGGTCGACCTTCCTAATACCACAACCCCTTAATACAATTCCTCATGTTGTGGTGACCTATAACCATAATATTATTTTTGTTGCTACTTGTAATTTTGCTACTTTGATGAACTGTAATGTAAATACCTGATATGCAGAATGTATTTTCAATCACTGGACAACATTTGGCACAAATACCCAATATGCCCAAATGTGAATACTGGTGGGGTTAGGGGGGGGTTGATTTTGTCATTTGGGAGTTGCAGTTTCTGGGTTTTATAGTTCACGTACAATCTGAACTCCACCAATGATGGAATTGAACCAAACTTGGCACACAGAACTCTTGATACCAACAAAAAATACTGGAAGGGTTTGGTGGGCATTGACCTTGAGTTTTGGAATTGTCGTTCACCTACATTCAGAGAGCAAAGTGGACTCAAATAATGATGGATCTGGACCAAACTTGGGACAAATACTCAATATCCGCAGATGTGAATACTTGTGGAATTTGGGGAAAATAGACCTTGACATTTGGGAGTTGTGGTTGCTGGGATTTATAGTTCACCTACAATCAAAGAGCATACTGAACCCCACTAATGACGGAATTGGGCCAAACTTCCCACACAGAACCCCCATGAACAACAGAAAATACTATGTTTACTAATGGTTTTTGGTGACCCCTCTGATACCCTTGCATATCTCAAATCCCCAAGATGCTAGATTAATAAGTAATTGTGACAGTAATTGTGACAGGGATACATACATAGTGGCAGTCCAGTTATAAAAGGAGTTATCTAAAGCCTGAACCTATTTTGGTTGATACCTTGGATCTAAAGTTTCATATAAAACCCAGATATGGTTCAGCATTCTATTGATTTAACTGTTAATAAATAGCCTACAAAATGGTCTGCCACTTGATATCTACATGACATCTGTGCACCAACTCCAAATCAAAGTTCACACATAGTTTCACACAATATGCACCACCCACTGTTTTTCTTCTTGGAATGACTTTCCTGCTAAATCCACAAGCGTTTAAAATAACTATAAATTGTTTAGACAACCAGGCATAGGCATTTAAAGTCTATTTATATAGGTTATCTGTGACGGGGGGATTAATGCTGGATTAATCACTAGGAAGGCTGGGAAGGTCAGGTGTTTCAAAAGGGTTTTTGCCTAGTAAAAAGAAGTAATTGATCAGTTCACAAGAGTTGCTCTACAATACAAAGAAGGAGAACGTTTCCACAGAATACACACTGAGTTTTCTGAGTAAGGTCTGTGGAAAAGGCCTACACAGTTTGTGGTCCACCAAGATGAATGCAGACCCATCAGTCAATTTTTATGGATTGCAAGGTCTCACAATACATGTGGCTGTAAACTTTATGAAAACCCATTACAAAAGAGTGCAAGGTGTGGAACAAAGGAACTTTGATTAGTGCAAAGAGTCTTATCAATGACAAATACATTGAAAGTGGAGGCTTCCCCAGATTTTAATTTGCTGTGTATGTTTTTGAAGTTATGCCTTCCAAGGACTGATATAATTCTGCCTACAAGGGCTATACTGAAATAGGGGTGGTTGATCCATAAAAAAAATTGATTATAAACTCGGGGGTGGGTGGGATTTCCCTTTCTGGGTCGCACGACCAACTACCTGCTCCACGGACCCCTGTCCTTCCCGGCTGGTTAAGGACTGCTCAGAGGAGCTTCAGGTTCCTCTGATGCACATAATAAACAACTCCCTGGAGCAGGTAATCTTCCCAGACACTCTAAAAGAAGCCATGGTTCGCCCTCTTTTAAAGAAACCTAGCTTGGTCCCTGCGACGCCAGCCAACTACCGCCCGGTCTCAAACCTCCCGTTCCTCAGCAAGCTGATTGAACGTGCGGCAGCAACTCAGCTCCAAAAATATCTTGAGGAGTCGGATGGCCTGGACCCTTTTCAATCAGGTTTCCGTCCCGGACACGGGACCGAGACCGTTCTGGTGGCCATCTCGGATGACATCCGCCGTCAATTAGACAAGGGAGGTTCAGTAATTCTGGTGTTGCTCGATCTCACCGCTGCCTTTGATACGGTGGACCACGATCTGCTGATTCAACAACTAGCCGCCACGGGAATCCAAGGATCAGCCATAACTTGGTTCAACTCGTTCTTGCGAGGACGCAGTGAGTGTGTAGAATGGCTAGGCCAAACATCTGGAAGGTCTTGAGTGTGGAGTACCCCAAGGTGCCATATTATCACCTATGCTGTTCAATATCTATGTCCGGCCTCTCGCCGGACTAGTTCGGAGCTTTGGGCTGGAATGCTACCAGTATGCCGACGACACTCAGCTCCTCCTAAAGCTGGAACCTGGAGCAACCTCAGTGCCTGACAACTTTACCCAGTGCCTAGGAGCAGTGACG
The DNA here is from genome assembly GCA_030556195.1 of Anolis apletophallus. Lineage (NCBI taxonomy): Eukaryota > Metazoa > Chordata > Lepidosauria > Squamata > Anolidae > Anolis > Anolis apletophallus. The sequence continues at coordinate 3,581,225 of JARBWK010000009.1, forward strand.
AGTTGGCTACGGGCCCACAAACTGGAAGTAAATCCAGCAAAGACTGAAATTTTGTGGCCGCGTCGCCCATCAGAACTAGTCATTCCACTGCCACCCTTCGAAGGGGAACCACTGACTCCATCCTCCACTGTGAAGAGCCTCGGTGTCATCCTGGACTCTAAAATGACGATGGAGGAAACTGGCACCCTATCTACCAACGGAGGTGCTAGCTATGGTAGTCCATGCCATGGTGACATCAAGGCTGGATTATTGCAACGCTTTATACGTGGGTCTTCCTCGGTCAGTAACTCGCAAGATCCAGATTGTAGAAAATGCTGCCGCCAGGCTCCTCACAAAAGCACCAATGAGGTGTCACAAAATGCCATCTTTACAGCGTTTGCACTGGCTGCCGGTCGAGTACAGAATCCTTTATAAGACCCTGACTTTGACATTTAAGGCCTTGCGGGGCCAGGGTCCTACATACCTAAAAGACCGTCTGAAACCACCTATCCATCTGAGAGCACCACGGCCAGCCTACGAGAACCTTTTCTGTGTCCCAGGTCTGAGAGAAGCTCATCTGGAGCCCACGAGGCAGAGATCTTTCTCCATTGTGGCCCCTGTCCTGTGGAATTCTCTGCCGCCAGACCAAAGAGCCATCCTCGACCTGCCTTCATTTCTGGCTGCACTTAAGACATGGCTATTAAGACAAGCATATGCTTGAGTGACAATCAGTGACCTGGAATCTGTCTATTCCAGTATTTTAATCATTTTAATCACTTTAATATTTTAGTATTGTAAATGCCAAGCTGTGTAAGTCGCCCGGAGCACATCTGTGGAGGGCGACTCATAAATAATAAAATTAGTTAGTTAGTTAGTTAGTTAGTTATAGAAATTGTTCTGAATGTTTTAAAATAAATTTCGTAATGGAAACGTAATTACTAACGAATTTTCATTTTTATTCGTTATGCCAGCTGGGAGGCTAGAAGGGAGGGCTTGCTCTCCACTCTTCCCTCCCTCCCTCCCAGGTCAGAAGCATCTTGGATTAAATTTAATCCGAGATGCCCCTCAGCTGGAAAGGCAGGGAGGCTAGAATGGAGGGCTTGCTCTCCTCTCTTCCCTCCCCCCCCCAGCTCAGAAGCATCCCGCATTATACGATGCATACTCACTCCCCTGCCAGATCAGAAGCAGCGTGGGTTACCTTGAACCCCTGCCAGATCAGAAGCAGCGTGGGTTGCCTTGAACCCACATTACTTCTGATCTGGCAGGGGAGTGTCACACCTCAAGGGCCTCAGGCATCACTTTTGCTTCAGCGAGACTTCAGCCATGATGGCATCAAGGAGCTATCCAAGCCAGCTTTTTACACTCTCCAACCTTGCCCTGGGCCTCCCGGCCTTTCCCGTGAGAAGCTAGGGATGAATGCATAACATAGGCAGCTCAAGGTTGTACCAACCAGCCTCCCTGATAGCGAAGCGCACCGAAGGAGCCGAGAGTCTGCCTCCCTTCTGTCCAGATGTGAGCTGCTAATGAGCTGCGCATTCCTGAAAGACTGAGGTATCATAACATATAGATGACCATCAATCATGGAACTGTGACACTCGACGTACCTAGATCAAAGCCAGTGAACACTATAATTGCCAAAGGATGCCCATTGTGGGCATCTCGTACCAACTAAGGAGACACTACTGGAAGAAAGGCCGCATCGGGCCTTCCAGCAAGCTTGTGCCAGCCAGCCAACACTGGGCTGACTTGATCCTGCGTTGTGCCTTGTTCCTTGCTCACTGCCACGTCTACGTGCTGATCCAGTGCTGTTCCTGCAAAGACTTTATTGCTACAGAACTTTATTGCTATTGAGAAGCAGTTCCCTGCCTCTGTATTCGGCGGGGATCCTTTACGAGACTTTTCATTGCATCCGGCTTGTTCCTGTTTTTCCTCCGCTTGGGATCCTTTGGTGCGGATTATATACTTGCCGCCGTTCCTATTGATTGCTGCTACCTGGAGGCCTTATATTGCCTCAGGCTCTTTCCTTTACCTACCTATTCTAAATAAAACCTGTTGTACCATAGCTGCTGTGTGGTCTTTCCAGGAATGTCAGGTCCCAAGGGCCCAGGGGGGTGACAGGGAGTGAGTGTGCATCGATGCATACTCATTTCCCTGCCAGATCAGAAGCAGTGTGGGTTGCCTTGAACCCTCGTTACCGCGTTACTTCTGATCTGGCAGGGAAGTGTGTATGCATCGATGCACACTCACTCCCCTGCCAGATCAGAAGCAGCGTGGGTTGCCTTGCCCTCCCTGCCCCTCCTCCCTGCCAGGATCTAAAGCACGTGTACCAAAAAGAGGATACAAACACGTAGTCAAATAATCATGAAACAGTTTATATATGAAGAAACATAGTCATAGAAAGCCACATTGGGCTATGAATCAACAATAAAGTAGGTAATGTGCGCCAATGCGCTGATTATTGTGTCCAAATCAAAGGTGGGTAAATACCCAAGGTTAGTCCATGTCCCAAATTCAACGCATCCAAATGGAGAACCAGAGATGGAGATAAGCCAACGAAGTGGAAAAAGGAAATCCAAATATAACAACCCAAAACGGGTGTATTTATAATCCACTGGGTGGGCTGGTATGAAGGCCGACGAGAAGAAGTAAAGGATCCAACGCTCATTTCGACCCAGTATGGGTCTTTATCAAGGCCAGAGTAGTCCCATCAGAAGGTGATAAAGGTCATGGCTGGACATGCCTAAGGTGAAACATATATATATCTCAGAATCATGGTAATGGCAAAGCAACAATATACAAAACAAGGACACAAGGTATCCAGTATGCAACCAATCGTTATCCAAAATGTGCAAAAGCGTACATTCTAAGCACTGAAGGGTTGGGCCCTAAGGGTCAAAAAACTTTGAAATTAATTTTAAATACGAAAATTAACGGATTTCAAAGTATTTAAAACCGGAGATATCCACCCCTACAAAATACTATAGTCCTAAATCAAGGTCTGTGACATTTTTTGTTTTGGGGGGACCAACATGTACATAAAATTTTACCTTTGCCTTCAGCAAGAGTGGTTAGACTTATCTTTTCCTGTTTTAAAATATATTTTTATTACAGCATTGCTTGATGAAAAGGATCTGCACTTGATGTTCTGGATGACATTTTCCTAAAGCAATGGAGCCATCCTGAGACAACTGAAGGAGAAAGAAATGGAGCATTGCTGCTCTTGTACAGTGACACTTCTCTCATCTTATGGGGGAAGCATTGCCTAAATGAGGCAGAAGTGTGCTGGTGCCATTGGAGCCAATACAACATGGGAGACTTCCCATGTTGATGAGGAAGTGTCTTAGGATGCTTCCACACTGGTTGGGGATGGGGACTCCATTTGAACTTGAGGGATGTTGCGTGATGGGCTGCACGCCCATCCATTCCTCAACTAGATCCCGTCGCGATCTAGCCTTGGTGATCCAAGCGATGGTCATCTCAAGATTAGACTACTGTAACGCTCTTTACATTGGCCTACCTCTGTCGGTGACCCAGAAACTTAAGCTAGTGCAGAACGCCGCAGCCCGTGTGCTCACAGGCATGCCTGTGAGCCACCGCATTACACCTGTTTTGTGGGAACTGCACTGGCTGCCTATTGAATTCCGGATCACCTTCAAAGTGTTAGTTTTGACTTTCAAGGCCTTATATGGTCTGGGGCCAGTGTACCTGAGGGACCGCCTTACCCCATACTGTCCCATGAGATCACTGAGATCTGAAGACCAGGATCTTCTCCTTGTTCCGAGTGCCAAAGCCTATCATCTCACGTCAACGAGGAGAAGGGCATTCTCCATCATTGCCCCCACGCTTTGGAACTCCCTGCCGCCGGAGGCCAGGTCACTTCGCAATCTCCTGGCTTTTTGGAAAGCCTGTAAAACCTGGCTGTTTCGGCAGGCCTTTGAAACCTGAGTCAGTTTAGTTATATATGTTAGTTTAGCTTAACATTGTGGTTTTAATGTAATGTTTTAATGTTTTATTGCTGTTGTGTTTTTATTGTTTTAATGTATTACTGCGGTTGTTCTACTCTCTAATTTGTGAGCCGCCCCGAGCCACCCGGGAGTGGCGGCTATGAAGTCAAACAAACAAATAAATAAATAAATAAACTAGGACATAAGCTAAACATTCCATTTGTGATGAAGTCTATAGTCAAAATACTCAAATCACTATGCAATGGTCATTCTCACTTTGTGTGTTACACTGGCCAACACATATTTGGGTACCTCAAATGTTAGATCTGTTTCTGTGTATATTTGACCTGCTGATTCCAAAAATGTCACCAGTTTTCTCCTATGAGCTGTAGGTTTTGTGATGAAGAACATATGCCATATACCTGTGGCCATGTGCTCACCTATCAAGAATCGTAATAACCATATCTAAGAAACTACAGCTGATGTTGTCTATTAACTGCAGCTTTCTGAATCAGTGCCCCAAATAAACCCCGGAACAGGCCTAAAGACCAAGATAGAAAGAAGTTCCTTTTGTTGGGCTGTGACCACCATTCCTTCCAGCCAAGTAAACTGGGAAAAGCTTCACTCAAAACCTAGAGGGCTATCATGAGCTGTTGATGGAGCAGAATTGGCTTGATAACTCATAAAGTGTATAGGCCCATCATAGAATTAAAAAGTACCATACTTTTGTAATGCCAAAGTGAAATGGAAGGTCATTGGAGGCAGATTTTATGTGTGCTACCTCTATTGCAATATTATATTTTTAATTAGTACTTGACTTTATAGAACATTTCCCAGTGACGCTCTGGACAGACAATGATAATGATATTATTCCTTTAAACAACTACAGCATTTGAAAATGAGAAAGTGATTATATTGTAGTGCACTATAGCTGGAAGTCAACTTATGACATTTCACCTATCTGTGTGGAGAAAGTAATTACGCGGAGCCTTTGCATGATTTTCCACTCATTTTAACTGCCTTTGAGCCACAAGCTACAGTATCTCTCATATATATATATATATATATATATATATATATATATATATATATGGGTTGGGCTTTCAAATGAAGAAATTTAATTAGTTCGTATTAGATCTGTTCAAAAAGCTACTTTTGAGCTTTTCCGCACCTCCCCCACGAACCCGGAAGTAGACTTTGATTTACGCTCCTTGAGGCCAGGAATTTGCGTAATTATTGTAATTAATTCTTAATTATTGTACTCACACACCTTCTCCCTGTCTTCTTCCCTTCGGTTTCTTCCCGCCTTCATTCATTTTCTTGCCCTGTTTATTTTTCCAGCATTTTTATCCCGAAGTGGAAGTGACGCTGCCGCTAGGCATTCTGGGAAGTGTAGTCCTCCACACTTTTCCCTCTCCCCCCCTCTCTCCTTCTCTCTGCCGTCGCTGCTGATGTTGCCTGGCTCGAGGGAAGAGAGGCAGAGGCAGCCGAGGCACGGAGGGGCTGGGAAGGGCAGGCCCCGCCCCCAAGGAGACCTAAACTTCCTGGTGGACGGAGCTGCGCTGAGGTGAGCATGGGAGAATTGCTGGAAGAGAGAGAAAGAGAGAGGAGGGGAGAATTGAAGGAAGAGGAGGGGGAGAGAAAGAGAGAAGAAGATGGAGAGGAAAGGAGGAAGGAAGGAAAGGAGGGAGAGAGGAGGAGGGAAGGCACAGAGAAAGAAGGGAGGAAGAAGGGAGGAAGGGAGAGGAGGAGGAGGAGAGAGGAAAAGATGCCCACGAGGTGAGGGAGAAGAAAATAAACCTGTATGGAGCGAGGAAGAAGGAGGGAAAGGTTTGCAGGCAGCAAGAGCAGAGGAAAGAGTAAAGCACAGCTGGGTTGCTGTGTGGGAGGGTCCAGCAGAGAAGGAAAGCCTCCACTTCTGCAAACGCCCCTGAGTCCTGAGAGATTGCCGTGGCATGAAGGAAAATCCCAGCAGCTCCCAATTTCAAAGGTCTGTGCCCCCCCCCAAGAGGCCCCCAGTATTCTCTATTGCTCATGACAGTTCTCTGTGACAACTTTGGTTCAATTCCATTGTTGGTGGAGTTCAAAATGCTCTTTGATTGTAGGTGAACTATAAACCCCAGCAGCTACAACTCCCAAATGACAAAATCAACCCCCACAACTCCAACAGTGTTCAACTTTGGGTATATTAAGTATTTGTGCCAAATTTGGTCCAGATCCAGGATTGTTTGGGTTCAGAATGCTTTCCAAATGTAGGTGAACTACTGTATATCTCCCCTAAATCACTGTCAATTCCTCCCAAAGCCCTCCAGTATTTTCAGTTGGTCATGCATGTTCTGTGTGCCAATTTTGGTTCAATTCAATCACTGGTGGAGTTCACAATGCTCTTTGATTGTAAGTGAACTATAAATCCCAGCAACTACAACTCCCAAATGTCAAGGTCTATTTTCCCTAAACTCCATCTGTGTTGTTCACATTTGGGCATATTGGGTATTCATGCAAACTTTGGTCCTCTCCTGATCCAACATTGTTTGAGTCCAGACTGCTCTCTGGATGTAGGTGAACTACAACTCCAACACTCAAGGTCAATGCCCACCAAACCCTTCCAGTATTGCCACAAATACAGATATTAAAATGTATTTCCATAAAAGTTACATATTAGAATGTATTTCTATTATTATTATTATTTGAAACACAACAAGATGCATTTCTATATGCTATAAATCTTTAGCTCCAGTGAATTGCACTCCACGGTGAAGGGAAATGTTGCCCATTGATTTCCCTGTGTTTAAAACAGTGTCAGTCCTGTTTCCCTGCTTTGGACAATTTAGAACCAATTTCAAAATTTTGTAAGTAATAACATATCAATTAAGAATTTTTTTGAAATTTTTTTGTAATTCATTACGTTAAGCATCAACACACACCTCCCCCATTTGTTTTTAGAACCACAATTTTTTGGTTCTAAACCAACCCTAATATATATATGTGTGTGTGTGTGTGTGTGAAGCAAACCAGGTTTTTGTTTGCCTTTTGATGAAGGAACCAGGTCTACTGAAAACATAGGAATGGTGTTCATTCCCAGATTCTATGTATGTATGTATGTATGTATGTATTTATTTATTTATTTATTTTGACGATCCCTTAGGTACACTGGCCCCAGACCATGTAAGGCCTTGAAAGTGAGAACTAACACCTTGAAAGTGAGAACTAACACCTTGAAAGTAATCAGGAATTCAATTGGTAACCAGTGCAGAACCCAGAGTATAGGTGTTATACGACAACTCTGACACTTCTGCTGACACTGGAGACCAGTGCCTCCATTGACAGCAGATGTAGCAAAAGGACTCCCAGGCTTTTTACTAATGATGGCGGGCATAATGCCTCACCTTTCAGGGTCGGTAGTTGGATGTCCCTATCGCCCGGACGGCCCAGCCATAGGATCTCCGTCTTTCCCAGATTCACCTTCAACTTGCTGGCCCTCAACCATCCAGTGACAGCTTCAAGGCAAAGATGAAAATTATTGGGTACGGAGTCCGGCCGGTCCTGCATCCTCAGAATGAGCTGAGTGTCATCAGCGTACTGACGGCACTCAAGCCCAAAGCTATGCACCAGCTGAGCGAGTGGTCGCATGTAGATGTTAAATAACAAGGGGGAGAGTATGGCTCCCTGGGGGACCCCACAGGATAGAGGGAAACCCCCAGAGGCCAGTCCCCCCATAGCACTCGCTGTTTCCGATTGTGGAGGAAAGAGGACAGCCAGTTTAGGGCTGTCCCCCCCTCACTCCAACCACGGCCAGGCAGTGTGTCAAAATATCGTAATCAACTGTATCAAACGCTGCTGTAAGGTCCAATAACACAAGCAGTGCCGATCTGCCTTGGTCAAGCTGGCAACGTAGCTGATCTGTGATGGAAACCAGGACCGTCTCTGTCCTGTGCCCTATACGGAAACTGGACTGGAAGGGATCTAGTCCGGCTGTGTCATTTAGGAAGGTCTGGAGCTGCTCCATTGCCTCCCTCTCAGTCACTTTGCCCAGAAACGATAGGTTCGAAACTGGGCAGTAATTGGAGGGAAATATATTATATTGTTCTCACTATAATATCATGAAATCTATATTATATTGAGAACAAAGATTTAAAATGGAGTTTAAAACACAGAAAGGATGGGCAATGAGGAGATAGCTCCAACTACCCATGGCTGCATTCCTTTGCTGATAGGTAATGATATCAGGTAATATGGGGTAAAGTTCCACATGCCCATATCAAGAGACCAGGAAATGATGATTCAGACACTCTTAACCAGACAAACCAGAAAGAGAGGGATATAAATAGCTCATTGGCTAAAAATGTCATTGGATTAAGTTAGCTGATAGATATAGGGTAAACTATGAAACCATTGTTTTAAAAGACACAATTTGCCCCTGCTAAGAACATAAGAACATAAGAAGAGCCATGCTGAATCGGACCTCAGCCCATCTAGTCCAGCATTCTGTATCACACAGTGGCCCACCAGTTGTACACGGGGATCTCGAGCAGAAGGGGGGGGCAAAACCCTGACCTGCTCCCGACCCCCCACAACCAGTACCCAGGGAAATCCTGCCTACCTCAACCAACACCCAGGGAAATCCTGCCTACCTCAAACAACTAGGCTAGGCATCCACATGCATGTGTACAGGCAATCCCCAAGATTCAAAGAGGTGACTTACAAACAACTCATAGTTACAAACAGGGGTGAGAGAACAGCAAGTGAGAAAAATCTACCCCTCAGAAGGGAAATTCACTCTAGGAAGAGTTTTCATATCTCAACTGAAAGATGTTAGCCATTCCCTATGCTATTCAAAGCACACACACACACACGTGTGTGTATATATATATATGTATATACTGTATGTATATGTGTGTGTGTGTGTGTGTGTGTGTGTGTATATATATAATTTATTGTCGAGCCACTCCTTTGGGCTTCACAAAAAGTTGCCATTTGCCAAAACATAAGATCCTGTGCATTTCTTTTCCATTTCTGGGTAAAATAGCTTAACCAATAGCACTGGAAACTGGACAAGCATACAGATGCACAATTATCTGTTCACACAAGGTGTAGGATTATTTTAGGTAGTGCCATTTTGCCAGGTTGTCTTTTGATCTGTCCACTCCGCTTCTGAGTCTGTTCAGGTACTTCCAAGTTGCCCATTCTTGGTTTTCCCCTGGAGGAAGACCCTCGTGGGAGGCCATCCAATTGGACTTTCCTGGTTTAGCTGCCTGGAACGATACTCTTGTTATTGCAAGAACGGGGTTAAGGAAGCATCCTTCCAGGGACCATTTCCTTTCTTCCTTTCAAGGGAGCCTGAGTTTGAGGAACAGGTTTAAGGAAGCATGCGCCTCATGCTCCCGAATACAAGGGAAGAAGATGCACCAGGCAGCCACCAAGGCTGTTTCAAGCAAAAAAAACCCAACAATGGCAGATGAGCCTTTGCTGTTATGGCTGTCCGAAGACGCCTATAGAAGCCAAAGGAAAATGGCTAAAAAGGATTCATGCACAAGTCTACTATGAATGTCTAATATGGCCAGAGAGTTAGCACAGTGGTAACAACAACTGTGTTTGCAATCAGAAGGTTGCATGTTCGATTCCCAGGCTGGTCTGGACACCCTGTCCACTGTCCACCTAACAGATCGAAAACAAGCCAGCTGTGAGTAGATGAACTAGGGACCGCTCAGCGGGAAAGGATTTTTATAAGGACTTTACAACACCTGAATAAAAATAAGGAAAATTGGCTGCCGGAGGTGGAATGCGAAACCAGAGGCTCTCATCTGAGGATGAAGCAACAGAACCCCATTGTGACGTAATGGAGCAACTGCACCCACGACGCAGCCAGAAGAGAAAGAATCCTTCTAATTGCACATGTTTGTCTGTACAATGTATTGTAATTGTATGTCAACTGGCAGGGACTGTCTGCCGTATGTGTAATGTAATCTGCTCTGAGTCCCCTTCGGGGTGAGAAGAGCGGAATATAAACAAACTGTATTATTATTATTATTATGTTAGGAGATAGCAGTTACCCTCCCAAGGCTAAACAGTTTTGCCAGAAAGGTTTTCCAGACAGTGGAAAAAATGCTAACTCAAAGTGGAATTTGGCCTGTGGTGGAGGAGGTAGCTTTGTTTATGTTCAATAACTGCTGTAGCTCATGTAAAAAATGCCCATCTTCAAACAGATTACAAGAAAGTGCTGTCAGTTGTTGTAAGCTGTTTTATTGCCAGTCACTATCAGCACTTAGACACCAAACATCCGCTCTTGTTCTTGGTTCCATGTGTACCTGTCATCTCCTTTTAAGCATTTCATGTTACATTTTTTATCAAGTACTTTCAGCCACCATGCATTTCTGAGAGTCTCGCCACATTGCCTCAGCTGGGACACAGTAAATTAAAGATGAGTTTGAAGAGAACTCTCTGGAAGAGAAGCACATCTACAAATATTTCCCCAATGTGGCTTCAGCACTACTTCAGCTGGAGGCCCACTGGTGTCATGGATGGGTATGTTACTGGAAACAGTTGGATATTTTTGTCTGATATGGAATGTATGTACTCAGTTCAGGATTGTGGAAGTGAAGTTGCAAATGTGATGTCATTGCCATGTGTATCCAAATGTGCATGTATTCTGGTGTGTGTCCCATTAGGCAGTGTTGCCATTCAATGTAATATTTGCATTAAATGATCAGGGTCTAACTCCAGAGGCACAGATGTATTCTATATTTCCCTGGTGTATGATCTCAATCTTTTTTTCTATTGCTTTTCTTTGAATCATAGAATATTAGAACTGGAAGGTACCTCAATAGTCATCTTGTCCAACCCCCTGCTATGAAGGAATATACAACTAAAGCACCCCTGTTGTAGCACAGAGACCAAGTAAGCCAAACCCAGATGTAAAAAGGGGTAACAAAAAGTTTATTGAACAATCAAATGGAAAGGGGACGAACAAAAAAGCAGCCAACTTGGCTAAAAACCCTCAAAAATCCCAGGAAACCTAACAAAAACCCTGAAGCACGATGCAAAACACACTCAGGACGTCCGTCTGCAATGCCCGATGTGGGATGATCCAGAAGAGTAGTCGTAGAAACTCATCCCAAAAAGGTGGTGGAGTAACCCATAACTCACGAGTAACTGGAACCAGGAACAAGACACACGATGCCAAGATGCCAAAGATCACAGGAACGCCAGACAAAAGTATCAGATATCAACTCTTTGACCGCCGCAAGGCAGCCTCATAAACCCATTCATTATATAGCCCTTAGATGTCGGACTCGCCCGAAGACTCCCCTTGATCAGGGACAGCAACTGCTGTGCTTTGTGCATTTCTCCAATTTTGCCAACGATCCTGGAAACTTAAAGTATCCCGGTCTGTCCCTAAAGCCTCAGAAGGCCAATCCGAATCACAATCAAAGCCTAGGAAGGTATCAGTGTTAGACTCTTCATTACACACATCCCTTACTTCCTGAACCAAAGTCCAGTCTAGGTCAGTATCACTTTCCTCTGACCCTATTTCTTCATTCGCAGAAAAACCTTCAAAGGTTTCAGAATCTGAAGGGGCTCTAAGTATCTGCCGGATCTTCTTTTTCTGCTCCAAACCCTCAAGGTTAGAATTACTAGCAGCCCTCTTTCTCCCAGCTCCAGTATCTTGATTACTCAGAGCCACACCCCATTCCATACTACTGCTAGATGCTACGGACTCAGCATCTTCCTTATCATTACTAGCAGGAGATGCTGAAGGATCAATTACAACAACCCCTGAAAGATGCTCATCCAACTTCTGCTTAAATACAGTACCTGCATAGATGGAGAGTCCAACTTCTATTACAAAATCACAGGTAATATTATAATAGCAAACAATATCATAACAATAACTTAAAATAGTTATACGTCTTTTTTCTTCATGAAAGAGAGACTGTCATCTGTTCAGTCACCAATAAAAGCAATATTGCATAGCATACAATAATACATGATTGAATAAAGTGACAGACGTGAGCCTTCTAAAGCTAGCATTGCTACAATCTCTCTTTACCCTATTTGCTTTGAATTACATTGGAGTATTTCCCAGAGAGTAATATACAGCTTGCTTTTACGTTAATGATTTCAGAAGTCTTCTGCTATATTAACTTACAGAATGAAGGAAGTCAAGGGGGAGATGGTGACGCTCCGTGAAACAGCTGTGGAATGAGATGGCCCAGCAATTCATTCATCAAGAACAGTAGTTTTCTTTACAGGATAGGTGAAATAATAAATAGCAAGCAGAGGAAGTTAATTTACCTCCATAGAATTTGATTCAATAATAATAGTAAAAAAGAAAGAAAGAAAGAACACAAACACACACATATGACTGTACTATCACCCCTAGGCTTACTGTCATATCTAATTTAGAAGAGCAGTGCATCAGGCAACATGGGAGTTTATGATCTACTACAGTATAAATTTCAAATATATTGCAGGATGTACACCTCTGCCATGGCACAGACAAATTGCTTATTGTGTTTCCCCAACCCATAATTTTGTTAGCACAGTGAAAAACTCATGTAAGCAGAAATATCATACATTAAAGCAGCTAGATAGGCCTTCCATTTTGGAGGAATTTTTCTTAATGTTTTATTTATCACTCAACATTGTTGCCATCTTCCAACAGGGAGCAGCATCTTGTTTGTTACCTGACTCTCTTTTGGAAATGTTAATACCTAGATGCTTTTTTTCTAACAGGGATTCACATCTGTTCACAAATGTATTTATTTATTTTTACTTTATTTCTATTCCGCCCTTCTCACCCCCCAGAAGACTCAGGGCGGATTACAATGTACACATTACATTTAGACACACAAACACACAAGACAGACAGAGGCAATCCAACATCTGGCCACCAGGGGGAGAGGTCGCACTCCCCCACCCCTCAGCATGCTTCCCGGAGATGTTCCCCATGGCCTCGCAAATCAGCCAAATTCAGCCGCCCCACCAAGTGGTACCCCAATTTCCTACTTGACAGATGCAACTGTCTTTCAGGTTGCAAAGGTCGACAACAGGCTACACAATAGGTTGAGAGCCCACCTTGACCCGGGCAGGCCTCAAACTCATGACCTTCTGGTCAGTAGAGATCTTATGCAGCTGACACCCCCAGCTGCGCCACATTCCCGGTGCTGCGCCATATTCCACTTTCAACAAGAACATTTTAATGTGGGTTATCTATTAGTGCATTGAGTGAAAGTGTTTTATTTAATAAAAAATGATGACTTTCACAATCCCAAACTCATCATGGTGGCAAAGTGAGAGAGGCAAGGGAGGAGAGAAGGAATTCCGCTTTCCTGTCTTGGATCACCTTGTTGCTCTGGCTAACATAATTTCAAATGGTGATATTAGCAATCAGGCCTGTTTCCGATAATTGAATATATCCGATTTTTGGAATTATTTTTCAGACTTCCGATAATTGAAGTGATATCAAGAGCAGGAAGAGGATTCGCCATTCCGAGAGCTCCGTCGCCATTCTCGGAAAGGGCTCGGATGTCATTTTAATGTTATGTCCCATTTTTAAATTGTTTATTAATGTGTTAACAGTGCTTAATATTTTGTACCAGTGGCTAGTTTTGTCATTAGTAGCGGTCAAAAATGGATGGAAAAGGGATTCCCCATAGTTTTGACTCTCCCTTCTGCTGATTGCGCAATTGTGGATGCTATTTCCAAATACTTCTGAATATTGGAATACATCCGAAATCCATTTTGATAAAATAACTTAAAAAATTGGAAGTGATTCACGTCTGAAGCCAGAGCAAAACCAATATCCGAAACGACTTCCAAAACACATTTTTCCGTTCGAAAACAGGTCTATTAGCCATATTGTGTCCACTGGCCACCATAATGACAAAACTGGAGAAAGGAATGAATTCCATCCCATGGTCTCAGACCTGAGGGATAGAGGACGACCGTGGAAATAGTTGCATCTGTCCACTGGCCACCATAATGACAAAACTGGAGAAAGGAAATGAATTCCATCCCATTCTCAGACCTGAGGATCAGAAATAGTTTGATTCTTTCTCAGAATTGACCCAGCTGCACTGCTTATGCAGGCTCAAAGTCAAGGTTTGTTCTGGATTTTGGGGGGGGAATTTTATTTATTTATTTATTTATTTATTTTATGTTTCAAACTTCTATACCGCCACTCCCCGAGGGCTCAGAGCGGTTTACATACTGTAGTTTGACACATAACACAGCAAAAGAGTAACAAGAATTAATACATAAACAATAGGGAGGGAGGGTATAGGGACAACAGATATAAAAGGACAGTTGGACAGTGGCTGGGTGGACTGACACCTTGCTGAGGGTTGACTCAAGGTGGCATCTGTCGACAATCAAAAGAAGGTAGCCGTGGGATTCCTAGAAAGCCAAGGAGGATCTCAGATCTAGAGAGAGGGAGACCATCTCCACCCCCCGGTCGGCCTCCCACCAGTTTGGATGTCCTGTCTCCAGGGCTGGGAACCCACCGAGGAGTGCTCCCAGCGCCCAAAGTTTGTGCTCCAAAAAGTCCTAGAGTGGAACCTCCTCCGTGTCCTCGAGTTATGCACTCTGAGCTTCTTCCGCTCTGGAGGACCGATGAAGGTCTCTGCAGATCTAAAGGCTCTGTGGCCATGAAGGGTCACCGGTCCGTTCCCTTGCTGAGGAGTCTGGCCAGTCTCTCGGTGCTCTCTGGTGAGACCGGAAGTTCGGTCTTGGCGCCTCTTCTTCTTCTGCCGCCGTTTCCGCTTCCCCGGGCAATGACATGGCTTCCGCTGCGGGTTGATTGATGGGTAGATGAAGACATCCAGTCTACTCCAGCGTCTTGAAGGTCGGCCGCCATATTCGTCCGGCCCCCATCAATTTAAAGTACTTGCAATTTTTGTTAATGTTTGTTAATGTCAAGTGGCCTGGGCCTGCATTAACCCAAATCAGCTCCATACATTTTGCATCAACTGCAGAGCAGACTCAACCCCAACCCTCTGGATAATGCCAAGTAAATGTGCCAAAAGTCAGACGTCCACTATACTATCCTAACAGAATATGGTAGTAGGAGTCCAACCTTTCATATTCTTATGAATTCATATGCATTATTAGTTGACAAAACTTTGGAGCAGCCCTTTAAGTCAGCCATCCACACTACTTATTGTCTGACTCATTCTTTTCACACTACATATACTTCCACCACTGTGATTCTATTTTACCTCCTATAGTAGCATTACATAGGTTCTTGAGATTTGTAGAATCATAGTGCTATAATTAATTATGCCATGTGAGAGGGCCCAATTCTTGACCTATATTCCTTTTTTCTGGAAAGCAGCAGAAATTGAATGAGGTGTGAAATACTCCGTAGTATCTACTTCACAATATGGGGGTGAAGGAGTACATTTACTATTATACATCATTAGACCTGAATCATAACATGAAGTGATAGCTAGCTGCTAGTCATATATACTGCTATGCTTTAACATACAAAAGCCTATGAAGCCTCTGGATGTGCTTATCATTCCAATACACCAGTAGTGCTGCATTCAGAATGTGAAATTATTGGTTTGAGGGAAATAAATGTGCATGAATAGCTATCAGATGAAGTTCCCATAAGCATCCTTCTGCTTCGGTGCAGTCATCACAAAGCAAAGAGACAGCTTTTCTAATCAGCTCAACTTCTCCCTCAGTTCAACATTCCTCATTTTATTGCCAGTTTCATCCCTTTGCACATAGCAGAAATATCCTGTCTGCAAGAGGCCTCTCTGTATGCTAGAGATAGTCCTCTTTCAAGTCATCTTTCTATTAAATTGCAAACATGGATCATCCTGGGGAGGCTAGGAACAGGGGGCGAAATCCAACTTCCTTAAGCTTCAGTATTTTTAGTGCAAAAGGTTTTTTATATTTTTTTCTTTTGGAGGGGGAAGTGGTTCGACTTTGGATCAACAGTCTTGAAAACAGATAATATGATGAATTTGCATCCTGTAATCAAATCTTTCCTTATTTTACGTGGCCCCTCTGTCACACAATGTTTACAATTTTGCAATGCATTTATAAATGCCCTCTCATGTTATAGGAGCTAGGAATACTTTAGGGATCAATGACTCTAATTCAACAGCTGGCTGAAAACCCTGAATCAACTTTGACCTTGGAAATCCAAATCCTTGCAACAACACAATTAGAATGGATATGTATTGATCATCTTCCGCTTCCATACTTTACATACTAGGGGTGGTTGATCCATAAAAAAAATTGATTCTAAACTCGTTTGGGGGGGGGGGGGGGGCATTTCCATTGCTGGGTCATTATAGAAATTATTCCTAAATATTTAAAATAAATTTTGTACTTGAAATGTAATTAATAATGAATTTTTGTTATTATTCATTACGCCAGGTGGGAGGAAAGAATGGAGGGCAAGCCCTCCATTCTAGCCTCCCTCCCCCGCAACTCAGAAGCATCGTGGATTAAATTTAATACGCGAAGCCCCTCAGCTGGGAGGGCAGGAAGGATACAATGCAGGGGAAACCCTCCACTCTAGCCTCCCTCCCCTGCAACTCAGAAGGCAGGAAGGCTAGAAAGGCTTGACATGCTTTAGTTCTTAGCAGGGAAGGAGGTGCGGACGCTCCTCCTTCCCTGCTAAGACCTAAACTGCATCAAGGCTTGCTGCGGTTCAGTTCTTAGCAGGGAAGGAGGTACGAAGGGCATTCCCTCGCGTCCTCCTTCCCTGCTGAGAACTAACTCCGAGATTCGGAGGAACATCCTCCTGTTCTCCAGACTCTCCCTCCGCTTGTGAGGGAGAGCCTGGGGAACAGGAGAAAAGCTCGGCCAGGCTGCTTCCAAAGCACCCACCTCAGCTCTCAGCTGTGCCCTCCAGTCTCCTCTCACGAGTTGAGAACTGAGGAGGGAAAAAAACAACCTAATAACATAAATTTACAAAAATGGTGATCTCGGGTTCGGTTTTGAAATTTCGGTTTTGGACGCCGAGGGCCGATATAGGGTCAAAATAATTTCAAATACGAAATATTAAAGAAATATTAACGGGTTTTAAAGTATTTAAATTGGAGATATCCACCCCTAATACATACATACACATGTTGAGCTATTTTTACACAACAGTTCTTCACAATGAACTGACTTCCCAATGTCTGGGTTGAAGACAATGAGATAAGGATCTTACCTTTTGAGTTAGTATTCTATTTCATCCTTCTAACATAATAATTAGAATTTTTTTTTTAAAAAACATGCAGGAAATCCCCTTGAATAGAAAAATAAATTCGAAACTCACAAGGGGGGGTTCTGGGAATTAAAGTCCCAAGCTCACAGCTCAAGATGGGAGGAGAATGGACATAGTCAACTAGGCCTCTGATTGACTGAGAAAGAAAGTGAGAAAGACACAGAGAGAAAAACCTCCACTCCCATCATGCTCTGGGAGGGAGCACAAGGGCTCCATCAATGCCCATGCCACACAAAGTGCTGCTGGGAAAGTGAGTTCCTAGGCCTGGTTGATCAAGAAAAAAATCATTCAAAACTTGCTGCGGATGTAGGGGGCGCTGGCATTTCATATTTGGTGGATTTCTGAAATTTTCCGTGAAAATGTCAAAATTATTTGACACCCCAGGTCTTCCTTCAGCTTCTGCTTTGTGACCCTCACTGCCGGCCATACTGAGAGCGGAGAGCCCACCCCCGGCCGCCACCACATCCTCCTCCTTGGCGGCGTTAGCTTTAATGCACTTTGGTTCCCAGGTGGTGAGGAGGAATGGGGGGGGCATCCACTCCACTCCTCCTCACCACCTGGGAACTAACATGTGTTAGCTGGTTCCTAGGTGGCGGGGAGGAGTGGGGGGCATCCACTTCACTCCTCCTTGCCACCTGGGAACTAATGCACATTAGCTGGTTCCCAGGTAGCGAGGAGGAGTGGAAGGCCCCTGGGTTTTACAGGGCTTCTGGCCCAGGTCCTTCTCACGGGAGAGAGGGACCTGGGCCAGAAGTCCTGTCAAACCTGGCTTGTAAGCACTTTTCTTCCCTCCCGTGTCACGGAGAAGGGCAAAACTCATTACGACGCCTTTACGACAATGGCGCCCAAGGCTTCAAAACTGTGACATCACTTCCGGGTTACTTGCCATGCATCAAAAACGCTTCTGAAGTAATTTTATAATGAAATACAAACGAAATTTGTTGGGATACGACGAACCTAACCAGGCCTATGAGTTCCCATTTGCCTCAAGTGGGCACTGGAGGAGGGGCTTTGGGAAGGGATAGAGGAGGCTTCTGGGAAAGAAAGAAGAGGAGGAGCCACAGGTTGCCTGATTTGCGAGGCTGCCCTGCCCACACACCGCTTCCACCTCAGGTAGAGTGCCGCTCAGCCTCATCACCCCCATTAGCTCCCCTTAGCTGGAACGATCCAGCTGCTTTGATCCATATCAGCTAAGACTTCAGCTGTCCTCCAGCCAGGCTTGTTTTCATGAATTCCACAGCCGAATCCCCAAATTCTGGCACACCAAAATGATATTGTGCACACCCCTACTACATGAGCATCCAATAAACTATTTGCATAGAAGAGTGAAAGATTGAAAAAGGAAACTTTTCAAATGTCTGGAAAAATTATTTATTTATTTATTTATATTTATTTATTCAAATTTATTCGTCGCCACTCCCAGTTGGCTCGGAGCAACTTACAAGATAAAACCAGGATTAAAACAGACATTTTAAAACCATGTACAGGATTAAGAACAATAGCAATAAAATACACATAGTATCAGGAGAAGCTGAACAATTTAAGACCCAAAGGCCTGTTGGAACAGTAAGGTCTTGCAGGCCTTCCGAAAAGCTAGCAGACTCTGAAGGGCACGGACTTCGAAGGGCAACGCATTCCAGAGGATTGGAGCTATGATCGAGAAAGCCCTTCTCCTTGTTGCAGTCAGATGGTAAACCCTGGAACTTGGGACCACGAGGAGATTTTGTATCTCTGAGCATAGGGATCTGGTGGGACAGTATGGGATAAGGCAGTCCCTTAGGTACACTGGCCCCGGACCATTCAAGGCCTTGAAGGTCAAAACCAGCACTTTGAAGGTAATCCGGCATTCCACAGGGAGCCAGTGCAGTTCACGCAGGATGGGTGTGATATGGCAGGTCATCGGGACACCCGCGAGCAACCGAGTTGCAGCATTCTGCACCAGCTTAAGTTTCCAGATTACCGACAGAGGAAGGCCAATGTAAAGAGCGTTACAGTAGTCTAGCCTTGAGATGACCGTAGTTTGGACCACTGTGGCCAGGTCATGGCGGGACAGATAGGGGGCCAGCTTTCTCACCTGGCGTAGATGAAAACGCACCACTCTGCTGACGGTGGAGATATAAGTTTCCATTGACAGCTGAGAGTCAAAAGTAACACCGAGGCTCTTAACTGACGACGACGGACATAACGTTACGCCGTCCAGGGTCGGAGGCTAAACCCCCGTACCGCGAGGGCGACCAAGCCACAGGATCTCTGTCTTTGCCGGATTCACCTTCAACCTACTGGCATCCAGTAACGGCTTCGAGGCAGCGATGAAAATTATCGGGTACGGATTCGGGCCGGCCTTCCATCCCCAGAATGAGCTGGGTGTCATCAGCATATTGGTGACATTCCAGTCCAAAGCTATGTACCAATCGAGCAAGTGGTCGCACATAGATGTTAAACAACAGAGGGGAGAGGAGGGTTCAGTAAATGGGAGAATACAGACCAAGAATGTGCAAAATTTGAAAAATGCACTCAAAAATGGGCTATAAAGCAAAACTTGTATTAAAAAAGAGATGGATGTCATTCGGTAAACCAGAAGGGAAGTGCTGAGCACCAGATGTGGAAGTGAGAAAGGAAAGAGGTTCACAGAAATGAACCTGATGGATTCTTTGTATCTATTTCTAGCTGCAGATAGTCTTCGGCAAATTCATTTTCTCAATTTCCCTGCATATTCCGTTCCCATGTTTCAGCAGAAAACAGACAGACAGTCATGAAGAGGTATGAACTTGTCTCTTTTACAAAGGAGTCTTTGCACACAAAATAGAGGAACCACCAGCCATCTCTATGGAGAGTTATTTTGAAGACATACATTTCGGAGCTGAATCGTGAAGGTGGCATTTGTACATGTTTTTGTTTTTGAGCCGGTTTGTTTGTTTGTATTGTTCCTAATCTATTTCCACACATTTTATTTCTCTCTTTTCTCATTGTGGATGATAGTTAGGTACTATAAAATGTAAATCCATATATTTCAAGCCAAAGAAGAATTATGAGAAAAAAGCTTATTTTGTAATGAATGGTCATTAGTTTCCATAATAGAGAGATACTTTCAGAACCAGAGTTTGCTGGCTGCTTTTTCTCCTTTGTTTGGGTTCTATTTCTTTCCTGTAATTAGAATTCGTTTAAGAGCAAACCAAGTTCTAATTCATCATAGATATTTCTCTCATTTTTCTCCAGACAGATTTTGCTTGGGTCCTAATTACCCTTTTTGCTCATGTAAATTGCATTTTTAGTACAAGAGGCATCTCAGATCACTGTAGGGATTTACCCGCCCTAGAGCTGTTGTGTCCACTGGGGTTTACACTACTTAAGGAAAATCTGTTGCTAATCTAATATTTTATTCACACGCTGCAGGATGCCAATGCTTACCTGTTGTATTTTTTTGGTCCAGAAAAAAGTGTTTATTTACATGAGAAGTTTCTTTGATTTTATGCTTTTCAAATAACTTTATTCATTCCTGACTTGGCCACGGTAGTTCATGCTCTGGTTACATCCCGTATAGATTACTGCAACACTCTCTACGTGGGGCTGCCTTTGAAGACTGCTCGGAAGCTTCAATTGGTCCCACGGACAGCAGCCAGGTTGATAACAGGAGCGGCACTCAGGGAGTGTACAACTCCCCTGTTGTGCCAGCTCCACTGGTTACCAGTTTGCTACCGGGCACAATTCAAAGTGCTGGTTTTGGCCTTTAAAGCTCTAAACAGTTCTGGTCCAACTTATCTGTCCGAACACATCTCTCCCTATGAGCCATCAAGATGCTTAAGATCATCTGGAGAGGCCCTGCTCTCGGTCCCGCCTCTTTGCAGGCGCGTCTGGCGGGGACGAGAGACAGGGCCTTCTCAGTGGTGGCTCCTCGGCTTTGGAACTCCCTTCCTAGTGACATCAGATTGGCCCCCTCCCTCCTGACATTTCGTAAGAAAGTCAAGACTTGGCTGTTCGAGCAAGCATTCGCAGGCGAACTTTAATTAATTGAGATCAAAGGATTAGTATGACGACGAAACGGAAACCGATTTTAAGGTTGTGGAGCTGAGATTTGTATTTTGTAGTTTTAATTGTTAATTTATATGGTTTTATATGATTGTTTTTATCTTATTATGATGTGTTGTATGTGGGCACTTGCTGCCGCTTGTTCGCCGCCTCGAGTCGCCTTCGGACTGAGAGAGGCATAGAAGCATGGCAAATAAATAAATAAATTACTAAAAGGAAAGAAAGAGTTCAGTTTTTTCCCCTTTCCAACCACCTCTGTGTTCTTACCTACCAATGGGCAAAAAAAAAAACTAACATATTTTCAAAGATTTTAAACCTAGTCCGAGTAATGACCAAATGGTATTTTTTCATTGCAGTCAATGAACTGAAGTGGGGTTTTGTGAGGCAGAGCTGATCTGGGATTTTTTTAAAAAGCTCATTACAAAAGCCTTAAATGCTGAATGGCAAATTCAAAAAGCTATCTAAGGTCTTGACATTATTTTGGGCTTAAAGCTCAGCTCAGTAGACCTATGTTGGGTCTACTAAAGCAGTGTTTCCCAACCAGTGTGCCACGGCGCACTAGTGTGCCGTGAGCGATCATCAGGTGTGCTGTGGGAAATTGGAACCTCCAAGACCCTTTCTTCCCCCTCCTGCCAAACACTTTTTCTTCTCCACTCGGGCTCCGCTTCTCCCGAGGGGGGAGGGAGGAAGACGTGACCCGTGCGGGCACTACTGCACAGACTCGACCCATGTCTTCCTCCCTTCCCCCTCCTGAACATGCTCACGCTGCCCCCTCAGATCAAAATGGGATCAGAAGCAAGTGGAGAAGAAAACGTAAGTGTTCAGCAGGAGGGGGAAGAAAGGGTGCGAAGGGGAAGGGGAGGAAGAGGTCTTTGTCGAAAGCTAGCATGGGCAAACTTGGACCTTCCAGGTGTTTTGGACTCCAACTCGCACCATTCCTAGCAGCCTCAGGCCCTTTTCCTCCTCCCCCCCTCAGCACTAAAGCAGGAAAGGGCCTCAGGCTGTTAGGAATGGTGGGAGTTGAAGTCCAAAGCACCCAGAGGGGCGACGTTTTCCCATGCCTGTTTTAGGGACCTTAAAATGGTGAGCCTCCTTCCAACATTGTGATTCTGGATAGAAAACAAACAACGACATAACATAACATTGTTTGAGTCCACAGTGCTCTCTGGGTGTAGGTGAACTACAACTTCCAAACTCAAGGTCAATTCCCAAGCAAACCTTTTCAGTACTTTCTGTTGGTAATGAGAGTTCAATATGCCAAGTTTGGCTCAATTCCATTGTTGCAAGAGTTCAGGATGTTCTTTGATTGTGTGTTAACTATAAATCCCAGAAACTGTAACTCCCAAATGTCAAAGTCTATTTTCCCCAAACTCCATCTGTGTTCACATTTGGGCATATTGAGTATTCATGCCAAGTTTGGTCCTGATCCAACACTGTCTGAGTCCACAGTGCTCTCTGGACTACAACTCCAAAACTCAAGGTCAATGCCCACCAAACTCTTATAGTATTTTCTCTTGGTTATGGGAGTTCTGTGTGAGAAGTCTGATTCCATTCCATCATTGGTGGAGTTCAGCATGCTCTTTGATTGCAGGTGAACTATAACTCCCAGCAACTACCACTCCCAAATGACAAAATCAATTTTTTGGCTGATGGTCCCTCCTTGGGTTAGTATTAGTATGTTTTGTGGCCAAATTTGGCAGCAATTTGTCCAGTGGTTTTTGAGTTATGTTAATCCCACAAATGAACATTACATTTATATATATGTAATATATATAAATTACATCTCTCTCTCTCTCTCTCTCTCTCTCTCTCTCTCTCTATATATATATATATATATATAGAGAGAGAGAGAGAGAGAGAGAGAGAGAGAGCACAACAGCGCAGGCAGAAAAGCAAACATCATGTCTCTGTAGGAGGGTGAGTATTAGGAAGAACTTCCTGACTGTGAAAGCTGTTCAGCAGTGGAACTCTCTGCCTCAGAGTGTGCTTCCATCTGTGTTAGAGTCATTTTGGTTGGTGGTGTGCCCCAGGATTTTGTAAATGTAAAGAATGTGCCGCGGCTCAAAAAAGGTTGAAAAACACTGTACTAAAGTGTGGACTAAAAGTTGGATTCACCACCCCACTGATAGTGGACCCCTGGTGGAAACTGATTCTCGACTCTTAAACAGAGTCTCTTCTACCACACCTGAAAACACTAATTCTAGGTTATGATGATCAGGGCAAGTTGCATGACACACTGCTCGCTCCAACTCCTATATAATTCATTGTGAGGAAACAATTTAATTTTGTCTAATGATAAGTCTAACCCCATGCTTCTTTTCAAATTGATCTTTTTATACAACCCCTCCCCCACAAATCCA
Organism: Anolis apletophallus; assembly: GCA_030556195.1. NCBI lineage: Eukaryota > Metazoa > Chordata > Lepidosauria > Squamata > Anolidae > Anolis > Anolis apletophallus. The sequence goes on from JARBWK010000009.1 coordinate 3,604,765, forward strand.
TTATATTCCACAAAAAATATTTTAAAACCTCCATAGCACACCTTGAGTTTGCCATTTTATATAAGGTGAACCATTTTACTACTCCATTGTACACATAAGGATTTGAGCATCCATGGTTTTTAGTATTCATGGGGTGTCCTGGAAACCAAATGCTAGCACACACCAAGGGCCCACTGGATTGTAGTTTCATCATTTGACTTCATTTTTTCCTCACTAAACATGGTGGCCTGATCTCATCGAGATGGACAATGCAACAATCACCCTTTTTTGCACTGATCAGCTTAGGGGAAAGGGATGGCTTGTTCTCCTTCTCACTATCATTGTTCCCTGCTGTCTGCATGCTCTCACGTGGTCAGTGTGGAATGGTGATGGCTACACAGTAGGCATGAGAAAAAAGTTATGAAAATGATTCGTTTCGTAAGAAATTCGTAAGAAATGCTACTTTTGAGCATTTCCGCACCTGGAACACCAACCAGGAAGTGGACTTTCTTTTTCGAACTTCGGGGCCAGGATTTTCTTAAGTGTCGTTATTAGGTCGTAAGGGGGCACCCTCCTTCTCTCTCACCACCCTCCCGCCTCCCTTGCCAATAAGTATTATGGCAAGGCAAGCCCTAAACTCGCTCCTTCTTTCGGCTGGAAGCTCGGAAAAATGTAAACAGAGAGGATTACTCAGAAGTAAATCTGCAAAGGAGGGCACTTTGGATGAAGGGCCCTCCTTTGTGGATTTACTTGAGTAATCCTCTCTGTTTACATTTTTCCAGGCTTCCCTGCCTCTCCTGCCTGCCAGGATCTAATGTGCAAACGGGCTCTTCTCTATTAGCCCGGGAAATTAGCCCGGGGAAAAGCCAGCGTTTGCTGCTTGGGAGCACACACACACATATTCTTGGGGGAGGGGGGGATTTGCTGCAGAATATGTATGTGTTTGCACCCAAGCAGAAAACGCTGGCTTTTCCCGGGCTAATTTCCCGGGCTCACAGAGAAGAGCCCGTTTGCACCGCATGAGGCAGGGACCACTCAGAATACTTCGGTTTGAATTTTACCTCTTCTTATACCCATTGTTATTACTGCTGTATTATTGCATGTGCATGGAATGTAGGTATATGACCAGCCTGGGCAAACTTGGGCCCTCGCTCCTCGGGATCGGGGTGAGAGAGGCAGTGAGAGCCAGGGGGCTCTTCCTCCTTTTCTTTTGCTGCTTCCAAGAATAGAATACCCCTCCCTCCCTCCTTCCTATTTGGAGAGTCCCATCTAGAATTCAGTGTGATTTATTCAAGTTTTGGTTTACAACTCCCAGAAATCCCAGCCAATTTACCAGCTGTTAGGATTTCTGGGAGTTGTAGGCCAAAACCATCTGGAATGCGCATGCGCTGGCATACGAACTACTAACGAATTTCGTTAGTAATTAAGTTACATTTTAGAATTTTTGGGATTTTTATTGTAAGTCTTCCTATTACTAAAAAAAAAAATCCCCCCCCATTAGATTTTTGATTTCCTATTTTTGGGTTCTAAATCATGCCTACTACACAGAGGATAAGGTGGCAACCCAGTGAGGCCAATGTGTTTCTGGCCCTTCTGGACACCAATCCTGGTTTCAGTATGAATATACTGGATCCAGAGCTATCCCAAGATTTATACGTGTCGGCGATCTGGAAACTCAAGTTGGTGCAGAATGCAGCAGCACGTCTGCTCTCAGGAGCCCCAAGATTTGCGCATGTAACTCCACTCCTGCGCGAACTGGACTGGCTTCTCCTTCAAGGTGTTAGTCTTAACTTTTAAGGTCTTATATGGTTTGGGGCCAGTGTACCTGAAGGAGCGGCTTACCCCATACTGTACGTGCCCAGAAGATCACTGCGTTCAGAGGGGCTTAACTTACTGGAGGTGACTAGTATCAAGACCTACAGGCTATCGAGTACACGGCAGAGGGCATTCACAGTGGCCGCGCCGAGCCTGTGGAACTCGCTGCCTGAGGAGACGCGAGCTCTACGGGGCTTGATGGCATTTCGCAAGTCCGTAAAGACTTGGCTGTTTAGGCAGGCATTTGGCTCCGACTGATGCCTGCCATAACCTGCCATCCTGCCGCATCTTGCCGCCTGCATTATTGTCGTCTGCTGGGGTTTTATTTTGGGGAGCGGGGTTTAATTGGTTTTATATGCTGTTTTTATGTGTTTTTATCTGGTTTTATGCTGTAAACCGCTCTGGGCTCCAGAGAGAGCGGTCTACTAAATCGAATAAATAAATAAAATAAATAAATAAATACTAGAGTAAGCTGTCCAGTGTAGAACTGGCCTATAGTTACAGAGAGCAGACCTCCCTTATCAAAGGTAATACTATTGTCATGCCCCAGCCTGACACCAAAACCAGGCAAGACCACAGCCATGATAACTCCCAGATCTTAGCTAGGCCTGAAAGCAAGCCTTTGCAGAGGCCTCTGGTTCAACCAGCATTCAAGGACAGTGTAGCAACCCCGTTCTCTTTTTGTGCCTGGGGGCAGGGGGCAGCACCGGGGTCCCACTTGCATTAGAACCAGCCGCAGCTGAGGAAGACATGGAGGAAGGGGTTAATGAGCTAGCTGGACCTTCCTCTCCCACAGAGAGCTTGGCCTGGGACGAAGGATGGCCGGATGCCTATGAGGACTGGGAAGGTCAGGCTGATCCTGAAAGTACTGATAGCTATGATTGTTATGAGACACCGGGGCGGTACGGATCTGAGGAGCGAATTTGGGAAATCATGGGCGATGAGGCCATGGAAGCTGAAGGGGAGTTAGACTCTCATGAAGATAGTGAGCCAGGTGCTGGGAGGCAAGGTCGGAGCTTTGATAGGAGACGGAGCATCGACTCCAGCAGGAGGGAATGGCACCACAGCCTAGAGCGCCAGAGAGGCGAGAGATCCCATAGCACAGATTACCGCCGAAGCCTAGAGCGTCGGGGGGCCCGCCGTGAGGTTTAAGTATAGGATCCGTGGGAACGGATCCTCAGTAGCTCAGCCACTTCTAACCTAGTGAAGTGTAGCGAGCAAAGGACCATGGAGCCAAGTTGCGGCTCATACCTTGCCAAGAAGTTTCTTGGGGCCTTGATGGAACTTTGCCTTGTTCTTTGATCCGCTTGGATTTGCGGAGCTTTGCCTAGTCTTTTGCCAAGACCTTTGCCTTTGGATTTTACTACGGACTCTTTGCTTTTGGACAGACTTTTCTATATCTCATGGACAATTACCTTTTTACCTGTTCTTTATTCTTCAATAAATAGTTAGCTGATTACCGTCTCTGTGTGTGTGATTAAGGGGCCGGCCGAGTCCTTGCATTGTGACAGACAGAAACAGTCTAGCTCCATCCCAGGCCGATTAGAAGCACGGGGAAAGTGGAGCCCGGTTGCCTCCCTTGCTTCCAGGTGCAAACACTAATGAGTTGACATACCATCCTGATTTGGGAAGCATGAGAAAGTCAAGCTGAGAAACTGTCCATGGGAAAGGGCTGCACCGAAGTCAGCGCCTTCAAGATCAAAACAGGGGGGCCTATTTAAGTCCCCAAGCTGCTCAGCATCTCGCGCCAACGTTACGCTTCCTTGCCAAGCTCCACGAAACCTACGCCTGGGCTATTGGGCCTTCAAGTCATTGGACTCAAGTTTCTGCCAAACCTTTGTAGCCAAGAACTTATCCTGGATTTAGCCCATTGGGGCATCAAGACTATTTCTGCATTATTGGATCCTTTTACCGTTTGGGTCTATTGCATTGCAATACCCTGATGCTTGGGGGCATCAATGGACTCTATTCCTATCTCTTTTATTCTTCTCCTAAATAAAGCATTTAATCACGGCTGGTCTCAAGTGGTTTACTGAGGGATCCTTCAGGTCTAGAGTGCAACAACTATTCAAGATTACTCAAGTTATTTTGACATCAGAATAAAGCTTCAAAAGGTCTAGATGGGGCGTTCTGGGAACTGTTCATAAAAGTAACTTTAGCCCAATTCTGCACTTTAAATGGCAATCTCCAACACATCTGTACCTGGAAGTAAAAAAAATGTTAGTAAGTAACAATTTGCTTTTTTATGACACTTGGTGATGACTAGCCCTGTAGCAAAACACATAAATTTGTAGAAAATAATGATTTTCCTAGCCTGTTCCAAAGCAAATAAATCCAGCTACCAAAACTAAAGTAAAAGCATGGGTTGAGGTATTCAGAGTCTCCCAAGTGATTGGTTGTTAGGACGCTGCCTTCATTTTATCAAAACTATCCCAACTAACCCCTTGCTGAATGTCTGAGTTGTTATAGAAACAAAGCTACCACACTAAGAATTTCCCCAACTCTTCCCAGAAATGTAATTTGTTTTTATAACCTGTTTTGGACACTCCTATCTATTAGGCCTGGTTGATCAAGAAAAAAATGGTTCAACACTTGCTGCGGATATAGGGGAGGCTAGCGATTCGAATTTGATGGACTTCCGAAATTTTTGATATATAAATCGAATTAATTTCATTAAAATTAACGAAATTCGTAATGACTTTGTTAATGGCATGCATGTTTAGCCCAGTTATCCTTTACGCGTGTTGGTTACCAGGTGGCGAGGAGGAGTGGAGGGCATCCGTTTTTCAACCTTTTTTGAGCCGCGGCACATTTTTTACATTTACAAAATCCTGGGGCACACCACCAACCAAAATGACACAAAATGAAACTAAAACAGTAATGCATATAGTTAATATGTATTTATATACTCACATAATATATTCACATTTATATACTGTGAAACCTGGGCCTGTTTCGATGAACACAACATAGATATGACTTCCTCTCACATACTTATACATGGCTATCATGTCTTCTCTCAGCCTTCTCTTCTTCAGGCTAAACATACCCAGCTCTTCAAGCTGCTCCTCATAGGGCTTGTTCTCCAGACCCTTGTGAAATTTCACCCTGAGTAAAACTTGCTTCCAGTTAACTATGGATGTCATGAAGCTGTTATAAATGGTTCCTGGGGGGCAGTTCTCAAAAAATCCAGTAATATAGTAAAAAAACACATTTCCAAGTGGAGAAACTCAATTTGTTTCTTGGAAACCTGTGAATGCTTCAGCATCTATAGACTCTATACATCTATAGACTCTATATAGATCTGTGTGGCCTCTTTCGCTGCCTCCCTCCGCAAAAGCAGAGCACTGGGCGGAAGTGATTGAGTCGGCGTTTTCGCATTGGCTTGGATTTCTCTCGAGAACAGCCAAAGCCGGAAGCTCCACATCGGTGAATTGGGCAGTGAGAGAACCTGGGAGCATCGGGAGGCTGAAGTAGCCCTGGGCGGGAGCTGGAGCCATGCTGAGTCGAGGCTCCTGAAGGCTTCCTCAAGGCGGGCCTGGCCCTGGCGTTCGGCAGAGCCCTTCCTTTGCCTAGGGGAGGATCTTTGGGGAGGGAAAGAGCTGCTAGGAGGGGGAAGAGTGCCAATTTTCCATGGCACACCTGATGATCGTGTCCGTGCGGGCAGAGCTTCTGTTTGCTTTTACTCACTTTTCATTTATCATCCTCTCACAGGCTTGCTTCACTGGCTAGCATTGGTGAGCTTTGGCTACTCCGGCCATCCATCAATCTCTCACCTCCGCACAGCTTTCCAGGCTCTCTCTGGTCAGCATTTCTTCGTTCCATTACGGGCAGCAGTCCGAATACTAGCTCAGCGGAAGCGTGCTGGGCCCATAACCCTATTGTCCGCGCGCCAGTGATGAAGCGAAGCCAGGTCTGAACTTAGAAAGTTCTTTTATTGATTAAGTGAGCAAAGTAAAGCATTCTCACACAGAGCAATTCAGCAGTCTGCACCTCACAGCAGAATCAGCATGGCGACTGACTCAAGCAGCTCAGCGTCTCCCTTATCAGTATGTTTACACAGCTGAAGGTCAAACCAGTGCTGGACACCACTTGTGCTGTTTTAACTCTATACATGCCTGGTTACACAACACAGCATCTTATACAATGGTTGAATTGCAGAAACATTTGAAAATCACACTCTGACAGATTGCTCACGGCACACTAGTGTGCCGCAGCACACTGGTTGGGAAACACTGCTCTAAGGTTCTGGATCTAAATTTGTAGTAATGTTCAAATACCAAATTTTATTGAGTTCCATTTGCAAAAGTGGAAGTAAAAAGGAAGCAGTTGGGAGGGGCTCCTGTGAGCATTTGCCAGCCTTAAAGGAATAGTGATGAAAGTTGAAAATAAACCTCTGAAAAGGATGCCCACATTCTTTGGAAACAAGAAACCATGCAAGGTACATTTGCGTTGTCAAGAGCTGAAGAAAAAAAAAGATGATAAGTGTGATTATAGTGCTCAGTGGATAAAGACACTGGAAAGTCGGGCTATCTCTGCCAAGTAGACTTTCACACTCAGTATTACTCATTTGCCTCTGCCTTACACATTACATTTTTCATTCTTTAACCATCTTCCCTGAGCCATGCAAAAGTGTACCTGCAAGAAACGCACAGAATACTGTAGTGACTGGAACATTAGATTGGGTGACGAGTATTAACTGTGACAGAAAGAGAGATTTGGATGTAATCTACTGTCTTGAAAGACAGATTCGGTGTCTTTGGATTGAATCATTTTCTGTTTTTCCTCCATTTTGAAGGTGGGGATTTGCTTTTTAGGGGAAAGAAATGACCCCTTCCCCAGTACCAATCCATTTAAAAGGATCGAAAAAGAGACGAGACTCAAATTTTGCTCCATGGACTGCTTCATTTTCTCATTTTAAACTTTTCCCTGCCAGTTCTATGTTGGTTTCTTTAAAAAGACAAAAAAAAAATCAATGTATTTTTGTGTCTTTTCAAACTGAAAAATTAAGTGGAATTTTAATGGATGCACCTCTTCCACTGACTAAATATTTCAGGATGCATTTTAGAAGTGTACTGTACACATTGATTTCTTTCTACACTTTTTTTTAGCATGTTGAACATTCCTTCTTCCTTTTGCAAAAAGTCTAAAGTGTGTCTGCTTCCATTTTTGGCTCTGAAAGTATTTGGCTCCAGTAAACTCACTAAAACTACCCTTAGGGCAGTGTTTCCCAACCTTTTTTGAGCTGCGGCACACTTTTAACATTAAAAAAATCCGGGGGCACACCACCAACCAAAATTACACAAAATGACACTCTAACAGAGTAAAGAATGGCTGGGGGATGGCGGCCTGCTGGGAGCAGCTGCTGGGAGTGCCGAAGCCGGGGGAGGGGGAGGAGCCAGGCCACGCCATGCCCCTCCCCCTCCCCCGGCTTCAGCTCTCCCAGCAGCTCCTCCAGCCCTGGGGGGGGGGCAGTGCCAAGCCAGCGGTGGCAGAGCCAGCACAATGCTGGCTTGGCACTGCCCCCTCAAGGCTGGAGCAGCTGCTGCGAGTGCCAAAGCTGGGGAAGGGGCGGAGGCAGGCTGTGCCATGCCCCACCCCCTCCCCTCAGCTTCAGCTCTCCCACAGCTTCTCCAGCCCTGAGGGGGCAGTGCCAAGCCTGCGGTGGCAGAGCCAGCACAATGCTGGCTTGGCTCTGCCCTCTCAAGGCTGGAGCAGCTGCTGCGAGTGCCAAAGCTGGGGAAGGGGCGGAGCCAAGCTGTGCCATGCCCCACCCCCTCCCCTCGGCTTCAGCTCTCCCAGAAGCTCCTCCAGCCCTGAGGGGGCAGTGCCAAGCCAGCGGTGGCAGAGCCAGCACAATGCTGGCTTGGCACTGCCCCCTCAAGGCTGGAGCAGCTGCTGCGAGTGCCAAAGCCGGGGAAGGGGTGGAGCCAGGCTGCGCCATGCCCCACCCCCTCCCCTTGGCTTCAGCTCTCCCACAGAGGAGGAGCATGAGTGGTGGACGTGCTTCAGTGGGTGAGGCTCCTCCTCCACACGGCTTCAGCAAACGAGAGGCGAGAGCCATGGTGGGAGTCATGGCGGATTGGAGGCTGGCTGGGGAAATAGCCTGGCCCCTTCTTTTTCTTTGCCGGCACCCGGCCCATCCTCCTCCTCCAAGCAGCAGGAGTTCGGCAGGGGGAGGGGGGAAGGAAGGGGGCAGAGAGCTTTTCTCGTGGCACAGCAGGAGGGCCGTCACGGCACAATAGTGTGCTGCGTCACAGCAGTTGGGAAACACTGCCTTAGGGTACATATATACTGTGGAATTAATACAATTTGGCACGACTTTAACTGCTATTGCTCAACGCTAGGGAATTATGCGAAGTTGTAGTTTTACAAGGTCTTCAGCATTTCTCTGCCAGAGTGTGCTGGTTCCTCACCAAATGACAACTCCCAGGAGGCCATAGCATTGACACATGACAGATAAAGTGGTGCCAAACTGCATTGCTTTTGTGTGTAGATGCACACTGACTAGAGGAATTTTTCGCCCAACCCAATAGTAGGTAGGTAGTAAGAGTTGCTATATTAGTGACCATGGAAGGTGAGCTTTTTGGTGATGAGTATAGTCCCTGAGCATACTCTATAATCCAACAGGGGTGTGGTTTGGGTTTTACTGATGTTTCCCTTTTGTTTCAAATGTATTACATCTTTGGGAAAACCTGATCTGCAGCATTGAACCAACTGTCATCACCACAACAATCAGATTCAAGTTACCCTGAGTAGTCCTGAGGAAGAAATTGAAATGAAGTTCCAGTATATTCCTTCTCTCACTGGATGCATCCTTCCATCTTTTAATGTGAAAGATACTCTTACATCAATACAAATCAACGACCTTTAGAGAAGGTGTTGTTATGCTTTCTTGTAAAATTATCATATAGATTTCTGTTGGAATTTCATGTTTTCTCTTCTGTTAAATAGAATCAAATAAAACAATGTAATGACCATCTAAAAGTCATTTTAAATTTTTCACATGGTGTCTTTGCCATTAATTTTGTGTTTATTTATTGCCTCTACAACTGGTGAAGATCTCTATGTCTTTGCAGATCTTTTATTTCTTGGATTTTTGGTTGATAAAACTATAGTGAGACAGCTCAAATGTGAGACAATTGTTGGAATGGAGATGCCACATTCCCAATCAGGTTCATGTGACATAAAAATAATACACTTTATTTATATTCCGCTCTTCTCACCCTGAAGGGGACTCAGAGCGGATTACATTACATATACGGCAGACAGTCCCTGCCGACTGACATACAATTACAATACAATTGTACAGACAAACATGTGCAGACAAACATGTGCAATTAGAAGGATTTTTTCTCTTCTGGCTGCGTCGCGGGTGCGGTTGCTCCATTATGTCATAAAGGGGGTGCTGTTGCTTCATCCTCAGACGAGAGCCTCTGGTTCCGCATTCCACCTCCGGCAGCCGATCTTCCTTATTTTTATTCAAAATGTTGTAAAGTCCTTATAAAAAACCTTCCCCGCTTAGCGGTCCCTAGTTCATCTCCTCACAGCTGGCTTGTTTTCGATCTGTTAGGTGGACAGTGGTTAGGGCTCACAGCTGGGTGTCCAGACCAGCCTGGGAATCGAACATGCAACCTTCTGATTGCAAACACAGCTGTTGTTACCACTGTGCTAGCTCTCCGGACATATCTTGAACATGGCTCTTCGTCATAGGGGATGGAGCATCAGCAGCCCCTGTGGCTGGATTTGAGCCCAACCTTCCATGGCACCAAAAAGCTGGACATTGAGTCGAAACACCACACCTCCTTCAGTTCTGTCTGTCTCTGTATTGTCTATACAAAATGGCATTGAATGCTTGCCGTGTATGTGTACTGTGATCCACCCTGAGTCCCCTTCGGGGTGAGAAGGGTGGAATATAATTAAAGTGTTATTATTACTACTACTACTACTACTACTATTATGGACAGGTCTAAAATGGAGAAACTGCAAAAGCATCAAAAAATACCACCAACATAATATTTACCACAACCACTAACAAAAGCATCCCCTTTAAAAACCCACATTGCTTGATTAATTAGAAGGCCCTTTTATATTTACCATAGAGTTTTTGATCCATTAATCACTAACAATATGGACAAAAGGGAGATTTGTGGAGCAGCACACTCACAAGTTCAGTAGCGCTAGAACTACAGTTGTAATTCAATTTTGGGGCAGGTCCCAAAACAATTAAATAAGTGAACATGAGGGAAGTGGTGTGGAAACGGGCAAGAGGCCACTATAAACAAAAATATAATCTAATAATATAAACCATAAGAATGATTTTCACATATATGCTATAGTCATAGAATAGTCAATGTACAAACAAAACTTGTCGAAGTTCAAAGTATACTTCACCATGAATCAAAATACAAGTCTCTTAACCAAAATCTTCCTTACATAGGAAAGACAGAGGGCTCCTAAAGCAGAATCCAAAGGAATATGATCAATGTATTACAAGCAAACATACTCATGGGGTGTAGAGCCATCAAGGAAATACCCCTTTTATGCCGGTCTGAGTCCCTCAGAGGTGAGAAGGTCGGGGTACAAAGGTTTTAAATAAATAAATAAATAAATAAATAAATAAATAAATAGAAGTGTTGTGATGATCTTTTATTTCAAACTGTGGAGAACTGACCATCCCCACTCTCTTCTTTTTCCACTGTGGCAGGGCTGGCTATCTCACCGCTGACACCAATTTATGTGAAGACTCCTTACTTTATAATTTCTGCCCCACCCCAATGTTAGGAACGGAGGTATTTTTGATCAGGGACCTTAATTGCAAAGATCTTCAATCCTGCCTCAAATTAATGGAGTTGTGTGTCACCAAACTGTAATGACACAACACCTTTGTACTTCTGCTACCACCAGTGAGTAATTCTTGACCACCCGATGTTTCTAAAGCTTGCACCAAAAGAGTTCACAGAGAGAGATTTATCAATAAAGAACTTTAACTGTTTATTTGTTCACAAGGTTTAAAGCAGGAGGTTTTAAGGTACACAGAGCTTAGGTGGTTACAGTATCTTCTTAGAGGCACAAATCTTAAGGTTACTAAGTTTCTAAATGCAATGTTTGACTGTATTTCTCCAAACACTGACTCCACAATATTATGGATACTTTGTCCACTTATAGGTCTTTTATCTATCTTCTAGGTTAGCTTTCCAGCCTACCCTACAAACAGTGGTCTTTAAAGGTTTTCTAAAACCTAACTGCCTTTCTGCAGTATCAAACACAGCCTTTAGTCTGTTCTCCTCAAAACAGATCACAGCAGCCTCTCAAAATTGCCACCAGCCAGTCTAACCACTACTGACTAACTGATCAATTTCAAATCTGGAAATTCTAAGGCTAGTGGTAGGCTCCGCCTCCTATTGCTAGGGCAACTGAACTTCTCAGAGGCCGGGCACTCTAATATCATCTGTTAACCCTTTGTGGTCTGTCTAACATTTAATCATCTAACACAATACAAGTTTAATGATACAAACCATACATTTAACAAAGAAAAGAAACAATCAACATAGTGACTTCATTGCAGGTGTCAATATCATATAATATCCAATTAGATGAGTTCATCTGGCACTATCATTTGGGTATTTTTAGTTTTGGATGAAGGCTTTCCATCCCCGGGGCCTTTAAAATGATTTACAAGGCCTGGGTCTCTTCATTATAAAATCTTTGCTTTAATTTTGGATTTGTTATGAAATTTACTTCTTGTGTTTATATTATATTATATATTATATTTAAATTGTATGATGTTAGTTTATTGTAAGCTCAGAGAATTCACTTTTAATGGATCGCAATTTATACATAAATAAAATCAGGCAAATATTGTTAATAAATAACATGCAGACTATGCTCCCATCAATCCATAGGAAGAAGCAGGTAGGAAATATTAATAAGAATGAAGACAGGAGCTAGATATTACTAGATATTGTGTATTTCCATTTAACCTGTTCGTCTAAATTATAATAATTGAACAGTTTAAGGTGGCAATACACAATTTCCAGAAATAGCTAGTTCCTTCCTTCTTCTTCTTCTTTGCTATGTGGCTTGGCATTTAGTAACATTTGATGTCATCATTTTCAGAAATTAAACAGCATTTCATTCTTCTACATTCTTCAGTTTGCAAAGCGTGTAGATTATTTCTCCTTCATCCAGCAATTTCAGCACTTGCATTTAAATTGGATAATTACACCTTCATATTGTATGCCTAATTGCAGATCTTCAGTGAGGTCTAATGTCTTTTTATTTTGGTTTGTAGAATACAATAAATATTGCCAGATGTATGTCTAAAGTTTTAATTACATTGCTTTTGCTTAATTAACAAGGAACTTGGGTAAAATGGGACAGTTGTTTTTGTTCACTGAGTTTTAACAAATAAATATTTTATTCAATTTCTCTTTTTTTCTTGTTGAGGGCATTTACATGATGGAGCAGACATTCCCATTTGCAAAACTGATTCCCAATTAGGAAAGTGATGTCATTTGGGGGCCAAATTCTTCATTAATTTTGGATGCCGCTCATAGTGGATTTACTCTGGTACCAGTATTCCATGTGGGACAGCCATCCCACCATTCTTACTCAAATTTGTCATAATGAAGGAGGCACTCTGAAATGCAAAAAGCTTCTGGTGGGAACAGAAACTTTAACCTAAAGCCCATGGGGCATATTGACAAGACTTACTTTAGGTTTGCCCTATGAATAAGGGACAGGTACCTAAAAATAGGGAATTTTTCACAAAAATTAGGGGCACTTCATAAAAACTTGACAATCATCAATTGATTTTCAAGTTTTTATGAATTGTCCCTTATTTTTGTGAAAAATTCCCTATTTTTAGTGTTCTGGCCCACACTGGGCCTGTTTAGTACTGTGCTATGTACCTATTTGGCCTTTACCTGCAAGGCCTTTGTCCTATTGTTTAGCCATGTGGACTGTGATGGGAGGAGATGTGCCTGGCTCCAAACCTGGCATCACCACCCATAACTCCTCCCCTTCCTGAGTTTACCTGGGAGGCTAGACTTCCTTTCTGGCCTCATTCCAAGCATAGAAAATGGACGAAGCAGGTGGAAATCTGGAGCCAATGCTCAGGCAAAGCACCTTCGTTCACGTATAGCCTATCCAATGCTCTCAAGCCAGGACTGCAGTGATAGGAAGGCCAGCCCTTCACCCAAAGACTGTAATCTCTGGGGACCCATGGACTTTGTGTGCCAGAGGACCATTCGAGGAGCAACTGGAAACCTGGAATCAAAGAGAGGAACCTTCACTCTGCAAGGCAAGTGGATGAAACCCCTTTTCTTAAAGGACTTTTCTAGCAACCAACAGCAAGCTTTTGGGGCCATCAGTTTTACTGATTGTAAATAAATAAACCTTGTTTTGAGTTCACCCTTTTTGACTCCTGAACTCATTGCTTTTAGTACCTCCAGGTCTCTTGTACATGGGAAGGCTAGAGCGCGAACCCCAGGGCCTATAGAGCTCGTCCATCATTTTAAAGTCCCTTTTTTGGCCCTGGTGAGATGCCACATTTGGGTACCTGTCCCTTATTCTTATATCAAAAAGTGGCAACCGTATACTTTTCAGTTCTTCGTAGTTCTCAGATTGGTGAGCTGGTGCCCTTTTCTGATGCACTGCACAAAAATGATTATCTATTAAGGTTCGCATATAGTAGATTGTTCCATACCACCATTCTCCTAGCAATGTGTGGTATCATTCAGTTTGCTCATCTAAACCAGATCAATGAACTTGTGCAATTGTAAGAATGTGTGTGTGAACTTCTGGACAATTCATCCAATCCACAGCATGTGAATCCAAAAGCTGGGTATTTTCTTCTTGTGAAATGAATATGGTTTCCCCACCTACAATATTTACTTATTTTGGGCCGCCTGGTTGGTGGGTAGGCCCGACTTCCTAGCTTGGATGACGAGGCATTATGCCCGACATCCTCAGTTAAGAGCCATGGGGTCGTTTTTGACCCGTTGCTGTCGATGGAGGCCCAGGTCTCCAGAATCAGCAAAACTGCCTTTTTCCATCTGCGGCAAACTAGGCGTCTGGCCCCCTACCTATCCAGAGACGACCTGGCCACGGTGCTCCAAGCCACCGTCATCTTGAGACTGGACTACTGTAATGCCCTTTACATTGGCCTGCCCTTGTCAGTGATCCAGAAACTTAAGCTTGTCCAGAATGCTGCTGCTGGACTTCTCACTGGGGCTCCAGTGAGATGTCACATAACACCCATCCTCCAGCAGCTCTATTGGCTTCCGGTCGAGCACTGGATCATCTTCAAGGTGATGGTGTTAACTTTCAAGGCCTTGCATGGTCTGGGGCCGCTGTATCTGAGAGTCTGTCTTTTCCCCTACCAACCCCAGAGGTCACTTCGTTCTGAACAAATGAACCTCCTTGAAGTACCGACCTTCAAAGCAATCCGTCTTACATCGACCCGGCGCAGAGCCTTTTCTGTAGTGGTGCTGTCAATATGGAACACTCTTCCTAGTGATGTACGGCCCATGCAGGACCGTCTCTCCTTCTGCAAGGCCTGCAAGACTAACATTTTCCAGCTAGCCTTTGATTGCTAGGCCAGAAATCTTTTTTAAGCTAGTTTAATATGTATGCTTTTACCTCTGTGTGTTTTACCTGATTGTAAGCGGTTCCGAGACCTCGGGGAGTGGCGGCATACAAGTCCAAACAATAAATAAATAAATATCTGTACACAGCACTAGTAGTTATGATGCTGACAAGGGAAGGACTGGATAGTGCCCATGACTTCTTTTTCTTTATTGCTTATACCAGGGGTGCTCAGAAAGTCGATCGCGATCGACTGTTCAATCTTGGGACCCAGGGAGGTCGATCCCAGCTGGATGGGACGCTTCTCAGGGGGCGGAGCCATGCCGCGCCCCCTCTGCCGGCTTCAGCATTTCCACAGCTTCTCCTGGGTAGAAGAGGGCAATGCCAAACCAGTGGTGGCATAGATAGCCACCACTGTCTTGGCATAACCTTTCTGTACCCTGGAGAAGCTGTGGAAATGCTAAAGCCAGAGGAAGAGGGGGACGGAGCTAAGCCCCGCCAAGCTCCGCCCCCTCCGCCAGCTTCAGCATTTCTACAGCTTTTCAAGAGTAGAAGGGGGTAAAGCCAAGCCAGTGGTGGCTATCTATGCCACCACTGGCTTGGCATTACCCTCTTCTACCCTGGAGAAGCTGTGGAAATGCTGAAGCCAGAGGGAGGAGGGGGCGGAGCCAAGCCCTGCCAAGCCCCACCCCCTTCCCCAGCTCCGCCCTGTTCTCTCTTGGTAGATCTTTCTGACTTAGTTTTAGTTTAAGTAGCTCGCATGCTGAAAAAGTGTGGGCACCCCTGCCTTATACAGTATGCAAGGTCTCGTAATACCTCAACAATGATTCTAGTATATGAGGGGGTTTTTTTACAAAGAGGTAGGATTTAATAATTACCCAGGTTCTTTAAAATTTTAAAAACTGTTGCAAAGCAAATTCATTCAAAACGCAATTTCCAAAGTGTAAAAATCCTTTTTTCAAAGACTTGGGGAAGTTAATTGGTAACAGAGAGAGGGACAAAGAGCTTTTACAGAATCCAAATGTCATCTCGCCATTGAAATCACAAGGACTTTATCATGACCCCGTAAAACAGAATGTATTGATTTTCAAGTTCTGTTATTACGAAGCTTTACCTATCTATGACTTCTAGGTCAGCTCAATTTTCAGAGAGGTCTCAGGTCAACTCCAGGTTTACTCTCATCACAGAAAAGAAAAGAAGGTGTACATTTGCACGCATAAAGACCAAATGTGTAAGAAAAAATTACTTCTACAGTTGTCTTTTGCAGTTTCGGGAATGTAGAAAAGACATGAGCAGTTTCTCACTTTATGCTATACAACACCAAATAAAACAAAATAAGAAGCTCAGTGGTTTAGTGAAGCCTTTCCAGAAGAATTGAGAGCATTGTTTATTTTATGTGTTGATTATATGCTTAGAATTAGATACATATAGAGAGACATCTGTAAAATTCGAACTCCTCTCACTTCCATTTCAACTTTAAGCTCATTTAAATTCATGTTTATTTCAGACTGAGGTGGGCTTTAGTTCTCTGTTAAAACACATGGGGTTATGTGCACATTTTCCAAAATGCATCAATGTTTGCATGTTTTTCTGAAATTGCCCTTTCCCTGGCTACGCAGTGAGCGGGGAAAGGTTATTGCCTCCTCCCACGAAGGGAGACGATTGGTTCCCTGGATGAACCTTCTGGGGAGTGGGTGGAGGCTGCCTATGGAGTTCGGGCAGCCTCCTGCTTCATTCCCATTTGAGGTGTTGACCCGCCACTCCCGGACGGTGACAGTATCGCGGTCGCCTTAGGGGCCGGGTAGGAATTTTCTCCCCTTCTAGGTTCTGGGGGGGGGGGGGTTGCCTACCCTGTACTGGTACTGGTACTTTCTGGGATGGAGGTTCTATAAATAGGACAGCGGAAATAGTTTAGGGTAATCCATAGACCCATATTCACTCATGCACTCTTCAAAGTTGGTTGGGCCAGTGCACAAACACACTCACCTGGACGGCTGTTGAAGGGTGGGGATGAGGGTGAGGGAGATACCATTGGTCCAGAAAATTTGAGAGTCCGGTTAAGTATTTCCAGAGAGGTCTTCTTGTGTTTTCCTTGAGAGGTTGCCCAGTTTTGTGTTATAGGGGACTCAGGAGAGTTTCCCAGTGAAGCCGAGAGGTCGTTCGATCGCGGACGCTACCTTGGCTAGGCCACACCTTGTTCCCTTGACATCTGAGTTTAGTGAGGTTAAACTTAAATAGGTAACTTTAAAAGAAAGGTTGCCCAAATTTTATCCAATTGCTGTTGTCTGTCTCATTATTTCAGGGGTTGGAAGGTAAGAATGACTTTTGTTTCAGAAGAAAAATTGCACATTTTTTAAAAAATATGAAAATCATGAGTAAGAATTAAGAGTGAAATCAGGTTATTCACATGACTCTAGTGCCACTTATATGTGAAGAGAAAAAAAGCTGGACTTCACAGTACACTTACCAAAAGATTGTTTTTGTTATTTGTTTTCCTGACTTATGATGATCCTAAACTGAATATATCAGGGATTTTCTTGGAATGATTTGTTCAGAAAGTTTTGCCTTTGCCTTCCTTTGAGGCTGAGAGTGTGAGGGTTGCCCACGGTTACCCAGTGGATTTCCCTAGCTGAACAGGCATTCAAACACTGGTCTCCAGAGTCATACTCCAATGCTCAAACCACTACTCTACTATTTATTTATTTATTATTCACTTTTCTATACCGCTCCTCCCTGCAGGCTTGGGGCGGTTTACATAAAAACAATAAAATACACATAAAACAGTTTGGATGTATAAAAACACAAGGGTATGGACAGGATTATCAGGAGGTGCCTAGATTGAAAGCCTGCCTAAAAAGGAATGTCTTGCAGGCCCTCCGGAAGGGGGCTAACTCTGTGATGGCACGAGTTCCGTCTGGTAACTCGTTCCATAAAGTCGGCGCCACCACAGAAAAGGCTCTTTGTCTTGTTGTTGAAAGGCGGCAGGAACGGATTGATGGGATCACCAGGAGATTTTGTTCTTCTGATCGCAATGATCTCGGGGGAACATATGGGGTGAGGCAGTCCCTCAGGTACACTGGCCCTAGACCATACAAGGTCTTAAAGGTCAAAACCAGCACCTTAAAGACAACCCAGTACTCTACTGGTAGCCAGTGCAATTGCTGTAGAATTGGTGTAATGTGCTCTCTTGTTGATGCTCCCACCAGCAATCGAGCAGCAGCATTTCGCACCAGCTTTAGTTTCCGGGTTGTCGACAAGGGAAGGCCAACATAGAGGGTGTTACAGTAGTCTAGCCTCGAGATGACCGTCGCCTGGATCACCGTAGCTAGGTCATTCCTGGATAGGTAAGGAGCCAGTCACCTAGCCTGTCGGAGATGGAAGAATGCAGACCTGCTAACCATGGAGACCTAAGTCTCCATCGATAGCAGTGGGTCAAATTGGACCCCCAGGCTTTTTACCAAAGATGACGGGCTGAGCTGCTCGCCATCCAGGGTAGGCAACCAACACCAGGACGACCCAGCCATAGCATCGCCGTCTTTGATGGATTCACCTTCAACCGGCTAGAACGCAGCCATTCAGTCACGGCTTCAAGGCATTGATGGAAACAATCCGATATGGTGTCCAGCCTGCCATCCATTCTCAGCACCAGCTGGGTGTCATCAGCGTACTGATGACACTCCAGACCAAAATCATGAACCAGTTGGGCAAGTGGACACATGTAGATATTAAACTAGCCATTAAAATAGCCAGTGCTAGATACTAGCACTGGCTGTTTTGATTTTTAAAATTCCAGAAAGCATAAGGGAACATTTCACATGCCAAAGTTACCAAAATACAACATTTTTCTCCATTATGTGCTTTCAATTATGTGCTGCTGCTATTATTGACCCTGCTGTTTTAACTATTGTATAACCGACCATGATTGTCATGGTATTTTAAAGTGTTTAGTATGTTTTTAGTATGTTTTTAGTAGTTAATTGGTAAGGTTTTATCTTGATGTATTGTATACACGTTGGAAACCGCCCTGAGCCTCGGGGGGACGGGACGGGACGGGACGGGTTATTAAGTTGAAATTAATAAATAATAATAATTAATTAAATAAATAATATATCAGCAGCCATGGCATAATGCCTTCAATATATCAATAGCCATGGTTGTTTGTCCTTGCCTTCATCATCCTGAGAAACCACTATGTACTCAATCTTCATAGCATTATAAAGTTTAGTATGCTGTATACATTATTTTCTTCAGGTTTCTCATCAATAGATATTGGTCTCTCATAAATAGGCAGAGTACATTTTACATGAACCAATTTCTGAAAGTTTGATATTATATGGATTACACTGTAAACTTGGAAATTTTAGACCTCAGATTTCCCTTGTGTCAACTTGTACATGTTGGCTGTCATCTTAATGGCTTATGCGAAACAGCAGAGTATGCAAATAGGCAAAATCAAACAATGATAATAAAATCAAAACAATTCATTTAGTGGTCAAGAGTATAAGTAATAGTCTTCACAATGGGAAATATACATCAATTAAGAAGGGATAAACCACCAGCAATGTCGCTATAGTATACTCAATACAAGTCCAAGTAATCAAAAAGCACAATGGCAATGCAAACAAATCAATAGAGACAATACAGAGCATCTACAGAAATATTCAGACCTTCCGCCAAGGCTGCATGTCACAGCTGCAACGCCAAGGGAGAATCGGGCAAAACTCCGAGTCACGAGGGAGAGGCTGGGTGACGCCAGCAAGTCCCCGATGCTGTAGCATTTCAGCTGGCAGGGCGGGCGCAAACTGCTGGTTGCGGGCTTCAGCTCGCCAGATCCGATGCGATAGCAAGACGCGAGCAGAGGGTGTTGCGCTCAGTTCGGCAACAGCTGCCCTGGTCGCGAGCGGTATAAGGCGAATGCCCGCAGAGAGGGTCCACCGGGGGGCGGGCAGTGGTGAGCGTTTCGATCGGCGGAGTCCGAGTCTTCGAGGTCGCTTCGTCGCATAGACTTCAGAGGCGAACAGCGCCCTCAGCCAGTGGGATCGCAGAGCTGTTCAAACATCACGAGGACGGCCACTCCTGAACCGAAATGGCCATTCTCGATTCAGGAGTGGCCCGCCCCTCCGTGATGTTTGAACAACTCTGAACGATCCACTTTAATTGAGGACGCTATCATTTTCGCTCTGAGGAAGTCTATACGACGAAACGGCCCTCAGCCGGCTCAGGAGAGAGCTCCCGCCGCCAGGCGCCTCCTTCTCCACTGCCCACACCCACCCGGTGAGCAGTGGACCCTCTACTTCTACCCAGGCATTCGCTTTATACCACTACACACCAGGACGCCCTGTTACTCTTCCCGAACTACCTTACCCAACACCTCTGCGGCCGTCACTGTACGCTCGCACATGCGCAGACGCTGCGTTCGACAACAGAGCGAGCCTAGCTGGACTACAACGCCCACAACCCATAGCGGCGAGCCACTGCGCATGCCAGCAAGAGTGCTACAGCATCAGGGACCTTTTGAGCGTCACCAGCCTTCTCCTCCGCTTGACTCGGAACACCGGGGATTCTCCCATCTTGGCGGTTCGTTCCTGTCCACTGTGACATATTGAACTGCCTTGAGCTTTGCAGGAAGGTCCAATTATTTTCCTTTCTGTATTGAATGACTCCTCTATTGATTTATTTGCATTTGCCATTGTGCTTTTTTGATTACTTGACTTGTATTGAGCATACTGTATAGCGACATTGCTTTGGTGGTTTATCCACTCTAATTGATGTATATTTCCCATTGTGGAGACTATTACTTATACTCTTGACCACTAAATGAATTGTTTTGATTTTATTATCATTGTTTGATTTTGCCTATTTGCATACTCGAATTGCTGTTTCGCATTGACACTACGGTGTTGCCCACTGCTTTCTTATTTATCTTAATGGCTTATACAGGAATAAGCCCAACTTACATTTGCAGAAGTAATGTTTTGGCTATTGTAGATATCTTTAGTGACCATGCGTAACCAACTCCTCCTTCAAGTCCTCCCTCAAGCCCAGAAAATCCCTTCACATGGCCATGGATCAAAACCTATTGGAGGTTCCATCACTTAAGATCTGCTGCCTGTCCTTGACACGGCATCCTACTTTCTCTGTAGTAGCGCCTACCCTTTGGAACGCCCTCCCAGAGGAGGCTCGAGCAATGACTGACCTACAGGCCTTCCGGAGGGCCTGCAAGACCCGTCTCTTCCGGCAGGCGTTTAACCTTTAAGGCTGTTAAATTCCACTCTTGCCTCAATCTGTTTTATTATGTTTTTAACTATGTTGTGATTATGTTGTTCACTGGTGTGAACCACCCTGAGCCTCTTTGGGAAGGGGGGTATGTAAATCCAAATAATAAATAAATAAATGTATTGGCTGTTGGGCAATGAGGGGAGGACATATTTTTATAGGTAGAATCACAAAACTGACATCATTCTTTGAGATCTTGAAAGGACCCCAAATAGGTCACTGAGGATTTCCCTAATGTACATCTAGCTGTAAGGGTATATGTGATAACATTCCTGTCACTACCTGTCATTAACCAACAAATGATGGTGATGCAGTGTGTTTGTGAGTTTGGCACAAACAAAAGCTTAATTTGGATGGGTTAGGGAGACAACATAGTGTTGTTCTGTCTCTCAGAGTTTTACACTATACGAGGGCGGGTCAATAAGTCCGTGACTTTTTGAACAAAACACAGGTTTTTGGATAAAGTATCATTTTATTTTTCAACGTCGTCTCCTTTGAGCTCTATACACTTTGTCCAACGTTTCTCCATTTTTTTTATCCCTTCCAAAAAATAAGATTTGTCAAGGTCATCAAAATAGGTATTTGTTTGTGAGATGATTTCATTGTTGGAGCCAAATCTCTTTCTGCTGAGCCATTTCTTCAGGTTTGGAAACAAGAAATAGTCAGTCGGGGCTAAATCCGGATAATAGGGTGGATGAGGGAGCAATTTGTATCCCAATTCATGGATTATTGCCATGGCAAGTGCACATGTGTGCATGGTCGATGGTGAGCAAATGAGGCACCCATCTTGCAGAAAGCTTTCTCATACCCAAGTGATCATTTAAAATTGAAACCACTGAGCCATGTGAGATGCCTATGGCTTCTACAATCTCTTGCACTTTCAAACTCCGATCAGCCAACACCATATTGTGAATTTTTAAAAATTGTTTCAGGTGTAGAGACCTCAACTGGGCGTCCAGAACATTCGGCGTCTTCCGTGCTTGTACGGCCACAAAAAAATTTATCAGTAAACCACTTTTTTACCATTGAAATGGATGGTGCAGAGTCCCCATAGTATTTATCAAGCTTAGCCTTGGTTTGAGTGATGGTTTCTTTCCGCAAAAAAATAATGCTTAATGAGCACACGAAATTCACTTTTTTCCATTTTCTCCTCAAATCACACGGTAGTCTGCTATCAATGGCTGTCAAACACAAACTAAATGACGCAGCTTGTTCAAATTTTGACAGGAGTCAACTGACAGGTGCCTCTTGACAGGAGCAGTGTTGCCCTGTCAGTTAAGAGGCGGGAAATTCAAAAAGTCACTGACTTATTGACCCGTCCTCATATATATATACCAAGACCTTGGCCATAGTTGAGAACTGGCTTAACAACTCTACAGACAGCTTGTATCTGTAGATATGTTGTACATGTGCATGCATATTTACTTGCATGCAGTAATGATGGAAGCTTCTACTGTAATCCTGTTTCAGGATGCGATTGTGTGAATCTTGTATTTCATTTGTGATTCCAGATTCTTTTATCTATGTATCTTGCTGTCCGGGAATGAGGGTGTGTGGCCCTCCAGCTGTTGCTAGAATGCAGTGCCCATCAGCTCTAACTAACAGAGATAATGGTAAGCAATTATGAGCTAGTACAGCAAAATTTTAGTATCAAAATAGCCACAAGCTGTTTTATAAGAATGCACACAATTGTCTATACTGAACTTGAAGATCTGAAAACTGTCATAGTGTGGACCATGAGTTGGGTTGAATCTCCACACTCTTTTCTAAAGCCTCCTAGTGCTTCAAAACTGTTTTTTTAAAATAAAAAAATTGCTACACTATTATGAAATTTGCTCTCAGATTGCTTCATTATCATCATCATCATCAACAACATCAACAACAACAACAACAGCAAGTCAGCAAGAAGGGATTCAATTTTATTTATTTATTTATTTATTTATTATTTCTATTTATATACCCCCCTTCCCGAAAAGGCTCAGGGTGGTTCACAGCAATGAACAACAAAACACAACATACTTGAAAACATAATAAAAACAGATTAAGACCAGAGTAGGGGTTACAGCTTAGAAATTGAATGCCTGACGGAACAGGTTGGTCTTGCAGGCCCTCCGAAAAGCCTGTAGATCAGTTATTGCTTGTGCCTCCTCTGGGAGGGCGTTCCAAAGGGTAGGCGCTGCAACAGAAGAAGTGCGCTGCCGCGTCGATGACAAGCGGTAGATCTTAAGTGATGGAACCTCTAGTAGGTTTTGATCCATGGACCGTAGTGGTCTCTGGGGAACATGCAGGGAAAGGCAGTCCTTCAGGTACACTGGCCCCAGGCCATGCAAGGTCATAAAGGTTAGCACCAGCACTTTGAAGGCAATCCGGTGCTCGATAGGGAGCCAGCGCAAGCGCTGTAGGACTGGTGTGATGTGGCACGATAGTGTCACTCCAGCCAGCAGTCAAGTCGCAGCATTTTGCACTATCTTCAGTTTCTGGATTACCGACAAAGGAAGGCCAATGTAAAGGGTGTTATAGTAGTCCAGTCTCAAGATGACCGTGGCCTGGATTACTGTGGGCAGGTTGTCACCGGAAAGGTAGGGCGCCAGCAGCCTTGCCTGGCACAGGTGGAAAAATGCTGCTCTGCTCACGGTCCAGTTGGACCCCCAGGCCTTGGCAAGGGATGTCAGAATCAGAGAGTGGCTACTAAGAAGTTACTTTTGTTTGCATTTCCATTATCACTCTGACGGGGGCTGGACTAACCGATGGTGGCCGGTGGCCTTTCCCATTGCCATCCCAGACTTTTAGAATGTGGACAAACTTGTATAAAAGTTGATTTCCTACATAGACATAATTTAGTGCTTCTGACTTAGTATTTCTTCTTTTGGTGAATTTGTGGCAAGAATTTCAATGCTTCCAATGTACTGCTCCTAAATGCAAGGAGACCTTTTAAATATCACTGTGTAACCTTCTCAAAACATTTATTAAGTTATTGATTCAGACTGAGCCAACTGAAATGTCCAGAGCTTCAAATGATGCCAAGCAGCCCAAGGAAATGAATGTATTTGAGTTTAATAAAGTGATTTGGATGAAAATGTGCTTTCCTTATGAATAGCTGTTTTGCAAAATGCATGTTTGAATATGTACAAGGATCATATGAGTATATTTATGAGAGGTGGACAACTTGAGTAGATCTTGGAGCTAATAACATACTAAACATACCCTCTCCCACTCTTAAAAAACCCCTTCATTTCCAGGTGGGAGGGGCAACTCTGCCCTCTTGCTGTGTTGGTTCCCTCCTTTTCCATTTAAATATTCTTAGAAGTACTTCACAATTGCAAAATGTCTGGTGGATGGCTTTGCCATCCATAACCATGTGGAAAGGTGGCAGTTTCATCATCTCCATGCAATAAAGTCTTCAGTCCATCTCTGGTGTACCTGTAACAAGTACATGCAACGAATACTACATGTTTTACCAAGAAAATATAAGTTAAATTGACCATTAAATTGACCCATTTTTTCACGTGTTCCTCAGAAAAAAGTATATATTTATTATTTTGCTCCTGCCCAAGGCTTTATGTCGGTATGACAAAACGCGCGTTAAAAGTGAGATTGGGTGAACACAAATCATGAATTCTAACAGGAAATGAAGATACATATCTGTATAGGCATTTTAAAGATGTACACCAATCTAAACCAGAATTCAAGTATGTAGGCCTGGAAAAAGTTGCCGTTAAACCCCACGGAGATCTGCAAACCACATTGCTCAAATGCGAATTAAAATAGATTTTAAAAACCCGGAGCGAACAACCCATGGGGTTAAACGAAAGTGTCAGCCTAAATACGCTTCTCCTTTAAATATTGATGATGATAATATCTGGCATCCACAGAAGATGTACTTAAGCAGCTTGTCTGAATTAGTGTGGACCGGATTTTCGGTCGACTCCATTTGGAAACCTGAATACGCCGTATTACAACGGTGCAGCCATTGTGGCCAAACGATTCCTATATACTACATTGGTAAGAGGGATTCATTTATCTCCAACCCTTATGCTATCCTTTTATAATTGGGATTTACATGTCCTATTTTATTTATATGTTTATAAGAACGTAAGAACATAAGAAGAGCCATGCTGAATCGGACCTCAGCCCATCTAGTCCAGCATTCTGTATCACACAGTGGCCCACCAGTCGTACACGGGGATCTCGAGCAGAAGGGAGGGCAAAACCCTGACCTGCTCCTGACCCCCCACAACCAGTACCCAGGGAAATCCTGCCTACCTCAACCAACTCCGAGGTGGCACTTGGATGTCCTTTTCAGTAACTACCGATACACTTGGTATCCATGAATCTGTCTAATCCTGCCTTGAAGTTGTTCAGGCTGACAGCTGTCACAACCTCTTCTGGAAGTGAGTTCCATAACCCAATGACCCTCTGGGTGAAGAAATATTTCCCTTTATTAGTCCTAATTTTCCTACCTTGGAGATTCAGGGAGTGCCCTCTGGTCCTAGTGTTTTGTGACAAAGAAAATATTTTTTTTATATAGATTACCTTACTATATTTGAACTACTGAGTTATGACCACCCTGATGAGATTGCTTCGAAACGGGGTGGATCTGTGAAACCTAACCCATAGGTGGATCATCGATCGTATAGCTACAACAGTGTGGACAGACAACTGCCATCAGCGGTCATTTCTGTTACATATTGTGGATTACAAAAAAATTTGTTTGCCTGGGAACCCACATTCTTCGTTATAAGCAATTGTGCTTTTTGGATTACAAACCTTATGGAACTTAAATTTTGAACATTGGGAACCCTTTGACATTGGACCTACATTTATGTTGATATTGATCTTTAGTGAATGATTCTATTCTGATTTTGTAAATTATTATATGCTGGCAACGTGAGTATTTGTATATTGCGTACGTGCTCAATTTACCACATCTGTTTCATGCTATTTGCTTTAATATTATGTACATATGATATCATTTATGCGATAAATACATGACCATTGTGGTATTGCACATCTAATATATCTACTGGTGTTATTCCCATTACCTGTGAATTGGAAACCGGAAATGGCCATAGTTTCTTGACAGATGCAAACACCTACCATGGATTACAGACACTTATCTTACACTGATTCACAACATTGATTGCATCAGCTCAATAGCTCCAGAAGGTTTCAAAAAGTAACTGACACATTGCTGTTACTACAAATTCCAAATAATGTCTATGCACCGGGAAGTGGTGCAGCTGGCTAAGTATGCTTGAGAACCACGTAATTATATGTACACGCAGGTAGGTGCAAAAGATCCAATTACTGGAAGTCTAAGTATTACAGTGATAAAGTAATGAAATAATACAATAATACAAGAGGCCTGGGTTCATTAATTATACCGAGTGTGCAATAATGTGTATGTAAAAGTTCAGGTCCGGCACAGTGGTATCAAATGCTGTGTTGCTTCCGCGTCTTTGTCCAGGCCAGATAGAAGGATTGCCGATTACCTGACTCGAGAGGGTCACAGCCGATGTATGTCGATCGTGACAGCAGGTTGTAGCAGGCTAATGACATCGCAGTGTTCATGGAAAGGAGCGCCGCTGGAGGAGGTCCGTCCCCCACCTCTGTGCAGACTCAATGTGTGGATCCCAGATGCATAAATCTGTGAGGGTCAGGAATGGGTTCGGCGAACAAAGACCGAAATAGAAGAATGCTGACTGATGAATCATCGAAGATGCCAAACCCTTCTACCAAATTGAATTCAACACCCTGGACATCTCCATTAAGGTTCAGATTAAAAGGTAGACTGAATTCATCACACAGGGATTTCAATGTAGCATTATATTCAAAAACGTGTGGGTAGTCAGCTGTCTACCCTCCTCCTTTCTGGAGTGAGCCTTTCTCTTCCCCTTCACTACTTTTCGATGGACTTGAATTGAATGTGATAAAAGCATTTGCAGGGACAGGGTGTTCAGAGACATAAGCATGAGATACGAGATATTTCACATTCATCTTCCACCACCCCTCATTTATCTTAAAATAATATCTCAGTCTGTTTTAGATGTGATTACTAAGAGCTGGGTTTCATGTGGTTATGCTGTTATCATGTGTAGTCTTACCCAGAAATTTGCCACATTGCAGTAAACCATTAATCTATTCTTACCTTGAGCCTTTTTTGCTTGACTCAGCCTTCTCTGAGTATCTCTGCAAACTGTTTAAGCTTTAAGTTGGCTAGCATTTGTGAACCAGATGACAGTTAGCAGTGGCAATCACCAATAGGGTTGGCTGCAATTGCTCCAAAGGCCTGTATAGTCTAGTACAGTGTTTTTTGAGCCGCGGCACATTTTTTACGTTTACAAAATCCTGGGCACACCACCAACCAAAATGACACAAAATGACACTCTAACACAGTAATACATATAGTTAATATGTTTTTAAATGTATTTATACACTCAGTGTGAAGCCTGGGCCTGTTTCGATGAACACAACATAGATATCCTGGCAGGAATGGCAGAAAGACACAAACTTCCCACACAGAACTCCCACCTATATCCAGGAGCACTGTGGACTCAAACAATGTTGGATCAGGACCAAACTTGGCATGAATACTCAATATGCCCAAATGTGAACACAGATGGAGTTTGGGGAAAATAGACCTTGACATTTGGGAGTTACAGTTTTTGGGATTTATAGTTAACACACAATCAAAGAGCATCCTGAACTCTTGCAACAATGGAATTCAACCAAACTTGGCATATTGAACTCTCATTACCAACAGAAAGTACTGAAAAGGTTTGCTTGTGAATTGACCTTGAGTTTGGAAGTTGTAGTTCACCTACACCCAGAGAGCACTGTGGACTCAAACAATGTTATGTTATGTTGTTGTTTGTTTTCTATCCAGAATCACAATGTTGGAAGGAGGCTCAGCACTTTAAGGTCCCTCAAACAGGCATGGGAAAACTTCGGCCCTCTGGGTGCTTTGGACTCCAACTCCCACCATTCTTAACAGCCTGAGGCCCTTTCCTGCTTAAGTGGCTGAGGGGGAAAAAGGAAAAGAGCCTGAGGCTGCTAGGAATGGTGGGAGTTGGAGTCCAAAACACCTGGAAGGTCCAAGTTTGCCCATGCCAGCTTTCGACAGAGACCTCTTCCTCCCCCTCCCCCTTCGCACCCTTTCTTCCCCCTCCTGCCGAACACTTACTTTTTCTTCTACACTGCCACTTCTGCATTTTGATCCGAGGGGACAGCGTGAGTGTGTTCAGGAGGGGAGGGGGGAGGAAGGAAGACGTGACCCGTGCGGGCGCTACTGCGCAGACTCGCCCCAGAGCAAAGCGAGGCAAAGCGAGCAGAGCGAGGCTGGGAAGGAGTCCAAGTGGAGAAGAAAAAGTGTTCGGCAGGAGGGGGAAGAAAGGGTCTTGGAGGTTCCAATTTCCCACAGCGCACCTGATGATCGCTCACGGCACACTAGTGTGCCACGGCACACTGGTTGGGAAACACTGGTCTAGTAGTTCAGCATGACAAGAGCCATGGATAGCCGTATTCTACAAATGGTTGGTCTAAATGAAGTTTAATTGCAGCTCCCAATCCTTGTCTGTCTTGCCTCTCTAACATAGGAAGAGTTCGTCCCATGAAATCACAAGGATTAGCCCCTTGTTCTTTGGGTTTCAGCCCTGAAAGCTTAGGGAATGACGTGCTGCTGACATGTGAGTCTAAAATCCTCTGATGAGGAAAGGTATGAAACCACGCTGAAAAACTTGTTTGTTATAATCTCCCACTTCTTTTCCCAAGGAATTTAGGGCAGAACATCTGGGATGTATTCTACGTTGTCCTTATAATAAGTTAAATTAAGATTTGTCATTGTTCCCAAACCTTTCAAACCTAAGCAAAGTTTCGATTAGTTTTGGTACCTTTTCTCATCAAAATTCCTAAGATATTTCCCTAAACAGAAAACTATGAAATTATCTTGAAATGTTGCTTTACATATAATTTAGAGGCAACTAGATGTATAATCACGCTTGCCACATGTGTTTATTTCAGTGCAATATTTTGACAATATAAATAGGATGGGGGGGGGATAATAATAATGCTGATAATGAGAGCAATGTTATTAACACATTTTGCATAACACAAGATACGTGTGAGGGTTTTTTGTGTGTGTGAAAAGGCTTGAGCGTGCTCTGCATCCTGAGTGAATCCAAGCTTGAGAATTGTTTCAAACAAAGAAACAAACAATTCTACATATCAAGATGCAGATAAAAAAAATAATGGAAAAGAATCTATAATAACATAAAAATAGATTTGTTTGGGAGGAAGATAAGGCAAGCAATCCTTTTCAAGTTGAAATAATAGGAAACACACTGTTCCTGATAAATAATGTATTTCCTATCGTCAATCTAGACAGCAGACTTCTTCAAAAACCATTAACTACTGATCCAACCCCATTTTCCTGAAACTTCACTAATAAATCATTTTTCTTCCTTGGTAGGCTTTGTTTGATCTTATCTTCCACTTCAGTTGTTACATGAATATTTGGATTCAATATCATTTTGATTGCGATGATGTAACCAACCTGGTTCCCAAGAAATAGTCCACACACACAGTTTACATGATTCATTAGGACTTCAAAAATATATTGCTGTCAGGAAAAGGTGGTGGAATGGTCAACAGTACGCTCAGTTGACAGGAGAACTGAGGAAAGCTTCCTATTTAGAAGAAGGGTAAACGGTAACACCATTGTAGGAATAAATGATAACTCAGATAAGCAAGTTGTAGGAGGAACAAAAGAACATAAGAACATAAGAAGAGCCATGCTGAATCGGACCTCAGCCCATCTAGTCCAGCATTCTGTATCACACAGTGGCCCACCAGTTGTACACGGGGATCTCGAGCAGAAGGGAGGGCAAAACCCTGACCTGCTCCCGACTCCCCACAACCAGTACCCAGGGAAATCCTGCCTACCTCAACCAACTCCGAGGTGGCACTTGAATGTCCATTTCAGTAACTACTGATTCCCTTTGTATCCATGAATCTGTCTAATCCTGCCTTGAAGTTGTTCAGGCTGACAGCTGTCACAACCTCTTCTGGAAGTGAGTTCCATAACCCAATGACCCTCTGGGTGAAGAAATATTTCCCTTTATTAGTCCTAATTTTCCTACCTTGGAGCTTCAGGGAGTGCTCCCTAGTCCTAGTGTTTTGTGACAAAGAAAATAATTTTTCTTTATTCACCTTTTCTATCCCATGCATGACTTTATACACTTCGATCAAGTCACCTCTTAAACGCCGTCTTTCAAGGCTGAAAAGACCAAGGCGTTGCAACCTGGTTTCATAAGGGAGCCGCTCCATCCCTTGGATCATTCTTGTTGCCCTTTTCTGTACCTTTTCCATTTCCGTTATATCCTTCTTAAGGTGCGGAGACCAGAATTGTACACAGTACTCCAAATGTGGCCTTACCATCGATTTGTAGAGAGGTAATACAACATTTGCTGACCTATTTTGATTCCCTTTCTGATCATGCCTAGCATAGAATTTGCTTTTTTCACTGCTGCTGCGCACTGGGTTGACATCTTCATTGAGCTGTCCACCAAGACCCCGAGATCCCTTTCCTGGTTTGTCTCGGAAAGCTTTGACCCCATCAATTTGTAGGTGTAGTTGGGGTTCTTTGCCCCGATGTGCATGACAAAGAAATCTAATCTGGCTTCTCTAGCCCATTTTAAGTCCTAAACCCCATTCATAATTTATTTTATCCACAGAAATAGAAAAGTGATTTTGAGGCTATGACAATTTCTGTCTCACATCCTTTTTGTTGCCAGTTAAACTTACAACTTTCTCGTTTGGTGAGGAGTCAGAAGAAAGCTTTCTCCATAGTTGCTCCTAGGCTATAGGACTTCCTTCCACTTGAGATCCAATTGGCCCTTTCCCTGCTTTATTTCTGCCAACAAATACACTTTTTATTTATTTATTATTTTATTTATTTAATTAATATTTCAGCTTCTAGACCGCTCCCTCTAGAAGCTCGGAGCGGTTTACAGCAATATGAAATACAAACAGAGAATAAAACAGGGAATAAAACAACAGGGTTAAAACTACAAATTAGTCTAAAAATTATTATTACTAACACTACATAGGGTTAAAACTACACAACAACATAACCACTTTACTCAGACGGGAATGCTAGACAGAAGACTGTCGTACAAGCTCTACGGAATGCAGGCAGTTCTCTAATTCCTCTAACTTCTTCTGGTAGCGCATTCCACAATGTTGGTGCAGCCACCAAAAATGCCCTTTGTCTCATTGTTGACAAACGATATTGTCGAATAGAGGGGACATTGAGGAGGTTCTGTTCACCGGAGCGCAGAGTTCTCTGGGGTAAGTATGGGGAGAGGCGGTCCCTTAAGTACACTGGCCCAAGACCATACAAGGCCTTGAAGGTTAGAACCAAAACTTTGAAGGAGATCCGGTACTTGATTGGTAGCCAGTGCAGTTGCCGCAGTATAGGTGTAATATGGCTTCTCACTGGAGCCCCGGCAAGAAGAGGTGCCACAGCATTCTGCACTAGCTCGAGTTTCTGGGTCACCCTCAGAGGTAGGCCGATGTAAAGGGCGTTACAGTAATCCAGCCTCGAGATGACCATCGCCTGGATCACCGTGACCAGGTCGTTCACGGACAGGTAGGGCGCCAGCCGCCTAGCCTGGTGCAGATGGAAGAATGCGATTTTGCTGACCATGGAGACCTGGGTCTCCATGGTCAGCAATGGGTCCAATTGGACCCCCAAACTTTTTACTAATGATGCCGGGCATAGTGCCTCGCCATCCAGTGTAGGCAGCCGGCATTCCCCCCCACTTGGATGACCCAGCCACAAGATCTCCGTCTTCGAAGGATTCACCTTCAACCGGCTGGACTGTAGCTATCCAGTCACAGCCTCAAGGCATTGATGGAAAGAATTGGGTACGGAGTCCGGTCGGCCTTCCATCCGCAGCACCAGCTGGGTGTCATCAGCATACTGGTGACACTCCAGCCCAAAGCCCGGCTGACGGTCCAACGCAGCGAGAGGCCAGCACGTGCCATAAATGGCGATCGTATGACCATCCCTGGGGTGCGAGAGGCTCGGCTGGTGGAGACCCGGCGGAGAGCCTTCTCCGTGGCGGCCCCCATGATCTGGAACTCACTGCCACCTGCCCTCAGAGCCACTCTGACCCAAACTAGATTCCGGTCAGACCTAAAAACCTGGCTCTTCCGCCTAGCGTTTGGGGCCTGATCGGTACCTTTGAATGACTGAGCCTTTCCTCGCCGTCTGTATCTACGTTTTTAAATTGCTGTACATTGATGTATTTTAGGGTTTTTAAACGATGTAAGTCGCCCGGAGCACCGGTGGTGGAGGGCGACTCACAAATATTAAAGTATTATTATTATTATTATTAAAGCTATGTACCAGCTGGGCCAGGGGGTGCATGTAGATGTTAAACAATAGGGGGGAGAGAATTGCTCCCTGGGGCACACCACAATTCAGTGGACCTTTTAAATTTTAATTATGTAGATAAAATGATGTGTTTTTTCTTTTAATCTTTTGAGAAATAATTTGAAAATGTATTTTAATTGTTTTTTTAAAAAAATAATAATATTGTGTAATTTTTTTAAAAATGTTTGTGAATTAATG
This sequence comes from Anolis apletophallus, assembly GCA_030556195.1. NCBI lineage: Eukaryota > Metazoa > Chordata > Lepidosauria > Squamata > Anolidae > Anolis > Anolis apletophallus. Next base: position 3,637,061 of record JARBWK010000009.1, read on the forward strand.
TTCTGGCTTCATCCTTTAAAATTTTTACAAGTTGCCTTGAATCCTATGGCAAGAGAGAGGTGGAATTAAAATCCAAATAAAGATATAAATATATCCAAACTTTCATATTTCTGACTTCATTGATTTTATTTTATTTATGTATTGCCTTTCTCCCAACAGGGGGTCCAAGGTGGCCTTGTTGTAGTTGAGCCTGAGACTCTGGCTACTCCTAGTAGTAGAGAATTGGATGGGGCTGATTCTTCAGAGTCTAACAGTAGTATGGAGTTGGGTGGGGCTGTTGGTAGCCAGTCTATTCATCAGAGAGGAAGCAAAAGGCTTATTCGTGAACAAAGCGAGGAGGATATCTCCCAGTGTAAAAGGATAAGGCAAATACTTACAGAGCTCACTGATGATGAGTCTTTTGAGGGCTTCCCTGGGGAGGATGGGAGTCAGAATGAGGGAGATACTTCGGATGAAGAGCCAGGGTGCGGGAAGTTCAGGCTGTTTGTGAGGAACCCACAAGCAGTGACACCTTTTTGGGGTTCTCTGACGACAATGAATTGCCCTCGGGCTATCCTGATGACTGCTGGGGGGAACTAAGTCTTGATAGAAGATGGAGGACATGGAGGGGCGGTCAAGAGTCTGCAGCTGCTGAGGCAACAGCAGCTGAGATTGCTAATGATGGGGAGTTGTCGGGCTCAGGTGGGTCCGAGATGGGAGACTAATAAAATGTGGCCTTTTGGGCACTTCACTTTGCGGCTGGCATTTGGAACTTGTGACTCTGAATTTCTGTATCCTGCATCCTGTGAATCTTGATTTCTGTATGGAGTAATGTGAGTTGAAAAACTGCTCTGCTTCTCTGGATTGGGACGCTGCTGCTCCAGTTGGGGTGTGTGGGAAGAGTTTGGGGATTTCAAAGTTGTGCTTTTATGTTTAGTCGCTGCTGCTGCCCATACCACGTTTGGCGTGGTTTGAATTCTTTTGAACTACTGTGAGTGCCAGATGCTGTCTGCCTGCAAGAGTAGGGTACAGTATGGAGGGGGTGGAGAGTTGGGTGTTTTCAGGGGTTACGTTGTGTATTATCCCTCCGCATTAACTCCTGCCTGGATCTTGGTTTGCCTCCTCCCTCTACTTGATCTGGTTTTCTTGACTACTCTTGTTGCTCAACCCTTAAGGACGGCCCACCAGTGACGACCCAGGACTTCTCTTGACTACGCTTTTGTCCCTGCTCCATTTGTGTTTTTCCCTGTTTGTTACTACCGTGTTTCCCCGAAAGTAAGACAGCGTCTTACTTTCTTTTCCCCCCGAAAAGTCCCCCTATGACTTACTTCGGGCACGCCTTATATAAACTAAGACGTACCCGTTGCCACGCCCACGCCGCCGCCACCGCCACCTCCATCGCTGCTGCCGCCATCACGCCGCCGCCGCAATGGGGCCCATCGGTCGCGGCACACTCCACGGCGCACCTTTCTGCCAGGCCTCCAAGGAAGGGTGGGGGGAAGAGAGCCAGAGGTGGCAAGCGGCGCTGCGTCAGAGTGACGCATCGTCGGCATATCACGCCCTGGCTCTTCCCCACCCTTTCTTGGACAAAGGAATGGAAAGGGAGAGAGCCAGGGGTGGAGTTTTACCGACGCGTCACCTGACGTGTCGTCGCTCTCCACACCCTGGCTCTCTTCCCCACCCTTGGAAGGGAGGGGGAAGAGAGCCAGGGCGTGGTAGAGCCGACGACGCGTCACTCTGATGCGTCGTCGCTTCTCCACGCCCTGGCTCTCTTCCCCACCCTTGAAGGGAGGGGGAAGAGAGCCAGGGTGTGGTAGACGACGACGCGTCACTCTGACGCGTCGTCGCTCTACCACACCCCTGGCTCTCTTCCGTTTCCATTCCTTTGTCCAAGGAAGGGTGGGGAAGAGAGCCAGGGGCGTGATAGCCGATGACGCGTCACTCTGACGCAGCGCCGCTTTGCCACGCTCTGGCTCTCTTCCTCACCCTTCCTTGGAGGCCTGGCAGAAAAGTGCGCCGCGGAGGTGTGCCGCGGCCGATGGGCCGGTTGCGGCGGCAGCGGCGGCGGCGAGGAGGAGGTACGGCCTACATTCGGGGTACGGCTTATATAAGCCGACCCCTCTGACACCCCCGATACGGCTTACAATCGGGGGTGTCTTATTTTCGGGGAAACACGGTAGGTTAAAGTGCGTGTTATTTGCAAAGACTGTTGTTTTATGTCGGTTAGACTGCTTTTGAGTTACTTTTTTACTGACTTTCAAGTGCCTTTTGTTTTTTTGAGTGTTTTTAAGCACAGAGACTTTGTGGACAATAAACTCTTTTGTTAACTCTTTACTGGGTCTGGCTCTTTAAGAGGCGTCTGCTGCGACAGGCCTCAACCCTTTTAAAAACACAATTGTCATAGTTTAAAATACTGGTTAAATGTAGTTTCAGAAACATACATAATATATATAAAACATTAAAAACATCATAAAATAGAAACAACATATTCCTCTCATTAAAAACCTGCTCTACTACATTATATTAAAAATCAAAATCCCCCTTAAATAAAAGGATCTCTACCTGTTGGCGGAAAGAAAGTGAGGAGAGTTCCAATTGGCTATCCCATGGAAGAGAGATCAACAGCTGTGGAGCAGCAGTCATGGAATATGGTGTCTACCATGTGGGATCAAAACACAGCCTCATATGGCCAGCTAAATGAATGTACTGTAACTTGTAACTACTACCCCACTGCTGTAACTAGTATTGTATCATGTGGCAGAGATTGGCAGTCCATGCTCATGCCATAACATTGACTTTTAGCCTTAATAGACTTCCAGAACACTAAGCACATTCAAAGTTTGTCTACGATGCATTATATATCTCCCAGCTGACCAGGCATATTTTTTTCAAATATAGCTGTTAATGGAAAAGAAATAGACTTCCATTAACAATAGTTAATGCTCAGTTGCAACAAGAGAGTTTGTGCTTGAAATTGAACAAAGTGGATGTTCTTCTTAGGTGTGACAAACTTTTACGCCAGTGTTGAGTTCTGATCTAGAATTGCAATGAGTTGGCTCATTTTATAGCTTTGCTAGTTTGTAGCCTTCTGATGTTTCTCACTGGACAGAGGTCACAAGGAGGGCAAAAAGGAGGGCAAAGATCATAGAAAATCAAGTATCTATAAAGGCTGAGAGAAACCCAAGCAAATTCTGACAACATTGTGATTTATGTTTGTTAATCTGCTGAATGTTTTGTTCTGAGAGGACATCAGAACTTGGAAAGTCACTTTGAAAAAAAAGGGAAACCACTGCGCTTTGAATTATAATTGAAATTAGCTACTTATAACAATAGTTATCATTTAAAACTGTGCCTGGCTATTCAGAAGTACAACAGAAACATTTTACTTGCTTTAGAAACACTCCCATATCAGTAAATAGAAGCCAGTTGGATATGATAAAAAAAAACACACTTAAGGAGTTATGTCACACATATACTATTCAATGAAGCAGTTTTAGTAACTCTGTAGAATGAATAGTTATATCTTTGGTATTGGGGGAAGAGATTAAATAGATAATTTCTGATCCCTAACATATAAATTCAAATAGTTAAAGAATAGCAAACCAGTCAGGATGCAATCTCTTGTTTGTTGTTAACTGTCATCAAGTCGACTTCAATTATTTATTTATTTATTTACAGTATATTTATATACTGCTTTCCTCACCCCTAGGGGGACTCAAAGCAGTTTACACATAGGTAATGGCAAAAATTTAATGCATTACATTAGACATCAATACGATGCCAATATAAATAATTACTATGACCAAACCTGACACACAGAGCCCTCATGACCCACTCTACATCCTGGTGCCATTTGAAGGAGGATGGACCATGGATGATGGGACTTGAAGTACCTTCACTAACTTCCTGAGACCACTGCAAGCCACGTAAACCTCTCATAAGGACCACCCTTGGCACACAATGCCTTTCTCAAATAACCCGGGCAGGGCCGGGTCCCCAAGCTAGTTAGACATAAATCATAATTAAAACGATACATCAACAAGCATTAAAACAATCATTAAAACAATAAAAGAGTCTCGTCAGTAGAGTTGCTATTTTAGTATTTGTCCCTCTAAAATGTTGCATTCATCTACTGTCTGAAGGCCTGATCTCAAAATTTTTCCTAAAGGCCAGGAGGGAGGGAGTGGATGTTACCTCATTTGGGAGTGTGTTCCATAGGTGGGGGGCCACAACCGAGAAGGCCCTGTCTCTCGTCCTGGCCAGACACATTTGTGCTGTTGACGGGAGTGAGAGCAGGGCCTCTCTGAATGATATTAGATTACGAGGTGGGACGTAGGGGTGGATGCATTTGGACAAGTAAGCTGGGCCAGAACCATATAGAGCTTTATAGGTCAAAACCAGCACTTTGAATTGGTCTCGGAGATCACTCCCAAGCTGCGAACCTGCGTCTTCAGGGGGAGTGTAACCAAATACAACACACGCTGTAACCCTATGCCCTGATCGGCCTTTCAACTGACCATGAGGACCTCTGTCTTGTCTGGATTCAATTTGAATTTGTTAGCACTCATCCAGTCCGACACAGCAGCCAAGCACCAGTTCAAGGTCTGGACGGCCTCCTTCGTAACAGGTGGGAAGGAGTGACAGATTTGGACATCATCTGTGTACAGATAACACCTTACTACGAAACTCCAGATGATCTCCCCCAGTGGCTTCGTGTAGATGTTAAATAACATCGGAGACAGTACTGAACCCCGAGGGACTCCACAAGACAACAGTTGTGGGGTTGAACAGGTGTCTCCCAATAAGACCTTCTGAGACTGACCCTCCAGGAAGGACTGGAGCCACTGCAGAGAATTACCTCCAAGTCCCATATCCCTGAGGCATCCCAGAAGGATACCGTGGTCAATGGTATCGAAGGCCACTGAGAGGTCCAGCAGAACCAACAGGGACACACTCCCCCATCTAGCTCCCAGCGTAGATAATCTACTAAGGTGACCAAGACTGTTTCAGTACCATGTCCCGGCCTAAAGCCAGACTGAGCTGGATCTAGATAATCAGTGTCTAACAAGAACCCCTGGAGTTGCGAGGCCACCACATGTTCCATGATTTTGCCCAAGTAGGGAAGATTGGAAACTAGCTGAAAGTTGACTAATTGAGTGGGGTCCAGTGATGGTTTTTTCAACAGTTGTTTTATAACAGCCTGTTTTAGGCTGGCTGGAATCCTGCCCTCCTGTAAGGAGGCATCAATCACCACCTTAACCCACTCTGCCAAACCCCCTCTGGTTTCTTTTATCAGCCAGGATGGGTAGGGGTCTAGGATGTATGTGGTAGACCTCACCTCTCCAAGGATCTTGTCCACATCCTCGAGCTGAACCAATTGAAAATAATCCATTAAAACCAGACAAGCAGATGCTCGTATTAAATCCTCAAAGAGTGCTGTTAACATGGTGTCGAAGTTGGAACGAATCAGTGCAACTTTGTCCACAAAGAACCGAGCAAATGCTTCACATCAATCCGCCGAGTTGTCAGGGATCTCGCTCTGAGGAGGATTTAGTAGTCCCCTGACATCTCGGAACAGCTCAGCTAGACGGTTTTTAGCGGACGCAATATTGGCTGCAATAGATTTTTTCCTTAAAAAGGAAACTAGATGTGCTTGGACGGACCCGCTTTGCTTCTGTCATCACATGCACGCTAGCCACCTCTTCTTTCGGTTCATCACTGCCAGCTCCTCAGTAAATCAAGTAGTTGGTTTTTCTCGGTTACTCGAGAGGGGGCATTCTGGAGTGATCATGTCTATAGTTTGGGTCATCTCCCTATTCCAGAGAGAGACCAGAGCCTTGACAGGGTCACTTATCAAGGAGGCGGGAAAATCCCCAAGAGCTGTCAGAAAACCCTTTGGATCCATAATAATAATACTGTTTATTTCTATTCCGCTCTTCTCACCCCGAAGGGGACTCAGTGCGGATTACAATACATATACGACAGACAATCCCTGTCGGAGACGTACAGTTTTACACATAGACAGTACAGTGCAGTTTATAGAAGGGTTCTTTCTTGGCTGCGTCACAGGGTAACGGGACATGCAGGTGTGCGTCATACAGGGTCATCCAGATGTCACTGCTCCAATTACATCATTGTTGTTGTTATGCGTCTTTGCGTCACAAGGGGGTGCTGTTGTTCCATCCTCATGACGGGAGCCTTCTGTATTTCCCTCTTCCGCATTCACCTCACCGGCCAGAAAGTAGGTCTGTAAAAAGCCCTTCCCCATTATTTATATAATGGTCCCCATTGGTGTTTGAACTGCTTGGGTGGGCAGTGGACTAGGCTCATATATTGTTATTAGCTGGTCATCCAAGCCAGCTCGGGGGGGAATTGAACCAGCAACCCTCAGGTTGCAAGCACAGCTGTGTTACCACTGTGCTATCTCCCCGGCCCCATAAGTCTCCTGGGGCGAACCATTTTAATGGGTCCACCACCCCTGCATATAAAAGGCCTCCAAATCAACCAATTTTCAACAGCCAGTCTTGCAGACTCTGAGCCATGGCTTCCTTGACTGTGTTTGAGATGTGGTCTTCCTTATTTCCTACTGGTTTCTATCTTACCAGGAATTATTATATTTTCCAGTGAGTCATATTTTCTCATAGTATGGCTGACACATGACAAATCCAGTTCTTCTTGGCTTCTAGAAAGAGTTCAGGTAGATTGGCTTAAATTATGCATGGTCAAACCTTGGCCCTCCAGGTTTTTTGGACTTTAACTCCCAGAAACGCTAAAGGACTTGTAAAAGTACAACTCCCATGATTTCATGCTATTGCAACGTGTCAGTTAAAGTGGTAGCAAACTGTATTAATTCTACAGTGTAGATGCACACTAAGACATACATTTCTACTCAGAGAGAGTGCTACATGCAAATGGGTTTTTTTCTATACAGAAAATCCTGTTTTCTATGCCAAAATGTATTTTTCCTTCCATGGAGATTGCCCTGAACTGTGAATATTCTTCAAAAAGTGCATGGCATTTAATGTTTTTTTCCCTTTCTCTCAACAAGCATATTACACCTATCCTCCGGCATCTGCACTGGCTGCCTATTGAGTACCGAATTGCCTTCAAGGTGTTGGTGTTAACCTTTAAGGCTCTACACGGCCTAGGACCTGCGTACCTGAGGGACCGCCTTGCCCCATATATGCACCCCGAGATCACTACGCTCCAGAGGAGTCAAATCTGCTCCTGATTCCATCGGTCCGCGCCTGTCACCGGTCTACTACTAGGCAAAGGGCCTTCTCCGTGGCGGCACCGGTACTCTGGAACTCTCTCCCGGACGACGTCCGAGCCGCCACGGAGCTCATTCCGTTTCGCAGGGCCTGTAAGACCGCCCTGTTTAGATTGGCCTTCGGCTAGGTGAATAAGCCGAATGCACTCATCTTCTACCAGCACCCGGTTCAGGGAATGCTACGGCACGACACAATTGTAATCCGGGACCAATGTTGTTTTTATGTTGTATTTTACTGTACGGTGACATGGATGCTACATGTCAGCTGAGTTTTATTATGTCATCCGCCCCGAGCCTGCAGGGAGGAGCGGAATACAAGAAGGAACAAATAAATAAATAAATAAATAAATAAATAAATAAATAATAACAAAGAGAAATATGGTGAAAATATTCATTCTTGCATATGAAAATAACATTTGTGAAAATGTACCCTCCTTAACCTGACCATAAGGAAATGACATGCATTTCAACAAGTGGATCTGACAGCATCATAATATCTCGAGATGTCTACTTTGTAAGAAAAGCATGTTGACATCAAACCTCATAGAAGAAAAGTTGCAGACTCCCCCCCCCCTCCCCCCAAATTATAACAGGAAAGAGGCCTTTTTGTCTTGACTGCGGCAAGATCTTCTTTGCCAGCCGCGCTCCCAGTTCCTTTCTGGGGATGCTCACCTTTTCCTATTTTGTATGCAGGTAAAGTTCCTCTGAAAATTGTATTTCAGGCTTGCCTTTTAGTGCTCCCTCTGCCATGCCCTTTCTCGGGCTTAGGATGGAAAGAGAAAGTTTTTAAAGCTGTAATAAATTCACAGTTTAGAAAAGCATTTTCAGAACGTTAATGTGGACAGACAATAGTGAAAATGACTGTCACCCCAGCCCCCTCCCCCCAAATCATGCCTCTGAAAACAACCCTCATTTTTGATCTCCCCGAAGACCTTATGAGTATTGGAAAAAGAAGGGCAAACATGTGTCATAGAACTTCTGCACATTCTACCTTTTCTTCTTGTTAGTTTGTTTTTATTTTTTAAGTGACGGCTTATTTAAGCCAACCGAAACAAAAATGAGATAATAATAGGGATATGCTAAACATCAGGGAGGTGAAATAAACACTGCCATATGTTGCACATTTCATTTTTTACTCAATTAATTCCAATTTTAATTAGTTTGATGGAAATGTCTGGCAGCAAGCTCGAGTCTCAACGTAGACTCCAAAACTACGTATTATGGTAATGTAATTAAAACCAATGAGACTTTGTTAATGGGAGGTAAGTGGTTTGAGAATTATAGCATGTCTTTCAAAGCAGATGTAGAGCCTGACCTAATGCTTGTCAGTGCACTGTTATCAGATTATAGGACAGAGCTTTGAAATAACTAGTTGTGCATAGCATGTTACTTGTTACTAATTTGCTTTTCCAGCCATGAAGGAATAACTACATTAAATTTATGATTGAATAAGGAATAGCTTCGTTCTGTCTGTAGTGCAGTAATCTGTTCACTTTCACTGGGGTTTCAAGATCACCATAAAAGTGATAAATCTATGTATATAATAAAAGTCAGTGTTTGCGGCGGGAGGTGCGGTGAAATATGTGGCAGCTTTCCGATTGGCTCCCACTGTGGAATTATTTGCATAAAGGACTCTGATTGGCCATCCTCAGAACTCCAACATTCTAAGGCACCAGACAGAGGGGATTGGTTGCCACTGAGGCAGTATTTGCATAAAGGACTCTGATTGGCCAGCATCCAAGAATCCAAGCCCCTACATTCAAACAACATGATTGGTTGCCACTGAGGGAGAATTTGCATAAGTTACAGATTGGCCATCTACATTCCAACATTCTATGGTGACACAGAGGGAAAAGGAAAGGCCTCAAGCAGTCAGTCAATGCAGCCCATAATAATGATGGATCAGGACCACACTTGGCACACAGAGGCCCAATGGCCCACTTAACAACCTGGTGCGGTTTAGGGCAGGATGGGCCACAAATGATGGGATTTGCAGTACCTACACCCGATTCACTTCCCACAGAACACTGTAGCCCAGGGGTGGGCAATTACCGGCCCTCCAGGTGTTTTGGACTTCAACTCCCAGAAATCCTAACAGCTGGTAAACTGGCTAGGATTTCTAGCCAAGTTTGTGTCTTTCTGCCATTCCTGCCAGGATATCTATGTTGTGTTTATCGAAACAGGCCCAGGTTTCACACTGAGTGTATAAATACATTTAAAAACATATCAACTATATGTATTACTGTGTTAGGGTGTCATTTTGTGTCATTTTGGTTGGTGGTGTGCCCCAGGATTTTGTAAATGTAAAAAATGTGCCGCGGCTCAAAAAAGGTTGAAAAACACTGGGTTAAAGGACAATGGGAGACCCCTGGGGAAGACCACTGATAGATATCAAGAAGTGAGATTCCTGATATCTATCAGGGCTGGGGTGGACACCAACTCCTTTCAACCCATCAATGGTTGAAAATGATTGGAAGTAAAGTACAAAATTACATCAGAAAGATTCCTGCCTCCCACCCTTGAATCAAAAGCCTCAAGTATCAGGAGCTGGGAATGAATTCCAGGGAAGCCACTTCTAGTCACATCAGGAGACAAGTCTAGGCTACACGGATAAACACTCTGATTTGCTCTAAGATAGCCTTCCCTGTTCATTGCTCTGGTTAGCTGTAGACTGTTGAGCAGTGAATAAATTAATGCTGGACAGGGGGAAATGATTTGTCTCGGAGTAGTGAAGTGGCAGGTGAAGCAGCGAATACAGGAGGACAGCTAGTAATTCTGAGGCAGGAGACCACATGAGAGGACAAAGTGGCATGTAATTACTAATGCAGTCATCCAATTAAATGGCTCAGTGCAGGAGTGGAGAACAAGACCACACAGGAGGGCAAATGGCTATTTCCTCTCCTTTTTCTTCCACTTGCCTCTTTCTTCTTGCTCACTTCACTCTCTGAACTGAATATTTAATGGTCAGGCAGTCCATTCCCATGGCAGACATTCCTTGGAGGTTAATAAGGAGCAGCAGTTCAGCCAAAGTAATCAGATGTGATGTTTCAGCTTTTCAAAATTTTCTCCTTTTCAGCTACAATTTGTAGTACATGTATGGATGGGGCATTACTATTCCACATAGACACTGTGTGTCTATGTGTATGCTTGCCCTGAACTCGACAATTTTAACCAAGGCAGCCAATACGCCATACTTGTTAGTCCAAGTGTTTAATTGGTTCATATGAAGTTCAACTCACCTTCACACTGATGGTTATGGGATTCTAATGGCCCAAAAAGAGATTTATACACATTTACCAAGCTATCTAGATATGAATGTACCTCTGAGGCTCAGGGCAGAGGGAAACGATTAGAAAAGAAATTTGGCGTCATGCAAGGCTACTCTTAAGCTGCTGCTGTGATTGCATTTGCTACACTGCATATTATGAATGCAGCAAATGCTGCTATGAATATATAGACACACATAAATTCACACATAAACACATATTAAAAGGGAAAACATGGTGGATTATGATAGAATCTCAGTAGAAATGGGCTGGAGCATCTACCAATGAATAGATTCTGGAAATATGTTTGAATTTTTGAACATTTCTTCACCTCTATATCTTCTGCCCACTTGGTGATCCATGAATGAAATACTATGAGTTCTGAACATGGCCTTGGATGGAGCTGCAATCTGTATATATAATAAAAGTCAATGTTTGTGTGTATGTGTGCGGAGGGCGGATATGTGGCAGCTTTCAGATTGGCTCCCACTGTGGGATTATTTGCATAAAGGACTCCAATTGGCCAGCCAACACGAACATTCCGACACTCTAAAGTGGCAGAGGGGGCCAAGGAAAAGGCCTGAGGCAGTCAGGCATGGTGGGAGTTTAAGGTCAAAACACTTTGCGACTCCTTTGCGACCCCCAACAATGAGAGAACAAGACCAAACTTGGCACACAGAACCCCCAAGACCCACTCTACATCCTGGTGCAGTTTGAGGGAGGATGGACCATGGATGACAGGACTTGAAATACCTTCACTCACTTTCTGAGACCATTGTGACCCTCATCCAATTACCAAAAAGCATCCACTAACTGATCGAGACCAAACTTGCCACACATAACCCCCATGACCCACTCTACATCCTAGTGCAGTTTGGAGGAGGATGGACCATGGACTGGGACACCCTCACCTCCAGAGTGCAAGCCACTTCTCAGTAGCAGCTCCAACGGCCTTTGGAGGAGGATGGCCCCTTCCCAGGGCCTGTAAGACCTTCTTTCGCATGGGACATATAACGCCTCTGCTTTCAATCGATTTATGACCTCACTTAGTGTAATTTTAACAATGTTTTAATGATGTTTTTAGTATCATTTTTGTTATTTTTATGGTTATAGCATTGACCACATGAGTGTTGCCAAGCGATCACTATGTATGTCTTGTAACCAACTGATAAACAAATGCAAATAATAAATAAAAAATAAAATAACCAACTGATAAAGACTAACCTTGCCACACAATGCCTTTCTCAATTAATCCGGGCAGGGCCGGGTCCCCAAGCTAGTTGGGAAATAAATCTGATAAGAACACTAGATCCTTTAAAATAATCTTACTTCAGTTAGAACATCAAGGATTTATGCACACAGAATGGAGACCATTTAGCTTAGCATAAAGTGCAATTCAAACCTTTATGGGGTCATGTGACCCAATGTTTCTAAAAATCTATTTGAAAAATTCTACCTACACCCTCTAGACATCAAAGGGGATTTTCAGCATGTTTCTGAATCTCTATTTTGGCCCTAGGAGAATATAATAATAATACACTTTATTTATATTCTGCTCTTCTCACCCCAAAGGGATTACAGGTACACATACTTAGCAAACTATCCCTGCCGTTTTCCACAATACACACACATAGACAAACAGAGGCAAACTCTGGCCACCAGGGGGAGCTGATACACTCCTCATCTCTCAGCGTTCCCAGTTAACACACAATCAAAGAGCATCCTGAACTCTTGCAACAATGGAATTGAACCAAACTTGGCATATTGAACTCTCATTACCAACAGAAAGTACTGAAAGGGTTTGCTTGGGAATTGACCTTGAGTTTGGAAGTTGTAGCTCACCTACACCCAGAGAGCACTGTGGACTCAAACAATGTTATGTTATGTTGTTTGTTTTCTATCCAGAATCACAGTGTTGGAAGGAGGCTCACCACTTTAAGGTCCCTCAAACAGGCATGGGAAAACTGTATGACAGAATCCCCTGTTATAGAGTGAGGCGGGAAGAAGGGAGCCCGAGTGGAAAAGAAAAGGTGTTCGGCAGGAGGGGGAAGAAAGGGTATTGGAGGTTCCAGTTTCCCACGGCACACCTGATGATCGCACACTAGTGACACAGCACACTGGTTGTGAAACACTGCCCTAGATTAAAAAGTCATATCTCTACATTCGCACCAATTTTGAATTTTGATTCCCATAAGGAATCCAGGGAGCATGCTGCATACCAAAGTGAAGTTTTTACTATAACAGGGAGATTATATATCCAACAGGATTCTTCTTTCAAGATCTGCAGAAGTCTAAAAATGTGCATTATGTGTAATGCAAATTTACACATCATGGGTGTAAACCCATTCAGTACGCTGATGACACCCGGGGGTCCGGCTGGACCCCCAGCTATCTATGGAGGCACAAATTGCTTGTGCCTGCAAGACAGCCTTTTACCATCTGCGGCAAGCAAAGCGGCTGGCTCCCTATCTCTCCCGCCACGACCTGGCCACAGTGATCCAAGCCACGGTCATCTCGAGACTCGATGACTGTAACGCGCTGTACATTGGCCTGCCTTTGTCGGCGATCCGGAAACTTAAACTGGTGCAGAACGTGGCAGCCCGTCTGTTGCTTGCTAGGAGCCCAAAGAACGGCCCATATAACACCACTCCTGCGCGAACTGCACTGGTTGCCCACTGAATTCCCTTGAGCGGATCTCCTTCAAGGTGTTAGAATCTTCCATACCTTTTGACTTTCAAGGCCTTATATGGTTTGGGGGCAGTGTACTTGAAGGAGCGTCGACCACAATCTTTTGATCCACCCCATATGCACGGTCCAGAAGATCACTGCGTTCAGATGGGCTGGTCTGGGCGATGACCCAGCTCATTTATGATAATTTCCAACATTGAAGATCCGGGTATGAAGCTCTGCAGGCTCTCTACCACATGGCAGCCAGCAAGCGCTTTTTTTCCGCCAGGCAGTGGCTGCGCCACGGTCTTATGGAACTCACTGCCACCAGGATGCCGTATAACACCAATTTTGCAGGAGACAGGAGCGCCCAAAGTGCTGGTTCTTACCTTCAAGGATGGCCTGATGGCTTTCCCGTACCATCTGTAAAGGTCCTGGCTGTTTAGGCAGGCATTGCAAAACTCATTTGATGTTTGATGTCTGCATTTTGCTGTTTAATTGTTTTAACTGTTTTTAACTGCATGATTAACACTTGCCACCATGCCATACCACTGCCACTCTGTATAAACCAGCTATGTCTGGCCATGATTCTATGTGATTGCAAGGGGTGGGGTTTGTCATCTGTTTTATTCTATGTGATTGTAAGGGGTGGGGTTTGTCATCTGTTTTAATATGTAATTTTATGTGTTTTAAATTTTATGTGTTTATATATGCTGTTTTTATATACTGTAAACCGCCCTGAGCCTCAGGAAGGGCGGTTTATCAAATCGAAATAAATAATAAAAATAAAATAATAATGTGTACCTGACATAAAGGTATCATTGGACGTTTGAAGCTTGCCAATGTGATAAAGGCAAGGGTCATAATTCCATGAGTTAGATACCAGAGAAATACAACCCGCTTTCTCCCTCACTCGCACACAAATATGTGAGCTTTGAGGTATTTATTCAGCAGAGTTTAGCCAGGGGCACAAACAGTTCATTACAAATATGGAAATAGCATTTTAATTAGTTTGTGTGAGGTGTTTTGCACTGCAGTTATCATAATTACTAGCAGCAAAATTCATAGAGCATTGGCCATATGTGTATTTTTCAGTAATTGCCATTATTATTTAATCAGCCTCTAAAAATAACATCCTGGCTATTCAGGCTCCTTAGTCATTCAGAAAGTTTGCTTTCCACCTTTTGCTTTACATCCCTACAAAATTGTTTGGTTTGTCCCTTTTAAAAAAGTTAGAGGGATGATTTTGGCTCAACTGGTGTGAAATTCAGACAAAACATCTTGCATTTTGTGCTCATTTTTGTGAATGTCAAAACTGACATCTCATTGGCTATTTTTTAATGTTGCTGCTATACTCAATATCATTTCCCAGTCTTCTGTTCGAAATATCATTTCCCCCATCACATCCTATTTTGAGTGCTAGGAGCCCATGAGGCAAGCAGGATGTCTACATCGTGCAAATCCAGATGAAACAAATGAGATCAGATCAAGTGGATCAGGGTGAGTCTATAAGTTCAATGTAAATTGGGTCCAGTCAAGTACCTCAGGTTATGGTCATGCACGTTAAAGTTATTCCAATCACTATATGTCAGGGCATGTCAACCAATTCAGTACTGGTTTTGTGTCAGAGGGGCCTTATTCAGCACCATGGAGAGCTCCCAGTGTGCTCAATTAACTGAACTGAAATTGAGTCAATTGAGGACTTTAAAGCTCTGGCAAAGCATGGTCTTCCAACACTCTACCTCTTCCAGGTGCTACTGGCAATTCATAAAAATCATCCAGTCTGGACAGAGATATATTATTATTATTATTATTCGGGTTTCTATGCCGCCAACTCCCTGAGGCTCGCGGCGGCTCACAGGAACCGAAGGTACAACTACACACAAGCAATGCGATAAAACATCTAAGACAATTAAACAGTTAAAACAGCAAAATACAAAACCCCCAGGTACAGTTCAGAAATTAGATAGCGTGACACCCCAGGACAGCGGCTAAAGCGGAACATGGGCAGGACCTACTTACCGAAGGCCTGCTTAAACAAATAAGTTTTGCAGGCGCGTCTAAACGGGAGCAGGTCCTTTATAGCCCGCGTTCCAGCCGGGAGGGTGTTCCACAGCGTAGGAGCTATAACGGAGAACGCCCTCCGGCGAGTAGATGTCAGTTTAGCCGATTTCGCCGAGGGTATCTCTAACAAATTAGCATCCTCGGAGCGTAGTGATCTCAGGGGACAGTGTAGGGTGAGTCGGTCCCTCAAGTACGCTGGCCCCAGGCCATGCAAGGCCTTAAAGGTAAGAACCAACACCTTGAAGGAGATCCGGTGCTTGATTGGGAGCCAGTGCAGATCCTGCAAAACAGGTGTGATGTGGCGGCCTGCTGGGGTTCCAGACAGGAGCCGGGCGGCAGTGTTCTGCACCAGCTTGAGCTTCCGGGTCGCCGACAAAGGAAGGCCAACGTAAAGCGCGTTACAGTAATCCAGCCTTGAGATGACCGTAGCTTGGATCACCGTGGCCAGGTCATTCGGAGATATAGGGGCCAGCCTCCGAGCCTGTCGCAGATGAAAAAGCAACCTTGCTGACCGCGGAGACCTGGGCCACCATGGTCAGCTGGGAGTCCAGATAGACCCCCAGGCTCTTAATGGAAGGCGATGGGCATAGCGCCACACCATCCAGGGTCGGAAGCTGGACATCTACACCACCCGAGCGGCCCGACCACAAGATCTCCGTCGTCGCCGGATTCACCCTCAACCTACTGGCACGCAGCCATCCAGTAACGGCCTCGAGGCAGTGTTGGAAATTATCGGGCCTGTCCTCCATCCTCAGAATGAGCTGGGTGTCGTCAGCGTACTGGTGGCACTCCAGCCCATAACTCCGCACCAGCTGTGCAAGCGGCTGCATGTAGATGTTAAATAACAGAGGGGAGAGAATGGCCCCTTGCGGAACTCCACAAACTAATGAGGAGCCCTCGGAGACCACCTCGCCCCTCCTCACACGCTGAGACCGCTGGTGGAGGAAGGAGGTCAGCCATTTAATAACTGTCCCCCTCACTCCAGCCATGGCCAGGCGGTGGATCAGTAGATTGTGGTCGACTGTGTCAAACGCTGCCGTGAGGTCCAATAACACGAGCAGTGCAGACCCGCCTTGGTCGAGCTGGCAGCGGAGTTGATCTGTGATGGAGACCAGGACCGTCTCCGTCCCGTGCCCCGAGCGGAAGCCGGACTGGAAGGGGTCTAGCCATGTTGCATCATCTAAAGAAGGACTGCAACTGCTCCATTACTGCCCTCTCAACTACCTTGCCCAGGTACGAGAGGTTCGACACTGGTCGGTAGTTGGAGGGAACCGCAGGATCTAGTGACGGTTTCTTCAGTAATGGAGCTACCACCACCTCTTTAAAGAAACAAGAAACTGTGGGGAAATTTCAGTGCCCACTGTTGACGGGACACATTTTTTCCAGTTTGTACTTCCTAATGGTGAAAAGCTACAGGAGGGACTGGTAAGGTGGTGGCCCAAAATCCTCCTTGCAATGATGGTGGGTTTTGGAAATAGGACATGAGGCACACAGTGTATATATTAGGGGTGAATATCTCCAGTTTAAAATACTTTGAAATCCGTTATTTTTCGTATTTGAAATTATTTCTACCATATGTTCCCTCGGGGTCCAACCTGGAAGAGAAGTTTCAAAACCGAACCCGGTCGCCATTTTTTCTAAAGGTCACATAATTAGGTCATTTTTCCCGCCTCAGTTCTCAACTCGCGAGAGGAGACTGGAGGGCAGCAGCACCCGCCTTTCTCCTCTCGCCAGCTGAGGCGGGTGCTTTATTCCCAAGCAGGGAAGGAAGTGAGGAGGCGAGCCCCCACCTCCCCCCCTGCATGGGAATAACACGAGACAAGCCTTGTCTCGCATTATTCCCATCTAGGAGAGGAGTGTGGGGAGGCAAACCCCCCTCCTCCCCTACATGGGAGTAAGGCGAGACAAACCTTGTCTCGCCTTATTCCCATCCAGGGGAGGAGGTGGGGAGGCGAACCCCCTCATCCTCCCCTGCATGGGAATAACGCGAGACAAGCCTTAAAAAATACACAATACCAAACAGACTGCATTAAACATTAAAAGCTCTGCTAAAAAGCCAGGTCTTGAGTGCCTGAGCAAAGGGTCGCAAGTCACACATGGCCCTCAAGTGGGGAGGCAAGGAGTTCCACAAGGCAGGGGCAGAGGTGGAGAAGGCCCTACATCTTGTGCTCTCGATACGTACTTCCCTGGGGCCTGGAACATACAGTAAGTTTAGTTGGAGGAGTCGAGGCGACCACTGGCGAAGAGGGGAGAGGTGGTCCCTGAGATATGCTGGCCCCTGACCATAAAGCGCCTTAAAGGTCAGAACCAACAACTTAAACAACTTGTGTGTGTGTGTGTGTGTTTATTGAGATTTAAATGCATTAAGTTGGGGATAAGGAGAGGAGAAGTATTTAGGGTAGGGTTAGGGCTAGGTAAGGGGAGGGAAATGAGGGTAACAGGCACACAGTTGTCATGAACTGATTGCAATTATTTTCATTTATTTGCTTCTTTTGTTATATATTTATTAGGGTTGTGTACATTTTGTTTTTTGCAAATGGGCTCCAGCTGGTTTGGCTGGATCAGTCCTTTTGGCCAGCCATAATGGCACAGGCTCCACCAGCATATTTTTCTGGCCATGACAGACCATGTAGCTGCTGAAAGTGACTGCTTTCTGTTTCTTTTGGCTACATGTGGAGTATGGACAGGCAGTCACCTGCCCGCATCGGGTTTCCGAATCAGAATGGACAAAAGTCATGACATGTCTTTTAGCCAAGCTGGGCTTCCATTTTTCTGTTGCAAAAGACAAATCAAATTGTGATGGCACTGAATGGTGCGTGCTATGAGGCTGCCCTGAGTCCTCCCTTTGGGGTGAGAAGGGCAGGAGTACAAGTGTATGAAATAATACTGATTTTTCACAACTCATTTTATCACCTGATGCACTGGAATAATTTAGTGACTAAAATGTCAACTACATATAGTTACTTTCCCCCAATAGACCCTGGGTTCCATATGACATTGGTCACAATATTGTTTTTAAAATAGCTATTAGGTGTTTTGAGGGTAAAAATCATGCTGAACACATGACCTTGGAGGTGTCTACGGCCAATGCCAGCTCTTTGGCTGAGAAATGGAGATGAGCACCAATCCCCAGAGTTGGACACGACTAGACTTAATGTCAAGGGAAAACCTTTACCTAATGAAAAAGGTAATTATGTTCGGTTTTTCTAAAGGCTTAGCTTATCCACCAGTACTAACTTTTCCTTGTGACTGAAGATGTGTTAGAGAGCTGGAAGCATAGACTAGACCACATTTCATGTTGATGAAGATGAGATTAATTAGGCTTGCAGGAATACACATGCCCTATAATACTTTGCACATAGGTTCTATGGTCAATCAATAAAGTAAAGCTTCAAAGACATAATTCTTTGAAGGTCAAAAGATTTAAAACCATTATTATGTATGGATGGCTTCGATTTCCAGTTCACTGTACTTTCTAGAGTGATCTTGGATACTGAGCTGTGATTAAGGTGTTGCCTGATAGTCAATCTCTTGTGATTACTTGGAAGAGTCTGGTCTGCCAGAGACTCTACTGAAGGACCAGCTTCTATCTCTATCTCTCTTCCTCACCTTTCCCATCTGCCATTAAAGTGTCGGACTGGATGAGGGCTAGCAAATTGAAACTTAATCCAGACAAGACAGAGGTCCTCCTAGTCAGTCGAAAGGCCGAACAGGGCATAGGGTTACAGCCTGTGTTGGATGGGGTCACCCTCCCCCTGAAGATGCAGGTTCGCAGCTTGGGAGTGATCCTGGACTCATCGCTGCGCCTGGAACCCCAGGTCTCGGCGGTGGCCAGGGGAGCTTTTGCACAGTTAAGACTCGTGCGCCAGCTGCGCCCGTACCTTGGGAAGTCTGATCTGGCTACAGTCGTCCACGCTCTGGTCACATCCCAAATAGATTACTGCAACGCACTCTACGTGGGGCTGCCTTTGAAGACAGTTCGAAATTACAACTAGTCCAACGGGCGGCAGCCAGATTACTAACTGGAGCTACATACAGAGAGCATACCACCCCCCTGTTGTGTCGGCTCCACTGGCTGCCTATCCACTTCCGAGCTCAATTCAAAGTGCTGGTCTTGACCTTTAAAGCTCTATACGGTTCTGGCCCATCTTACTTGTCCGAACGCATCTGCCGCTACATCCCACCTCGTAATTTAAGATCATCCGGGGAGGCCCTGCTCTCGCTCCCGCCGACTTCTCAAATGCGTCTGGTGGGGACGAGGGAGACGGCCTTCTCGGTGGTGGCTCCCCATCTGTGGAATGCGCTTCCTAGTGACATACAATCAATTCCATCCCTCCTGACATTCATTCAAAAAGTAAAAAGCCTGGCTATGGGACCAGGCGTTTGCACACTAGCACAAGGCAGCACCTTTTTTTTAAACTTAAATGAATGTGTATGATATGTTGATGTAATTGCATTTTAATGTGTAATGTTTTGGGGGGGTTTATACTGTGTTATGTGTTTTACTGTGTTGGCATCGAATTGTGCCTTTTTGGAAGCCGCTCTGAGTCCCCCCTCGGGGGTTGAGAAGAGCGGGGTAAAATGCCGGAAATAAATAAATAAATATCTCTCTTCCTCACCTTTCCCATCTGCCTGGTATTATACTTTGCATTTTTAAATATGTGTAGTTTTGGAGCTGGGCACATGCCTGGGAAATCAAGTGGAAATACACATCTGGGCTCTTTTTAGTGCTGCATGTGCCTGACAAACCAAGCAGAAATGTGCATCTGGGATTTCTCAAAATGTGTGTAAACACTTTCTGCAGAAATAGATTGCAGAACATTTTCAAACCAATATGCATAGATAACACTGATTGGATAAATATATTAGAAATAAAGATGCCTTATATAAGAATGGGATGTAGAAATGGTATTGAAAACAAGTCAAATAGGACAGTGTTTCCCAACCTTTTTTGAGCCGCGGCACATTTTTTACATTTACAAAATCCTGGGGCACACCACCAACCAAAATGACACTCTAACTTACTATATTGTGCTATACCATTATACTGTAATATTATTAGTACTATTACAAGTAATATAAAATATATAATTTCAATATTGTATTATTTTTAAAGTGTTATCTTGTATTACATTATCTATATATATAAAGGAGGACCTGTCATCGAACGACTGACAGAGACAGAGAAACCATCCAAGGAGGAGACACCAAACTTGGCAACAAAAATAGGCCTCAGGCAAGGAAGGTTTTTAGCAAAGAAACTCCCAAAAAAAAACCTAGAAGGCCCCCAAAACAACGATACAAAAAAACCTACATTTCCCAGCATCCTCTGCGGCTGCCAGCGAATCCCATTGGCCAACATCGGGCCACACAAAATGCCTCGAGGTTGAGTTCCCATAGTAATGGTGGGCGGAACCAGCCAAGACTAGGTTAGAATGCTGAGTGAATTGAATTTAGTCAGTTGGTGTTTGTGGGTTAAACTGTCAAGACCAAGCTCTAGGAGGGAGCAGGTTCTTAGTGGCAGTCGGAGTTTGGAACTGTAGCTCTGATAGATTGTGCTTTACAAACACCACATCCACAACATGACAGCCACACAACTAGCGATGCTTACCTCTACAGACCCACAACACAACAGACACACAACAAACACAACGCATACATACCACTGCTAAACAGAAACCTACACAGTACAACCAACTAACACACCCCACCTACACACCGTACATCCACACCACAACACCACACTAATCCTGACTGTTATCATTACTCTCATAGTAAATAATGATATACACCATGACTATAACAAATACTGATAATATAACAATATAATAGCATATACTAAGGGAAAATAATAATATTATGTTAATAGATAGTTCATAATAATAATCATATAGCCCATGAGGCTCCTTCCACATCACGCCACAATCTCTGAGGCCCGGTAGGCCACTTGCGTACTTGCCCAGAGGTGGGCCCCGTTGTTCCCCGTGTCGTGGCAGCAGTGGGCGAAGAGGCAGTAGAGCCGCGGGTAGGAGAGGAAGTTCATGAAGGCGGAGACGGCGGCCAGGGCCAGGCTCAGGCTCAAGGGCTCCACTGCCCCGGCCGGTCGGACCAGCGCCAGGCCCGCTGCCAAGCCCAACACCGCTAGGCATACCCGCCGCCGCATCGCCTCAGACAAGGCACTTCCGCTCTACTGGCGTCCCCTCAGGGAAGGTGCTTCCGGTCCCGTTGCCTCCACCATCTTGGTGCCGGGCGGGAGTTCAAGGCCACCACGATGGGATTGGCCTGCGGGGGAATAAAGGGGCATGGCTTATTCAAGACTTAAGAGGTTCCAATTTCCCACGACACACCTGATGATCGCTCACGGCACACTAGTGTGCCACGGCACACTGGTTGGGAAACAATGAACTAGGATACCTATATGGGTAATAGAGGCAAATAATTCTTGGGCACATTGGGGAAATTCTTTAAAGGTGTGACATCTCTTGAAAGGATTGAACAAGGGGCATAAGAAGATTTCAAAGAAGAGGATTGCATTCTTAATTTTGCTCTTTACCATAAGAAATTGATAGCCGTCAAATTGTGGAGGAAAATAAATCATTACATAATTTGAAACAGTCAGTTCCACATTAAGGTTATAATGGCAGGAATTCATTTCCTTTTTTGGTTTAAAAATAATGTCAAATTTTCATTTATCTTTCTTTTTCCCTACCTCCATCTTTCACATTTAACAGTTTTAAATCACAAATTCCTTTCACTAAATTTATGAATAAATGGGGTAATTTGGGGGAAAGCCTGATTATTATTTTTTTAAAAAAGAAAAGGACAATATATTCCCTCACTCATCTCTGGTCTGTTTGACAAGTAATCATCCTGATAAATTTAGGCCTCTGCTGCTATTTGCTCATCATGTATATTTATAAATCAACTTAAATTTGAAGAAATGGCTCCTGCCTCCAGTGATTTCTGTGATGCTTGGCTGCTTGACACTGTTTGTATAAGTCTGTAGATACAAGGCCTTGATGTTGTTGTTATACAGATGAATAAGGTGTGAAAGCAAAGAAGGAAGTCTAAGTTAGGTTTCTCCCAAGGAGAAAGCATGAGATGGGACCAAGCCAAGGACCTCATCAAGCAACGAATCCTGGACAAAGAGCGCCCATCTGACCTAGCCTGTTCCCCAGCCTTCATTGTTAGGGAAGCCACTAGATACCTCACTGCCCCATGGCATACCTAATGGACCTGGAAGTGCCCAAATACCAAAGGGCTTTTACCCTGGCAAAATGCCATGCCCTCCCATCGGCTGTATTGGAGGGGAGGTATCAGAAGACCCCCTTCAAGCAAAGGTTTGGGGGGGCTGAGTGCGCCGCAACCATATGTAAACAGGGCTTTCCCACTCCGCTCTCCTCGCGGGGGAAGAAGGCCATTGCCGTGCAGCATGCGCCGCTATTTCCAATGAGAGTTTTGGGGGGCTGTGTTTTGGGGGGTTGCGAGGTAGGAAGGCCGGGTTTTGTGTGCCCTGTAGGTACCTTGTGCCATGGGGGAATGTGTTTGGGGAGTTTGGTGGTTCTGGGGCTTTTAGTTTTCGTGTCTATTTGCCCCGTTGCACGACCATTCACTTTTTATATATATAGATACTGATTTCTAGTCTAATTTTAAATAACTGCTTACTGGGGAGTTGTCCTTCCCTTCTCAGGGTGCATGTGCCCGCTTTGTGCTGGTCAGTGACCGTAATAAAGTTTTGTTGTTGTTGTCTAAGTGAAGAAGAATGTCAGGATGCATTGGATACTGGTTGGCTGGGAAGAGAGAGAATGCAACAGCATCAGATAAGAACAACAAATGGCAGTTCTTGATGGGCTGCAAGAGAAAGGTGGTTTTGGAGGGGACTGGGTAGAATTGGCTAGAGCAAGTGGGAATTACATTTATATCTGATGGGATTTGTTGAAAATGAACATATAAAGAATTCCATATATTTTTCTTCTTGTAGTACTATATTAAGAAATTCTATAAAATTCATTTATTACAAATAGTAAACTGTAACCAATGTTAAAGGACCTAAAAAACCTCAGGGCACCTGATCTCATCTGATCTTGGAAACTAAGCAGGATCATCTCTAGTTAGTATTTGGATGGGAGACCACCAATGAACACCAGGTGCTATAAGATATATTTCAGAGACAAAACCACTTCTGAGTATTCCTTGCCTAAGGAAACTTTGTGCTATTAATGGGATTATCGTAAGTCAACAGGTAACTTGAAAATGCACAGGTACAGATACACACACCGCAACCACTGTTACTGAAAGAAAGTGTGGTGTAGTGGTTTGATTTTTGGAGTGGGACTGGGTAGGCTCAAATTCCTACCCAGCCATGGAAAACCTCTGGGTGGTCTTGGACAAGTCCTAGGTCTTCATCTCACACAGTCTTCTCTTTGTTTTTCTGCACTGTCAAAACAAGAGTCTCACAGAGGCCATCACATGACATAAGGCCATTCCTGGTAATTGCCTGTGAGGCTCTATTGCAGCAGCACAGAGAAACAAAGAGAACACCCAATTTTCAGGAGTTGGGTGCTACCTGACTTCCTATGACAAAAGCTGGAGAGAAGCTGGATGGAAGCAGGGAAAAGCAGAGAAAGGACCTGGGATGGCTGCCATCCCTGAAGATGGAAAGGCATGGTAGGGAATAAAAGAAGACGGTTCTCTCCACTTTTCCCCTTTCCCCTTTCATGTGATGAGATCTCTACTCTTTCAGCCCCAGATGAAAGCTATGGCAAATCTTCCCTAGAAAAACTCATGATAATGTTGCAATACAGTAGAGTCACCATAAGTCAGAAAAGTCTTGACGTCACAGAAAAACAGAGTACACAACCTTTTATTAATTGTTGGTATCACAGAACTTGTTTAGTTTGTACTTATATAAATGTATTGGCACTGGCAGGGAGGGAGGGCATTGATGCATTGCTCAGGGGCCCTGAGGGGGGCTGAGTTGGGGAAAGAGGTGGATAGGAGGCTGCCACTGAGAACAAGGGAAGCATATCGCCTTTGATGGCTGCATTCTCCCATCCATGCCTCCTTCCTGTTCTGGTGACTCCTTTGACTACTGCTGCTGCTGATGACAACTCCCGCGAGCTCTCCCTCCCTTCCTCTGCCTCCCGTCCTGCCTATGCCATGGGTCATGGTGCCCAGTGAGGAGATACAGAGCAAGGGTTAAACAATGAAGTAGAAGTACAACACAATTAGGCACTATCCGACATAAAAATATATATTATAGCATAATCAGGGCTAGTGAGGTTAGGCTCCAGATTCCCAAGTATATGATAAGGACAATGGTATAGCCATGGAGGCCTTGATAAAGCCCCGCCCGGGGGCGAAACGGAGGACAAGCGGCCTGGACATCGCTGGCATCGGCAACCCGTTGGCCTCACTATGAATGCCTCATTTAGGAGCTCATACCAGTCTCCTTCTTGGTCCTTATTTCATTTGGATTATTTATTTATACTTCAAACTTGTATACCGCCACTCCCCGAAGGCTCGGAGCAGTTTACAACAATTGAGGTACAAAATGGGGAAAGGGGGTAGGGAAAGGAGAAGGGGAAAGAGTCCAACAGCGATGGCCAAATAAGGTGCCATCCTGCCATCGAAGGGAGGCAGGCGGGGAGACCCCAGTAGGATCGCTGGTACCCAGGTACGAACAGAGGACAGCACCCGCAGACTCCCAAGTGGGCGTCTGTGTTGGATGGTCCAGCACATCCGTAAAGTGTCCACATCGGCCGCACCGGCCTCCACAGTGGCCGGATTTACCGGTCGAAGTTCTGGCTGTCTATGACGAGAGCTCCAAAAAGTCCTGGATCGAAAGGACTTCTGAGGCCCTACCACCTTCGGTGAGGGTCGTCTCTTCTCCAGCGGAACGGTGGGAGGCCCAACTCTGGGGGCTCGACCTTCTCAAGAGGGAGCCACTCCAGCTGCGGGCTCTGTCCTGCTCTTCTGCCTCCGGCGCCGCCGCCTCCTCCTCTTCTGAGAGTCTTGTTGCTCCCGGGGTGGGTCCACGTTGGGAGCCAGGTCCTCCAAGGGTGGGACTTCCGGTGGGTGGCAGCTTCCGGGTCCCGTTCCTCTTCCGGATCCAGGCGCGTGGTCCTCATTAGGGGCAAGATTATCTCGCCAATCTTTGGACTAGAGACATTGAACTTTATGGATTGCATTGTGGACTTTATTTGTGGACATTGTATCCAATAGTATCTTCATTGTGAACTTGTGGACTTCGTACCCTTTGATACTCCACGACGCCAAACACCTGTATCCTATGTTGGGTATAGTATGTATTTCACTTCTCTAGCCCTGATTATGCTATAATCATTCACCACATAGCAGGTTTCTTGGAAATGGAAGATCAGATCTCATGTTCATCCAGTGCAGGAACATCTTTGCCCTCTCTGGCTTGGGGTAGTAAAATAACCTTCAGCCCAGTCCAGACTAATGTGGAGGGTTTTTCAACAAACCCCTTTAGCTGTGTTTTCTACAGTCATTTGATCTGCAGCAATTAGCAAGCAATAACATTTATCACCCTACTGTGAGAAGCATCTCCTGCTGGGTTTTTTTTTTGCATATCAAAAAGGCTGTTAAAAAGCTCAGATCCAGGTGGAAACATTTTACTTTTTGGCCAGTTCACAACCCAAACTAATGACATAATCAAGTCATAAACAAACTCATAACTTGAGAAGTATTTTTTTTTGCATTCTTCTTTCTCCTACTGCAAGGACAAACAGTTTCTATAGCATTTCTCTCATTGTTTGGGAAACAAAGATGTGCCTTGTTCTCACATACTTTCAGAGAATTCACTTTGTAACCATTTACACAAAATATTACAGGTGTGGATATGCTTTTTTGGCATGCATGGGAAGACAATGAGCATAACTATGGCACAATCCTTGATGCTTTGATGGTGTTGCACACCGGCCGTGAACCAGGGCCCTTTAAATATTCACACAACCATGGCTGGAAATAGTATTTATTTAAGTAAACAATGTCCAAAAAATAGCATTAAACGTGAAAATAGCCAAGGCAAAAAGCATTCGATAATATCCCAGGAAATGTTCCCAAAGCCTCAGCTAATTACGTTGAAAGGTCTCTGAATATAAATCCACTAAGAAGCAACAGAACTTAAAACTAGGCTATTACCAGGCATGTAGCCAGGGGGGCTTAGGGGGCTTCAGCCCCCCACGAAATTCTCAGGGTGGTCCGCGAGAAGGCCTTACTGGTACATTATTTAAACTGTTATGTTTATTCATATCTGTTATTATTTCTCGAAGCGTAGGCTTGGTGATAAACCAAGGTTGTTATGAAGCTTCTCAGATAACATAGAACGCGGAGTCTTCAGTACAAAAAACAATTCTTTTACTCACACACAATAATCCATCTCACTCTACAGCACAATCTCTTTGAACACGCGACAAGGACAGATAGCATGGCTTTTATACAAAACGCCGAGGGACGCTGGTACAGATGTCCTTCATCACTTCCCAATCTACATAACCTGCTGGTTAACCCTTTCTGCTCCAGCAGTGTACATTGCATCCTTGCTCTGAGACAGCACCAGATATATACATACACAAATTCACATTTCACCACTCTAATACACTCTATCAATTTCAACAATATCATGATCTGATCACCATGCTCATTATATCCCACACTCATGGGGTTATTGGGATAACAATACGAAAGGTTTGCTAGGGTAGACCTTCTTCCACCCAGTCTCAGCCCCCGAACCAAACTCAGCCCCCCAGAATCAAAATCCTGGCTACAGCCCTGGCTAGTACCAAAAAAGGCAAGCTCAAAGTTCTGTCATGAATGACCAAAAAATCATGAAATCAGGAGTTCATGGAACTGCTTGCAGTGGAATCGAAAGTTGACCAGGAACTGAATTTCAACCTTTAAAGGGCTAATAACAAGATCTCAGCATTCTAACATTTCCCTCCCTTTTCCCTCCCTGGGAAAGTAACAGCTGCGGCTAGAATCAGCAAGCCAGGTGTCTCAATTCCCGCCCTCTGGACTCTCAGAAAAACTACACAGGCCCAACAGATGGAGAGCATGAGAGACAGAGTTACAGAGGTCTTAAAGGTTCTATACATCCCCTCACTCTTTTATCCAGATAATATTGAAAAGTACTAATCAGTTGGAGGAATCTGAGCATCAATGTGGTTTAATCTGTTGATTGTGGTTGTAAGATGTGATAGTGGTTTCGCTGATTTGAGCGACTGGTGCAACGGTGGACTCCTTTTGGGTCTTGTTGTGGTGCCAACAAACTTATGTTAGTGCCTTTTAGGATTAATATCCTAATCATAATAATGAATTTGTCACCCATCTCATTCTGCAACTCAAGGTGAGATAAAACATCATTAAAGCAAAAGATAAAGCACTATTAAATGACACACAACAAGATACAGAGTTAAAATGGAAATTAAAATCCACTGATAAAATGTAGATTAAAATTCACAACTTAAAATTGATCAGGTAGGCCTGTCAGAGATGATAGGTCTTCAATTGTGCCTTGAATTCCAAAAGCTGATCTAGCTGTCAAACCTTCTCTGGCAGGTCATTCCACAGTCCTGGGGCAACTGATGAAAATGTCCTCCAGGTGATTCTAGCCAATGGGAGTAGACTCCCTCAAGAGGCCTAAGTCTGCAAGGCAGATTGTACAAGAGAAGGCCACCCTGTAGGTACCTGGGCCCAAACCATGTAGGGCTTTAAAGTTCAAAACCAACGCTTTGTACTTTGCTTGGAAATTAATTGGCAACCAGTAGTCTAGGTCTAATATGCTCACTCCTGGATGTTCCTGTAACTACGCTGGTTGCTGTGTTTTGAGCTAATTTGAGTTTCTGAGCTTGGTACAGAGGTAGCCCAATAAAATGCATTGCAGAAATACGGCCTTGATGTTATTCATTAATTGGGTAACAGTGGGTGCACCTTGGAGCTGGAGCTGGGATTTTGCTGACTCCAGAAAAATCTGGGAGACTTGCTCACCAATTGGTAGTTTTAGGTATTGAAATTGGGAGTATTGTGCAGTTTCCCCTTCGATTGACTGTTACCTTGTTGTGGTGAGGGAGGTTGCATGGTTCAATGAACCTGCAGGCACAACTGGAGTCATGCACTCCCAGGAGTGGCCATGGGGGAGAATCCAGACCAAGCACAGCCCAAAGACCCAAAGACCTCAATGGCAGAGTGGATGGAGGATAACAAGCTACATGTTACAATGGCTGTGAAGGCGGAAGAAGGCTGCAATAGATTGAGAAGCCACGGATATCGTGTTAACTATGCTACTGTAGGACCTTACTCTGCGAAGACTGTGTGTTGGTCAGCTGTGCACTGAACTCTGCACATCAGCGAGTGGTGACGGGGGCAGGACTGTGATATCTGGAAGCCCCTAGTCACACACTGGCACATGGATGGTGGATACGGACGCAGTCATTCTACCTCAAGGTCCGAGACAGTTGAGTACTTCGGCAGCTGTATCCATGACCGAGCAGCCCTTTTGAGGATCCACTCTGCTCACCCCACAGCCACCTCTCCACAAAAGTCAACATTGACAGTGAAATTCAACACTGCCTGAGCTCTGCGAGTGCATCATTTTTCCAAATGAAGTACAGAGTGTTTGAGGACCGGGATGTCCGTAGGGATACCAAGGTGCTTGTTTAAAAAGCTATTGTCCTCCCAAACCTTCAATATGCCTGCGAGACATGGATAGTAGGCATGAGAAAAAAGTTATGAAAATGATTCGTTTCGTAAGAAATTCGTAAGAAATGCTACTTTTGAGTATATCCGCACCTGGAACGCCAACCAGGAAGTGGACTTTCTTTTTCAAACTTCGGGGGCCAGGATTTTCTTAAGTGTCGTTATTAGTCGTAAGGGGGGGGGAGGGGGGCACCCTCCTTCTCTCTCACCACCCTCCCGCCTCCCTTGCCAATAAGTATTATGGCAAGGCAAGCCCTAAACTCGCTCCTTATTTCGGCTGGAAGGAAGCCTGGAAAAAATGTAAACAGAGCGGATTACTCAGAAGTAAATCTGCAAAGGAGGGCACTTTGGATGAAGGGCCCTCCTTTGTGGATTTACTCCTGAGTAAACCCTCTGTTTACATCTTTTCCAGGCTTCCCTGCCTCTCCTACCCTGCCAGGATCTAAAGCATCAAAGAGTATTGGGGTGAGAAACCAACCTAATGTATAATAGAATGAATGCTACTGTAAGTGCCTAATATTATAAGTAATCCAACTGGTCATACCTACATTCCATGCACATGCAATAATACAGCAGTAATAACAATAACAAGAGGTAAAATTCAAACCGAAGTATTCTGACTGGTCTCTCCTCATGCGGTGCAAACGGGCTCTTCTCTTATTAGCCCGGAAATTATCCCAGGAAAAGCCAGCGTTTGCTGCTTGGGAGCACACACATACATATTCTTGGGAGGGATTTGCTGCAGAATCCCGGGCTCATAGAGAAGATTCTGCAGCAAATCCCCCAAAGAATATGTATGTGTGTGCCCAAGCAGAAAACGCTGGCTTTTCCCGGGCTAATTTCCCGGCTCACAGAGAAGAGCCCGTTTGCACCGCATGAGGCAGGGACCAGTCAGAATACTTCGGTTTGAATTTTACCTCTTCTTATACCCATTGTTATTACTGCTGTATTATTGCATGTGCATAGAATGTAGGTATATGACCAGCCTGGGAAAACTTGGGCCCTCGCTCCCTCGGGATCGGGGTGAGAGAGAGGCAGCGAGGAGCGAGGGGGGGGGGGGCTCCTCCTCCTTTTCTTTTGCTGCTTCCAAGAATAGAATACCCCCTCCCTCCCTCCCTCCCTCCTTCCCTCCCTCCTTCCTATTTGGAGAGTCCCATCTAGAATTCAGTGTGGTTTATTCAAGTTTTGGCCTACAACTCCCAGAAATCCCAGCCAATTTACCAGCTGTTAGGATTTCTGGTAGTTGTAGGCCAAAACCATCTGGAATGCGCATGCGCTGGCATACGAACTACTAACGAATTTCGTTAGTAATTAAGTTACATTTTAGAAATTTTTGGAATTTTTTTTGTAAGTCTTCCTATTACTAATCAAAAAATCCCCCCCCCCCCTATTAGATTTTCGATTTGCTATTTTTGGGTTCTAAACCATGCCTAATGGATAGTCTACAGATGTCACATGCAACTCCTGGAACAATTCCATCAGCGTTGGCTCCGAAAAATTCTGCAAATCTCTTGGGGAGACAAGCGGACAAATGTCAGCCTGCTGGAAGAAGCAAAGACCACCAGCATTGAAGCAATGGTCCTCCGCCACCAACTCTGCTGGACTGGCCACGTTGTCCAGATGCCTGACCACTGTCTCCCAAAGCAGGTGCTCTATTCCAAACTCAAGAATGGAAAATGGAATGCTGGAGGACAGGAAAAGAGATTTAAAGATGGGCTCAAAGCCAACCTTTAAAACTCTGGAGTAGACACTGAGAAATGGGAAGCCCTGCCCCTTGAGCACTCCAGTTGGAGGTCAGCTGTGACCAGCAGTGCTGTAGAATTTGAAGAGGCACGAATGGAGGGCGGGAGAGAGAAACATGCCAAGAGGAAGGCGCGCCAAGCCAACCCCGACCAGGTCCGCCTTCCACCTGGAAACCGATGCTTTCACTGCAGGATAAGATGCGGATCAAGAGTAGGGCTCCACAATCACCTACGGACCCACCAACGCTGAGGATCATCATCTTCGGACAATGAGGGATCGCCTAAGTAAGTAATTGTGCAGTTTGTATATTGCCTTGGTAGAATATTAGGGAGAGAGTTTCTACTTGCATCATGAAAAATTAAGCTACACCAAGGAGTTTCAAGAGCTCATTGGGCATCTTCATTTTAATAGGATTAGGATTAGGTTTACATAAGGAACGGGGTAGCTTTTAAAATAATTTTTGGTCAGGAAAAATTGAAATTGCAAGATACAGGCAATGCTGGATCTATCCCTGGTCTAGCAAAAGTTAACTGTATTTTAATTAATGCTCATATGCAGTACTTTGTTACAAACAGACAAGGAAAATTGTTGCTTCATGAAGACATATTTATTACTAGCTTGGGGACCCGGCGGTGCCCGGGTTATTTGAGAAAGGCATTGTCTGGCACCTTTGAGATTTGGGATGTAGGAATGCTGGCTAATCAGAGCGGGTTTTGCAAATTCTCCCTCAGTGGCAACCAATCATGTTGTTTGAATGTAGAGTCTTGGATTCTTGGATGCTGGCCAATCAGAGTCCTTTATGCAAATACTCCCTCAGTGGCAACCAATACCCTCTGTGCCTTAGAATGTTGTGTTAGGATGTTGGAGTTTTGAGGCAAGCCAATCAGAGTCCTTTATGCAAATAATCCCACAGTGGCAACCAATCAAAATGCTGCCACATATTCCTCCACACCTCCCACCCTCCGCAAACACTGACTTTTATTATATACATAGATTGTTTTGTGAATTTTCATGAAGGTCTTTGACACAAGGAAACCTTTAAGAAGCAATGTGACATGGCAGAAAATGGCAAAAGCAATAGAAAGCCAAAGTGCGTATTTTACTGGTATATTTCTATGCCTTGTTTTTTTTTTGTTATTTTGATAAGAAGTGGAATACACAAACAAAGACTGAAAAATACAAACTGGCAGGTTGTAAGCAATTGTCATTTTAGCAAGGATATAGACATATAACCATATAACCCCAGGTATCTTCTGAACATTAAGCTTGAAGGATCCTGAATTTGGCACATTAAGGCAGTGTTTCCCAACCGGTGTGCCACGGCACACTAGTGTGCCGTGAGTGATCATCAGGTGTGCCGTGGGAAATTGGAGATAGAAGAGGGAGAGAGGGGAGAGAGAGAGAGAGAGTGCTCTCCTGTCTTACCAGGAAGCCCTAGTGGGGGCTCGATCCCTTGCCTGAGTCCCACAAACACAGCCTCCTTTTGGGAAGCCTTGTGCCCCCGGACTCATACTTGCCTTCTTGGGCTTCCTCCTCCGCTCCTTCCTCGGCCTCGGAAGGGTTAGAGCCGAAAGGCGGGGACTGAGTCAGACGGAAAGAGCCGTGTGGAGAGAAGATCCTGGGATGGGACTTCCCCGGGTCCCCCGGCTGCCTGGGGGCGGATCTACACCGTAGCATTCACACAGTGAGGCACCCCTTGGTCTTCCAGGGCTCAAGGCTGGGGAATCCAGGGATTTGTAGTTTGGGGAGGCTCAGGATGGTGTCAAACTACAATTCCCGTGATTCCCTCGCACTCAGCCAAGGCGGGTCAAGGGGCATTCGGGACACAGGGTTGAGGGACCTTTAAGCAGGGGCCGAAAACTAACAGGGTTTGCTCACTTTAGGCAAGCGTGGGCCAACTTGGGCCCTCCCTCCAGGTGTTTTGGCCTACAACTCCCACCATTCATATATATATATATATATATATATATATATATATATACACACACACACTGTATATATATACATATATATATACTGTATACATATATATATATATTAGGCATGGTTTAGAACCCAAAAATAGGGAATCAAAAATCGAATGGGGGGGGGGGGGATTTTTTTTTATTAGTAATAGAAAGACTTACAAAAAATGTTCCAAAAATTTCTAAAATGTAACGTAATTACTAACGAAATTCGTTAGTCGTTCGTATGCTAGCGCATGCGCATTCCAGATGGTTTTGGCCTACAACTCCCAGAAATCCTAACAGCTGGTAAATTGGCTGGGATTTCTGGGAGTTGTAGGCCAAAACTTGAATAAATCACACTGAATTCTAGATGGGACTCTCCAAATAGGAAGGAGGGAGGGAGGGGGTATTCTATTCTTGGAAGCAGCAAAAAAGGAGGAGGAGCCCCCTCACTCCTCGCTGCCTCTCTCTCACCCGATCCTGAGGAGCGAGGGCCCAAGTTTGCCCAGGCTGAGAGGAAAAGGAAGAGGCCTGAGGTTGTGAGGAATGGTGGGAGTTGAAGTCCAAAACACCTGGAGGGCTGAAGTTGGCCCCTCATGAAGCCTCTTCAAGGCTTTAGATCCTGGCAGGCAGAAGGGGCAGTGAGGGCCTGTCCACTCCTCCTGCCCTGCCAGGATCTAAAGCGCATCAAGGCTTGGCACGCTTTAGATCCTGTGAGAAACCAACCTAATGTATAATAGAATGAATGCTAACTTATAGATTAAGTGCCTAAATATTATAAGTAATCCAACTGGTCATATACCTACATTCCATGCACATGCAATAATACAGCAGTAATAACAATGGGTATAAGAAGAGGTAAAATTCAAACCGAAGTATTCTGACTGGTCCCTCCTCAAGCGGTGCAAATGGGCTCTTCTCTATGAGCCCGGGATTCTGCAGCAAGCAAACGCTGTGCCCGGGCTTTTGGCTTTTCCCGGGAGAGGCTGCCTCCTGTTTGCAGTTTGCACCGCTTGAGGAGGAGCACAGTCAGAATACTTCGGTTTGAATTTTACCTCTTCTTATACCCATTGTTATTACTGCTGTATTATTGCATGTGCATGGAATGTAGGTATATGACCAGTTGGATTACTTATAATATTAGGCACTTACAGTAGCATTCATTCTATTATACATTAGGTTGGTTTCTCACGTGTTATGTGCAACTATCCCAATACTCTTTGATGCTTTAGATCCTGGCAGGCAGGAGGGGCAGGGAAGCCTGGAAAAATATAAACAGAGAGGTTTACTCAGAAGTAAATCCACAAAGGAGGGCACCTCATCCAAAGTGCCCTCCTTTGCAGATTTACTCATGAGCAAACATCTCTGTTTACTTCCTTTGCAGATTTACTTCTGAGTAAACCTCTCTGTTTACATTTTTCCAGGCTTCCAGCCGAAAGAAGGAGCGAGTTTAGGGCTTGCCTTGCCATAATACTTATTGGCAAGGGAGGCGGGAGGGTGGTGAGAGAGAAAGAGGGTGCCCCCTCCCTTACGACCTAATAATGATACTTATGAAAATCCTGGCCCCCGAAGTTCTATAAAGAAAGTCCACTTCCTGGTTGGCGTTCCAGATGCGGAAATACTCAAAAGTAGCATTTCTTACGAATTTCTTCCGAATCATTTAATTTTCATAACTTTTTTCTCATGCCTAATATATATGCTGTATAAATGTATTAGCTGTACCCGCCACGCATTGCTGTGGCCAACCTTCCCTCCCTCTTTCTCTCCTTCCCTCCCTCCCTCTTTCCTTCCTTCCCTCTTTTTCTTTTCCTTCTTCTTTCCCTTTTTCTTTCTTCCTTCTCTACCTGTTTCTTTCCCCCCTTTCTTTGCTCTTTGGTTCCATTCTTCCTTTTCTCTCCCCTTCCTTCCTTATTGATGCATAAGAACACAGAGAGAGACTGACAGCTGTTGAGCAAGACCTTTGTGTGTGTCTTTCTGCCATTCCTGCCAGGATATATATGTTGTGTTCATTGAAACAGGCCCAGGTTTCACACTGAGTGTATAAATACATTTGAAAACATATTAACTATATGTATTACTGTGTTAGAGTGTCATTTTGGTTGGTGGTGTGTAAATGTAAAAAATGTGCCATGGCTCAAAAAAGGTTGAAAAACACTGCATTAAGGGAATCTGGAGATTGAAGATACACTAGATTAACTAATGAATGACTTATTAAGAAGTTGCGTGCCTTCCATTTGTTTTTATCTTATGACAATCCTAAGGTTAACTTATCACAGCAAGATTTGCTCATAGGGGGTTGCGTTTGCCTTCCTCTGAGGCCGAGAGGATATAACTTGCCCTCATCTCCAGAACTGTTGTCCAACACTCAAACAACCATGTTGGTAATTTTCAAGCATAGTTGGAAAGTCAAACCAAGGCTACAAAAGAGAAATTTATACATTAACATGTAAGAAGCACAACAGGTCCCTGAGTGAAGATCTCACATTCTAGGCATACTCATATGGGAGGAAGCAGTCTTTTAGGTATCATGGCTCCAAGCCATTCAAGGCTTTGTAGATTAAAATCAGTAGCTTGAATTGAGTTTAGAAGCAGATTGGAAACAAGCACAGCTGTTGATATATGGTCTCTGAAGCACATGCTAGGGAAGTGGTTGCTGCCTCATTTGCACCAGCTGTAGCTTCCAAATACCTTTCAAGGGCAGACCCATAGAGCGAAAATTACTGTAGTGTAATTAGGAGTTAATGAAGGCATGACCCATTGAATGGGGTGATTTTTTTTAACACAAACCACTGTTAGTTAACACTAAAATTGAAACAGTGAGATAAACAGAGAAAATGATAGAAAAATAGCAACAGAAGGGTTACAAGGTAAATTTAGTCCTACATAATACAAAATAAAAGTATTTCCCCAAAACGGTCATCTCATAATATCTGTTTAAAGTAAATAAATAATACACATAGTATATAATGTTCACATAAGGAATACACCCTGTTTCGAGTCTTAACAAGTTTGTGATTAAAAAAAACAAACTCCCACATCAGAATTTGGATGCCTTTTCATGCTAATGAAACTGTGTATCTATTTTGCTTATATGCTAATGTTGAAAGTTTTATGTTACAAAATTATATTTGTACCTTTAAGTGTTTTTCAGTGATGTTAATTTCAGTGTTACAAGGTACAGTTGAGTTGCTCAACAATTAGATTCCTGGGGAAAGGTGGGGGTCTAATTGTTATGTCCTTAAATACTCCTTTCCATTTTGTATCCTTCCCTTTGTGGTTTATTTCTGAATTGCCTGTGTGACTTATTTCTGAGTTGCCTTTGTGGCTCCCTTTTATGGCTCTCCTGTGTGGAGTTTTACTTTGTGGATTTTCTCCTGTATGGACATTTTATTTTACTTACAATAAAGTAAGTTGACTTTTATGTCTGGAGTTTTTCTCAATGACCACATTACTTCTGGGCTAAGCTGAAGCTGCTACATTTTCTTTTACTCTGCAAGATTAGGTTTGTGTTTTATATATTTGGAAAACCTAACACATAATCCCTGACAGGTTATGGGCCCAGGTATTGCATAGCCCATGTGTCTGAAGTGACTTTTGTTTTTGAAGTATGTGGTCTGGAAGATTGAGAAAAGTTTTTCTTTGAAAGCATGTTTGGCTTTCTGTTCCTGAGAGTTCGTGGGAGTTGCTGCTAAACGGTGAGCTTCAAGATATCTGCCTCCGGAGATAATGAGGAGAGACGGAAGAAGATTGCCTGCCTGCGATGGAGGAGTTTTTTGTTTAACTTTCCCTTCTACGTGCTTATGCAACTAGGGCCAATTTTAATTGCTTTCCTGTTGTGTTTTGCACAATAGGGAGTTGTGTGTCTAATAGACTGTCACAGCAGAGCTGATAACAACTGTTTGTTTCTTCTTTATGCGGAGTGATTTGCAGGCAGCTGGTAAGCTGCTGGAAGCTGTTTTGGTTTCGTTTTTCCCTGCACCAAAAGGAATGGTAAAGGAGAAATTTTGTTTTTCTACATGAAGTGTTATGGCTTGGCTGTTTTCCCTGTTGCTGACACTGAAGGGAGAAGATAATTGCCTGTGAGTCAAACCCTGCGTGAGTTCAAGTAATCCTGCAAAGTTTGAAAGATATTGGACTGCTAGAAGCCAATTTTACACGAAGGTAAATTGGCTGGGCTTAAACCCAGGTATACTGGGGGTCCTTTTCTGTTGATTGCAGTGATTTTGTTTTTTGGAACTCTGGGACTTTAAAGTGAAAGAACACAATGGCTTTACCGCCTGTTCATATTGGTTCACTCCCATTTGAAAAACTTACTGATAAGAACTGGCTGAGTTGGAGTATCAAATTTAAAGCGTTTTTGGTTTCACAAGATTTATGGAAAATAATTGAAACGTTGCCAGCTCAACCTGATGATACTGAAAGGAAGCAAGATGAAAGAGCTCTAGCGCTTCTTCAGTTGTCTGTGACAGACCCTTTATTGGTTCATCTTCATGATATTCCTCATGCTCAAACAGCATGGAATTTGTTCAAAGATATGTTTCAGAGACAGAGCAGTGGGTCAAAGATAATTTTTATGCGCCAGCTGTTTAACCTCAAACATGAGGAAGATACGCCAGTACAACCACATGTTACGAAAATTGTGGCTCTTTTTTCGGAGTTAAGAGCAAGAAACGTTACTTTTCCTCCTGAGCAGCAAGCTTTAATTCTAATGGGGTCCCTATCTCAACCTTTTTATGCGTTTATGGATTCTCTTCATGGAATTCCGGACAGGGATCTTACAATACCTTTTATTTCTGGAAAAATTATGGAATTTGAAGCTCAACAGAAATTGAGAAGTTCTGCTCCTGTGAAGAA
Source organism: Anolis apletophallus (assembly GCA_030556195.1). Taxonomy (NCBI): domain Eukaryota; kingdom Metazoa; phylum Chordata; class Lepidosauria; order Squamata; family Anolidae; genus Anolis; species Anolis apletophallus. The sequence goes on from JARBWK010000009.1 coordinate 3,674,569, forward strand.
GTATTCAGGAACTGCTTCTAATGACACTGCCTGTGTTGTTAAGCCAAAGTCACAAGTGGTCTGCTTTAAATGTAGAAGGAAAGGTCATATTGCAAAAAATTGTTGGCAGAATCCAGGACAGTGGAGAAACAAGCAAGCGGAGAAACCTAGGTCTTCAAAGGACTTTCAGCATGCTTTCCTGGTGACCTCAAAGATGGATAAAATGAACTCTTACATACTTGATTCTGGGTGTTCTCAACATTTGGTAAACATTTGGTACTGATAATTTTGCATGCAAAATACATGCACTTAGGCTTTTTTTAACTGAAGAAAACAGCATTGCAAAATCCCAGTAAACATACAAACTGAAAGTTAATTGGAGTCTATTAAGCATATAAGGTTGGGAAATGCAGGTTAGGTTTTCTAATCTTAAAATGTAATCCAAACAAATTTTGTTCTTGTGCTTAAACATTAGCATTCTTGCACAAATACCTACCATGAGTCATTTTCTACATTGAGCGTGTACATAGGCTGGTTTGGATATATAGGATGGGTGGAAATTGGATTCCCCCAAAGGATCTGGTGGGGGTTGGTGACTTCTATTTCAGGAGTATGGTGATCTGGTCAAGGTTCTGGATTATATTCTCAGCTGGTCGAAGGTGAACCCATCGAAGACAGAGATCCTATGGCTGGGTCGTCCTGGTGTTGGTGAGTGCTGGTTGCCTACCCTGGATGGCGAGCGGTTAAGCCCATCGTCTTTGGTAAAAAGCCTGGGGGTCCAATTGGACCCACTGCTATCGATGGAGACCCAGGTCTCCACGGTTAGCAGGTCTGGATATTTCCATCTTTGACAGGCTAGGCGACTGGCTCCTTATCTATCCAGGAATGACCTAGCTACGGTGATCCAGGAGATGGTCATCTCAGGGCTAGACTACTGTAACGCCCTCTACATTGGCCTTCCCTTGTTAACAATCCGGAAACTTAAGCTGGTGTAAAATGCTGCTGCCCAATCACTGGTGGGAGCATCGGCAAGAGAGCATATTACACCAATTTTACAGCAATTGCACTGGCTACCAGTAGAGTACCGGATTGTCTTCAAGGTGCTGGTTTTGACCTTCAAGGCCTTGTATGGTCTAGGGTCAGTGTACCTGAGGGACTGCCTCACCCCATACCCTGGGATCATTGCGATCAGAAGAACAAAACCTTCTGGTGATTCCATCAGCTTGTTCCTGCCGCCTTTCAACAACAAGGCAAAGAGCCTTCTCCGTGGTGGCGCCAACTCTATGGAACGAGTTACCAGATGGAGCTCGCGCTATTCCAGGGTTGGCCCCTTTCTGGAAGGCCTGCAAGATGCTCCTCTTTAAGCAGGCCTTCAATCTAAGTGCCTCCTGATAATTTCTATTCCATTTCCTTGTGTTTTATGCAATTAAATGGTTTTATGTATGTTTTATAGTTTTATGTAAACCGCCCCGAGCTTGCAGAGAGGAGCGGTATATAAAAACAATAAATAAATAAATATTAGATTCAGCACATTGACTAGGTCAGGCATGGGCAAACTTTCTAACTTGGGGGCCAGAGAGGGTGGGCAGGCAGGGATGGAGGGAGGGGTGTTTCCTCAAGTCCCCTCTCTGCCCTTTCCTTCCTCTTCTCTTTTAGAGGCAGAAAGTGAAGGAAAAACAGGCACATTTGCATCCCAAAAGGTTTAGTCTTCATCAAGATGAGATGGTGAACTGCAGAGGAAAAAGTGCTTCCATTACACCCCACACTGCCTACTCCTGATATGGAATCTTAGAATTGTAGAGCTGGAAGAAACCCCCAAGGGCCATCTAGTCCAAACCCCTGCAATACAAGAAGGCACAATCAAAGCACTCCTGATAGACAGCTTCTGTGGAAAAGCTTCCAGAGAAGGAGACTCCACCACACTCCAAGGAAGCCTATGCTACTCTCCAACAACTCTTCCTCTCAGGAAGTTCTTCTTAGTCTTTTCAGTCAAATCTCTTTCCCTGCCATTGCTCCCTTATGCCCTGGTCTCTCGAGCAGGGATACTCATTAGGTAGATCCCGATCTACTGGTAGATCACGTAGGGCATCCTGGTAGATCACAGGCAGGGCGGGAGGACGGCTCAGTCCTGCCCCACAGGCTCCCGACGCCGCCCAGGTGCAGAAGGAGGTTGGACTGGATGGCCCTTGGAGGTCTCCTCCTATTCTAGGAATCCATTGTTGTTGTTGTTACTATTATTATTATTATTATCAGAGGCTGATTGGCCATCTGTGAGGATTGCTTTGATTGTGTTTTTCCCTTATGGCAGAAGGAGGTTGGACTGGATGGCCCTTGGAGGTCTCCTTCTACTCTAGGAACATATTGTTGTTGTTGTTACTATTAGTAGTAGTAGTAGTAATAGCAGAGGCTGAATGAATATTATCATCGTTATTATTATGAATAAATTCAGGTGCTTATTATACTCACATTTAGTTGAATTCAGTCTTAAATATATTATATGGCTCTCACTGAAATAAATTTCCAGATATTTTGCTTTTATGGCTCTCTGAGAAGTGGGTAGGGAGATCATTTTGACTTGATTGTTTCATAAGTAGCTCGCATGCTGAAAAGGTGTGAGCATCCCTGCTCTAGAGCAACATTTTCCCCATCCTCCTCGCCAATGGGACACTCTTTTAAATCTTGAAATATAGTTCTCATATGCCCTCTCTACCTTCTCTTCTCTCAGCTAAATATACCCCAGGAGGAAAGGAGGAAGGAAAAAGAGAAGGAAGGGATGAAGAGAAGGATGGGAGGGTGGGTCGGAGGAAAGGTGGAAGGGAAAGGAGGGAAGGAGGAAAGAGAGAGGGAAAGATGGATGAAAGGGGGAAGGAAAGAAGAACAGAAGGAAGGAAAAAGAGAAAGGCAAGTAAGGTAGGTAGGTAGGGAGGAAAGCGAGAAGGAAGGAAGGATAGGATGCTGAGAGAGAGGAGGGCCTGAGAAAAGAACTAGGTTCTTTAAAGCAGTGTTTCCCAACCTTTTTTGAGCGGTGGGAGTTGGAGTCCAAAACATTTTGAGGGACAACTTGGCCCAGACCTGGTCTAGATTGATCCATGCACACACAGGAGACTTTTGAACGTCAGTATGGGAAGCAAAGCTCTCTGTGTGTCATGACTCTCTTTCAAACGCAGTCCTGTACTCCTGAGGAAACAAGGGAGAAGGAGAGGAGGCCTCAATCCAAAGGAATGGGCTCCTTCCAGTCCTCACCCGCTCTCCGTCCCGGGTTCTGTCGTCGCAGGGTCATGCGTGGGGAGGAGGAGGAGGTAGGCCATGTCCCCTTCTGGCGGCGGGGCCCTCGCAGGCCGGCTCAGGCAGCCCGCCAGCTCCATGCTCCACACCTTGCGTAGCTGCTTCCGCCGCCAGTCCGAAGTGCGCGGCTCCCTGGCCAGCACAACTTCTCTGCCGCTTTTGCCACCGCCTCCGCTCCTCGCCAGCCTTGGGCTCTGAGCAGCAGCAGCGGTGGCAGCAGCGAGGGCTTCGTTCCCCACCAAAGAGGCGGAGAGGGGGTTCGAAGCCATCCCTGGTCCTGGTCCTCCTCCTCCTCCCGCTGCTGCTGCCGACATTTTCTCTGGCCACAGGTCACATCACATCCCACGCTCGCGCCCACTCCTCCGTCAAGGCAGTTACTCACTCGACTTGGGGCCAAGGAAGAGAGGTTTTACCATGGCACACCAGGTGATTGCTCACGGAACACTAGTGTGCTGCGGAACAGCGGTTGGGAAACACTGCTTTAAAGGAAACTCAAATGGATTCATTTTAACTCGGACATGAAAACTACTGACTGTAACATCCATTGTACTCACCATACTTAACTGTAGGAGTCAAAGATGCAACTGACATGAGACAATCAGACTTGTTAGAAGTGAACATTGCGAACGGAAAATGTTGTCATGATCACTGCAAATGCACGGAGAACTTTTCAACTGCAACCTCTTAAAGCTTTGGGATCCTATTATAGATGAGAAGATTCCCTGCAGGCACGGCAGCTGTTTGTATGCACAGAGCTTTCACATTTTGTTCTGTTTAAACAAATTACATACTGTGTTACTATGACTTTATCCCGGGCTGAGTAAGCTTACTATTATATATAATCTAATAAGGGATATTGAGAAAATTAGTCTAGAATAAGAGTGCTGTCATTAAGAGCTGCCGTCCCCCAGAGCAAGTTGAAAATGGTATTATGAGAGTTATGCTAATAGCATTGCTCACACTGTACATACAACCTTTTTGGGGGGGAAACTGAGACAGACGTAAACTGAGACAGACATAAACTCAATTACTGTAAAAAAAAAAGCAGACAAGAGGAAGCAAGAGGTAATGACAGTGCCATGTTATGTGATGAGATGGGAAAAGGGGGAAAGGTATGATAACCTCTCTGACTGAATGCCGGCAGCTCATAAAAGAGAGATGTGAATAGAATGCGACTATGCAGAGTGACGGTGCCAATACTACATGGCTAAAGTGTGCTATTTTAACGTGTTCTCTGTGGAAGAACTGCAGCTCAATGACCAGGGGCGGTCCGTCCATGTGAGCAAACTACGCGGCCGCGTGGTGCGCCATGTTGGATGGGCGCCGCCACTCTGGCCGCGCCGCCATAACAAACCTCCCTGGTGCTGTCTGCAGCAGCTTCTGAGCATGCACGGACATTTTCGCGCATGCCCAGAACCTCCAGAGCTGAACTTCAGCTTCGGCAGTTCTGGGCATGCGCAAAAATGTCCGCAAGATGCTCAGAAGCTGCTGCAGGCAGCAGCAGCGCGCCGCCATAGCAGACCTCCCTGCTGCTAGCCTGCTTCCTGCAGGAGCTTCTGAGCATGCGCGGACATTTCCGTGCATGCCCAGAACCTCCGGAGCTGAAGTTCAGCTCCGGCAGTTCTGGGCATGCGGGAAAATGTCCGCGCAAGATGCTCAGAAGCTCCTGCAGGAAGCAGGCTAGCAGCAGGAGGTCTGCTATGGCGGCGCGGGCGGGCCGGCGCCCATGCAAGTAGGCAGGGGGCGTAGGCAAAGGGAGAGGGGGCGGAGACAAGGGGACGCCAAATAATGTTTGCTTACTATATAAAATAACCTTAGACCGCCCCTGTCAATAACAGAGCACATCTGTTGCATGAAGAAGTCACAACAAGATCTGTCTTTGATCTTACTGAAAGGAAACATTACAGATTGGAAGAGATTGAAAGTAGCATTTTGCAGGATTTGAATATTCAGAACTGTAAATACATTGACCAATTCCAAAGCTAAGGAGCAACCACAGAGGAAATTCTCTCCATATCAAATGTGGCTGTGGAGGTGGTGACATAGAAATAAATGACTCTCTGAAGAATCTACAGCCTGGAGAGGTCCATAAGGAGAAAGGCAGGCCTTTTGTTAACCTGAGCCATAGAGGGCTTTGACGTGTGCCCAAAACAAACAGTCAATCAGTGGAGCCAAACAAAAGAATAGTAGGCACACTGAAGCCCTTAAAACAGTGTTTCTCAACCTTCCCAATGCCACGACCCCTTAATCCAGTTCCTCATGTTGTGGTGACCCCCAACCATAAAATCATTTTCGTTGCTACTTCATAACTGTAATTTTGCTACTGTTATGAATCATCATGTAAAGTATCGGATATATTTTCATTTACCGGACCACATTTGGCACAAATACCCAATACACCCGATACTGGTGGGATTGTGGGGGGTGATTTTGTCATTTGGGAGGTGTAGTTCTGGGATGTATAGTTCACCTACAATCAAAGCGCATTCTGAACTCCACCAACGATGGAGTTGAACTAAACTTGGCACACAGAACTCCCATGACCAACAGAAAATACCGGAAGGGTTTGGTGGACACTGATCTTGAGTTTGGGAGTTGCAGTTCACCTACATTCCAGAGAGCACTGTGGACTCAAACAATGATAGATCTGGATCAAACTTGGCACAAATACTCATCCAAATGTGAACACTGGTGGAGTTTGGGGAAAACAGACCTTGATATTTGGGAATTGTAGTTGCTCGGATTTATAGTTCACCTACAATTAAAGAGCTTTCTGAACTCCAGCAACAGTGGAATTGAACCAAACTTGGCACACCAGACTCCCATGAAAAACAGAAAATACTGGAGGGGTTTGGGGGAAAATATTGACCCTGACATTGGGAATTGCAGTTGTGTGGATTTATAGTTCACCAGGAATCAAACAGCATTCTTAGCTCCACCAACAATGGATTTGAACCAAACTTGGCACACCAGACTCCCATGAACAACAGAAAATACTGGAAGGGTTTGGGGGAAAATATTGACCCTGACATTGGGAATTGCAGTTGCGTGGATTTATAGTTCACCTACAATCAAGGAGCATTCTGAACTCCACCGACAATAGAATTGGGCCAAACTTCTCATACAGATCCCCCATGACCGATATAACATAATGTGTTTTCTGATGGCCTTTGGCGACCCCTCTCAGACCCCCTCGCGACTCCCATAGGGGTCCCGACCCCCAGGTTGAGAAACAATGCCTTAAAACTTAAAAAAAATACCCAACTGCCCCTACCATGAGTTCAGGTTTGATTTGCTGTATGAGCCTTTAATTTATCTTTTTGATGGTCTCTGTTGTCCCGGCACCACATTACAAATTAGTTGATCTTCTTCCTGTGAGATTTTTTCTCCATCTTGCTTCCATAACCATGCATAGGAATTGAAACTATTACTGTTGTAGTTGAGCAAACTGAGCCTGTAGTTGCTACAGGTAGTAACTCGGAGGAGGATTCTGTGTTGGACATGTCACTGGAAGAGGGAGGTTTGGGCAGAATGACTGCAGCTGGGAGGAAAAGGGCTGCAAGTGCTGAGAGTTTGGAAGAGGCAGAGCACAGGAGAAAGGTCCGACAAATACTTAGGGAGCCTACCAGTGATGATACTTTTGAGGGGTTTGAGTTACTTTTGAGTTACCTTCAGAAGAGAGTGATACCGAGCTGGACTCAGCACTGGGGAAAGATGCCAGGGATGTTATACATGCTGAGTCCACCGAAGCTCCTTTTTGGCTTTTCGAGTGACCTTGCTTGGCCTAGTGGGGATGTTGAATCAGACTGGGGTCCTTTAACTGCTCAGCAAAGGTGGGAAGATTGGAGGAACACACCCAGGGCTGCAGCTGAGGGGAATGGGGCAGAGTTGGGTGGGGAGTCTGATGACTCTGATTTGTAAGGGTATTAAAGTAAGGCCTGGGGATTTGGGACTCTGCGGTCGGCCAAGGTGTTGCTGGTGGGTTGCTTGTTCCTGTATTTTGTGCTCTTGTATCTTGTGTCGTAGATCCTGATACACAGCAAGCTGTGAGTATTGGGCTGTTTTCAATGCTGGGTTCTGGGGTAGCTGCCATGGCAGCTCTAGATGAAAATGTTGTATGTTGGTGGTTTGTGGTTTTAATGTGTGTTTTTATGTTTATTGACTACAGCGTTTTGTTTGGGCTTTTCCTGTGTTGCTGTGAGTGTCTGTCACTTAATTGGTATCGGATATTGGTGGAGGGAGTTGCTGTGGGATGCGGGGGCTTTTATGTGTTTGTTTGTATACTTAGCTCCTGGAATTGGAGAAGCACTCTTCCTTTCCTTCTTGGACGGGTCTTCACATCGCAACAGACTTCGGGCCGGAATAAAGCCAAGGACTTCAAAAGACGGACGTCTTCACTGTTTTTGTTTACTGGGGTTTTTTCGGGTGTGGGTTCCTTGTATGCCGGACTGTGACTGTGTTTTTGTTGAACAATAAACTGTAAATACTTTTGCTAGCTTGGCGTGTCTTTGAGCCATCTGTGGAAGTCACGACAATTACGGCATGGATGATTCTGATCTTGATATCTTCTGAATGCAGTCTCCAAAATGACTGAGCCAAGGTGTAAATATATTTTCCCATTTCAATGGCTTCATTACCTGCTTTAAAGTTATTTTTATTTTCTTAATACTCAGCTGCAGCTGTTCTTTTGTACTTTCTTCCTGAACTTTCATTGGTAGTTATTCCAAGTATTTTTATTACTTTTTGCTAGTAATATGCTGTCATTTGTACACCGTAAAGAATATTTAGTACTGTAACAATAAAGTGCCACTTTTGATCAGATTCATTTTAAATTTTCTCATTGGTACTTGCTTGGGCTTAAAGGCCCAAGCAAGAACAGATCTCATCTGTTCTTGAAAGATAAGCAGGATCAGCTTTGGGACCCGGGGTGCCCGGGTTATTTGAGAAAGGCATTGTGTGCCAAGGTTGGTCCTTATCAGATGTTTATGTGGCTTGCAGTGGTCTCAGGAATTTAGTGAAGGTACTGCAAGTCCCATTGGCCATGGTCCATCCCCTTCCAAACAGCACTAGGGTGTAGAGTGGGTCATGGGGGCTCTGTGTGTCACGTTTGGTCTTGATCATTCATTGGATGAGGGTTGCAGCAGTCTCAGAAGGTGAGTAAAGGTACTTCAAGTCCCATCATATGTGGTCCATCCTCCTTGAAACAGCACCAGGGTGTAGAGTGGGTCAAAGGGGCTCTGTGTGCCATGTTTGGTCTGTATTGGTCATTGGATGAGGGCCATGTTATTTTCAGAAAGTGAGTAAAGGTACTGCAAGTCCCATCATCCATGGCCCATCCTCCTTCAAACTGCAGCAGGATGTAGAGTGGGTCCTGGGGGCTCTGTGTGCCAAGTTTGGTCTGCATTGGTCATTGGATGAGGGTTGCAGTGGTTTCAGTAAGTGAGTGAAGGTACTGCAGATCCCATCATCCATGGACCATCCCCCTTAGATCAGCATCAGGATGTAGAGTGGGTCATGAGTATTCTGTGTGCCAAGCTTGGGCCTGGTCTGTGATTTGTTGTCCAGTGTTCTGTGGGAAGTGAATCGGGTGAAGGTACTGGAAATCCCATCATTTATGGGCCATCCTGCCATAAACCACACCAGGTTGTAAAGTGGGCCATTGGGCCTCTGTGTGCCAAGTTTGGTCCTGATTCGTCATTGGTGTGGGCCACAGTGCTCTAAGGAAGTGAATTAAAGTACTGCAAGTCCCATCATCCATGGTCCACCCTCTCTCAAACTGCACCAGGATGTTATACTCTAGCATCTTACATTTCCTTCACCACTTCCCATTGCATCTGTACCAGCAGTCCTAACAACTGCCTCTTAGTCGTGGTGAGCTTCTTGCAAACTGCCAGACCGTGTACCCCAAATCTCTGAATCATTCCCAATAAAATATAGAGCCCGTAGAAACCCAAGGCACTGCCTGCAGTGACTTGCTAAAGATAAACAACGATTTTTCACAGCTGAAGAAATGTTCCTGTTCCTCCTCCTCTCCTCCACCCCAAACATCAGTTTGTCTTCTCTCTGTTTCTGTTCTCTATCCCTTTCCCTCTCCACTTCCCCATATATCCTCTCTTTTTCCATATCACAAAAATACTCTGACTTTCCCCCCTCTCCTCCTTATTCCCAATGTCTTTTCTCAGATTGCCTTCCTACCTTCTCTCTTCTCATTCTTTCCCTGGGTTTCTTTCCTCTACCCCCTGGGTCTTGCAGCCTATGTGTGTTTTCCCTCCTTCAGTAATTTCCCGTTTCTTTTATTTCATCTCAGTTCCAGTCTCTTCTCCTTACTGCAGTGGCGCCCAGGCAACTCAGTGGAAAGATCCAAAATACTGCAGAGTGAGTATAAGACGTAAAGAGTAAGGTAGAAAAAAGGAGAGAAAAAAGCAGGCAGGCATGCAAGCCAGGAAGAGCAAGGTTGGTGAAAAAGAGGGAAAGAGAGAACACTGCTTCAAAGGGAGAAAGATTCAAGACGTTATCACATAGAGGTGGCAAATTGTTATAGAGCAGGGCTGTCCAACTTCTACCGGCCCAGGGGCCTGAATTCCGGTCACTGATGACCTGGGGGGCCGTAGGGTCAGCCCCCACCCCCGGCTCCACCCCTGCCCCTCCCCGCCCCCGTCTCCGCCCCCTCCCCACCTCCCACTCTGCCCTCTCCCCCTGCACCCTCTCCCCTTATTTTTATTTAATATTAAATATATTTAATTTCATCCTCCCCTCTCCCCTTGTTTTTATTTAATATTAAATATTAAATATATTTAATTTCATCCTCCCCTCTCCCCTTATTTTTATTTAATATTAAATATATTTAATTCCATCCTCCCCTCCCTTATTTTTATTTAATATTAAATATATTTAATTCCATCCTCCCCTCTCCCCTTATTTTTATTTAATATTAAATATATTTAATTCCATCCTCCTCTCTCCCCTTATTTTTATTTAATATTAAATATATTTAATTCCATCCTCCCCTCCCCCTTATTTTTATTTAATATTAAATATATTTAATTCCATCCTCCACCTTCTCCCCTTATTTTTATTTAATATTAAATATATTTAATTCCATCCTCCACCCTCTCCCCTTATTTTTATTTAATATTAAATATATTTAATTCCATCCTCCCCTCTCCCCCTTATTTTTATTTAATATTAAATATATTTAATTCCATCCTCCCCTCTCCCCTTATTTTTATTTAATATTAAATATATTTAATTCCATCCTCCCCTCTCCCCTGATTTTTATTTAATATTAAATATATTTAATTCCATCCTCCCCTCTCCCCTTATTTTTATTTAATATTAAATATATTTAATTCCATCCTCCCCTCTCCCCTGATTTTTATTTAATATTAAATATATTTAATTCCATCCTCCCCTCTCCCCTTATTTTTATTTAATATTAAATATATTTAATTCCATCCTCCCCTCTCCCCTTATTTTTATTTAATATTAAATATATTTAATTCCATCCTCCTCTCTCCCCTTATTTTTATTTAATATTAAATATATTTAATTCCATCCTCCCCTCCCCTTATTTTTATTTAATATTAAATATATTTAATTCCATCCTCCCCTCTCCCCTTATTTTTATTTAATATTAAATATATTTAATTCCATCCTCCCCTCCCCTCTTATTTTAATGTATCCCATCTCCCCTTATTTCATCTTTAAATATATTTAATTTTATATTTAATACATGAGGGAGATGGGGGGAGGGAATGAGGAGCCCCCAGAGGAGCCCCTGCTTCGGCCTACCTTTTCCAAACACGCAGGATCCAGGAGTACCCGGACGACGAGAGAGGCGACGACCGACTGAGTTGAAGAAGGTCCTAATCGCGTCTGTGGGCCTCAGCGATCCAGTAGTAGAGTAGCCAAAGAGTATTGCGAGAATACGCAATCCACACGGGATTTCGCTGTCAACGCTGGCGTGATCTCGCGTTGACAGCGAAATCCCGTGTGGATTGCATATTCTCGCGATACTTGCTCCGAACCCGGAAGTAGGTATTTTTTAAATTTTTATTATTTATTTTATTTTTCAATTTTTATTTTTTATTAAAAAGCTTAGGGGGCCATAGGGAAGGGGCTAGGGGGCCGTATGTGGGCCCCGGGTCGCCAGTTGGGCAGCCCTGTTATAGAGGCATTACCTTTGGTGATGACGTTGTGTGATACCTTTTGCCTGTCCACCACCTCCCAATGACAAAGCTGTTTCCATCTGTTGAGAGCAAAAAAACCCATCAATAACACCTGATCATGCCACAGTCCTGGGACTTACCTAATCCGATGTTGTCCAGGTGCTTCTTGCTAGCATGTTGGCGCCCAACTGACATCAGAGGATGGGATTGTCTGGTTATCCAAAACTCCCTCTTCTGGTAATCAACTTTTTAAAATTAAACTTTTCAAAGTCTGCAACATTATTTACTTTTCTTTTTAAACTTACTAGGATATGGAACTGCAGGAGGGGTGGAATTCCCTCCTGTGGTGTTCCAGCCTAGTCGTCATAGACAGACACCGGGGGTTCCAGCTGTCCAGGGTCAGAACGGGGATGATGGATGGCCAGATGGGTACGAGACTGCAGATGAAGATTTAGCCTGGGATGATGGATGGTTACATGGGTATGGGCCTGAGGATGGGGATAATTATGACTCCATGGAAGTTAGTTCTGGATTCGACAGTGAGAAACCCAGTGACCTTGATTCTCACGAGAATTTCTTCATTCCCTTGCCGGGCAAGCATTCCGAAGATAGGGAGGATTGAGTTTCCCAGATTGATAGCGATGCACCTGGGGCCGCTAATGAGGAGGAATTTGACAGGAGGGCTAGTATCCGATCCTCCCGGAGAGATTGGAGTTTGAGAAAGGAGGTGCGTTGGTCACATAGAAAATAGATTCTCTTATTAGACCGGGCTGGGAAGGTTTTCGCCAGACCTGAAGCTATGTTCAGCGTGGAAGGACTCATGCTCAAGACTCAAAGTTTCCATTTGACCGCAGGAGCGGTTTGTCTTGTTATCATATCTTGTTCCTTGGGATTTAAGTCAGCTTGACTTGCCAGCTACAGAACTTTCTTGGACTATCCTTGGATTATTTCAAATCGTCTTACATCTTTCTACTTTTGGACTATTACTTATTCTAAATAAACATACATTTATTGCATCTGCCTGGTGTGTGTGATCTAGGGGGGCTGTCCGCAATCTGAGGTGCAACACCTCCCAAACAGGAAGCTAGGCCAGGGATCACATAGTGCCGCTCTGAGTCCCATTGCGGGGGTGAGAAGAGTGAGGTAGAAATGCTGTAAATAAATAAATAAAAATAAATAGTGAAGTGACATTATTGTGGCTGCATTGAGACATCTGATAACCAAGGTAACTATCCTGATAGGTTTCCAGACTCATTGGTCATGCAAATGCCATGAAGTGGTGGTTTTGTGTGATAATGTCCTCAGAGAAGACAGAAAGAGAGAGAAACCAGAAAGATAAGATGGCCAGAAAACAAGCAGATTGTGTGGATGTGAATGTGAAAAAGATTCCCCCCTATCTCGGGTAAAAAGCCCAGTTTCTATGTTGTTGCCATTTATCAGTGGTTGTACTACAAACTATATTTACTGTAGAAAGTCGTAAGTACAACAAACACAGGGAACAAGGTGTAATACACAAGTCTATAGTATATTATAGTCTATTGGCAGGTAACCAGAACACATACATATAATATATCTCTATCATTGAGAATAATTCACAATATACAAAATCGCACAAACTCGCAAGGAGTATAGATTAATGCACTGCCTGTAGTACAGTACCTCGGTAACAGTAACGTGGGTGTCCAGATGGGAGTGAAGGAAAAAAGTCAAGGAACGGAAGAGTAGTCCACAATGTCCAGGTAAGTATAAAAGGTAAATGGGAAAATCCACAGTTCAAGGTGTTCCAAGGTTGCCTTCACAAGAAAGACACGCCAATGCGTGCAAGGACAAAACCCATTTGTAATCCAAGGTAAGTACTATGGTGAGAGAGAAAGGTAGTGTTCTGGTTGGAATCTCACAGGACACCGGGCACGCCGCAACGGTAGATCCGTTTCGCCACGGGTTGGCTTTATCAAGCGGCAAAGGTGAATAAAGTTGGAAGTGCGTCACAGGATAACATAATTCTGTAAATAACATCAACAATTTTAACTATACAAGTTCATTTTCTACAGGAAGGAGTCAATACATATTACACATTTATACCGTACCAAGCTGTAGTAAATCATCGGCGCAATCTATCCTGCGGACCCGAAGGTAGTTGGGAGGAGCTACACGCAAACTTAAATAGACAAACCCAGACCAGCTGTAATTCACGTCAGGAATATGTGGGGAGAGAGAGGTTTGTTAAGGCCATATGTTACCGAGGTACTGTACTACAGGCAGTGCATTAATCTATACTCCTTGCGGGTTTGTGCGATTTTGTATATTGTGAATTATTCTCAATGATAGAGATATATTATATGTATGTGTTCTGGTTACCCACCAATAGACCATAATATACTATAGACTTGTGTATTACACCTTGTTCCCTGTGTTTGTTCTATTTATCAGTGGTTCCCAATCTGTGGGTCCCCAGATGTTTTGGCCTTCATCTCCCAGAAACCCTAACAGCTGGTAAACTGGCTGGGATTTCTGGGAGTTGTAGGCCAAAACATCTGGGGACCCACAGGTTGAGAACCATTGTCATATATGAATCAACCACTCTTCCTGGACATGCAACTCTTGTACTTTGTGGTTGGTGGACTATCCAGTCATCATTGAACAAAGAACCACAGATCGCCTGTTGTGGTTTAATTAAATTAAGTCCAACAAATACATCAGAAGTGATGAAGCTGGAGTTTTAAAATTCATAACTTTTGTTCATATTGTACATTATTCATTATTACACCTTTTTTGCTGTGGATATTAGGCATGAGAAAAAAGTTATGAAAATGAAATGATTCGTAAGAAATTCGTAAGAAATGCTACTTTTGAGTATTTCCGCACCTGGAACGCCAACCAGGAAGTGGACTTTCTTTATAGAACTTCGGGGCCAGGATTTTCTTTTCTTTAGTGTCGTATTAGGGCATAAGGGGGCACCCTCCTTCTCTCTCACCACCCTCCCGCCTCCCTTGCCAATAAGTATTATGGCAAGGCAAGCCCTAAACTCTCCTTCTTTTGGCTGGAAGCCTGGAAAAAATGTAAACAGAGAGGATTACTCAGCAGTAAATCTGCAAAGGAGGGCACTTTGGATGAAGTGCCCTCCTTTGTGGATTTACTTCTGAGTAAACCTCTCTGTTTACATTTTTCCAGGCTTCCCTGCCTCTCCTGCCTGCCAGGATCTAAAGCATCAAAGAGTATTGGGGTGAGAAACCAACCTAATGTATAATAGAATGAATGCTACTGTAAGTGCCTAATATTATAAGTAATCCAACTGGTCATACCTACATTCCATGCACATGCAATAATACAGCAGTAATAACAATAACAAGAGGTAAAATTCAAACCGAAGTATTCTGACTGGTCCCTGCCTCATGCGGTGCAAACGGGCTCTTCTCTGTGAGCCGGGAAAAGCAGCGTTTTCTGCTTGGGTGCACACACATACATATTCTTGGGGGGACTTGCTGCAGAATCCCGGGCTCATAGAGAAGATTCTGCAGGAAATCCCCCCCAAAGAATATGTATGTGTGTGCACCCAAGCAGAAAACGCTGGCTTTTCCCGGGCTCACAGAGAAGAGCCTGTTTGCACCACATGAGGAGGGACCAGTCAGAATACTTTGGTTTAAATTTTACCTCTTCTTATACCCATTGTTATTACTGCTGTATTATTGCATGTGCATGGAATGTAGGTATATGACCAGCCTGGGCAAACTTGGGCCCCTCGCTCCTCGGGATCGGGTGAGAGAGAGGCAGCGAGGAGTGAGGGGGCTCCTCCTCCTTTTCTTTGCTGCTTCCAAGAATAGAATACCCCCCCTCCCTCCCTCCCTCCCTCCCTCCTTCCTATTTGGAGAGTCCCATCTAGAATTCAGTGTGGTTTATTCAAGTTTTGGCCTACAACTCCCAGAAATCCCAGCCAATTTACCAGCTGTTAGGATTTCTGGGAGTTGTAGGCCAAAACCATCTGGAATGCGCATGCGGTGGCATACGAACTACTAACGAATTTCATTAGTAATTAAGTTACATTTTAGAAATTATTGGAAATTTTTTTGTAAGACTTTCTTTTACTAATCAAAAAAAATCCCCCCTCCCCCATTTGATTTTAGAATCGCCATTTTTGGGTTCGAAACCATGCCTAGTGGATATCAAGCCATTCATGCTATACCAAAATCTTGTAAAATACTCCAGTACACATCAATGGAAGTGCTACAGAACAAATGTCTTTTTAATGTATATATATATAGCAAACAGTGGCATCTGGTTACAAAATGTATTAGTAAATGCTATGTAAGCATTTTAAGAAAATGTATGGGAGGCTGTAGAGGAAGTTAGCTTGCACAATTGTAAGAAATATGAGTAGATTTCAAACAGAAGTCCCAAAGTATTCATTTTTGTTGCATCTCCAAACTCTTTGCTGTCTATTTGAGACAATGGGCTCTCTGAGACAGTATATCTTTGGATTTGCCTTTGACCAGGACAAGTAGATCTTACTGTAAATCACACTGCTTTTACTTCCATGGTTTCAAGTTAAGTTTTTCATTCCTTTTTAAAGTACAAATTCACTAGGAAAATCTGAAATGAATCAAATATAACACCCAACATTTTTTTCTTATGATAGGAGGTTAAGAGGGAGGATACAAGCATTGCAAACAGATCTGTATATATTTGTGTGTGTGTGTGTGTTGAAAAACAATGTATTGCACAATTAGTAGAACATCAATTACAGTGGTTGAAGTGTAGCAGAAATCATGCTAAGTAGAAGCATTTATGTTATCTGATTTGATAAATAACACATCTCATATAGTTAGCATTAGAAATAAAAAAAATACTTTCAGCAGAGGGTTTGAAAAACCCTGTTTACTCACCCTGTTGGTGTGTGTGTGTGGATGTTTTCCATATTGTTAAGTAGTATAGGATAAGATAGCAAATGGCTTTCTGTTTTAACCCTGATATCTATCTATCTATCTATCTATCTATCTATCTATCTATCTATCTATCTATCTATCTATCTATCTTCTATGTATATAATAAAAGTCAGTGTTTGCGACGGTGGGCGGTGCGGTGGTGCGGAGGGAGGAATATGTGCCAGCATTTCAATTGGCTGCCACTTTGGTATTATTTGCATAAAGGGCTCTGATTGGCCAGCCTCAGAACTCCAACATTCTACGGCCCCAGACAGAGGGGATTGGTTGCCACTAAAATTGTATTTGCATAAAGGACTCCCATTGGCCATCCACATTCCAATATTCTAAGGTGACTCAAAGGGAAAAGGAAAGGCTTCAGGCAGTCAGCCACTGCGGCCCAGAGCAATGACGGATCAGGACCAAATTTGGCAAACAGGGGCCCAATGGCCCACTTCACAAGCTGGTGTGGTTTAGGGCAGGGTGGGCCACGAATGATGGAATTTGCAGTACCTACATCTCATTCACTTCACAAATAACACTGCAGCCCCTATAAATCACAGACCAGGCCCAAACGGCCCCAGACAGAGGGGATTGGTTGCCACTGAAATGGTATTTGCATAAAGGACTCCGATTGGCCATCCACATTCCAACAATCTAAGGTGACTCAGAGGAAAAAGGAAAGGCCTCAGGCAGTCAGACACTGCGGCCCACAGCAGTGACAGATCAGGACAAAACTTGCCAAACAGGGGCTCAATGGCCCACTTAACAATGTGCCCCTCACCCAATGCCACAATTACAAAATACAATACAGAGCCCCCATGACCCACTCTACACCCTGGTGCTGTTTCAATGAGGATGGACCACAGATGATGGTACTTGAAACACCTTCACTCACCTTCCGAGACCGCTGCAACCCTCATCCAAAGAATGATCAAGACCAAACATGACACACACAGCCCCCATGACCCACTCTACATCCTGGTGTTGTTTGGAAGGGGATGGACCATAGCCAATGGGACTTGCAGTACCTTCACTAAGTTCCTGAGACCACTGCAAGCCACATAAACATCTAATAGGAACCAACCTTGGCACACAATGCCTTCCTCAAATAATCCGGGCACCGCCGGGTCCCCAAGCTAGTGTTTGATAAAATAAAAAAAATGTTTTTGTGGCTTCTGTATGTGTTTTATGAAGAGATATTTTAACTGCATTGCACATTTTTTTTAAAAACAGATAAAAAGGCTCATTTGTAGAAATGTTCACTTTTTGATCTGAAGTACTGCAGTAAGGGTAAGCAAAGCACAGGTATAAAAGGGAAATCTCTAAATTATGAGTAACCTTGATTCATCAGATATTTCTGTTTTGTAACCAAATGTTGTTTCTCTCTCTCCCCAGAATGGTTATTCACATCATCACACTTCACATAAGGGAAACCCAGATGGCTATGAGGAAACAATAAACCATCAAGCTTTTAGACTATAATATTCATCACATTAGCGGATGTAGCAAATTTCCCCAACACCTGGTAATCAACAAATTATTCCTACAGTAGTGTCATTAAACAGACAAATAGAAACTGTGGGATACTTGTTAGCAAGGCCTTCAGCTGTGATGGTGGGTGGGGAAGGCAATGGGGACTCAAGGCTGCTTCCTTTAGGGGAGGCTTTTTTAATAAAAAAAAACCCAGCAGTGATATGATTTATTTTTTTTTACAAATTTCATTCTTGAAGGAAGGATTTTTTTGGTTGATTTAATGCAATTTTCCTACCATTCCAAGAACGTTCTTGGAAATGGTGCTTTGTTTGAAAACTGTTCACAGTTCAGTAGCTATTCTATTCATTGTATGTACATATAACTTGTAAGCCGCACTGAGTCCCCTTTGGAGTGAGAGAGGGCGGAGTCTAAATGTAGTAAATAAATAAATAAATATTCTGCACAACATTCACAAAAAAGGCTTTCTCACAGGAAATAACAGTTTTTTGTAGGAACAATTATTTTCTGCACAGGAAAAGCTGTACTTAGCACCTTGCTAGGTGTGGAATTTGCATGACTTTTCAGACTAAAAAATACACTTTATTTATATTCCTCTCTTCTCACCCCGAAGGGAACTCAGAGCGGATTACATTACACATATGGCAGACAGTGTCACAATGCTGGGTCCTGGCCCGGCCCCTTAAACACACACAGAGACAATGATCAATTAACTATTTATTGAGTAATAAAGAACAGGTGAAAAAGTAAATTTTCCAATTGAGTAATAATCAAATAGTCCAAAGTGAAAACACGTGAAGTTCAAAAGCCAAAAAGCAAGAATCAAAAAGCAAGGTAATCCTTGGAAACAAGGCAAGGCAAAGTCCGTGAAAATACAAGGTCCGTGGCAAGGTACTTGGCAAGGCAGCCAGACTATGGCTTCCAGGAACATGGTCGCTTCACTCCCTTCAGATCAGAAGTGGCCGACCAACTCAGGAACTGTTCCCAGGGAACGTATACTTAATCTCCCCCTTTGGGAACCCAACGCCTCTCTAAGTTTTGTTTCCATTCTCTGCGATGGGACTCAATGCTTCGTCTACGATCAAAACATTCCCCAGGCCAGTCTGCAGCTGGCTCACTATCTCCCTGGGAACTTTCCTCCCCTTCGGTTTCCATCAACTCATCCCACGCAGGTTCCCAGATCCGTTCCTGGGAACCGTACCCCCCCCCCCCGGCCTTTCATAACTATCAGAATCTGGGTCATCCTGACCTTCGCCGTCCGAATAAGCCTCTGGCCAGGTGTCATCCCACTGTAAACTATCAGTTGGAGATGCGGGCCCCAAAGCCCCATCATCCTCTTCACCTGAATCTACAGCAAGTGGGTCTAAAGCAATTGGAACCCCCGGGGCGGGCCCCTGGCCCCCCGGCTGGAATGGAGGCTGGGTTGCTACAGACAGTCCCTGCCGACTGACATACAATTACAATACATTGTACAGACAAATGTGCAGACAAACATGTGCAATTAGAAGGATTTTTTCGCTCTTCTGGCTGCGTCACGGGTGCGGTTGCTCCATGACGTCACAAGGGGGTGCTGTTGCTTCATCCTCAGATGAGAGCCTTTGTTTCCGCATCCCACCTCTGGCAGCTGATCTTCCTAATTTTTATTCAGGTGTTGTAAAGTCCTTATAAAAATCCTTCCCCGCTGAGCGGTCCCTAGTTCATCTACTCACAGCCGGCTTGTTTTCGATCTGTTAGGTGGACAGTGGACAGGGCTCACAACTGGGTGTCCAGACCAGCCTGGGAATCGAACATGCAACCTTTTGATTGCAAACACAGCTGTTGTTACCGCTGTGCTATCTCTCCGGCTAAAGAGTTAGCAAAAGATATTTTGCAAAGAAAATAGCATTTTCTGCATAGAAAATAATATTTTCAGTACAGAAATATTTTCAGTACAGAAATGTTTTCAATACATAAATAATTATTTCTTGCACATAAAATATTTCTTACATGAAAATGCTATTTTCTGTGCAATACCCTCATTTATATGCTTATTTTGCAGAATAAATATTGAACTGCAAAGATTCTTCTGATTAGTATTGGTGGTACCTCCACTGGAAACCTCTGATCTGGCTCAGGAGCTGCATGGAAAACGGTGGCAATGATACTGGTTTGCCACCATTTTCTTGCCACTTGTACCTTACCCCCCTCCAGATTAACTTAGAGCAGGGGTGTCCACACTTTTTCAGCATGCAAGCTATTAAAACGAAGTCAGAAAGATCTACCTACCTCCTCAAGGCTGGAGGGGGAGGGGGCGGCGCTTGGCCAGAGGGGGCGGAGCCAGGCCGCACCAAGCCCCACCCCTACCCTCTGGCTTTGGAGCTCCCAGCAGCTTCTCCAGGCTTGAGGATGGCAATGCCAAGCCAGTGGTGACATAGCTAGCACAGGGCTGGCTTGGCCCTGCCCTCCACAAACCTGGAGCAGCTGCTGGGAGTGCCGAAGCCAGGGGGCGGGGCTTGATGCGGCCTGGCTCCGGCCTCCCCTGAGAAGCACCCCATCCGGCTGGGATCGACCTCCTTCGGTCCCAGGATTGACTGGTTGATCGCGATCGACTTCTTGGGCAGCCCTGCCTTAGAGATACCCATTGGGCATCAAAATAATGCCCAACACTCCTTAGTAGCTAGAATGATGCTAGCCAGCACACCATGGAGGAATCACTCCCTATTTTTCCCTGTCCCACACCCATCTCCTCAATTGTAATCCAGGTGCCAAGGAGTGTTCAGTGCCATTTTGGTTCCTGATGGTCACTGCTAAAGTAAATCAGAGCAGAACGAGATAGGTGCCATCCCCTTTCTCCAGTCTGTCTAAGACCAAGAAAAGTGGGAAGGCATATAATCAACTCTGCAACTTCCCAAAAGAAAAAAATGGTACAGTTGATTACATGGCTCTAAAGTTTTAAAAGCTCCAGATTATATAGGCCCCTTCCACATATCTGTATAAAATCCACGTTGAACTGAATTATATGGCATGGTGGAATTAGATAATCCAGTTTATAGCAGATATTGTGGATTATCTGCCTTGATATTCTGGATTATATGGCTGTGTAGAAAGGGCCCTAAGCATCTTCAGGTAATGCAGGTCAAGGGCACATCAGCTGCAAGTACGTTGGAATAGTTTGTTTGATACTTACTGGCATTTATTAATTTTATCTAATTTTGTTCTATATTTGGTTTGAGGTTTGAATGTGTATGCATGCAAACATGAAAAAATTTACCTGCAGATAACAGTCTTGTGTTTTTAAGAATCAAACCGTTTGGTTGTAGATCCTTGCTAAAGTTTAGCGTGTGCTGGAGTCTGTGGCTCTTTTGACAGCTAGGAAACATTTTTCTCATTTGATAATATTGACACAGACTTTAGTGGGGGGGGGGGCTGGTGGTGCAGCATGTTAAACCACTGAGCTGCTGAACTTGCTGACTAAAAGATTGGCGGTTTGAATCCGGGGAGCAAGGTGAGCTCCCGCAGTTAGGCCAAGCTTCTGCCAACCTAGCAATTTAAAAACATGCAAATGTGAGTAGATCAATAGGTACTGCTTCTGCGAGAAGATAACAGTCCTCCATATAATAATAATAATAATAATAATATAATACTGTTTATTTATATTCCGCTCTTCTCACCCTGAAGGGGACTCAGTGCGGATTACACATATGATAGACAGTCCCTGTTGGAAGACATACAAATTACAATACACAGTACACAGTGCAATTTTTAGAAGGATTTCTTCTTTCTGGCTGCGTCACAGGGTGTGCGTCACAGAGTGTGGTTGCTCCATTACGTCATTGTTGTTATCCAAAACACACCAGGGACTTGTCCCTCAAAACCACACTACGTGCTGGCAAAATCAACACATAAAACATGTACAAGGTCTGCACCTTATGGATAGATAGGAAGCAAGGGCTATCCCCCTTGGGGCCAGGGAAAAACCCCTGCAGGGGGCGGGAAGGGCGATACCCTCACCTCCCACCCGGGAAGCCCAGGTGAGCCCAGCCACCCGGGGTGGAAACACGGTCCCCTCCGGGGCCCAGTAATTGCAGTGAACAAATAGACGCAAGCATGCAAAACAAGGAGAATGAAAATAATAGGGAAATCCCAATCGCCTCCTGTGGCGAAGCTGGACTCGGCTAGGCCCAGTCCCGGCTTGCTGTGAAGGAGGCCGACATGCGTGTCTCAGCAAATGCGTGGAGCGGCTGGAAGATGATGTCTTGAAGGGAACCCCCCCCAAAAAATGTGCAATGAGCCCGGTGTACTCCCCGAACTTGTGGCGAAAGCAGTCAAACGGAGGTCGGCACCCCGGAACGCCGAGCAGGTCGATCCGCAGAGTCGGGTATCGATGATGTCCTCCCAAGTGCCGTCCATGGAAAATGACGTAGATGATGATGTTGGTGGAAGGCATGAGGAGTGCCTCACGTCTGGAGGGCGTGATGACGTGTCGGGCACAGGGTGAAGTAGTCCCCTCCACTAAAGGGGACCGCTCACTGCTGAGGCTGGGGTCATGTGGATCAGGCCCACTGATGGACGTTCCTCGTATGCACAAGCAGTGAATGAAATTCGGCCAAATGGCTATGGGTAAAGCTGGGGCCCCGTCCTGAAAATACTCAGGACGGGATGCTGGAAAAGCCCAAGTGTCCCCAGAGGTCCCCGGAACCACACGACGATGCCCCTGCCCAATAGGACGATGAAAAATAAGGCAGACTTCAAGTTGTGTATATAAATATCAAAAATTCTTTATGGGGTTCTGTCACACATACTGCTAGAACCCCATATGGTTCCAAATAGAACACAAGCTGTCCCAATACAAAAGGCCAGGAATATGAAGTGGATAAACCCAGCGGTGGGGCTGGCGGCTCCCACCGCCGTGGCACACACGCCAGCCCCACCGCTGGGTTTATCCACTTCATATTCCTGGCCTTTTTGTATTGGGACAGCTTGTGTTCTATTTGGAACCATGTGGGGTTCTAGCAGTATGTGTGACAGAACCCCATAAAGAATTTTTGATATTTACATACACAACTTGAAGTCTGCCTGATTTTTCATCATCCTATTGGGCAGGGGCATCGTCCGTGTTGTTCCGGGACCTCTGGGGACACTTGGGCTTTCCCGCCAGCATCCCGTCCTGAGTATTTACAGGACGGGGCCAGCTTTACCCATAGCCATTTGGCCGAATTTCATTCACCACTTGTGAATACGAGGAACGTCCATCAGTGGGCCTGATCCACATGACCCCTGTCTCAGCAGCGAGCGGTCCCCTTTAGTGGCGGGGACTACTACACCCTGTGCCCGACTCGTCATCACGCCCTCCCGACGTGAGGCACTCCTCACGCCATACACCAGCATCATCATCTACGCCATTTTCCATGGACGGCGCTTGGGAGGACTCTGCTACGTCATCTGACGGGCGGCGATTTGAGACCTCCTTCACAGCAAGCCGGGACTGGGCCTAGCCGAGTCCAGCTTCGCCACAGGAGGCGTTTGGGATTTCCCTATTATTTTCATTCTACTTGTTTTGCATGCTTGCATCTATTTGTTCACTGCAATTACTGGGCCCCGGAGGGGACCGTGTTTCCACCCCGGGTGGCTGGGCTCACCTGGGCTTCCCAGGTGGGAGGTGAGGGTATCGCCCCTGCAGGGGGTTTTTCCCGGCCCCACGGGGGATAGCCCTTGCTTCCTATCTATCCATAAGGTGCAGACCTTGTACATGTTTTATGTGTTGATTTTGCCAGCACATAGTGTGGTCATTGTTGTTATGTCATTGCGTCGTTACGTCACAATGGGGTGCTGTTGTTCCATCCTCATGATGGGAGCTTCTGTTTCCACTTTCCCGACAGCTGAACTTTTTCAGGTGTTGTAAACTTCTTCTGTAAAAATCCTTCCCCACTTTGCGGTTCCCAATTTTATCTATTCACAGCTAGGCTGTTTTCGAACTGCTGGGTGAGCCGTGGACAGGGCTCACAGCTGGTTGTCCAAGCCAGCTCGGGAATCGAACTTGCAACCTTCAGATTGCAAGCACAGCTGTGTTACCGCTGTGCTATCTCTGCTGGCCACATGACTTAGAAATGGAGATGAGAACCACCTCCCAGAGTCAGACACAACTAGACTTAATGTCTAGTTACCTTTAGACTTTATTGGAATTTCTCCCAGCAAGATATTTCAAGAAACAGGGAGATAAATGTTTGATTTGATTATGTTTTAATTAAAAACTCTTCCACTTATTCTACAAACAAGCAACAAAAACATAAACAAGGTGTTCTAATCATCATTCTCAATCAGTGTAGAACATAAGTGATTAAAGGGGGATTGTGGAGAGGAGCAGATTTCCCAATACTGATTTCAACTCACTAGCCATGTAACATACAGGTATCTTATTATACAAGTTCTATCCTTTTTTGTGCCCAAGCATTTCTTTCTCTGGTTATTAGTTTTCCCCTTCAGCTTGGCCCAAATATTACAAAGCTATCAATTTCTTGTCAATTCAGAATGACTTCTGAAAACGATGTGTAAGCCTCCCGGTGATATCTTTTTGACAACTTCCTCATCTCCGTAACTGGCTTGTAGGAGTTAGATTAAACTGCCTGCCATCCATTCTGGAGCCCATGACTGTAAGGCAAAAGGAAATGAATTTCCCACTACCATTTGGATAAAAGTACTAATTTCAAATGTCTCGGTGCTTCCTTATTCAAGCACGCATCACATGACAGGCTCCAGTCCTATTAAAAGACCTGCCACTTACTCTTCTTTTTATCCTCAGCTCTTGTCAACAGTCTAACATCAAGACCAGAACAAGAAAAATCTCATAATATAGCTATTCTATATTGTTCAGAAACAGAAAAGCTCCCTTCCTTTTAGAGAAGTCTATTGGCATGCAGGATTTAAATCAGGGATGCGACATTGGCTGTATTGGCTAGCTGGCAGGTTAATGTAATATCTCTGTATGTCCCCCGTCCTCCGTCCCCCCAACTGCTTGTCAACTTAAGGCAACACAATGGATTTCATAGGATTTTCTTAGGCAAGGAATATTTAGAAATGGTTATGTCAGTTCCTTCCTTAACAATATAGACCAGGGGTGCTCACACGTTTCCAGCATGCAAACTACTTATAGAACAACCAAGTCAAAATGATCTACCTACCCACTACAAAAATTGAGACATATAACACAATATCTGCTTTGAACTGGGTTTTCTGAGTCCACACTGTCATATAATCTGATTCAAAGCAGAAAACATGGGATTGTATTCAACTGTGTGAAAAGGACCTCAGATCACCCAGGGCCCTTCCACACGTCCTATTTTACAGTTGACACACACATACCGGTTTCTTACTACTGGACGAATTGCTGCCAAATTTGGCCACAAGACACCTACAAGAAGTGGCCATCACTAAAAAAAAAAATAGATTTTGTCATTTGGGAGTTGTAGTTGCTGGGATTTATAGTTCACCTACCATCAAAGAGCATTCTGAACCCCAACAACAACAGAATTGGGGGCAAATTTCCCACACAGAGATCCCCACAACCAACAGCAAATGTTCAAGGCAGAGAGGAAAGAAAGGAAGGAAGGAATGAGGAAGGAAACAGGAAGGAAAGAAGGCAAGGCAAGAAGGAGGAGGGAAAGGAAGGAAAGGAAGAAAGGAGATGAGGAAGGAAGGAAGGGAAAGGAGGGAAAGAGAGAGAGGAAG
Organism: Anolis apletophallus; assembly: GCA_030556195.1. NCBI lineage: Eukaryota > Metazoa > Chordata > Lepidosauria > Squamata > Anolidae > Anolis > Anolis apletophallus. The sequence continues at coordinate 3,700,115 of JARBWK010000009.1, forward strand.
GAAGGAAGAACAGAAGGGAGGGAGGGAAAGAAGGGAAGGAAGAAAGGATGGGAAGTAGGGAAGGAAGGAAAGAGGGAAGGAAGAATGGGAAGAAGGAAGGAAGGGAAAGGAGGGTGGGAGAGAGGAAGAAAGGAAGAACAGAAGGGAGGGAGGGAAAGAAGGGAAGGAAAGAAAGGATGGGAAGTAGGGAAGGAAGGAAAGAGGGAAGGAAGAATGGGAAGAAGGAAGGAAGGGAAAGGAGGGTGGGAGAGGAAGAAAGGAAGAACAGAAGGGAGGGAGGGAAAGAAGGGAAGGAAGAAAGGATGGGAAGTAGGGAAGGAAGGAAAGAGGGAAGGAAGGGGGAAGGAAGGAAGGAAGGAAAGAGAGTGAGGGGGAGGGACAGGGAGGGAGAAAAGAGGAAGCCCCTTCACCGGCTTACTAACAGGCAGCTCTGAGTCCCAGTCCATGCTGAAGCAGCCGCAGTTGGAGTCGCCTCTGACTGCGCCCCTCCCTCTTCTTCTGGCAACTGGGGGAGGCCTTGGTGGCGGGACCTACACCCCCTCGCTTTCCCGCCAAAATGGTAGGGAAAACGGCGCGTGTGACGTCATGGCGGCGGCGGAAATAGCATGGGAGCCATACACACCATATGGGCCATAGCGGCGCCAGTCAGGCCACCGCCACGCTGACTGGCCGGCAGCACCGGGTGGGACTGAGTCTTCCTCCCGCCCTGCCTGCAATCTACCAGGACGCCCTACATGATCTACCAGTAGATCACGATCTACCTAATGAGCACCCCTGATATAGACTATATCACCTGGTCTTCCTCCAAGTACTAACCAGAGTTGACCCTACATAACTTCCTAGATCTGAAAAGATTTTCTGCCTTTAGATATGTAGATAAGTGAAATAATATCTAGATGGCCATACGTTGCCAAATCACTCTTATGTTTAGAGTCTCCAGGCTATGACAAATAAGACACAGGCTCATTTGCATAATCACCGTCTCTCATGAAACTTTGAATATCTGCTTTTCCCATGGCTATGACTCAAGGCAATTAAAAAATTTAAGAAACATACAATATACTTAAAATATGTAAAACACCAACACTACAATGGTGTCAGACTATCCGTGAAGTTAAAATTTAAAAATAGAACATGAACAAATAAAAAAAGCTGTTTTGAAACAGTACATTTAAAACAGCATGACATTCTCTTACACACACATACTTTCCTAGAAAGCCTAGCAGAATAAAAAAAATATTTGCCTGTGGATGGAAAGACATCATGGAGAGGAGGCAGCCTGGCTTCCTTACAGTCAAGGGGTCTCTACCAGAAAAACCCTACCTTGTGTCAGCCCAAGAAATGACTGCGAAAGTGATGGGACTGAGAAAAGGGCCTCTCCTGTGGATTTCAAGGTCTGGGAAGTCTCGTGTGGGGATATACTTTGGACAACAATTTTAATTAGCTCCCAAAAGAATAACACAAAAGGACACAGAGGGCATCAGAGTGTAGAAGCCTTCGCTGGCAGGGTTTCGTAGTGAGACCTGTACATTGTACCCAGAACTTATTGCAAAGAGAATTCAATAATGAGATACATGTTGAATAACCCCTTATCTGAAATGTTTGGAACTAGAAGTGTTTGGATTTCAGGGGTCTTTTTTTCCAGATGTGGAATTCCTTTATCTGAATGTATATGAAATATCTTGGAGGTGGGGCCCAAGTTTAGATAGGAAATGAATTTGTGCTTCACATGCATTGTTGCACCTCAGCCAGAATTCACCTTGCACTCGACACCAACCAGGAATCCAAGAGCAATAATAAAACAAGAGAAAAGCAAAGCCTGTACCTTGGGAAGTCTGACTTGGCCATGGTAGTCCACGCTCTGCTTACATCCCGTATAGATTACTGCAACGCTCTCTACATGGGGCTGCCTTTGAAGACTGCTCGGAAGCTTCAATTGGTCCAACGGACAGCAGCCAGGTTGATAACAGGAGTGGCACCCCTGTTGTGCCAGCTCCACTGGCTACCAGTTTGCTCCCGGGCACAATTCAAAGTGCTGGTTTGGGCCTTTAAAGATCTAAACGGTTCTGGTCCAACTCACCTGTCCGAACGCATCTCTCCCTATGAACCATCAAGATGTTTAAGATCATCCGGAGAGGCCCTGCTCTCGGTCCCGCCTGCTCTTGGTCCCGCCTACTTTGCAGGCGTGCCTGGCGGGGACGAGAGACAGGGCCTTCTCAGTGGTGGCTCCTTAGCTTTGGAACTCCCTTCCTAGTGACATCAGATCAGCCCCCTTCCTCCTGACATTTCGTAAGAAAGTCACGACTTGGCTTTTCGAGCAAGCATTCGCAGACAAACTTTAATCAAGATCAAGGATTACTATGACGACAAAACAGAAACCGATTTTAAGATTGTGGAGCTGAGATTTGTATTTTGTAGTTTTTAACTGTTAATTTTATATGTTTTTATATGACTGTTTTTATCTTGTGATGTATTGTATATAGGCACTTGTTGCTGCTTGTTCACTGCCTCGAGTTGCCTTCGGGCTGAGAGAGAGAGAGAGGCAGTATAGAAGCATGGCAAATAAATAAATAAATATTTTAAAAGGCAAATCCGAATACGGAGGCGACGAGGGTGGTGGACACGATCACCTCCGAACGTCCCCTCTCGCTTAGCAGAGCCAACCAGGGAGCTGGTGGTGATGAAGTGAATGAGACGAATACTAGAGTGCATCTGGCTTAAGACTTGGGGCGAATCTGACCAAACATGGGCCACAGTCTCACTTAAGACCTACTCCATGGCAATAAGGGCAGCCAGGAGGGTTTTCTCGGCTGCTCATATTGCACCTGCAACAAACAGGCCTGCGGAGTTGTTTTGGGTGGTTAGGGGACTCCTCCACCCTGATTCTCTGGAGGAGACCCCAGACCACTTGGCAACTTGATGTGGCGAATTCCCCCATCACTTTGCAGATAAAGTTGCTTGGATATGCTCTGACTTAGATGTCAGTCTTAGGGCAGTACCCATCGTTGGATTTGTTTCGGCTTGTGTGGCCTGTTGATATGGATAAGATTCTTGGAGCTGTGAGCGCAACCACCTGTACTCTAGATCCTTGCTCTTCCTGGCTTATCAAACTCAGCAGTGGGGGACTGACTAAGTGGTTTACAAAGATGATAAGTGCCTCATTGGAGCAGGGACAAATTCCATCCATCCTGAAAAATGCAATTGTACGACGAAGTCTAAAGAAGGCTTCCCTGGACTCCTCTATATTAAAAAATTACCAGCCCATGTTAAGTCTCCCTTTTGATACCATCGGCCTTGGTATCGTTCCGGGTTGGCTTTCTGGAATGGGTCTTGGGTGCACTGTGCCGCAGCGGCTCTGCTCCTTCCTGGAGGATCAGACCCAGATGGTGATGCTGGGGCTACCTGCCCAGACCTCTGGCCATTGTCCTGTGGGGTCCTGCAAGGTTTCATTCACTCCCCCATGCTTTTCAACATCTACATGAAACTGCTGGGAGAGATCATGTGCAGTTTTGGGGTTGGTGCTATCTCTATGCAGATACACACAACTCTACTGCTATTTTCCACCCCATTCCAAGGAAGCTCCCCAGATCCTGGACCAGTGCCTGGCCACTGCATTAAAAGAATTAATTTCCATCCAGTTTAATGCAGATAATGAAACCAATTGCTTTTAAAAATAGGAAAAGCTCTTGATTATTTCTTGCTAATTTCTAATCCTTAGTCCAGTGTTTCCCAACCTTTTTTGAGCCGCGGCACATTTTTTACATTGACAAAATCCTGGGGCACACCACCAACCAAAACGACACAAAATGACACTCTAACATAGTAATACATATAGTTAATATGTTTTTCAATGGATTTATACACTCAGTGTAAAATCTGGGCCTGTTTCGATGAACACAACATATATATGACTTCCTCTCACATACTTATACATGGCTATCATGTCTTCTCTCAGCCTTTTCTTCTTCAGGCTAAACATGCCCAGCTCTTCAAGCCGCTCCTCATAGAGCTTGTTCTCCAGGCCCTTGTGAAATTTCACCCTGAGTGAAACTTGCTTCCAGTTAACTATGGATGCCATGAAGCTGTTTATAAACAGTTCCTTGGGGGAAACTCTCAAAAATCCAGTAAAATAGTAAAAAAACCATTTCCAAGTGGAGAGGCTCAATTTGTTTCTTGGAAACTTGTGAGGGGGCTGCTAGGAGGGGGGAGAGTGGCAATTTCCCATGGCACACTGGTTGGGAAACACTGCCTTAGTCCATGGGTCATTGAAGCAGATCCCTCCTCAATTTTCTGAAAAAATGGACATCATAGCCAAGACAGAGAAACAGAACTGCTAACGTATATAAAAAAGGTCTCATTGGAAATGTTTCAGCAAAAGCTGCCATTGGCATCAATATATGTAGTAGGCATGAGAAAAAAGTTATGAAAATCAAAAGAATTCGTAAGTGATTTGTATGTAATGGGACTTTCAAGTTTTTACGGATCACAAGGCCAATCCCGGACTTTCTTTTTCGAACCCCCTGGGCCCAAAATTTCGTTAGAATTCTAAATATTTCAGAAGGCTCCCTATTACCCCCTCCAAAATCCAAAATCCAAAATCCCAGACATTACTCACAGTCAGATGGGGCCTTTCCATGCTCGAGGCCTACTTTAACTGAAAGGCCTTGCCTCCGGTAAGAGAAAAACCAGCCAGAACCATAGAGAGATCGAAACCGGAAGTCCTAGAGCGGCTGGAGGACTCAGGAAAAAAGCGCTTTAAACTGCAGGGAAAGGAGCCTGGATAAGAGGGCAGGCGAGAAGGACATGAGGCAGGCTGAAACAATGGGAGAAAGGGTTGAAAACAGCCCGGAGAGGAGCAGGAAAAGTGCAGATTCAAGGAAAAGCCATAGAGTTCAAACCTCCTAGAGATCTATGGCAAAATGAATGGGGAGAAAGCTGCAGTGAAAAGAGCTCTGGAGAAGGTAGGCAACTATTTTATAATTAATAAATAATATAATAATATTTACCCCTTCTAATTTCCTGGAAGAAGGGCCCAGGGCATTTAATTCTAATAAAAATAATAATAAATATAATAATATTTACCCCTTCTAATTTCCTGGAAGAAGGGCCCTGGGCATTTAATTCTAATAAAAATAATAATAAGTATAATAATATTTACCCCTTCTAATTTCCTGGAAGAAGGGCCCAGGGCATTTAATTCTAATAAATATAATAATAAATATAATAATATTTACCCCTTCTAATTTCCTGGAAGAAGGGCCCAGGGCATTTAATTCTAATAAATATAATAATAAATATAATAATATTTACCCCTTCTAATTTCCTGGAAGAAGGGCCCAGGGCATTTAATTCTAATAAAAATAATAATAAATATAATAATATTTACCCCTTCTAATTTCCTGGAAGAAGGGCCCTGGGCATTTAATTCTAATAAATATAATAATAAATATAATAATATTTACCCCTTCTAATTTCCTGGAAGAAGGGCCCTGGGCATTTAATTCTAATAAAAATAATAATAAATATAATAATATTTACCCCTTCTAATTTCCTGGAAGAAGGCCCAGGGCATTTAATTCTAATAAAATAATAATAAATATAATAATATTTACCCCTTCTAATTTCCTGGAAGAAGGGCCCTGGGCATTTAATTCTAATAAATATAATAATAAATATAATAATATTTACCCCTTCTAATTTCCTGGAAGAAGGGCCCTGGGCATTTAATTCTAATAAAAATAATAATAAATATAATAATATTTACCCCTTCTAATTTCCTGGAAGAAGGCCCAGGGCATTTAATTCTAATAAAAATAATAATAAATATAATAATATTTACCCCTTCTAATTTCCTGGAAGAAGGGCCCTGGGCATTATTTAATTCTAATAATAATAATAAATATATTAATAATATTTACCCCTTCTAATTTCCTGGAAGAAGGGCCCTACTTGTTATTGATGGCACTGGGATCAATGTAAATGTGAGTAGATCAATAGGTACTGCTCTGGTGGGAAATAACAGCAATCCATGCAGTCATGCCAAGCCATATGACTTTAAGGTGTCTAAGAGCAACAACAGCTCTCAAAATCAATGGGAGACGCACAGCGAAGTAATAATAATACTAAAATAATTATAGAAACAACTTGGGCCTGACATAATTATAATAATATGTTTGCTTGTTCTTGAGGCCACTAGAGTGCTTGTGGCCTTACATAATTGATAACAGACATGGATTGAAATACTGTAAAATTGACAGGGCTCTAACTACAAACCTAAGAGAATGTTCTAGTTTACCAAGAGCACGTTCCTCATACCCTCCAGGTCACTATCACCCTTACTACATTCTTACTATTAGAATTTATTATTTAATTCTAATAAATGCTCTGGAGAAGCAAGCCTTGACTATTTTATTTAATAATAATAATAATAATACTAATAATAATAATATATTAATGCTTTATATCTCCCTGCAAGGAAACCAAGGGAAATGTTGCCCCTTGATTTGCCTGTGCTTAAAACAGTGTCAGTCCTGTTTCCCTGCTTTTCAGACTTTAGAACCAATTTAGAATTTCGTTAGTAGTTACATTACATTTTAGAACTTTTTGGAATTTTTTTGTAAGTCTTTCTATTACTAATAAAAAAATCCCCCCCCCCCATTTGATTTTAGAATCGCGATTTTTGGGTTCTAATCCATGCCTAATATGTAGTATTCATTTGGAGACCCTGCAGCAAAAGATGAGATCAAGCAATACAATACTGTCTTTCCTTGAAAAGGAATAGATTGATTCCGGAGTGCATAATCAATAGCTGGTTATCAAATGGCAGGATTCCTTCTGTAAACAAGCGCATTGAGTGCCACAGGAGTCATGTAAATCAAATGCGTTCCCTGGGATTCTACAGATGAAGAGATGGATGATACTTTGTAAAGTACCAAACTGGCAGGTCTTCTAAAATATGAGAAAGTTTAGTTCTGGAATATAAAGGTCTCAAAAAGAAGCCATTCCTTTAAGATGTTAAACAATCAATAAAATATCCAATTCATTTCATTGTCTTTCTTGGAAGAGTTCCTCCTTTAATAATACATCCATTTTTCCTGATCTCTGGAAGAGGTCCCACAATATCTGTATTTATTTACTATGGCTCAGATTTGAGTAATAATAAAATATATGAAATTAGACACAATATACAGTTAATTGGAAACACATTATACCTACGAGTGTGTATGTGCCTTCAGGTTTCCTCGGAACCTATGGCAACACTATTAATTTCAGAGGGTTTTCTTTGGCAAGCAGTACTACCCAGAGGTGTTTTTGTTAGTTCCATCTTCTGAAATATAGTCTATAGCAGGGGTGCTCATTAGGTAGATCACGATCTACTGGTAGATCTCGTAGAGCGCCCTGGTAGATTGCAGGCTCCCGGTGCCGCCCAGGTGCAGAAGGAGGTTGGACTGAATGGCCCTTGGAGGTCTCCTCCTATTCTAGAAAACCATTATTGTTATTATTTTTATTATTATCATAGGCTGAATGGCCATCTGTGAGGAATGCTTTGATTGTGTTTTTTCCTTATGGCAGAAGGAGGTTGGACTGGATGGCTCTTGGAGGTCCTGGTAGATCGCAGGCTCCCTACGCCGCCCAGGTGCAGAAGGAGGTTGGACTGGGTGGCCCTTGGAGGTCTCGTCCTATTCTAGGAACCCATTGTTGTTGTTATTATTATTATCAGAGGCTGAATGGCCATCTGTGAGGAATGCTTTGATTGTGTTTTTCCCTTATGGCAGGAGGTTGGACTGGATGGCTCTTGAAGGTCTCCTTCTACTCTAGGAACCTATTGTTGTTGTTGTTCCTATTATTATTAGTAGTAGCAGAGGCCTAATGAATATCATCATCATTATTATTATGAATAAATTCAGGAGCTTATTATACTCATTTAGGTGAATTCAGTCTTAAAATATATTATATGGGTTTCACTGAAATAAATTTCCAAATATTTTGCTTTTATTATTTATTTATTTATTTATTTATTTCAACTTGTCTGTCGCCACTCCCGTGTGGCTCGGGGCGACTCACAATACTAGAATATAAATAAAAGCAGATAAAATACAGATAAAATCGCATATATAAACAACACATTTAACCTAAAACCATTAAAAATGGAATATACAACATAGCGTATATAACTCATCAAATACACAGCATATAACTGGAGCAAGTTGCGCAAGTAAATAATACGCCCGAGGGACTAATGGTCGACCGCCTGCTTAAACAACAGAGTCTTGCAGGCCTTTCTGAAGGCCAGCAGACTGGTCAAGGCGTGAACCTCGAGCGGGAGGGCATTTCAGAGAGTTGGCACAATGACGCAGAATGCTCTCCTCCTTGTTGCGGTCAAGCGAAAACTTCTACAGCTCAGGATCTCAAGGAGGCTGTGTGTCTCTGAACGCAGTGGTCTGGGGGGACTATATAGGGAGAGGCGGTCCCTTAGGTACACTGGCCCCAGACCATTCAAGGTCTTAAAGGTTAACACCAGCACTTTGAAGGTGATCCGGAATTCTATTGGAAGCCAGTGCAGTTCGGTCAGGATGGGCGTGATGTGACAACGTGTTGGTGAGTTCTGCACCAGCATGAGTTTCCGGATCACGGACAGAGGAAGGCCAATGTACAGAGCGTTACAGTAGCCTAGTCTCGAGATGACCGTGACTTGGACCATTGTAGCTAGGTCGTGGCGGGACAGGTAGGAGGCCAGTTTCTTCGCCCTGCGCAGATGGAAAAACGCTGCTCTACTGACGATGGAAATATGTGTTTCCATCGTCAGTTGAGTGTCCAGGGTGACGCCAAGGCTGTTAACAGCTGACGACGGGCATAGTGCCACGCCGTCCAGGGTTGGAAGCTGGACCCCGCCCGTACCTGGACGGCCCAGCCACAAGATTTTATGGCTCTCTGAGTAGTGGGTAGGTAGATCATTTTGACTTGGCTGTTTTATAAGTAGCTCGCATGCTGAAAAAGTGTGAACACCCCTGGTCTATAGCATCTGGTGTTTAGTGTGGGCCTCCCATCCAAGTTCTAACTATTGCTGAAGCTATGTAGTTTCCAAGATCAGATTCAGGGGCTTTTAGAATATTTAGGTCTCAATTATAACTATAGGCAATATACAATATACACACACGTACATAATATGATATAATCATAACTGTAGATATCCTATATAATGTTGTTATTGTCATTATTAAACAGAAGTCATATTTCACCAATATTCTCTGGGCAGTCAACACACAGTATCAAGACCTTATCTGCCAATGACACACATCATATCCAAATATCTTAAACATCTACAGCAGCTCCCACAAATATATCATAAACTATTTGAGGGCAAAATCCAGTGCAATTGAGGTAAAATGGAATTGTTAGAACATCCACAACTGTATAAGAACTGATAAATGGGATTTAAACTTGAGAATGTAATGAAAGTTGACACCTATTTGTGACATGACTGTATCATAGATTGCCTGCAGCATGATAGCATCACTATTCCTACCAGGCAAAGATGTATTTCCTGAAGGTGAAAATGTCATTTAAACAGTTGATACCTTTTAAATAGTCTCCAACTAGATGCCATGTAGAGTTCTTGCCTTGTCAGAATACACACACACACACAAACACACACACACACACACACACACAAATGTACTTGCAGAACAAATAAAGCTCTGTGATTTGTTAGGGTATTATGCATTCTACATCTTTGACAAATGCCATGGGATTTTTCTGATTCATAAGGATATATTGTTTCAAGACTTTAGTACTATTGTTTTAGGAATCCCAATTTGTCATTCATATAAAATAAAATGTAGTAAAACTATATAAAGAAAAATATTGCTAGCCTGTCCTTTACATGATCCAAAGGTAATTACTAGGGGTGGATATCTCCGGCTGTAATACTTTGATATCTGTTAATTTTTCGTATTTAAAATTATTTTGAACCTATATTGACCCTCGGCATCCAACCCGGTGTAAGAGTTCATGTCCACGTCATCATCTGTGCAAATTATTCCATGTTTAATGTTGTGGTACAGAGATGGCCGTGGCTGAGTCCAGGAGTTAAAAGATGATAAGTTTATTTAGACATCAAATGGGTGTTGGAATAACAAAAAATAGCCTATCTTCGGCTGCACAAAAACCCCAATAACCCCAGGAAACCCCAAAACCAAAAATGCTGAGAAGAAAAGAACTCAAAAACAAACAGCAGACGTCCTTCTGCGGTGTTCAGTCAAAGGGATGTCCATAAGGCGTAGTCCAACATCAATCCAGGGATCATAGGACAGGAGACAAACATACAGGAAAGGAGGAGACGTTCCAGAGTCGAGAGGAGAGCAGTCACAGTGAAGGTCAAGAGGTACACGGCAGCAGGAGTAATCTGGAAACCAGGAACCAAGACACAGGTACACAGGATACACAAACCAGAATGACAACTCCCTTAACCACCGTGAGGGTCAAGCCAAATACTCACTTCTTATATAGCATTATCAATCAGATTCATCAGAGAACCCGCCCTGCTCCAAAGCAGCAGCATTCCCATTCCCTGCAGCTGTTGTGCCATGTCCAGATCTCCAACCCAGCCACAGCTCTTCTTGGCTTAAAGGGCCTCACTCAGTTTCTGAATGAGAAGATGGCCAGTCCTGATCCATCTGGAACCCCAGAAATGTACTGTCCCCCGAGTCCGCATTGCATACATCTCTCACTTCCTGCACCAATGCTGAATCTAGGTCTGTATCACTTTCTTCTGACTGTAATTCTGCATTCCCTGGAAACCCTTCAAATGTATCAGACTCAGAAGGTTCCCTAAGTAGATGCTGAATCTTTCTCCTCTGTTCTCTGTCTGAGTCAAGGCTTGAGGCACTAGCCACTCTCTTTGCCCCAGCTGTAGGAGCCTGATCATCCAGAGCCGCGCCCCAAACTGAGCTACTGCTTGATGTTACTGCCTCAGCACCTTCCTCCATGCTACTACCTGTAGTAACTGGAGGCTCATTTACAACACTTAAGGTGCCACACTACTTTTTATTTGAATGCATTATCAATCTGGATTTACCAGACTGAACCGCCTTTCCTTTCCCCTTGTACCCACACATGCTCTCTCTCTCCTTCAGTTTAACTCTGAGCTCAATTTCTCATTTCCCTTCTATTGCAGGAGTTGTCACAACTCAAACAGTGGAAACTGTCTTCAGGGCAAGAGCAGATCAAGTGCACTAAGCCGTTATTATATTCACCCTTGATTGTCGCATTTCCAACTCATCACCTTTTTTTTCCTCCTCCTTCTTAAAAACCCTGCCAGGAGCTGAGCTTACTAAAAAAAGTTTTTCCAAAGAGAGGAAGGGAGTAGATCTCATCTCAAACTAGTCCACCATTTATCGTTTCACGTCAAGTAGGAAATTTCATCTGTGTGAGAAGGACTTTATGTCTGGGTAGGTAAGTAGGACAGGATTGCAGGCGCATTAAGTTATTCAAAGCCTGCCTGCTATGAGAATGTACCTTTCCTGAATGTAGCAGGTGGCCATATAGAGTTCCATAAGAAATCTCATTGCACGGAGATACTTCTTTGCAGTTCTATCTAAACAACACAAAATATATGATCTTTCTTTTGAAGTTGGAGTGCAATGCGCTTCTTCATCCAGTCCAGTTTATAGAAAAAAATAGAGGGTTGATTGTACTGTATTGCCTTCAGGACTTTTCTGCGTCCGTCTTCTGCAAAAAGGCATCAGATGGAACACTCGACTCTATCATTGATTTGTTGCCAGCGTAATCTGCTTTATTCAAGTCACAGTCCAGCTGTTTCTCCGCAATCACGTTATTTCACAATTTTTCTTTCCCTGGAACTGACCATGCATTATGAACAAGTCAAATGTGCGCGTTTGGTTTTGATTTTTATACCTTCTCTCCAATCAATACCTCAGTGGTTGATCCTTGGAAATTTAAGAACCACTGGACTGTGGAACTGAAATAGATAAAAGGGCAGGTCATGGGTTTTGACAGAAATGAGCAGGCATCATATTGGTATTTGGTGGATATCATTAGAAAACAATATTAAATTCCTCAGTGAAACCTATCATAGCGTTCTAATGAATTAGCTGAATAAGAGACAGTCAGGGGCATGCAGGTTGCTGGTTAATTTGGTCTGCAAATGGTTATGTCATTCTGATTCACCAAACCTCATTTTGTTTTCCAAACAATTGCTAAATTAGAGGCTGTAGTTCTGGCTGTTGTTTAAATCAGTGTTTTTCAACCTTTTTGGAGCCGCTGCACATTTTTTACGATTACAAAATCCTGGGGCACACCACCAACCAAAATGACACAAAATGACAGTCTAACACAGCAATACATATAGTCAATATGTTTTTAAATGTATTTATATATTCCTGACTGTGAGAGCCGTTCAGCAGTGGAACTCTCTGCCCTGGAGTGTGGCGGAGGCTCCTTCTTTGGAAGCTTTTAAGCAGAGGCCATCTGTCAGAGGTGCTTTGAAGGCAATTTTCCTGCATATTGGGTGAAAGAGGCCCACGAGGTCTCCTCCAACTCAAGGATTCTATGAATCTCTGGCTATTCCAAAGGGATTCCAGCCTGTGAGGGATGAGAGGCAGGAGGGGAAAGGAAGCCCGGAAGTCAAGAGGCAGGACTGGGCTGTCTGGCTCTTCCAAAGGGATCTGAGTCTCTTATGGTCGGATATGGGAGCTGAAGAGGCAGGAGGGGGGCCGAACACAGAAGAAAAAGGCAAGAGGCAGGGCAGGGGTATCTCTGGAGGGGAGGGGGAGGGGGGAAGGGAGGGAGGCCTCACCACCTCCGAGGAGGCTAGTCATAGATGCAGGAGAAACGCCAGGAAAGAAGGAAGGGAGGGAGAGCTGGGCCAGGGCGCTCGCTCACTCTCTCCTCAAGGCCACGGAAGAGGCGGCCCTTGTCTGGCTGGCAGGCAGGCAGACGTGTTCGGGGAGGCCGCACCGACCCTTTCACGGCCCCGGAGGGGTCACTCCACCCCTCTCCGCCCCTAAGGCCACTTCCCCCTGCCTCTCTCCTACCACCACCTCCTTCCTTCCTTCCTCTTTGCCCATCTCTGCCTCATCAAAATGGCGGTGGCGGCGTTTGCTGCGAAGGTGACAGGGTCAGAGTGACGTCACTCCCTCCCTCCCCCCTCCGGAGAAGAGGAGACCAATGGAAAGCCAAGGGACGGGACCCTGTGCTTCCGATTGGCCGCCCGCGAGGTTTGTCGCCGGCTACCACTCTCGGCTCTGCCCCGCCCTTGTGCCAGGCTCATTTCCATGCTTAAAGGGACAGAGGCCATTTTCTCAGGGCACACCTGATGATCGTTCATGACACACTAGTGTGCCGTGGAACACCGGTTGGGAAACACTGGCTTAAATCAAAGCACATATCTCATAGGATCTGATCATAAGATGAAGCAAAACATCATGCAAATGAAGATTTCTTGAGGAGGTCCATTGAAATGTACTTTCAATGCCAGAACAAAATATTGTTTTCTTCCACCGAGGGGAAAAAACCCTGTTATTCCAGACATTGTGTTGAGGAAATAATATTTAGGCTGTGGGAATGTACACATGTAGTCTGCAGAAAAATGTTGAAGTATGGAGATTGTTCCTGGTTGATATCCTTGAAGATTTGCCATTTTATTCCCATTCAACAACACTCATTCTGCATTACATGGCCTGCAATATTCAGTCTCTTTTCTCTTTGTGTGGTGTAGGAGAGATTTGTCATATATACTGCCATGTGAAATCCAGATTATCTGCTTTGAACTGGATTATATGGCAGCGTAGACTCATATAATCCAGTTCAACACAGATTTATTTATTTATTGTATCAGGAGCAAACCAAGGGTACAGTTGGAATGTTGTTGTTTTTTTTTAAAAAAAAACCACACACACACACAAACACAAAGTTTAGAAACTTGGAATTATATTAAATGTCCTTTGACCAGTAGCTGGCCACTTGGGGCCCTTCCAGATAGGCTCTATATTCCAGGATCTGATCTCAGGTTTACTGTTTATCCCCGATTATCTAGTAGTGCAGATTAATACCGTGTTTCCCCGAAAGTAAGACACCCCGATTGTAAGACGTATCGGGGGTGTCAGGGGCCGGCTAATATAGGGCCGTACTCGAAAGTGGCCGTACCTCGTCGCCGCACTCGCGCCGCACTTGGCCCATTGGCCGCGGCACACCTCCGCGGCACACCTTTCCGCCAGGCCTCCAAGGAAGGGAGGAGAAGAGAGCCAGAGGCGTGGCGCAGCGCCGCATCAGAGTGACGCGCCGCAGCTCGCCATGCCCCTGGCTCCTTTCCCCCTCCTTCTTTCGTCAAGGGAGGGAGAAAGAGCCAGCCAGAGGCGTGGCGAAGAAGCGCCGCGTCAGCACAATGCCGTTCGCCACCCTGGCTCCTTTCCTCCCTTCTTTCGTCCAAGGAAGGGAGGGGAAAGGAGCCAGGGGCGTGGAGAAGCGCCGCAAGCGCCACTCTGACGCGGCTGATTCTCCACGCCCTGACTCACACGGTATAATCCAGTTTAAAGCAGAAAACCTGGGATCAGATCCTGGGATATAGGGCCTGTCTGGAAGACCCATTGGAGTGCCTCTGGTGTTACTATAAGCAGGTCCCCTATTGTGCATGTGACAGGGCTCAGGCTGCATTGTAATAGGTGGTCAGTGGTTTGCTCTTCTCCACACTCGCATGTCATGGACTCCACTTTGTGGCCCCATTTCTTAAGGTTGGCTCTCCATCTCATGGTGCCAGAGCACAGTGTGTTCAGCACCTTCTAAGTCACCCAGTCTTTTTTATGCCCAGAAGGGAGTTTCACGTTTGGTATCAGGCATGGCTTGAGGTTTCGAGTTTTATCTTGGCACTTTTGAACTCTTGTTTACGGAGGTGTTCCTGTGGGTATCTCTATAGATCTTAGAAAACTTTCACTTGATTTAAGGCATTGTCATGCTGGCTGATATTTATTTATTTATTTACTTTATTTATATTCCGCCCTTCTCACCCCGAAGGGGACTCAGGGCAGATTACAGGTACACATGCAAGCAGACAATCCCTGCCGTTTATCACAGTACAGTGCATACACTTTGACATATTACACACATATAAACAATAGGCATGAGAAAAAAGTTATGAAAATCAAAAGAAATCGTAAGTGATTCGTATGTAATGGGACTTTCTAGTTTATACGCATCACGGCAGCTAACCAGGAAGTAGACTTTCTTTTACGGTCCTTGAGGCCAACAATTTGCGTTATGATCGTAATAAATTCTTAATTATTGTACTACGTACTCACTTCTCCCTGTCTTCTCCCCCTCATTTCCTTCCTGCCTTCATTCAGCTTCTTCTTTTTCCCGCATTTCTATGGGGAACTGGAAATGACGCTGCTGCTAGGCAATGCATTCTGGAAAGTGTAGTCCTCCACGCTTCTCCCCTCCCTCCCTTCTCTTCCCCGTTGCTCTGCCTTGCCCCATCGCAGGGGCCAACTTCAGCCCTCCAGGTAGGTGTTTTGGACTTCAACTCCCACCATTCCTCACAGCCTCTTCCTTTTCCTCTCAGCCTGGGCAAACTTGGGCCCTCGCTCCCTCAGGATCAGGGTGAGAGAGAGGCAGCGAGGAGCGAGGGGGGCTCCTCCCTTTTGCTGCTTCCAAGAATAGAATACCCCCCTCCCTCCCTCCTTCCCTCCCTCCTTCCTATTTGGAGAGTTCCATCTAGAATTCAGTGTGATTTATTCAAGTTTTGGCCTACAACTCCCAGAAATCCCAGCCAATTTACCAGCTGTTAGGATTTCTGGGAGTTGTAGGCCAAAACCATCTGGAATGCGCATGTGCTGGCATACGAACTACTAACGAATTTCGTTAGTAATTAAGTTACATTATAGAAATTTTTGGAAAATTTTTTGTAAGTCTTTCTTTTACTAAGCAACCCCCCATTTGATTTTAGAATCGCCATTTTTGGGTTCGAAACCATGCCTAATAAACAAACATATAAATGAAGAGAGGCAAATCTGGCCACCAGGGGGAGCTGACGCACTCCTCATCTCTCAGTGTTTTCCAGTGTCCCTCGTTGTTCCTTCCGCATTCCTGAAGTTCTTTAATGGCCTCATAATTCAGTCAAAATTTGCCTCCCCACTTAATGTGGTACCTTTATCTCCTACTTGGCAGATGCAACTGTCTTTTGGGCTGCAAAGGTCGGCAGCAGGCTACACTCAAGGTCGAGCACACACCTCGACCCGGGCAGGCCTTGAACTCATGACCTACTGGTCAGAGAGATCTTATGCAGCTGACACTTAGCCAGCTGCGCCACATTCCCGGTGCTGAATGGGATGGGCCGGAGATGTCACTGCCTTGGTCTTTTCATTATTTGCTGCTATTTCCCAGCGGATGTCTGGTGATGCAATACCGGCTAAACAGTGTAATTTCTCCAGTGGCGTAGGGCACAGACATTCTGTGATAATGGGGCAAATCTCATTAAGAGCCACATCCACTGTTTGAGTGTGGTGAGATATGTTCCACAGAGGGCATGCATACTCAGCAGCAGAGTAGCCAAGCGCAAGGACAGATGTCTTCCCTGTGGCTGGTTATGATCCTCAGGTTGTGCCAGTCAGCTTTCGTATGATATTGTTTCTAGCACCCACTTTTTGCTTGTTATTTAAGCAGAAGCGACCAAAAGTTCAACACAGATAATGTGGATTATCTACTTTGATAATCTGGATTATATGGCAAAGTAGAAGAGTCTACAGAAGAGTCTGAGAGTCTACCGTAGTACTACTAACTACTACTATTGCCAATATCCAGTAACCTGGGAGGGCAAAAGGAATGGAGAGAATGGGTACAATGATTGATATATCTATCATCTAAACCTAGGGCATGATTTTCCAGAGGTTCTTTAAATAAATCCTTTTTTTTTGCTCTTATGATTTTACTGGAGGAAGGATGAGAAACCAAGTGCTTAGGACAGAGTTCATTGCTGGTTTTTGTTTATTGTAACTCCCTTTATTTGACTTTAAATGTCTTTAATCTAAACCCTAGTCATATGGAGCATATCTACACTGATATTATAATGCAGTTTGGAACTACTTTAGAAGGAACCAGTCTCACTTTAGGGGTAATACCTGATTTGAGGCCAGGTAGGTGATTACATTCACCATGGAACCTGGCCTCAAATTGCTCAGTGGGTTTTCCATTTCCGGGAGAGATATGCCTTAGCGCCCTGGAGAAATGCAAGTGAAAAATAAAAGGAAAAGTGACAGGTAGGAGTGGAGATGATCAATTACTCCTTCCAGGAGGCAAATTAGCCTCCTGCTGCCCAGCCATACCCTTGGGGTACTTGTCAGCAGCCACTGTTCTGGGGCCTATGATGCACTACAGCAGGGACAGCTGTCTACAATGCTCTTCACATTTTGCAGAGCCAATTTCACCCTGGATCTGTGAAACACCGGCATTTTCTGCAACATATTATTTGGCTAAACTTGGACTTTTCTGAAATTTTTTAAAATGTGCTGTATGGCTTTGAATGCATTTTGTGGTGCATATTGGTGGCCACCACATTTCCGAGTTATCTCAGGGTCACGTTATCTTCTGTGTAGACGGGGGCATAGTTGTTTCACATGTAGCATAGGGCAGTGTTTCCCAACCAGTGTGCCGTGGCACACTAGTGTGCCATGAGCGATCATCAGGTGTGCCATGGGAAATTGGAACCACCAATACCCTTTCTTCCCCCTCCTGCCCACGGTGCTCTCTGGGTGTAGGTGAACTACAACTTCCAAACTCAAGGCCAATTCGCAAGCAAACCCTTTCAGTACTTTCTGTTGGTAATGAGAGTTAAATATGCCAAGCTTGGTTCAATTCCATTGTTGCAAGAGTTCAGGATGATCTTTGATTGTGTGTTAACTATAAATCCCAGAAACTGTAACTCCTAAATGTCAAGGTCTATTTTCCCCAAACTCCACCTGTGTTCACATTTGGGCATATTGAGTATTCATGCCAAGTTTGGTCCTGATCCAACATTGTTTGAGTCCACAGTGCTCTCTGGATATAGGTGAACTACAACTCCAAAACCCAAGGTCAATGCACACCACAACCACTCTTTGTTATGGGAGTTCTGTGTGGGATGTTTGTGTCTTTCTGCCATTCCTGCCAGGATATCTATGTTGTGTTCATCAAAACAGGCCCAGGTTTCACACTGAGTGTATAAATACATTTAAAAACATATTAACTATATGTATTACTGTGTTAGAGTGTCATTTTGTGTCATTTTGGTTGGTGGTGTGCCCCAGGATTTTGTAAATGTAAAAAATGTGCCGCTGCTCAAAAAAGGTTGAAAAACACTGGAATAGGGAGAGAAATATATCAGTCAATCTGGATACAGCAATTGGAGGGCTGGAGCTGAAATGGAGAGTATTTGCCTTTTCTTTGATTTTTCAGAATTTCAAACTGGAAATTCAATTCAGTTGAGACTGTAGTCCTTCATTCAAAGAAAACAGTGGAACAGGAAATGAAGGATGTAGATCTAGTATATTTAGCTCTTCATACATAAAAGTAGGGTTATAATTTATAATATTGGTAACAGGGATATAATATTTTCTCCACATTCTTCTGAGCTCTTTATTTAATTCATTCCTTTTCTCCACAAAACCAGCTTTTTTCTAGGTATTCATTTTCCTTCTTGTGCATATGTGCATGCAATTGTTCTCTTATTCCTTAAACTGACTTTTAAAAGTTTTCTGTACCTCACATTCTATGTATTTGACAGGTGATGATTTCCTTATGCATATATTTATTTATTCCTTACACAATCTTATTCCAATATTTTTCTGGCAGTGTGAAATATCTTTATAATTCCCTTTTGTCATTATATCTTGTGTTTATCTTGCGTTCCTCCCTTTCCCCCTAAAACTGAATATGTTTTAGTTTTATATTTTTTTACTTGGCTCATAGTTTTTTCTCTTTGTTTTTTAATGTACACATTAGGCATGAGAAAAAAGTTATGAAAATGAAAAGAAATCGGAAGGGATTCGTATGTATGGGACTTTCAAGTTTATACGGATCGCAAGGCCAATCCCGGAAGTGGACTTTCTTTTGCACTCCCTGGGCCCAAAATTTCGTTAGATTATTAAATATTTCAGATGCCCACCCAACAGGAAAATTTCCCCCTCCAAAATAGCTTTGCAGACATAACTCACAGTCAAATCGGGGCCTTTCCATGCTTGAAGCCTAATTAGAGTGAAAGGCCTCCTCCAGGAAGTGAAAAAGGAGCTGGAAACCATAGAGAGATCCAGATCGGGACTCCTAGAGGGCTGGAGGACTGACGAAAAACAGCGATTTAACCACCCAGGAAGGGGGTTTAGATAGAATGACAGAGTAGAAGGACATAAGAACTGCTGAGAGAAGGGCAGCAGGAGTGAAAAGAGCACGGAGAGGAGAAGGAAGAGTTCAGAATCAAGAAAAGCCATAGAGTTCAAATGGAGGTCCTAGACTGCTATGGTAAAACTGAATGGGAAAAAGCTGGAGTGAGGAGAACTCTACAGATTAGCAAGGCCTGCACCAGAGGTATTTAATAGTATTAATAATAATATATTAATGCATTATATCTCCCTGCAAGGAAACCAAGGGAAATGTTGCCCCTTGATTTGCCTGTGCTTAAAACAGTGTCAGTCCTGTTTCCCTGCTTTGCCTACTTTAGAACTACTAACGAATTTCGTTAGTAATTACGTTAAATTTTAGAAAATGTTTGGAATTTTTTTGTAAGTCTTTCTATTACTAATCAAAAAATCCCCCATTAGATTTTCGATTCCCTATTTTTGGGTTCGAAACCATGCCTAGTACACATATGTGCTTTGCATCGTCATCCTAAATAGTTTCACCTAAACTCCTCTATGAATTTTCCTTTCAGTTTTTAGTTGTTTCCATTGGTATTCAAATTTCATTTTTTGTTACTTCTTAAGTACATGTGCCCTGCTATTGACCAGTTTTGTGTGTATCTATGTAGATATTATTAGACCAATTATTAGCATGAATTTTTCACAACATATCTCCTAAATGACAAAAAAAACAAATATTTGCTCTCACTCAGCAAGGATAAAAGTTTTAATGTTCCTTATCCTTCTCTGAGAACAAGATAATTTTTTTAAAATCTCTACCTGATGCTGAAACAAGAAGAAAGTACAGTATGTTGATGAGGTTAGAGGATTGTCAACATGCAAAGACCATTTTCAAGGCAGGAGCAGAAGTCTGGATGTCATTTGTCCTGACATCCTTTCTGAAATTTAGCCAAGATTTTCTGTTTCCATAAAATAATAGAATAGAATAGATGTCGTAATACAGAGACCAAAGAAGCCAAGCCCAAGGGTAAAAAGGGATAACAAAAGTTTATTTGAATAATAAATGGAAAAAGGACTAACAATAATGTAGCCAACTCGGCTCAAAAACCCTCAAAAATCCCAGGAAACCCCCCCACAAAATAATGCAGCAAAAATCCCAAAACAAACACAAGACATCTGTCTGTGAAGTCCGATGTGGGAAGATCCAGAAGAGTAGTCGAAAAGCCAATCCGAGGGTCAAGGACAGGAGAATGACGGATTAAAGGAGGAGGCAGCCAAAGGTAATAAGGAGGTAGACTTAGCGGAGACCAAGTCCCGCCACAGGAATACACAGCAGGCAAGAGTAACTGGAACCAGGAACAAGGCACACGATATCAGGAGCTGTTGCACCGTAGACCTGAAGGCCCCTCAGTAAACCACTTGAAACCGGCAACGTTTAAATGCTTTATTTAGAATAAGTAGTTATAGTAAAGAGGCTAGGAATATAGTCTAGTGATGCTTTCAAGCAGCAACAGATAGCAGCAAATTGTCCAAAAGAAGCAAGGCTGTAGTCCTTTGGCAAACAGGAACAAAAGTAAAGAGAACCTTCTTGCCCCAACGGGCTAATCCAGGAAAGGGTCTTGGCACAAGGCTTGGCAAACAAAGTTCAAGGCAGGCCCACTGGCCAGGCAAGGTTCCGTGAAGACTTGGCTTGGAAAACTGAACGTTGGCGAAATATTGCAACCATCTCTGAGACCTAGCTTAAATAGGTCCCACAGACTTTGAAGTTGCGACGCACTGGGACGTCGAAACTAGTTCTCATAACAGTTCTACAGCTAGGCCTTCTCAGGCCTTTTGCATGGGAATGGAATGCGATTCCAATTAGCAGTAGCACCTGGGCAAATGGGAGTGAACCCATCTCCGCTTATCGGCCCAAGATGGAGCTGAGAGCCTCTTGTCCTTGAACGGGAAATTAACTGGGAGTCTGCAAAGGTTGCCTGGTAACGGCTTGCTTTCTAGCCTGGCAGGCCTGGCTGAAATAACATGGCTTCGGTCTGGCTTGACCAAGGAATCAGGTTGGGGACCATGCTGGGGTGTGACAGGAGCACAGGAATATCAGACACAAGAATCTGTAGCACAGCAGTTCTCGTTCGTGCCTGGGGGGCAGGGAACAGGACCGGGGGTCCCATTGGCATTAGGGCCTGCAGCAGCAGAGATAGATTCTGAAGAGGATTTGGAAGGGTTAGCTGAAGGAGAGTTTCCCATCACTGGGCCTCTTTCTCCCACTGAAAGCTTGGCTTGGGATGAAGGTTGGCCTGACCCTTACGACGAGATAGATCACCAGGTGCAAATGGAAAGCAGTGATAGCGAATCGTATGAACGGCTGGGAGGGAGAGGTTCACAGGATCTTCTGAGTGAAAACATGGAAGAGAGCGGTTGGGAAGAATCTAGGGAGGAGAGCTCTCACGGAGATAGGGAAGCAGATGTTGGGAGGCAAAGCCGTACTTTCGATAGGAGATGGGACATCGAGACCAGCAGGAGGGGCTGGTACCATAGCCTAGACAGGCCGAGGTCCGACAACAGAGATTGGAGACGACGAAGCCTAGATCGTCGGGGACCTCGGCCGAAAGATTAAGTATAGGAGCCGTGGGAACGGGTCCTCAGTACTTCGGCCACGTCTCATCTGAGCAGACGTGTAGCGAAGCTCGACCACTGAGCCAAGCCGGGCTAGTGGCCTACTCGAGCCTTGTTTTGTATCCTTGCAACCTTGCTTTGTTCCTTGATCCGCTTTGCTGAGCGGAGCCTTGCCAAGCCTTTGGAAACTTACCAAGTATTTGGGACTATTGCATCTTTTGCCTTTGGAATTGCTTTTGCTATTTTATGGACAATTTACCTTTTGAACTGTTTCTATATATTCAATAAAGTAGTTAGCCTTCAGCTCATCTCTGTGTGTGTGATTAAGGGGCCGGCCGAGTCCTTGCATCGTGACAGAATCAGATATCAACTCTTTGACCGCCGCAAATGCAGCCCCATTAGCCCATTTCTTTTATAGCCCTTTACACATCAGATTCGTTTGAAGACCCATCCTGTTCATGAACAGCAGCTGCTTCATTTCCTGCAGCTGCTGGACCGTGTGCAGTCCTCCAATTTTCCCAAAGATCTTGGAAGCTTAAAGTGTCCCACTCTGCTTCTGAATGTTCAGAAGGCCAATCCTGATTGCTATCAAAGCCCAGAAAGGTACTATTACCAGAATCTTCATTACATACATCTCTTACTTCCTGAACCAATGTCCAGTCTAATTTGGCATCACTCTCTTCTGACTGCCTTTCTTCATTCCCAGAGATACCTTCAAAGGTTTCTGAATCAGAAGGAGCTCTAAGTATTTGCTGGATCTTTCTTCTCTGTTCCATCCCTTCAAGACTGGAATCACTAACAGCCCTTTTAATCCCAGCTGCAGGGGCTTGATTATACAGAGCATTGCCCAAATCCATACTACTGTTTGAAGCTATTGACCCAGCGTCTTCCCCAATGTTAATGGCAGTAGCAGCCGAAGGCTCAATTACAACAATAGAATAGAATAGAATAACTTTATTGTTATTGTATATCATAGAAAGAAATTAAATGCCACCCCAAATCACATGATAGATGTACAAATTACAAAACAAAGCACCCATTATTTCACATTCTAATTGCTATTTCACAACCCCTAATACTACATCAGTATGAAATCAATATAGTCTATCTTTCAGCCTATTTCTCCTTGTTTTTATCATCCAATGCTGTCTTCTAGAAGGTAATAAATTAAAAAAAATATCGGGGGTGAGATGGATCCTTAAGAATATTTTGAGTTTTCTGAAAGCAACAGGAATTATACAGTTCTTGCAACGAGGGGAGAGGGAAACCAATAATTCTCTGGGCAGTAGTGATAACTCTTCTCAGTCAGATGACCCTCTAGGTCAGACATCAGGGTAGTGGTGGGAATTTTGTGGTATTCTAGATACAGTTGAATCCAGTCTGTGACATTTTTCACCATATGGCTAGGGCTGCTGGGGTCTGAAGCTCAATAACTTCCTGAGGCCCACGTGATTCTAATTCATCATGGAGGTCAAGAGATAGGGGATCCTAGAGCAGCTATTTGGAACTTTTGGCCTTGATACCAATCATGAACCACAGAAGTGGCTCCAGAGGTAGTTAGAATGCGAAGGAACTCCATCCAGTCCAACAGCCCAAGCAGTTGATGCCTAAGCAATATCTACCAACAAGGGTATTTTAACATGCATACTTCTGGGAGTAATTTAGGACCTCGTAATCAAGTACAAAGAACCGCTTTATACATTTATTCCCCGTCTATTTAGAAAGAATGATATGAGGACTGTCTTCTGTAGAATTTGGGGCCATACCTTGATAAGAAAGTTGAAATACTCATCTTCCAGCTGAATGAATATACCAACACAGAAGCTACACTCTTTCTCCCCCTTCCTGCGTCATTCCATTTTCTTTCATTTGAAATTTCTATTATGTATTTTCACCTCTCAAAAGGGTCTCTGTTTTATTGTTTCTGTTTTATTGTCTGGCAAGCTAGTGCCTGAGAACTGAATGATTCTTGATCTGAGTAAGCCCATCTGCCTGAACAATAAAGGCATTCATCAACCGAATCATAGTGTATACTTAAAAGCAATCACAGTCTGTTTATTCTATACAAGGTAATGGGACCAGAGTTCAACTGAGAATTTGGACAATTTGAATTAACAGGAAACCAAGAATCTAACAAAAGACAGAAGGGTTAAATCAGATGATTTCAATGTAGTAGCTGCCACCCGAAATGCTATTCCTCTTATTTTTGTTATGATAAACGGCATTGAAACAGAAATGTGGTAATGATAAGCGTCTGTATTTTCCATTACTAACAACAATAATAAACTCAGTGGGGACATTTGTAATGATGCTTGGAAAAAACTTGCAATTTAATAAAAAGAAAAGAAGACTACAGAAATATGTGGAGCTAACACAAAAGATGAGTTCACATAAAGTGAAGAAATAACTTCCATCTCAAGTAGATTTCAATCACATAATTTTGTTCAACCAACAGAAACTCTTAAAAACTCAGCAATTAATGAATGAAAATAGTCAAGAAAATTCAGTTGTATTATTGTGGGGCATCTAACAAGGTATCTAAGGCGCCCAACAGCTTGCCTAGGGGCAAAAGCCCCAATGGTGAATAGTCCAACAGCAGACTCAGCTAATGTGTGAGGTTGTCAGATGAAGAGTGTGTTGTGTTGAGTACTGTCCATTTCTTGGTTCAGCCCAAGCAAGTACCTGTCTCTGATGACATCCGTCGCCAGCTAGACAAAGGAGGATCGGTACTGCTGGTGTTGCTTGACCTCACCGCAGCTTTCGATACAGTAGACCACGATCTACTGATCCAACGATTAGCTGCTATTGGAATTCAAGGATCAGCAATAACATGGTACAACTCATTCTTGCGAGGGCGTAGCCAACGAGTGGAGTGGCTGGGCCAAGTATCTGAGAAATCCCCTCTCGACTGTGGACTGCCCCAAGGCGCTATTCTATCGCCAATGCTGCTTGACGTCTATGTTCGACCTCTCGCCAAGCTAGTCCAGAGATTTGGATGAGAATGTTTCCCATACTCTGATGACACCCAGCTTCTTCTAAAACTAGAACCTGGAACAACTTCAGTACCGGATAACTTCACCCGGTGTCTTGGAGCAGTGACAAGATGGCTACATGTCCATAAATTGAAAGTAAATCCAGCAAAAACTGAAATCTTGTGGCCTGGCCACCCATCAGAATTGGTTGGTCTATTACCATCTTTTGAAGGGGAACCATTAGCCCCACCCCCCACTGTGAAGAGTCTCAGTGTTTTCCTGGACTCCAAAATGACGATGGAAGCCCAGATTGCCTCCACTAGTCAAAGGGCCTTCTTTCATCTACGCCAAGTGAGGCAGTTGGTGCCTTATTTACCAACAGAGGCGCTGGCTACGGTAATCCATGCCATGGTTACGTCAAGGCTGGATTACTGCAATGCTTTGTATGTGGGCTTACCTCAAGCAGCAATTAGCAAGATCCAAATTGTGCAAAATGCAGCTGCTAGACTCCTCACAAAAACATCAATGAGGTGCCATATAATGCCGTCTCTGCAGGGCTTGCATTGGCTGCTGGTTGAACACAGAGTCCTCTATAAGACTCTGGTCCTAGCATTCAAGGCCTTTCGAGGTCAGGGTCCTTCATATCTAAGAGACCGTTTAATGCCACTCCACCACCAGAGACTGCCACGGTCAGCTCATGAGAATCTCCTCTATGTCCCTGGCCCTAGAGAGGTCCCTTTGGAGTCCACAAGACAGAGATCCTTCTCAATCACAGCCCCAATCTTGTGGAACTCCCTGCCTACCGCCAGACCAAAGAGCCACTCCTGATCTACGTACATTTTTAGGGGCACTCAAGACCTGGCTCTTCAGAAGAACCTATGATTGTTAGTAACAAGCGGTGACTCTGTAATCTGTTTATTTTAAATGTGTAAGTCACCCAGAGCATCTTTGGTGGAGGGCGACTCATAAGAAATAAAGTTAGTTAGTTAGTAGTAGTTCTTGGAAGGTTGGGTGGAGTTTGGGAAGGAACCTACAGATGGTGAGGTTTAAGTGAAAGAAGAGGCAAGTGCAGATGGTGGGGGTGATGCAAGAAGACAGACAAGAAGGGAAAATGGCAGAATGCCAGGAAGATTTGTTTTCTGCTGAGAAATGACCATCCCCAAGGACTGAAGAAAGTGAAATGATGTAGTGTAGAGGCTTGACCGTGGGAAAACTAGCAAGCTCACTTAAAGTAGAAGTCAATGACCTGTCATAACAAGTGTGTGTGTGTGTGTGTGTGTGTGTGTGTGTGTAAGATTAGTAGGAAGCTAGGCTGTTAAAGTATAGATACTAGGGATTTAACTCCCTATTAAACTTGTTCAGTAATAGGTATACCTCAGGAAAGAGCAACAGGACAAAACACGGAGCTACTGTAAAGGAAAGATCCTTTACAGTAATAGTCAAGGACAATCAACATGAAAGGGGACAAACTGAATTCTACAGAGGTGAGTTATAGTTACATGAATTTACCAGGAGCCCCAGTGGCGCAATGGGTTAAACCCTTATGCCAGCAGGACTGCTGACCGTCAATTCCTTCAACCCTAGGAGACACTCCTTTGTGATGCTACTGACTTTTGAATTCATGAATGACTTCTAGTAAAAATACCAGAACAATTTGCTTTGATACAATACCAAGGAGGAGCGCCCCGAAGCGGGAACGCCCTGAGGAAGCGTGCTTGCCACGCGAAACGGCCATACCGTGGTGTCTGTACACCGACAGCCGTAGGCGTGTTTCCAGCTACCACAGTTATTAGGCAGACAATTTGAAACATTTCACAAAACATCAAATCTCAGGATTCCATAATATGGAAACATGGAAGTAATAGTGGTATCAAAACACAGAAATTGTAATCTGAAACAGTCCCTAGAAAGGGAATGTTAAGTATTGACTGACAATAGTTTCAATATCATTTTACATGTCCAGTGTCATGGGGCTTTGTCGTTGCCTTGGTTAGAAGAAGAGAAAGGCCCAGAGGAAGTGCTTTTCTTTGGTGGTGCTTAATTATATTGATCAGGATAAGAAATCCCACGATACACTGAAAGATGAAAATGGAGATAAAGTTCAACAAGAAACAGATTTATTAAAATCACATCTTCTTTCTTGATTTCTGCTTATATTTCAGTGTGTTTTATAACAGTGTTTCCCAACCTTTTTTGATCCGCGGCACATTTTTTACATTTACAAAATCCTGGGGCACACCACCAACCAAAATGACACTCTAACACTCTAATACATATAGTTAATATGTTTTTAAATGTATTTATACACTCAGTGTGAAACCTGGCCCTGTTTCGATGAACACAACAAAGATATCCTGGCAGGAATGGCAGAAAGACACACACAAAGGTCTTGCTCAACAACTGTCAGTCATGGGAAAACTTCGGCCCTCTGAGTGCTTTGGACTTCAACTCCCACCATTCCGAACAGCCTGAGGCCCTTTCCTGCTTAAGTGGCTGAAGGGGGGGAAAGGAAAAGAGCCTGAGGCTGCTAGGAATGGTGGGAGTTGGAGTCCAAAACACCTGGAAGGTCCAGGTTTGCCCATGCCAGCTTTTGATTCCATCACCACATCTATCTGCAGCTTCTGGTAGTTTGAAAATATGTGATTATAAGGGTTGGTTTAGAATCCTAAAATCGGGATTCTAAAATCAAATGGGGGGGGGGATTTTTTTTTGATTAGTATATCAAAGACTTACAAAAAAAATTCCAAAAAGTGCTAAAATGTAACTTAAGTACTAACGAAATTCTAAAGTGGTTCTAAAGTAGGAAAAGCAGGGAAACAGTTAAAAATCAAGGGGGAACATTCCCCTTCACCTCTGCAGTGCAATTAAGTGGAGCTGTAATGTATAACATAAATATAAGAGGTAGTAGCTACTAGCTACTAGCTCTCAGGACAATTGTGAAAGTGAAGTACGATTCTCCCCCCCCCCCTTATTATTTCCCCTTTCCCTCCTTTCTTCCTTCTCTACCCTCTTCTTTCATTCCTTCCTTTGCTCTTTGGTTCCCCATCCCTTCTTTTCTCTTCTTCACCCCTCTTTCCCCCCCCCCCCCCGCGCTCGCCGGTGCCCTCGCTCACCCATGGATCGAGGCTAGAGAGAGGCAGAGAGGCGCGCGGGGCCCCTTTCCAGCTAAAATATAAGCTAACCCAAGCCTGGGTCGGCTTATATTTTAGCTGGAAAGGGGCCCTGTAGCGCCCTCTGCTTCTCTCTAGCCTGATCGAGGCTAGAGAGAAGCAGAGGGGCGCGGGCCCCTTTCCAGCTGAAAATATAAGCCGACCCAAGCCTGGGTCGGCTTATATTTTAGCTGGAAAAGGGCCATCGCTCCCCCTCGCTCTCTCTAGCCTCGATCCATGAAGGCAGAGCAACAGGGAAGAGAAGGAGAAGGAGGGGAAGCCTGGAGGACTACAGTTTCAGAATGCATTGCCTAGCAGCAGCGTCACTTCCAGTTCCCCATAGAAATGCGGGGAAAAGAAGAAGCTTAATGAAGGCGGGAAGGAAATGAGCGGGAGAAGACAAGACAGGGAGAAGTGAGTAGTACTACAATAATTAATTCATTAATACTTAAGAATTTCTTACGAACTTAACGCCTATAGTTGAGCTGAAGGACCGTAAAAGAAAGTCTACTTCCTGGTTCGTGGCAGCGATCCGTAAAACCTCAAAAGTCCCATTTCATACGAATCTCTTACGAATCCTTTTAATTTCCGTTTCATTTTTCTCATGCCTAGTGATTATCTACGTGGTTTTCTACCTTGTCGCTATGATTATGGTGCTACTTCTTTAAACTGTCCGCAAACTGACTGTGTTATTGTGCGGATCCCGGAACTGACATTGGATAACATCGTGAGGATACACGTTGTTTTTTGCACTCACGTCCATGATTTCATCAAATATCACGAGTTTTCCGTAGAGGAGCGCTCCGTGAACTCGCTACTTCCTGGTTCGCGACTCCTCCGCTCTCTGTGGCGACCACGCCAAACTACCTTATGTAAGACTTTTTATTTTTTCCAGCAGGATTGGGTACTTTGAATGTGTTTTTTTGCGTATGATTATGTATGATTAATTGTGCATTTTGTACTGTGCCGTAGCAACGTTCCTTTAATAAGTAAGGGTATTGGAGGTTCCAATTTCCCACGGCACACCTGATCTCTCATGGCACACTAGTGTGCCCCGGCACACTGGTTGGGAAACACCGTTTTATAACATCAGACCACGTCAATATATATACTTTGAGAATGTGAGAACCTGGGGACCATTAAATTCTCCACATGCTACCCATGAATCATAATTGCAGCAACACCTGCTGTAGAGGAAGTTTGTGCTGATGCATGATGAAAACGAGATGTTAATAGCCTCACAATGTCTTACACACTCCACGCTTCTTATATGTGGCAGAAGTAGTTAATATCTGCTGAATGACAGGAAGGGCTTTGCAAGGAAATACGCTGGTTCAGAAATTTTTATGTGAGTCTAGAGAACTATCATTTGTGTTAATATGAAATATATTACACTGATATTAAATTAATTTGGAGGAGATAAATCTTAGTGCCACTTGTATATGTTCATTGTTGTGTGCCTTCAAGTTCATTTGTGACTTATGGTTACCTAAGGCAACTCTAACCCTGGGATTTCCTGGCAAGTTCTGTTCGGAGGGGGTTTGTCATTGCAAGTCCAAATTATTCAATATAGTCCAAAACTCTGTATTCAATATGAATCCCAAATTATAAAGTTCAATATTCATTCAATGGGTATACAGTGCAAATGTTCCAAATGAAATGAGGATCGAAAACAATCTTCAGGATATGGTGTTACCACAGTCCAAAATCAAATTATTCCGTATAATCCGGTATGGCAGGAGGTGGCAACACTCTTTTACATCCCTGAATATTGAACTTTATAATTTGGGATTCATATTGAATACAGAGTTTTGGACTATATTGAATAATTTGGACTTTCATTGCCTACTTGCGGTAATCCCACTTGGGAAAAGATTTATAGCAGATTTACTAATTGTCTATTCAAAAGGACCCTGTGTCCTGATTGTTTGTATATGAACATGATGCACTCCCCCTTATTCTTTATTACGGGGTTTGTCATTGCCCTCCTCGGAGCCTGAGGAAGTGTGATTTGCCCAAGGTCAATGAGCAGGTTTCCACATTAAAGTGAGCATTCAAGTCCTGGTCCGCAGGAGTTATGGTTCCAACACTGGTTCCTTGCACACATGTGAGTTTTTACTAGTGAAATCTTGAATGCAGCTGACAAAACTAAAAAAACCAAACAAACAAACCCATAGATAGTTTGTTTATTTATTGTGAATGGAACCTGTCAGTCAACATCTTCTCTCTGAAGACCAAGTGCATATTTGCTCAAATCTATTTCACTTTTCTCTACTCAATTCTTAAGCAAACAGAGGCTGTAGTGTGGTTTGCATGAAGCAAACATTAAACAAATAAACAAAGACATGAAAAATAAGATGTTACAAATAAATAAACATGTTTGCTTAAAGCAGGTGGCAATCCTACTTGCCTTGGTATAGTACAGACACTTACACAAAGTATGTCATGCTGAGGTATTTATCACTGCTTGGACCTACCTTAGAGTTGTGCTAACCATTATTTATTTATTTATTTCAACTTCTATACCGCTCCTTCCCGCAGGCTCAGGGCGGTTTACAACGCCCAGCAATAGCATAAAAACATCACAATTGATTACAAATAACATATTACAGAGTTAAAATTTGAAAAAGTGTTACAAGGAGCCGCTCAAATTGAATGCCTGCCAGAAGAGGGTGGTTTTACAAGCCCTCCGGAAGGAAGAGAGCTCTCTAATTCAATGTTTCCCAACCTTTTTTGAGCCGCGGCACATTTTTTACATTGACAAAATCCTGGGGCACACCACCAACCAAAATGACACAAAATGACACTCTAACACAGTAATACATATAGTTAATATGTTTTGAAATGTATTTATACACTCAGTGTGAAACCTGGGCCTGTTTCGATGAACACAACATAGATATCCTGGCAGGAATGACAGAAAGACACACACGAAGCTCTTGCTCAACAGCTGGGAGTTATAGTTCACCCGCAATCAAAGAGCATTCTGAACTCCACCAGTGATGGAATGGAATCAAACTTCCCACACAGAACTACCATAACCAAGAGAAAATACTATAAGAGTCTGGTTGGCATTGACCTTGAGTTTTGGAGTTGCAGTTCTTCTATATTCAGAGAGCACTGCGAAGGGGAGGGAGAAAGACGTGGGAGGAAGACGTCTTCCTCCCTCCCCCTCTCGCAGAAGCGGCAGCGTGAGCAAAGCAAGGCAAAGCAAGCAGAGCGAGGCTGGGAAGAAGGGAGCCCGAGTGGAGAAGAAAAACTGTTCGGCAGGAGAGGGGAGAAAGGGTATTGGAGGTTCCAATTTCCCACGGCACACCTGATGATCATTCACGGCACACTGGTTGGGAAACACTGCTCTAATTGATCGAACATTGGTAGGCAAGGCATTCCAGAGTGTCGGTGCTATGACAGAGAAGGCTCTTAGTCTCCTGGAGGACAGATGGTATGTCCAAACAGTAGGAACTTCAAGGAGATTTTGCTCTTCTGATCGAAGTGATCTTTTGGGGAACATATGGAGAAATTCCGGCCCTCAGGTACACTGGCCCTAGACCATACAAGGCCTTAAAGGTTAAAACCAGCACCTTGAATATGATCCAGTACTCCACAGGTAGCCAGTGCAGTTGCTGCAAGATTGGAGTGATCCGACACCTTGCCGGCATCCCGGCAAGAAGTCGTGCAGCCGCGTTCTGCACCAGCTTGAGTTTCCAGATCACAGTCAAGGGAAGGCCAATGTAAAGGGTGTTACAGTAATCTAATCTTGAAATGACTGTCACTTGGATCACCGTAGCGAGATCTCCCCAAGATAGGTAAAGTGTCAGCCACCTAGCCTGCCGTAGATGGAAAATGTGGTCTTGCTGACAGCAGTTTTTTCAGGGAGGGAATTAAAAGAATTAAAACAGATAGAGATAAACAAGGAGGATGTTCTCATATGCCTTACTAAACTAAATGTCAATAAATCACCAGGTCCAGACGGCATCCACCCCAGAGTTCTTAAGGAACTCAAGTGTGAAATTGCTGAACTTCTAGCTAAGATATATAACCTTTCTCTAAGATCAGGCACTGTACCCGAGGACTGGAGGGAGGCAAATGTAACACCGATCTTCAAGAAAGGATCCAGAGGTGATCCAGGAAATTATAGACCAGTCAGTTTAACCTCAGTTCCAGGCAAAATGATGGAAACCATTATTAAAGAAAAAATTACTAGGCACATAGAAGAACAGGCATTGCTGAAAGAAAATCAACATGGTTTCTGCAAAGGCAAATCATGTCTTACTAACTTGTTAGAATTCTTTGAGGGTGTAAATAAACACATAGATAAAGGGGACCCAATTGATATTGTTTACCTTGACTTTCAAAGGCTTTTGACAAAGTCCCTCACCAAAGGCTCCTAAATAAGCTCTTCAGCCATGGAATCAGGGGACAGGTCTTGTCCTGGATTGGAACCTGGCTAAACTGTAGGAAACAAAGGGTGGTAATAAACGGACATTTCTCTGGGTGGAAAAAGAGGTGAGAAGTGGCGTACCCCAAGGCTCAGTTTTGGGTCCGTTACTTTTAATTTATTCATTAATGATCTGGATGTAGGAGTGAATTCTGAGGTAGCAAAGTTTGCAGATGACACTAAATTGTTCAGGGTAGTTAAAAATGAAACTGATTGTAAAGAGCTCCAGAAAGATCTCTCGAAATTGAGTGAATGGGCAACAAAGTGGCAAATGCATTTTAACCTAAACAAGTGTAAAGTCATGCACATCGGGGCTAAGAACCCCAACTACACCTACCAATTGATGGGGTCAAAGCTTTCCGAGACAAACCAGGAAAGGGATCTTGGGGTTTTGGTGGACAGCTCAATGAAGATGTCAACCCAGTGCGCAGCAGCAGTGAAAAAAAGCAAATTCTATGCTTGGCATGATCAGGAAGGGAATCGAAAATAGGTCAGCAAACGTCCGATACCTCTCTACAAATCTATGGTAAGGCCACATTTGGAGTACTGTGTACAATTCTGGTCTCCGCACCTCAAGAAGGATATAACGGAACTGGAAAAGGTACAGAAAAGGGCAACAAGAATGATCCAAGGGATGGAGCGGCTCCCTTATGAAACCAGGTTGCAACGCCTTGGTCTTTTCAGCCTTGAAAGACGGCGTTTAAGAGGTGACTTGATCGAAGTGTATAAAATCATGCATGGGATAGAAAAGGTGAATAAAGAAAAATTATTTTCTTTGTCACAAAACACTAGGACTAGGGGGCACTCCCTGAAGCTCCAAGGTAGGAAAATTAGGACTAATAAAGGGAAATATTTCTTCACCCAGAGGGTCATTGGGTTATGGAACTCACTTCCAGAAGAGGTTGTGACAGCTGTCAGCCTGGACAGCTTCAAGGCAGGATTAGACAGATTCATGGATACCAAGTGTATCAGTAGTTACTGAAAAGGACATTCAAGTGCCACCTCGGAGTTGGTTGAGGTAGGCAGGATTTCCCTGGGTACTGGTTGTGGGGGTCGGGGGAGCAGGTCAGGGTTTTGCCCTCCCTTCTGCTCGAGATCCCCGTGTACAACTGGTGGGCCACTGTGTGATACAGAATGCTGGACTAGATGGGCTGAGGTCCGATTCAGCATGGCTCTTCTTATGTTCTTATGTTCTTAGAGACCTGGGCCTCCATTGTCAGCAACGGGTCTAATTGGACCCCCAGGCTTTTTACTGAAGACGACGTCCAGGGTAGGCAACTGGCACTCCCCTCCCTATTTTGGCAAGAGCTCAGAAAACATAATCTGGAAATGGTAAGATTTTGGGACATTGGTTGGAAGTTTAATCTAGAAATCATTTTCAGATGCGATTTCCAGAATTTCATCAAAATTTTCTGGTATTTGCAATAAGTGGGTGGTTTTTCATCCCAACAAATTTGGTGTTCCTGGATGCCCCTTTAGTTTTGTTTTTGGATCCTGAAAAATGTTTGCGTATGTGTGTGTGTGTGGGGGGTAGTATGCAAGGGCATGTGGTAACTATAACAAAATAAGGTATTAGGCCTCCAGGCTCCACTCTCGCCACTCCTAAAATCTATCTTGTTCCACTCGTCTAAAAAGTTGGAAAACATAATAAACCACTGAAATGGCTTCAGGCAAAATGAAAACTGCTTTCCATAGAGATTTTGCATTCAGAGCTTAGTAATGAGCATTAGTAATGAGATGCTGAACACATGTTTAAAGAGACAGGCCTAAATCACGTATGCACTCTTTGTCTCTATTTCTGCGCCTGATGTTTCACCTTTGTGCAGTTATATGCCTTCTTTTCTAGATTTATGTTGATGATTTGCAAGTCAAAAGGCATAAATGTCACACATTATCTATAGATGAATACCTAAAAAAACCTAAACAGAACCCTTGAGGAGCATTTTTATGCATGTTTACTGATGAACTATCTTTATGGTTGACCAGAGGAGCAGAATAGGTTATTAGTAGTGGATAGGGATTTCATCTAGGGAAATAAGAGACCAAACTATAGGAAATTAAATTAGTGTAAGAGAGAGCCCTGCATGATGGCATGCTTATTCATTCCTATGTTAAGTAGGCTGCAGAAAATGCAATACTGGTGGAAATATCTTTTTATAATGGGTACTAATAGTTCAGAAAGCAGGGGTGCATATGACCAGAATGCCAATTGTTTTCTATAGATTTATCCACAAAGGAAGTCATTTTAGTTCTTGCCTTACTAAACCTAACAGTATAGAAAATAATGCCAACTGGTTTCAAATGTCTCCTAACTTGTGGAACTACCTTTTAAGGGGACTATACTGAGGTACCTCTGCCACAGTAGCCAAGACCTTTTTATGAAGGTTGACTTTGAGCAATTGACTATCCAGTCAATTAGATCCGTGTTTCCCAACCAATGTGCTGCGGCACACTAGTGTGCCATAAGCGATCATCAGGTTGCCGTGGGAAATTGGAACCTCCAATACCCCTTTCTTCCCCCTCCTGCCGAACACTTTTTCTTCTCCACTCGGGCTCCCTTCTTCCCAGCCTCGCTCTGCTCACTTTGCTCACGCTGTCGCCATTTGGATCCGAGGGGGCAGCATGAGCATGTTCAAGAGGGGAGAGGGAGGGAGGAAGGCGTGGGGCGAGTCTGTGCACTAGCGCCCACACGAGTCATGTATTCCTCCCTCCCCCCTCCCCTCATGAAGAAGGGAGCCCAAGTGGAGAAGGAAAAGTAAGTGTTCGGCAGGAGGGGAAAGAAAGGGCGCGAAAAGGAAGAGGGAGGAAGAGGTCTCTGTCGAAAGCTGGCATGGGCAAACTTGGACCTTCCAGGTCTTTTGGACCCCAACTCCCACCATTCCTAGCAGCCTCAGGCCCTTTTCCTTCCCCCCCCTCAGCCACTTAAGCGGGAAAAGGCCTCAGGCTGTTACAAATGGTGGGAGTTGGAGTCCAAAGCACCCAGAGGGCCGGAGTTTTCCCATGCCTGTTTCAGGGACCTTAAAGTGGTGAGCCTCCTTCCAACATTGTGATTCTGGATAGAAAACAAACAACAACATAACATAACATTGTTTGAGTCCACAGTGCTCTCTGGGTGTAAGTGAACTACAGCAACTTCCAAACTCAAGGTCAATTCCCAAGCAAACCCTTTCAGGACTTTCTGCTGGTAATGAGAGTTCAATATGCCAAGTTTGGTTCAATTCCATTGTTGCAAGAGTTCAGGATGCTCTTTGATTGTGTGTTAACTATAATTCCCAGAAACTGTAACTCCCAAATGTCAAGGTCTATTTTCCCCAAACTCCATCTGTGTTCACATTTGGGCATATTGAGTATTCATGCCAAGTTTGGTCCTGATCCAACATTGTTTGAGTCCACAGTGCTCTCTGGATATAGGTGAACTACAACTCCAAAACTCAAGGTCAATGCCCACCAAACCCTTCCAGCATTTTCTGTTGGTCTATTTTGACATTCCTCCCTTTTTCAACCACATATCTGTGTGAGATGAGCTTCTCTAGCTTGACTGCGATAAAAACTACACAGAGAGAGAGACTGACAGCTGTTGAGCAAAACCTTCGTGTGTGTCTTTCTCCCATTCCTCCCAGGATATCTATGTTATGTTCATCGAAAGAGGCCCAGGTTTCACACTGTGTGTATAGATAAATTTAAAAACATATTAAATGTATGTATTACTGTGTTAGAGTGTCATTTTGTGTCATTTTGGTTGGTGGTGTGCCCCAGGATTTTGTAAATGTAAAAAATGTGCCACGGCTCAAAAAAGGTTGAAAAACACCGAATTAGCTAATCAACTGCTCAAGAAGGGAGCTTTTTTTTTTAAAAAAAAATCTTTATTCAAAATTTTCCAAAGATAAAAAGAAATGACATACAGTACATACCATAACATAGGGGATGGGGGGGGGATGTGGAGGGGAGGGGAAAGTGGGGTTAACACAATCAGAATGGTTGGGGGGAAGAGGGAAACAGAAGGGGGTTACATGGGGGGTGCTCCAGACCAGACATCGGGGAGAGGAGAGAGTTTGTATGGGATAAAATACAGCTTGTGCCTTTCTTCATTCATCATTTCATTTCTTTTTGTCTTAACCGTGCCTAAGAAAGAATATAGAACGGGGTAGCTATTAAACGACATTCCTAGAATAATACTTTTACACCTAGTATTTGCGTCATCTACTATTTGTCTGACTATAGATTCCAGCTCAATA
Organism: Anolis apletophallus; assembly: GCA_030556195.1. NCBI lineage: Eukaryota > Metazoa > Chordata > Lepidosauria > Squamata > Anolidae > Anolis > Anolis apletophallus. Next base: position 3,736,862 of record JARBWK010000009.1, read on the forward strand.
GAACCTCTATTTTATGTTCTGTTCTAAAATAATCTTTGACCTTTGTCCAGTCCATCTTTACCCTAGAGTTCTCATTGGCTGTCTTCAATGCCTCAGTGAGCCATTCCATTTGGATGGTTTCCATCACTTTATGTAGCCATTCCTCTACTGTTGGAGTTTTCGGTGATTTCCAATATTGGGCGTACAATATTTTAGCTGCTGTGGTTAAAACTATATAGATGCGCCTGTCCATGGCATTCATTTTTGGCTCTACTATACCTAACAGGAGCGATTCCGGCTTCCCCTCTAATGGTTGTTTAAGTACTTTACACACTTCTTTATTTATTGATTTCCAGAATTTCTCTGCTTTGGGGCATAACCACCATAAGTGGAAAAAAGTTCCATTTTTTTGCCCGCAATTCCAGCATTCGGTTTTGGTGTTCTTATAGATCTTAGCTAATTTTGCCGGTGACAGGTGCCACCTGTACATAATTTTTAACCAATTCTCTCTAAACTCATAGCACGTCGAAGAATTTATATTTTTTTCCCAAATAATTTTCCAGGTGTTCCAATTGATGTTGAAGCCAATATTCCTGGCCCACTTTTTCATATAGTCCACCGGTTTTTGTTCTATTTGGTTTATTATTCTATATATTTTACCAACCGAATTCTTTTTTTCTTTTTTTTAAATCCATCTTTATTAAGTTTTTAGAAACAAATATATAAAAAGCAAGTACAAAAGAAAAAGAATATAGTATAAAGTGTGAACACGGAAATAAAGTGGGAGCAGTACGTCCATTGAGACACCTGGTGGTTCAGTTTAACCACCCTGGTGTTTGAATTAAAGATGTAGTACAGAAACAGTTGTGCCCGAGTCGAAAAAAAATAGAGGTTTGACAACGTTTGGATCAAGCTAACATTCCGTTGTTAATGATTATCAAATGAATGGATTCCCTTTCCATTTTTCTGGTTTTCCAACCTATTCTTCCCCGACCTATAATTTTAACAGGCAGAAAAAGAAAGAAAAGAATTTTTACCATTCTTGATTCGTTTCATTTAGCTTTTTCTTATCATCCCTTAACCCTATGATTCATTTACATATCTAAGTCAACATTACATTCCCTTCTACAATACTCTTGAAGAAGAGACCAATTCCATTTAGTGGTAAACTTCGAATTGGTGTTTCTTTCCCTCATTGCTTCCGTTAGTTTTTCCATTGTGCTTATCTCGAGTAGTTTTTTCCTCCATGTCTCCTTTGAGGGGATAGTTTCTGATCTCCAATGGGAGGCAAGTAGTGTCCTAGCTGCCGTCATGGCAAGGAGGAAGATTCTTTTTTCGCTCTTGTCCCAGTCGTTCTCTATAATTCCTAGTAAAAATTTGTCCGGTTCCTTTTTGATTTTTTTCCCCAGTAATTTTTCCACTTCCCTATGCACCATGCTCCAATATTTCCTTGCCCTGGGACAGAGCCATATCATATGAAAGAATGTTCCATTCCTGCTATGACATAACCAACAGTTTGGTTTTGTTTTTTTATAAATTTTTGCCAATTTATCCGGGGTCAAATACCATCTATATATAGTTTTTATCCAATTTTCTCTGTACTTATAACATAATGAGATATTTACATTTCTTTTCCATATCAATTTCCAAGTGTTCAAATTTATTTTGTATCCTGTGTTCCTGGACCATTCTTTCATGTAGGCTTCTGTCCCTTCTTTTCCCTTTTTGAGTAGCATTTTATAGATTTTTGACATGAGTTTGGTCTCTTCTCCCATAATAATTTCCTCTAATTCGCTCTCCTTGTTTTCCCATCCCCTTTTCCCATCTTCCTTCATTCTTTCTCTTATTTGGAAGTATGGGAACCACCCCATTTCATATCCCTCCTCCCGGAGTTGATTTCTGGTCTTCACGGACCACTCCATTCCAGTTTTATTAAGAGGTCTTTCTATCTTATCCATGTGTCATTATCTAAATGTCTGATTTGAAATGCTTCATTTGGTGATGTCCATAGGGGATCCTATTGCTCCTTAAATCTTTTGTGTGTTTCCCAGACCTTCATCAGAGATTTTCTGATGAATGGTCATTAAGATTTCTATCCATTTTTGCCTTTCCATAATTTAGATATCCGTGAAGACCAAATTTCAGCCCATATCCCTCTAAAGTTTGAATCCTCTCCCCTTCTAATGTGCACCAATCTCTTAGCCATGATAGGCAGCTTGCCTCGTAGTATAACCTTAAGTTAGGTACTCCTAAACCCCCTCCTCCTTCGAGGCTTGTATTATTTTTAGTCTAATCCTGGGTTTTTTTTCCGCCCAGATGAATCTGGACAGGTCCTTGCTCCATTGGTTAAAGTAAGAGACTTTTGGGACCACCGGAATTGTTGTAAATAGAAACACCATCCTTGGGAGCACATTCATTTTTAGGGTGGCTATTCTCCCCAGGAGGGATAGATTGTGCCTAGACCATCTCATCAAATCTTTCCTGATTTCCTCCCACTTTGTCTTATAATTGTTTTTAAATATTTGTGAATTCTTCGGTGTTAATGTCACACCCAGGTATCTGACTTTATTTGTAACCTCCATCTCTGCTATGGTCTGTAGATCTTGTTTGTTTTTTTCTGTCATATTTTTGACTAAGATCTGAGTTTTGTTTTTATTTATCGAGAAGCCCGCCACTTTCCCAAATTCGTCGATTTTTTCTAGCCACTGCCGGATGGATTTCCTAGGCTCCTCTATTATCAATGCGAGGTCGTCCGCAAATGCCAGGCATTTTATTTTCTCTTTCTTAATTTTTATCCCTTTTAAGTCTTCATCTTTTCTAATATCCTCTAAGAGGATTTCTAAAGTTAATATAAATAGTAAGGAGAGAGCGGACATCCCTGTCGTACGCCTTTCTGTATTCTCACCCTTCCTGTTCTCCCTTGGTTTGTGATGAAATTGGCGTATTGGTCTTTGTAAATTGCCCGAAACGCGTTAATCATGTGGTAGCCGATGTCAAGTTCTTTTAGAAGTACCTCCGCAAAATCCCAATTGGTTTAATCAAATGCCTTTTCGGCGTCTACAAAAACTAAGGCCACCTCCCTATTTATGTTTTTGTCGTAATACTCGATTATGTCTAATATAGTTCTCATATTTGTCTTTAAATATCTATTTGGCAGGAATCCGTTTTGGTCCTCCTTTATCCATTTGTTTAGAAATAATTTCATTCTATCAGCAAGCACACTTGTGAACAATTTATAATCGGTATTTAATAGGGAGATCGGCCTATAGTTTGCCAGATTTTCCAAATTTTTCCCTGGTTTGCCTATTATGGTGACATTCGACTCCTTCCATGATTCAGGCGCTTCACCGTTCTCCATTACATTATTGAACATTTTTTCTAGTATCTCTACCACTTCTTCTTGGAATTCCTTATAATATTCCCCTATATATCCGTCTGGACCTGGTGCTTTCCCTGTCTTGATTTTCTTAATAGCTCTTATTATTTCTTCTTTCGTTATCTTTTGATTGAGGCCTTCCCTCTCTTCGTCTGTTATTTTTTGAATATTCCTTTTCCCTATATAGTTATGTATTGCTGTTTTATCTATTTCATCTTTTCTATATAATTTAGTATAATATTGCTCAACAGCCTTTCTGATTTCCTTATCTGTCATATATTCTTTATTATCTATCTTCAGTTTTGTTATGTAGTTTCTCTTCCTTTTTTCTTTTAGTTGCCACGCTAGTAGCTTCCCTGGTTTGTTTGCTGACTCAAATTTCTTTTGATTTAGAAATTTTAAACTCTTTTCTATATTTTCCAACTCATAGACCTCAAGTTGTTTCTGAGGATAATTTAATTCTTTTTTTTATTCCTCTCTTATTTGGATGCCTTTTTAATTCTTTCTCTCTTTCCTCTATCTTTCCTTGAACCTCCTTTATTTTGGCTTGTCTATTCCTTTTCCATCTTGCTTGTTGTTTAAGGAAGACCCCTCTCATAAAGGCCTTCCCTGTGTCCCATATAAGGTTGAGGTTATTATTATTTTGGCAGTTGATCTGGAAAAATTCCTTGAGTAACTTTTTGCTCTCAGATAAGTCCTTTGGATCCCTAATTACTCTTAGTGGTAGTTTCCAGTGAAATTCCCTTCTGGTACCGCCTAGTTCCATTTCCACCCGGCTGTGGTCTGATATCTCCCTGGTCTTAATTTTTGTTGTAGTTATTTGGGGAAGTAGCGTGCTTGATGTCAGAATTAAGTCAATTCTTGACCATGAGTTGTGTCGGTCAGAAAAAAAGGTAAAGTCTCTCTCCTGTGTGTGAGTTTCCCTCCAGACATCTTTTAGATCCAATTCTTGCAACATTTCAAAATAACTTTTTGGGAGTTTCCCTCCCTTATTGTTTTTATTGTTTTTTGGTTCAGGCTTTCTATCTGCTCCTGGGTCTGCCACCCCATTGAAGTCTCCCATTAAGATGATACTTTCATGGCCGAGCTGGCATTTGGCAATTCTGTTTGATAATTCCTTAAAGAATTTTGTCTTGCTGTCATTGGGGGCATATATATTACACACTAATATCTTTGCCCCTTCCCTTTGTATCCCCACCCCTACATATCTTCCCTCTCTATCTTCAAATAGTAAGGTTGGTTTCAAACTTGGGTCTACATAAGTGACCACCCCTCTCTTTTTTTCCCTGCTGATGCTATAAAGGCCTCTCCTATGTCGCTTCTTTTTAAGTATTTAACATCAGTTTTCTTAATATGTGTCTCCTGAAGAGCCACAATGCTAGCTCTGTCTTTTTTTAACTTATTGAAAACCCGCCTCCGTTTCCGTGGATCATTTAGCCCATTAACATTCCATGTGGTGCACCTCAGCTGCATTTAATCTGAGTCTAAGGCTGCTTCTTCTTCCTCTCCTTCTTCTTGTTCCTCTTGATTTAATAGTCCTTCCTCCTCGTCCTCTCCCTCTGGGTCATTGTTGTCATGGATTGTCTTATTGGTTGCTCCCTCCGTTTCGCTTTCTGGTTTTGGGGGTGTTTTCCGGTAATCCTTCGGCGAATTCGCCTTCTCCAGGTTTCCTCCATATGTCTTCATGAAGTCTTCCGCTTTCTCTACGGAGGTTAACCAGTGCTGCTTATCTTTATAAGTTACCATCACCCCTTCGATTTTTTGCCAGCGGAATCTTATATTTTTCCTTTTCAATAGATCCGTAAGAAAAAAATAGCTCTTTCTTTTGTCGAGGACATCCCTTGGGAGCTCTTTGAGGATCGTAACCTTGTTGCCCTTGTATGTTCCCTGCCTATTTGCTTGCCATTTCAGTATTTGGTCTCTAATGCATTTTTTGGTGTATTGCACAATAATGTCTCTAGGGGTTTTGTTTCTTTTGGCATATGCCGAATTAACCCTAAACACTCTGTCCACCTTATCCAAGATGTAAGGCTCTGGTATGTCGAGTATTTTGGCCGAGATGGCTACTATTATTTCTTTTGTCTTCTGTTCTTCCTCTTCTTCCAATCCTCGAAAGCGAAGTTGAAATTCAGATTGCGCATATTCGGACTTAAGTTGTTTATCTTCTAGGATAGCGTTTCTTTGTTCGAGATCTTTTATCTTCTCTAGGTTCTTCCGTTGTTGGTTTTTCAAGGACGTGTTTTCTTTTTTTAAGTCTGTAATTTCTTCTTTCATTTCTGACATTTTAGTATTCAGGCCTTTCATGTCTTTTTTCACCTCTTTAAATTCCGCCTTCATTTCTCCCTTTAGTTCCTTTATGTTGTCGTTCATTTCTTTTCTGTCCTCATCGCCTCCTTGGATCAATCTTCTAATTTCTTGCATTTCTCTGAACAAGTCCCTCATATTCCATTCAGATCCTGCGCTCGAGCCTCTTCTTGGTGGGTCTCCTTTTTTTCCCATCTTTTCAATCTTCGCCCTTGTGGACATTAGAGTGAGGTCTTCTTTATCTTTCTTTTTCCCTTTTTGGGACATTCGAGAGGGTAACTTTCCTCCGTACTGGTTCAGGGGTCCAATAGAGCTGTTGGTCTAGGAGTTCTATAAGTATTTCTAGGGGATTGCCCTTGAAGTAGATCCTCAATGGGCCTTCGATCTGTTCAAATGTCTTATTTTCAGGGTTCTTCCACCCAACTGGTTTAATTTTAGAAGTTTGCTTTTAGAAGTTTACTTTAAGGGTTTCTCGGGGGGGGGTATCCTCTAGCCCTTGGGGGCTAGAATTCTTGTCAGGGCCCAATAGAACTTCCTCCAACTCACTCCGGTCATCCTCGAAGCCTTTCTTGACGTCAATTTTATATCTTTCCTTTATTTGGTAGTAGGGGAGCCAGTTCATCACCCTCCCCTCCCTCGATAGTTGATCTTTGGACTTCATGGCGTATATCAGACCGTTCCAATATGTAAGATCCTTGTAGGTATACCATGTCGTATTGTCTAGTGGCCTGATTCTAAAGAAGAGAGCATTTAAGGAATTGATGCTGTACTTTCAAAACTATAATTTTGTGTTGGTGGAATTGTGTTACAGAACCAAGTATTTTCTATAGAGAACACTTTTCTAGGTATTTTTAAATACTCCACTATGACTCCAGCAGAAGTTGTCTACAGAATTGCACCAGAGGAGTTAGAATATCTTAGAAAAATGTTCTCTTATGTTAAAAAATAGTGGTTTTATTCATGGTTTTTCCACTTTCCAGAAGTCCCCGACCACAAAAAAAATTAACTGAACTGCCTAATTCAACCCAGAATTTCCTCCAAATATGAGGGGTGTGCATTAAAGATTTCCCCTGAGAAACTTCTATTTATCATAGGATGCTGAAACTGTCCACAGGCAATGCTATAAGTTACTTGCCAATTTACAACTCAGAACTGATCATGGTCTTGATTGTACAGGTGCTGAAGTGGTGTGAGGTTTGATAATGGAGCCGGTGGAAGAGAGAGCAGTCATCAAGTTCCTTTACTTGAAAGGCCGCACACCAAAGGAGACGTTTGATGAGACGAAAGAGGTTTATGCTGATGATTCCCCATCATATGATGCAGTCAAGAATTAGCACCATCAATTCAAATGTGGTTGGACTTCATGCAAATCGCTCCAATTGATGAGCACACCATCCAGCAAGTGCAGATCGCCGTTTTGGAAAATCGCCACGTAATCATTCATCACTTAGCCCAAAATGTCAAGATTAGTGTGGGGTCTGTGGAAAAAAATCACCCAATACCATCTTCACATGTGTAAGGCGTCTACTCACTGTGTCCCCCAGCTGCTCACACCTTTTCAGAAGCAGGAATGAGTCGAATGACCTCAGGCTCTATTGATGTTGTGCCATGGAAACCAGGAGGTCTTTTTCTACAAACTCAAAATCTGGACTCACTTCGAATGGGCCACTAACTGTATTCATGATAGGATTATTTACTAACATATGATTAAGCAGCTGGTACTGAATAGGCCCATGTTTGTAGCGCACTTTTAATCTGTTTTTATGGTGTTATATATCACCACAATTTTAATTGCTGTGTTGTTTTATGTGTTGACCTGTTGCTGTTTTATGCGCTAAACGTTGTTGTCTTTTACTGTGCCTTTTGGCTCTTGTGAGCCGCCCCGAGCCCCTCCCAGGAGTGGCAGCATGGAAGCTTGAAAAATAAATAAATAAATAAATAAATCATACGAAAGCACAAATTTTTGCCACCTTAAAGGTAATTTCAGTTGCGTAGTCTGGGAAAAGATCAAAATCACAAGTGTCAGATTTAAGTGGAATATTCATTAAAATTGGTGCAATGTGCATACAGTATAGTAATGCCCATCTGTATCAATCATACATAATTGGTATATGAAGACATGTTTGAAACAGGAGATACATGGGCATTTCTCCTACCATAGGGTTTGTGATAGGTAAAATGAGTCAATGTGAATTCTTTCCAATATTTAGGCACTTTTACAATTTGCAGATAATTAACAGTAACAAAGTTTTTGTTATTGTTTCCTGTCATTGGGCTGCTTATCTTTCTGGAGAGCTGCATTGCTATTCCATTGCTTATGTTTTGAACTGCCAAAATGCCAGGCATTATAAAGCTGAGAGGTATTGGAAAGCAACAGAAAATACAGTGGATGCTGCTGTCTTCTTCATTACTCCCTTTTCTAAATATGTCTGTTGCATGGACCATCGGATGCCCTGACCACCCTATGCAATTTTAACAGAAAAGAGAGAGGTATGCACATCAGAAGGCCTATCTTCAGTTTTCCTTTATACCAGTGCTGTCCAACCTCTTCCGGCCCAAGGGCCGGAAGAAGTGTCACTGATCACCTGGGGGCCGCAGGTGATCAGTGAGCAGGGGCGGGCCGATAGGGGGGGGCGGGGGGGCGGGGCCAGCTGACTTTCTCCTCCTTCGCCCCTCCTCCTCCCCCGCGGACGCGCCGCGGTGCGGGGAAGGAGGGGCGAAGGAGGAGGAGCCAGCTGTCTTCCTCCTGTCTGTATCGCCCCCTCCGACCCTCTCTTGGCGCCCCGCCGTTGCGAGGCAGTTCGCAGCGGCGCCGCTGAAAGGGAGAAGGGGCGATCCAGGCAGGAGGAAGAGAGCTGGCCCCTCCTCCCTGTACCGCCGCATTGTCCCTTTCTCGGCGGCGCCGCTGCGAACTGCCTCGCAGCGGCGGCGCCGAGAGAGGGACGGAGAAGCGATCCAGGCAGGGAGGAGGGGCCAGCTGTCTTCCTCCCTGCCTGGATCGCCCCCTCCGTCCCTCTCGGCGGCGCCGCTGCGAACTGCCTCGCAATGGGGGCGCCGAGAGAGGACGGAGAAGTGATCCAGGCAGGGAGGAGGGGCCAGCTGTCTTCCTCCTGCCTGTATCGCCCCCTCCGTCCCTCTCTCGGCGCCGCCATTGCGAGGCAGTTCGCAGCGGCGCCGCCGAGAAAGGGAGAAGGGGGCGATCCAGGGAGGAGGGGCCAGCTCTCTTCCTCCCTGCCTGGATCGCCCCCTCCGTCCCTCTCTCGGCGCCGCCATTGCGAGGCAGTTCGCAGCGGCGCCGCCGAGAAAGGGAGAAGGGGCGATCCAGGGAGGAGGAGCCAGCTGTCTTCCTCCCTGCCTGGATCGCCCCCTCCGTCCCTCTCTCGGCGCCGCCGCTGCGAACTGCCTCGCAACGGTGGCGCCGAGAGAGGGAGAAGAGGCGTCCAGGCAGGAGGAAGAGAGCTGGCCCCTCCTCCCTGCCTGGATCGCGTCTCCGTCCCTCTCTCGGTGCCGAAAAAGGGCAGAAGGCGGCGCCAACGGCAGAGCGTCACAGGCCTGGCGTGACGCGCTGCCCCTTGGCACCGCCTACTCCTCCTTTCGGCGCCTCCCTCCCTTCCTAGGCCGGGGAGCCGCCGAAAAGGAGGAGTAGGCGGTGCCCAGAGCAGCGCGTCACGCCAGGCCTGTGACGCGCTGCTCTTGGCGCCGCCTTCTGCCCTGTTTCGGCGGCTCCCGCCCTAGGTAGGGGGGGGGCGCCGAAAAGGAGGAGCTAGCTCTCTTCCTCCTCCCTGCCCCGCCTCCCCCTCCCCCCCGGCCGCCATTTTTAAAAAAAAAATCGATTTTTTAAAAAAAATTAAAAATGGCGGCTGAGGGCCTAGGTGGGGCCGTGTCCAACAGGCTACGGGGCCGGATCCGGCCCCGGGGCCGCCAGTTGAACAGCCCTGCTTTATACTATTCCTTCAGAAGCAAGAGGATGAAAAATAATAAACAAATGAAGCAGAAATAATGCAACAATGAAGAGAAACCAAAATGAATCAAGTCAACCAGAAAATGAAATTATTTTGCTCTAAATAGATATCCTTAAAGGCCTCTTTTAAGACATTCGGATAATTAAAACTGTCATTATAAGAGAAAAATGGCATGAATCAATGCTCAGGTAGACATTGTGGCCTTTGGCTATGGTTGTCCACGCTCTGGTCACATCTCGAATAGATTACTGCAATGCACTCTACGTGGGGCTGCCTTTGAAGATGGTTCGGAAATTACATCTAGTCCAACAGGCGGCAGCCAGATTACTAACGGGAGCTACATACAGGGAGCACACCACCCCCCTGTTGTGTCAGCTCCACTGACTGCCTGTCCATTTCCGAGCTCAATTCAAAGTGCTAGTTTTGACCTTTAAAGCTCTATACGGTTCTGGCCCAGCTTACTTGTCCGAACGCATCAGCCTCTACGTCCCACCTCATAATTTAAGATCATCCGGGGAGACCCTGCTCTCGCTCCCGCCAACATCTCAAACGCGGTTGGTGGGGATGAGAGAAAGGGCCTACTCGGTGGTGGCTCCCCGTCTGTGGAACGCGCTTCCAAGCGACATACGATCAACACCATCCCTCTTGGCATTCAGGAAAAATGTGAAAACTTGGCTGTGGGACCAGGCATTTGCACATTAGCACAATGCAGCACTTGGACTGGATTTGTAATGGCAAGTTGATAGATATGGCTCAATGCTCCTGTTATGGACGAAATACTGTTTTTAACTTAAGAGAATGTGTGTGATGTATTAATGTTAATTGTATTTTAATGTGTTTTAATGCTGTATGTTTTTGGTTTTATATTGTATTTATTATGTTGGCATTGAATTGTGCCTTTTGTTAGGTCGCTCTGAGTCCCCCCTTGAGGGTAGAGAAGAGCGGGGTAGAAATGTTGGAAATAAATTTAAAAAATATTTTTTAAAAAAACACTGTTTATGATCCCATTGTGTGCTTTAAATTCTTGGATATTTACCAAATATGTACATGTTATAAATAATGTTATACTGAAGAAGATCCCAAGCTTTATTGGTCCAGTTGTGTGGTGTTGCAGCCTAGTCAGCCCAGTGGTCAGAGTCAGGCATCGGAGGTCCCAGCTGATCAGGGTCAGCTTGGAGATGATGAATAGCCAGATGGGTATGGGTCTCCAAACAAGAGTTTGCAATGGGATGATGAATGGCTAGAGGGATATAGGACTGCAGATGAGTTTACTGAGGATCCCATTGAAGCTGATTCTGGATCAGACTATGAGAGGCCCGGCGGCCTTGGTTCCCAAGAGAGAGTTTCTACTCCCTTCCCAGATGAGCAATATGGAGAAAGGGAGTTTCCTGCTTCTCACTCTGATAGTAGTGCACCTGGGTCTGCTAATGAGATGGAATTTGACCGAAGGGCCAGTATCAGGGATTCTAGGAAAACATGGAGCTTGAGGAAGGGGGTGCGATGGGCACATCGAGACTAGTCCTCCTTATTAGCTTCTGCCCAGGGGATTCTAGTCAGACCTGAAGCTACGTTTAGCTTGATAAAGTTTCCCGTTCAAGTCTCAAAGCTCAAGCTGACTGCCGGAGCAGTACGGACTCAAGTTCATGTTGACTGCCGTTGTGGTTTGCCTCAAGAACCACGTTTGACCGCCGGAGTGGTTTGCCTTGTTTTGGAACTTTGCTTTCCTTGGGATTTTAAGTCGTTTGGGCTTGTAGCTACAGAACTTTATTGGACTATTTTTGATTGCTTTATTCTTACTTCCTTGGACTATACTCTATCCTTTATTCTGAATAAAAGTACATTTATTGCATCCACCTGTGTGTGTGTGATCTAGGGGGGGCTGTCCACGATCTGAGGTACAGCAAGTTGCAACATTGGCTTAGTTTCCTGTTACGAAATGGAAGTTCCCAAGTTGGTCATTCCCTGTTTTCTCCCCAAAGATTATGTGTTATAGTGCAGTTATAAAAATATATATAACTACAGTTAGAAGAACAGCATTCATATTCTGACAAGCACAACCAGCTAAACAAAATATATGCATTTATTGCCAGGTATAATGGCTATGTATCTTTTGCTATGGGATTTTGGGAAAGAGAAATTATATTTCAAGCTTATAATAATTTCAAGTGGCTGACTCAGTGAATATTTATTCATATATATATGCTAAGCACAAGCTCTTGGGATTTTTAAAAAATCTTGACCATCAAATAAATGTGGTGCTTAACTTTGATGCATGGGTATATTTTGAAAGAAAATTTAGATGAACAATTTAAGTATCTTGTTGGATCATTGTTATAATATATGCAATCAGTGAATCAATATCCATTTCTGGGTCACATTGGAATTCTGACAACACTGTCATAAAATATGAGGCAATGTGCCAGAGTCCTGTAGAAAGTAAATAAAATAATAATCAGCACTCATGATATATAGCTTTTCTCCTCATTCAGATGTTTGGAATTCTTGATGGATGAAAGAAACTGCCATTGCCATGCAAGATTTCTCAACAGGTCTTCCTTTCTAATGTAGCTTTTACCTCCTACTATTTTCTGTGTGCACTGAGCTGTAAAGCAAGTGCCTAGAGCAGTGTTTTTCAACCTTTTTTGAGCCACGAGACACATTTTACATTTGCGAAATCCTGGGGCACACCACCAACCAAAATGACACAAAATGACACTCTAACACACTAATACATAGAGTTAATATGTTTTTAAATGTATTTATACACTCAGTGTGAAACCTGGCCCTGTTTCGATGAAGACAACATAGATATCCTGGCAGGAATGGCAGAAAGACACGCACGAAGGTCTTGCTCAACAGCTGTCAGTCATGGGAAAACTCCGGCCCTCTGGGTGCTTTGGACTTCAACTCCCACCATTCCTAACAGCCTGAGGCCCTTTCCTGCTTAAGTGTCTGAGGGGGAGAAAGGAAAAGGGCCTGAGGCTGCTAGGAATGGTGTGAGTTGGAGTCCAAAACACCTGGAAGGTCCAAGTTTGCCCATGCCAGCTTTTGATTCCATATATGTGATTATCTATGTGATTTTCTACCTTGTTGCTATGATTATGGTGCTCTTTAATTATTTGATTATTTGAAAAATCAATTTCGCAGTTACAACAATGGGTAAATATTAGAGTAAAATATTGAACAAACAGCTCAGGAATAATGAAGAACATGGAGATAGTGGAAGAAGCAGAAAATACACCCTACCCCCACCCCAGCATCACTTCACTGCTGGCATACTGGCACATACTGCGGAACAGGCGCATTGCACATGATAGTTTATTGGAACCTTGTGGGATTGGAACCCAGGTGTTCAGTATCTGTTAAGTATCTATCTACACATTTAAGTCTTCTTATAAATGAAACATAAAGAAAAGCACATTGAAAATGTGGTTGATAGATTATTGTCATAAACTATGGTATTTTACTTATTCAAAACAAACCTCTTTACTTTTACATTAGATGTAGTCGTGAACCACACATTTTCTTTCTTCTCCAGCTGTTGTGAAACTGCTGTTGACCTGTAAGAAAACTGTAAGAAAGTCAGCCTGAAGAAAATGGAAGTCCCCTACCAGCCCGCACCACAGGAAGAACATCATCATCCCCACATCAGCATAAGCAAATCTGTGCTTAAGTCCATTTAGCAGTTCACCTACCTGGGAAGCATCATCTCTTCAGATGCCAAGATTGATAAAGAGATAGATCACAGATTAGCAAAGGCATAGAGTGCATTTGGAAGGCTTCACAAAAGAGTCTGGAAGAACAAGTACCTGAGGCAAAGCACCAAAATCAGGGTGTACAGAGCTATCGTAGTGTCTGTTCTCCTCACCGATCGCCAACACCTACGACTCCTCGAATGCTTTCATCAGAGCTGTCTTCGCACAATCCTAAATATACACTGGACTAACTATGGGACTAACGTTGCTGTCCTTGAGCAAGCAGGGATCACCAGCATTGAGGCCATGCTATTGAAAACACAGCTGCGCTGGGCAGGGCATGTCTCTAGGATGGAGGACCACCGCCTCCCAAAGATACTACTCTAGGGTGAACTCACCATGGGTCAGCGCAAGAGAGGTGCCCTCAAAATGAGATATAAGGACTCCCTGAAACAGCATCTCAGGCTCGGCCAGATTGATCACCAACAATGGTCCACTCTGGCCTCACATCAAGAGGCATGGAGTTGCACTATCCACAATGCTCTTTCAAGTAGACACTCTGAACGGGTCTCGAAGAGAAATGACAATGCAGAAAGAACCACTACTTGGAAACAACATCACCCTAGGGAGACTTTCTGCTGTGCTTTATGCAACAGAACTTGCCTATCTCAGATTGGCCTTTTTAGTCATCAACGGGCTTGTAAAAAGCATGGGATGCGTCCTTCCTAAGAATCTCCGTTCGCGAAGTAATGCCAAGAGAGATGTAGTTGTAAACCACATATTTTCTTTGTTGTTGACCTGTAAAGAAAATAAAAGGCAAGGGGAAATTTCCTTTCAGTTTTTCTTCCATGAATCTCATTTTCTGTTTCTTCAGCCTGTGTACCTGTTGGGTAATATAAACAGAGGAATGAATAATACAAACACCAAAAGGTATATGATAAGCAGTGTGATCAGGGATATCCAAGGGGTAAATATATCCAAAGGGAAAGTATACAGCACTGAATTAATCGGAAGCATAGCTGAGCATCTCAGAGATCACACAATGAATGCGACTAAATTTATCATCATTTGCGCAAGTAATTCATGATCAATTTGTAAGGAATTCAGGGGAGGTTAAAATGTAGATTTGAATGTTCTCAAGATAAACACAAGTTTGGAGACCACACGAGAGAGATTCACTGTAGTTGGAAATCATATTAACAATTGCAAATGTGTGAAATCTCAGAATGTTATCTTGCTATAAATGGGAATTGAAATTGGATTCGACACTAAGAAGTTGTAAAGTGCTGGGCATACTCCTTGATATACTCCTTAACACGATACCTAGACTACTTGTTATATTTTGCTCAAATAACCCTTTTCAGAAGATTATTTTCTGATTTTACATTGAATAGAGAATTCAGTTGTAAAGGTAGAATCAATATTATCATAGTAAAGTAAGCAGTCGCTAGGTCATCTTATGGAGACCTGTCTTGGTCTTCTTGAAGAATTAGATCTTCACAAAGTCTGAAAGGACTGAAATTGATTTTCACTTCTCAGATTGATGTGAAAATTTTAGTTTAGCTATCCACTAGATTTCCTGAATGTTCTGGTAGAGATGGAAAGAGCTTTCACTGCTATTGTTTCCTGGCTGAAAAATGAATTTTCCAGTTCTGGGGAAAGCTAACCAGGAAAACTTTCAGTAGCTTCTGTTCTGGATTCTTTACTGCACTTCAGCAGGGGTGTCTACAATAATAATAATAATAATAATACACTTTATTTATATTCTGCTCTTCTCACCCCAAAGGGGACTCAGAGCGGATTACATTACACATACGGCAGACAGTCCCTGCCAACTGACATACAATTACAATACATTGTACAGACAAACATGTGCAGACAAACATGTGCAATCAGAAGGATTTTTTTCTCTTCTGGTTGCATGGCGGTTGCTCCATTACATCACAAGGGGGTGCTGTTGCTTCAGCCTCTGATTCCGCATCCCACCTCTGGCAGCGATCTTCCTTATTTTTATTCAGGTGTTGTAAAGTCCTTGTAAAAATCCTTCCCCGCTGAGCGGTCCCTAGTTCATCTACTTGTAGCTGGCTTGTTTTCGACAGGGATCACAGCCGGGTGTCCAGACCACCGAAGATGATATTGAGGTGCCTTTAGACTATGTTTAGGGGAAATAGTAGGCATAAATCAAGCAAGAGAAAGATAGATTGAAGAACTACACACTTGATTCAAATATTCTGCTACTTTCCTTTTTCTGGCAACTAGATTCTATTTCAAAACTATTCAAATGACACCTGCATTTTTGTAATCACTAGATTCCCCTCTGCTAAAGTGAATGTAGATTTTGTTCATATAATTGGTGCAGAAGATGCAGTTTTCTACCATTTGGGTAAATTTGCTCAATATTATTATTTTTGTATTTAGCTATATAAGGAAGGAAGACATCGACCTGATGTGGGCCAATTTGTTTTTAAAGATTTGGTTAACCTTAGAGATTTACAAATACCCTCATGTACTCTGATGGCACATTTCTAAACAGAATTTTTCAAACCCCCCCCAAAAAACCTCAAAAACAGACCCAACAGACAGTCCCTGCCAACTGACATACAATTACAATACATTGTACAGACAAACATGTGCAGACAAACATGTGCAATCAGAAGGATTTTTCTCTCTTCTGGCTGCATGGCGGTTGCGGTTGCTCCATTACATCACAAGGGGGTGCTGTTGCTTCAGCCTCTGGTTCCGCATTCCACCTCTGGCAGCCGATCTTCCTTATGTTTATTCAGGTGTTGTAAAGTCCTTGTAAAAATCCTTCCCCGCTGAGCGGTCCCTAGTTCATCTACTCGCAGCTGACTTGTTTTTGACAGGGATCACAGCTGGGTGTCCAGACCAGCCCGGGAATCGAACATGCAACCTTCTGATTGCAAACACAACTGTTGTTACCGCTGTGCTATCTCTCCGGCCCCAATACACTCTACATTTTGTGGAGCCAATTTTGCTCTAAATCTGGGAAAGACTAAGGAACCTCACTCACCACATTGACTTCTTGCTCAATGCTAGGATGCTTCAAGGACAGAGCCAGGATGGAGATCACTGGAGCCCTTCACACAACACAGGGCTACTTGTTTATTATTTATTTATTTGCTATATTTCTACCCCACCCTTCTCAACCCCTCCCGGGGGGGGGGGACAACTCAGGGAAGCTTACAAGGCACAATTAGATGCCGCAATACACAATGTAAAAACACTAATACAACAGGATTAAAACATCAGCATTAAAACATCAATGGTGGAAGCCGTATTTCATGTCCGTTGTCATATCAGTCCGTTCCAAGTAAAGTGCTGCAGTTACTGTGCAAAGGTCTCACAACCACAATTTTACTTTCTTCCTGAAAGCTAGGAGGGATGAGGTTGATCGTATTTCACTTGAAAGCGCATTCCACAGGCGGGGGGCACAGCCAAGAAGGCCTTATCTCTCTTCAAAGCAGTACTTCCAAGCCCCATTTCTGCGAGGTATCCCACAAGGATACCGTGGTCAACGGTATCGAAAGCCGCTGACACGTCCAGCAGAACCAACAAGGATACACTCCCCTTGTCAAGCTCCCGGCCAAGGAGACCAAGGCTGTCTCAGATTACAAAAATTGCACCAGTTTTCTCGTATCCACTTTAGTTTTGAGATACAGAACATATGTCATATAAGAGTTGTCATCTACTTGCCCATAGAAACCATGATAACCATATCTAAGAAATTAGAGTTGATGTAGTCTTCCCAATGCAATTTTTTGAACCAGCACCCTAAATAGCCCCAAGAGCAGGCCTTAAACAAAGTGACACCAAGAAATTGCTGGTGGGGGTGACCTCAGGCCCGGATTAAGACTTTTTTGCGCCCTAGGCCACACTTTGAAATTACGCCCCCTTTAAGCCAACCTCCCGCCACCTCCAAGGTTCCCATTCCCACTCGCTGTGCTCTGAAGGTCTCCTCAGGAGTCGGGAGGCTTGGGGAGAGAGCAGCGAGTGCAAACTCACTCTAAAGGCATGCACAAGAGAGAGAGAGCATGCGAGAGAGAGAGAGAGAGTGCACATGAGAGAGAGAGCATGCGCACAAGAGAGAGAGAGAGCACGCGAGAGAGAGAGAGCGTGAGAGAGAGTGTGAGAGAGAGAGCGTGTCCGAGAGAGAGAGTGTGAGAGAGCACACGTGAGAGAGAGGGGGGGAGAGAGAGCACGAGAGAGACGGAGGGGACTTTGCCGGGAGAAGGAGCGAGGAGGGGAATGAAAAAGGGGAAAGAGGGACGCAGACCAGTTTGTTTTATCGGTCCGTGATCTGCCCCCCCCAGCTTGTGCCCCTAGGCCATGGCCTCGTTGGCCTTATGGGTAATCCGGGCATGGGTGACCTGTGTTATTTTCCTATTTATTCTTCTGTTACAAGGATGATATGAGCAATGAAATAACAAGTTTAGATCACGGAAGAAATCTGGTTGCAAAGGTCTGTTTAAATAGGGCTTTTGCATCAGTTGAGTGAAGGTGGATATTTATTATATCCACCTTTTGCATCAGTTGAGTGAAGGTCGTATAACACCTGTTTTGCAGGATCTACACTGGCTACCTATCGAGCACCGGGTCGCCTTCAAAGTGTTGGTTCTTACCTTTAAGGCCTTACACGGCCTGGGGCCAGCGTATCTGAGGGACCGTCTCACTCCATATTGCCCATCGAGATCACTAAGGTCTGAGGACGCGAACCTCCTGGAGATACCATCAAGGTTGGCACGCTTAACAGCTACCCGCCGGAGGGCGTTCTCAGTGATAGCTCCAACGCTATGGAACGCCCTCCCGGCCGAAACCAGGGCCCTGAGGGACTTGCTCCCGTTTAGACGGGCCTGCAAAACCCACCTATTCAAGCAAGCTTTTGGAGAATAAGCCTGTGCATTTTATGTATGCTATTCCTGTACAGCCTAGCTGTTCTTACTTGTTTTATTGTTTAATTGCTTTTGCTGTTTTTATTACTGTTTTTATTGTTGCCTCTCGGCTCCTGTGAGCCGCCGCGAGCCCCCGGGAGTCGGCGGCATAGAAGCCTCAACAAATAAATAAATAAAATAAATAAATTATATTAATATGTAAATATGTTGGCCACATACACACGAAGAAGTAGGCTATTGCTTTTCAGGAACTGGCTATTTGAGGATCACATTTTATTGCACACATAAAGGGATAATGATATCACCGTGCTTTTACGTGATGAACAACTAGTGTTGCATAAAAACAATGAAATAGCAATCTCTTCTCCAGCTTAATAAATCAACTGAGTAAAACTACTTTTAAAAATTCACCTCCATTAAGTTTTGAAGGGAAAATGCAAAGATGCTTCCCAAGAAAATAAAAATAATTGCAGCTTGTGGCCAAAGGGGAACGGAGAGATCTTGGTGAGATTCCATTTGTTGACGTGAATGTGAAATAGATGGACTTATTCACACTCACCAAGACTGAATTCCTAAAGGAAATCAATGAGTTTTGACTGTAAGCAGTAAACACATGTTTCAGTACTTTGGGAGTAAAACCTGAGTGGGTGCCATAAATTAAATTAATGTTTGATTTGTTTCATAATTAAACTGGAAACTTCACACCTAAAGAAAACATTGTTGTAAGTCCCAGTAATAATTCCAGTACAGTAATATAGATCTAGCTAGGTCTCTTGACAATTTTTGTATGAGTAGTAATCATAGGCCTACTAGTACCAGGTCTAAAAGGAACTTTTCATACAATATCAGCATACAGATTATTTGGCTCATAGCCTCCGTTTTTGTTCACCCACTTGTTTTTCAGGAGAGTTCATTTCTGATTATCTGTATCAGCTAGTCTGTTGGTGTATTATTAATATTATTATTATTGGATACATAACAAGATTCTTGGCATTACTTTGCAAATGAAGATTCTTTAGGAAGGACTCATCCCACGCTTTTTACAAGCATGTTGATGACTAAAAAGGCCAATCTGGGATAGGCAAGTTCAGTTGCAGAAAGCACAGCAGAAAGTCTCCTTGGGTGATGTTGTTTCCAAGTTGCGGTTCTTTCTGCGTTGTCGTTTCTCTTGGAGACCCGTTCGGCATGTCTTCTCGAAAGAGGCCGCAGCATTGTGAATAGTGCGTCTCCATGCCTCCGGATATGAGGCCAGGGTGGACCATTGTTGGTGATCAATCTGGCCGAGCCTGAGATGTTGTTTCAGGGAGTCCTTATATCTCTTTTTGGGGGCGTCTCTCTTGCGCTGACCCGTGGCGAGTTCACCGTAGAGTAGTATCTTTGAGAGGTGATGGTCCTCCATCCTAGAGACGTGCCCTGCCCAGCACAGCTGTGTTCTCAATAGCATGGCCTCAATGCTGGTGATCCCTGCTTGCTCAAGGACAGCAACATTCGTCACATAGTCGGTCCAGTGTATATTTAGGATTGTGCGAAGACAGCGCTGGTGAAAGCGTTCGAGGAGTCGTAGGTGTTGGCGATAGGTGACCCATGTTTCAGACCCATAGAGGAGAATAGACAGTACGATAGCTCTGTACACACTGATTTTGGTGCTTTGCCTCAGGTGTTCATAACAGATATAAAAGGGATTTTTGTGCTTCCTATAACCAGACTTCAGAAACATTCTGGTTGCAATTCTTTGGTGTAGCAGAAATTTCTAAACACCTTTTGAAGGCACACACACACACACACACACACACACACACACATGATAAGAGCATGTTACAGTAATCAAAAAAAGAGGCAACTAACCCTTATGTCATTGCAAGCACCTTTGGACTGAACTAACCAGCTTCAATAATGGAGGACAAAAACAGAAGGCAAGCAAAAAAATATACATTTTAATGTGTGAACCAACTGCAGTAAAGGGGGACACCGAAGATGATATTGAGGTGCCTTTAGACTATGTTTAGGGGAAATAGTAGGCATAAATCAAGCAAGAGAAAGATAGATTGAAGAACTACACACTTGATTCAAATATTCTGCTACTTTCCTTTTTCTGGCAACTAGATTCTATTTCAAAACTATTCAAATGACACCTGCATTTTTGTAATCACTAGATTCCCCTCTGCTAAAGTGAATGTAGATTTTGTTCATATAATTGGTGCAGAAGATGCAGTTTTCTACCATTTGGGTAAATTTGCTCAATATTATTATTTTTGTATTTACCTATATAAGGAAGGAAGACATCGACCTGATGTGGGCCAATTTGTTCTTAAAGATTTGGTTAACCTTAGAGATTTACAAATACCCTCATGCAGGGGCGGTCCTACAGGTAGGCCAAGTAAGCGGCCGCATAGGGCGCCATCTGGGAAGGGGGCGCCATCCTGGCCGCATGGGGCGCCATCCTGGCCCTGCCGATGTTCCTCAGGCAGTGCCGCAGCTGCCTGCTTTTGGGCCCCGGCCTTGTGCGCTCCGACGCCGCTTCTGGGCATGCGCAGAGGTTTTCGCGCAGGCGCAGTTGCTCCGGAGCTGAAGTTGAGCACAGGAGCAACTGCACATGCACGAAAACCTCCGTGCATGCCCAGTAGCTCCCTTGCGCATAAGCCTGTAAGCAAAGTACTCCCTATCAGGCAGGCAGGGAGTGCTTCCCCTCTCCCTTTGTCTCAGCCGCGTGCGCGTGCGTTTGCGGGGAAGGAGAAAAGAATCAGTGAAGGAATGAATGAACGGCTTTCCTCCTCCTCCTCCTCCTCTGTGACCTCTTCTCTCCCTCCTTCCTTTCTTTGGCTCTATTTCTGTCTAGACCTGAGGGGCCTGAGGCTATGAGGAGTTATGGGAGTTGGAGTCCAAAACACCTAGAGGGAGGGAGGGCCCAAGTTTGCCCAGGCCGCACTGCCTGTATTCGACCTCATTTGAACATTTTGGCTGTTTTTCTATTTACATTTACATTGGGATCCTAATTTTGGACTTATGGGAGACTCCTATGAATTATGAGACGGGTGGTAGGTAATATATTCTGATTTTGATGCATTTACATTGCATTTCTTGTTGATTATTATACAGTTCTGCTTAATATTGTCATACAATATAATACAAATACAATATAACAATAGAATAATGATATATTTTATATTACATGTAATATTACAAACAATATTGCAGTATAGTGGTATTGTACAAAATAGTAATATATAATATTTTATTTTACTTTATTTTGGGTTATTTGAGTTTTATAGGAGTAATGAAAATATTTAGTAGAGGATAATTTTATTTAAATAAATAATTTTATTTATTACTTTATAATAATAATATAATAGAATGTTATCTCGTATTATAATGTCAATATATTAAAATATAATTATATTGTAATGTAGTATAATATAATTATGATATAATATAGTATGAGTATGGTATAATATATTGTATATACATTGATACAATATAATACAGTATACTAATGGTATTGTGATATTATAATTGTATATTTGTTTTACATGGGGGCAAAAATAATGTTTTGGGGGCACCAAAATAATGTTCGCTTACCATTTAAAATTACCTTAGACTGCCCCTGCCCTCATGCACTCTGATGGCACATTTCTAAACAGAATTTTTTTTAAAAAAAACCCCAAAAACCTCAAAACAGACCCATAGTGTATAATTTCACAGCAATGCCTCTGGCCTTTTTTATATATATACACAGGAGCTTTCTTTCAAAATGTAAAGTGACAACAAGTCACTTCCACTTTTACAAGGAAAGTCACTTTTCTATTGTTAATGGAGTTGTTTTTTAACCTGTCTTTTAGTCCCCTGTCTCTACACTTCACTTGCCTCCATGCCATCTTAACTGATAACATCTTAGACAGATGTAAACTGTGACTTTAATATCATCACCACTTTTCTCCTGCGTAATCTTTAATATCGTCACCAGATGAAGAAGTCAGTGAAGCTATAAAGGTGGCATAATGGATTTTATATATTAGAAACAGTAACACTAACCCATAGAAAATGGAAGAAAACTTCTATTCTCTTTGTCAAAATAAATAAATAAAAATCACATGGAGAGTTTTCTGGGTAGGGCTGGTAGACCACGTAAAGCCTAAGGGCACACTGCACCAAATTTAACATATAATTAACCAGAAGTATTATGGGGCACATGGGTGTAAATAATAATAATAATATGTTGTTTAACATCTACATGAAGCCGCTGGGGGAGGTCATCCGGAGTTTCGGAGTGTGGTGTCCAACTCTGTCACTCCTTTCCACCTGCTACTAAGGAGGCTGTTTTGGTCCTGAACCGGTGCTTGGCCGCTGTGTCAGACTGGATGAGGGCGGACAAATTGAAATTGAATCCAGACAAGACAGAGGTCCTCCTGGTCAGTCGCAAGGCTGGTGAACAGAGGCTAAAAGCTATGTATACAAATAGGAGAAACAGACAATAGCACAAGGCTTAGAAAATCAATTATATCTATTATTCAATAGTGTTCAGTACATACGTGCACCTGGGAGGCGGACCAGATAGGCAAGGCAAATCCTGAGCATATAGGAACCAGGGTGATCCCCAAGGACAACCAATTCAGTTCAGAGTTTCACAATTGTGAGTCCCAAAGTTCAAGCCTCATGGGCTAAAGAGTTCCTAAGATGCTGCAAGGTCCATGCTCCGGGGTGAAGATAAATGGTAAATCCGTGGATAGGAATTCAAGGAAAGAAGTTCAAGGATAGGTAAAATGGGAGGTATTCAAGGGAAAAATTCCAGGACGCAGGAGACAATCAATGGGCGTCTCCTCATAAAGATGTACATGTGAAGTCGCCGACGGAAAGCATTCGCAGTAATTTTCGGCCGCTTGAAATCCGTTTCGCCGCTTGGCTTTTTCAAGGCGTTTATACAACATAGAAGCGTCCCATATTTACCATAGTAAAGGTTCGACCGACCTAACCCCGCTTCCTGAGAAGTAGGGTGACCCAGTCGCAAGGCCGAACAGGGCATAGGGTTACAGCCTGTGTTGGATGGGGTTACACTTCCCCTGAAGATGCAGGTTCGCAGTCTGGGTGTGATCCTGGACTCATCGCTGAGCCTGGAACCCCAGGTTTCGGTGATGACCAGGGGAGCATTAGCACGATTAAAACTTGTGCACCAGCTCCGCCAGTACCTTGGGAAGTCTAACTTGGCCACAGTAGTCCATGCTCTGGTCACATCCCATATAGATTACTGCAATGCTCTCTAGGTAGGGCTGCCTCTGAAGACTGCTCGGAAGCTTCAAATGGTCCAACAGACAGCAACCAGGGTGATAACAGGAGCAGCACTCAGGGAGCGTACAACTCCTCTGTTGTGCCAGCTCCACTGGCTGCCAGTTTGCTACCGGGCACAAATCAAAGTGCTGGCTTTAGCCTTTAAAGTCAAATCTAACACTGGGTAAGCCGTTATCAATACCGAAAAAACAACAGCATGCACGTTTTATAAACACAGTATAATATTCAATGGTAGCAAATTATATTGAAGTTATCAAGCACTTTGCAAGCTTAACAATGTAGACATATCATCTCAAATTAGTTTGAGCAAATCATAATTCTGTGTCATAATACACTTATCATACATAGGAGTCTATAACAGAAATAATAGCCAAATGGCGTATCAAACATTCCCTGTTTGGGAGCTGAAGTACATGCAAGTACAGATACAAATAATAGCAGAATGTTCTCACTCTAAAGTAATCACTGGCAGATGCCCTAGTAATCAAACTTAATCAAACAGTCAATAATTAGGCAAGTAAGTAACGTGGATAGGGACTTGCAATGACATCCAGCGTTGAGCTTCTATATAGTCCGGGAATCCAAAGGACGAAGCGCAGCGCTGGTCGCGAACAGCCGCAAATGAAGAGCCAGAGCCGTAAAAGTGTTGTGAAGGCTTCCCAAGCCGGGAAAAAGGGGCGGTAGCCGAAACTATCGCCGTGGTCGACGACAGTAGTGCTGTACCGGTGCCTGGCGTTCCGGGTCGTTTCGAGAAAATCTTCTTCAGGGCTCGCAAGCAGACAAATCATACAACCCCATGGGTATTCATCTTCATATTGAAAGAAATACATGCAAAAAATCTTGTAATTTAAGTTGCATTCAAAATGGCCATGAAATCAATAGTTGCCATATAGTTACCATCAATAGTAGAGTATCTATCCTGGGGAGATCCACGGATGCCATCCAATGGGGGAATGGTAGCAGGGTGTGAAAGGTGCAATGCATTTAAGGGGATATAGCACATAGCTTACAGCTGAGTTACTTTCCAAGTATAGCGTTTAAAGAAAGACGGTCGTTTAATCCATCACAAATCTCACTGCCCATTTTTAAAATCCAAGCGGATTCTCTTTGTTTTAATCTTTTAATATAATCTGAATGAGGTAACTGCTGTACTCTTTCTAGTACAAGGGCCTTGATTTCGTCAGGGTCATGCCCATATTGAGTACAGTGTTGATATAGGGCAGACTCACATGACTTCTGGTGAATTTTACTTTTGTGTTCAATTAAACATTCTTTTAGGGTCCTTGAGGAGAATCCCACATATTGTAATAAACAACTACATTGAGTAAATAAATTATTCCTTTTGAAGAGCAACTGAGAGGGATGAGAGTGCAAAGACTCTACCTTTTGAGGTGCTGGTGACTGTCCTACTCTTGAGTATGTTCTTGCATATTGAACAATTGCCACAAGGGTGGCTGCCAACTGTCAGAATGCTCCTAGTAGCAGGATTAGGAAGTGCTGTGTGAGTAAGTAAATCTCCGATGTTCAATGTCCTTTTATAGGCGACAGTGGTGAAAGTTTCCAAACCCTTAATGTGAGATACAAGAGGCCAATATCTATGTGCAATATGGACCAGTTCTTTGTTATGTGGATTGAGCGTGACAGGCCAGACTAACAAATTCTTCTTCACCTTTGTCTTGGGTTGCAAAGGGTACATCTTGAGGTAGTATCAGCTTTTTCTTAGCAGATAATAGTATCTTCTCTGGATAGCCTCTTTTGGCAAAATTGCTTAGCATTTTATTGGCTTCTTGCTGATAATGATGAGTTGATGTCAAATTTCTCTTCAATCGTAGTAATTGTGTGAATGGTAAGTTATTCTTTAAAGAGAAGGTATGATAACTATCATAATGGAGATAAGCATTCCTTTGAATTGGTTTTTTGTAGTTTTTAATATGGATAGTAGAATCTTGTTTAAAGGTGGTGATATCCAAGTAATTTATCTGTTGCGTGTCAAATGCCAAAGTGAAACTGATGCTACTATGCCAAGAATTGAGCCATGAGTGGAATGTCTCCATGTTGGTGCCACCATTCACAATAAAATACAAATCAACGATATATCTGTAGACTTTAGAGATATTAGCCACTATTGATTAAGTGTGTCAGAAAATAGGATTTTTTGCTCCAGAGAAATCATGAACAGGTTCGCAATTGTCGGAGCTACACTACTTCCCATAGCGACCCGTCTGTCTGAAGATAGAAACTGCCATTAAAATAAAAATAATTATAATCAAAAACTATGTCCAATAATTGCAACAAAAATTGAGTAGGAGGGTATCTAGGACTGTTACGTTTATCTAGCACCTCTTCCACAATGCTCCTTGCTAATTCCAAAGGTACATGAGTGTACAGAGACACTATGTCTGCAGTAACCAAAACATCATGTTGCTGTACTGGTGTGTGTTCAATTTTCCGAATAAAATCGCTAGTGTCCTGTACATAGGTGGGGGTCATCTCTGCAAAAGGGTGCAGTATGTCTTCAAGAAATTTAGATATAGGTTCGAGAAGGCTGGATACAGCTGAAACAATGGGGCGGCCAATGGGAGGACGTTGGGGTTTATGAATCTTGGGTAAGGCGTGAAATAAAGGGATCCTAGGATGATGGTTGACCAGATAATCTGCAATTTGTTCAGTAATGTGGCCAAAAACCAAGCCTTCATAAACTGTGGATGAAATGGTGCTGAGAAATCTCTTCGTCGGATCTTCCTTTAAACGTTTATAAAATCTAGTGTCAGAAAGCTGACGTTCACACTCATTGATGTAATCAATCCTATTTAAGCAGACAATGGTACTACCTTTATCAGATTTCTTCCAAATTAATTTGGGATGGGAGCCAAGTCGTTTAAGTAAGGAGATGTCTGATGGAGACAAATTTTTATGTTGGCTGTCTCTTTTATGATTGATCTTTGAAGCCTCCCTAAGGTAGAATATAGACTGTATGGAGTGTCAGCAACAACATAAAAACACTACATCTGATAAGTAGACACTACAGTGAGAATGGAATATGTGGTCAAAAAAGAGATCATGATGAATTTTTGACAAACCAACATAAGGCATATCTACACTATAGATTTAATGCAGTTTGACACCACTTTCACTGGCATGGCTTAACCAATCACCTGCTTTTACCAAACCAAAGAAAGAGGCACTCCTCCCTTCCTCATTTTCTTTTCAATCCTGAGTGGCATTCATCAGCAATGTAGGGGATCCTAAAGAATGCATTGCACCTACTATTTTGTGTACTTGTGATGGAAAAGTAGTGATATTTTTAGGAAGGGCTTCTTATGTAAGCTACCCTTCAGCGAGATTGTGGCAGCCCATTTTAATTATGTGCTTTCTGTACGACCGTATTAAAAAAAGCTAAGAAGTGGGGTGTGGAAACAATCCCATACAGAGGAATAATATGAATTGTAGTTTTCTGTGCCATATAGCGCTTATGCATCATGAAAATACAACAGCCCTGATTCCATAGCATTGAGTCATGGCAGTTAAATTTACAGTATTTATTTATTTATTTATTTATTCAAATTTGTTTGCCGCCACTCCCAATGGCTCGGGGCGGCTTACAACAAGTCATAAAAACACAGTTAAAAAACATCACAATCAAAAAACATCACATTAAAATCACCTGGTAAAAACAAAACAATACAAGATGCCATTTACAACAAGAAGGGGAGACCAGCAGCTACTTATTCAGGCCCCGAAAGCCTGCCAAAACAATAAAGTCTTACAGGCTTCCCGAAATGATAAGAGGCTCTGAAGGGCACGGATCTCAGAAGGTAGCGCATTCCACAGGACTGGAGCTATGATCGAAAAAGCCCTGCGCCAGGTTGCGGTCAGATGGTATATCTTAGAGCTTGGAACGACCAGGAGATTCTGCTCTTCGGAGCGTAAAGATCTAGTGGGACAGTATGGGATAAGGCGGTCCCTTAAGTACACTGTCCCCAGACCATTTAAGGCCTTAAAAGTCAAGACTAACACTTTGAAGGTAATCCGGCATTCCGCGGGGAGCCAGTGCAACTCGCACAGGATGGGCGTGATGTGACAGCTCATCGGGACTCCAGCAAGGAGCCGAGCTGTAGCGTTCTGCACCAACTTAAGTTTCTGGATCACTGACAAAGGAAGGCCAATGTAAAGAGCGTTACAGTAGTCTAACCTCGAGATGACTGTAGCTTGGACCACTGTGGCCAGGTCGTGCCGGGATAAGTAGGGGGCCAGCTTCCTCGCCTGGCAAAGATGGAAAAATGCCACTCTGCTGACAGTGGAGATAAGGGCCTCAATCGACAGCAGGTGGTCTAAAGTAACCCCAAGGCTCTTTACAGATGACGACAGACATAGTGTCATGCCGTCCAGGGTTGGAAGCCGAGCGTGCCCACCGCACTAAATTTACAGTGCAGATGCATCCTGAGTGGGAGTAGAGGAGATATTCAATTTATAACTTTTTTCTATTGGTTTGCTTTCCTCTCACTTTTCTTTCTTCTTCATTCTCAAAAATGCAAGTGAGACCCTGTCAGCCACTTTTAGAAGTTAAAAAAATTTTTTTTGGCATGAATACATTTTAAAAAGTAATTGTCAGGAATAGCCTGGGAGCTCAATGGCAAGAATAGAGACACATGAAAGTCTTGTGGGAGTCTTTGTTAGGACCCTAAGATCTGACAAGTGGAGCCTGATGATGGAATAGACACACATTTAGAATAGGTAGCCTAGGAATGGGTTCTGGCTACCACAACTTGTCCCACATAAAAATCTATTCCTGTTCACCCCAATTCTACTTGAGCCTCAACTTTGGAGAAAAGGTGGTATACAAATAAGGTAAAATAATATAAGAATGGGACAGCTTCCTTTTATTTCAGCAGCCTAATTAATGCAAAGGGAAGTCAGTGTGTTGTTACTATTATTAAATAGTCAGAAATACTCTCTAATATAGGTCACCAAGAGAAATGTTACTAAAATTATTTTGACTTTCTTCCATGTGCTCTTGCACAATTTTGGAAGAAAGTTGAAGCTGTTGTCTGTCTAATTTCTTTTTTTAAATGAAGCTTCATAAAACTTCCCTCCTTTTTTGGTCTTGTTGGGCTTCCATTGATTTTTCATATGCTCCCCTTTAAATTGTTTGAGCAATGAAACAAAGGAATGTTATAAGTGCCATACATCAGATAAATACATTAAATACAGTATAAGAACTTTGAGGATGATTGACAGTAAATAGCCTGTATGCAATTTAACTTTTTAATTAATTGTTTAACAAGACTCTGTACCCTCTTGTTTCCATCAGTGCCTTGAGGCCGTCACTGGATGGCTGCATGCCAGTAGATTGAGGGTGAATCCAGCAAAGACGGAGATACTGTGCCTGGGGCGTCCGGTTGGTGGGGCGGTCCAGCTGCCTACCCTGGATGGCGAGGCACTATGCCTGTCATCTTCTGTAAAGAGCCTTGGGGTCACTCTAGACCAGGGGTGGCCAAGACGGTGATCGCGATCGACCGGGTGATCTTTGGGCCTCATCCGGGTGATCTTCAGACCCTCACCCCGGTCAATGCGCGCTCCCGCGCACGCACGCTCCCAGCGCCGCCTTCCTCTGCCCTGCAGTAGGTGACAGAGGCCCCCGCGCGCTCCTCGCTGCCTCTCTTTCGCCCAGATCCATGGATCCGGATGAAAGAGAGGAGGGGAGCGCGAGGGGCCTCCTCCTCTGTCGCGTATGACAGGGCGGTGACAGAGGAGGCCCCCACGTGCTCCTCGCTGCCTCTCTTTCGCCCGGATCCATGGATCCGGGCGAAAGAGAGGCGAGGGGAGTGCGCAGGGGGTCTCCTCCTCTGTCGCCGCCCTGCCATAGGCGACTGAGGAGGATTAGGCCCCCGCGTGCTCTCCTCGCCTCTCTCGCCCAGATCCATGGATCTGGGCAAAAGAGAGAGCGGAGCGAGCGGGGGCCTCCTCTGTCACCTATGGCAGGGTCCTCCTCTGTCGCCGCCCTGCCATAGGCGACAGAGGAGCATTTGTCCCCCGCACGCTCACCTAGCCTCTCTCTTGACCGGATCCATGGATCCGGTCAAAAGAGAGGCGAGGGGAGCACGCGGGGGTCTCCTCCTCTGTCGCCTATGGCAGGGGGCGACAGAGAAGGAGGAGGCTCCCGCGCTCCCTCACCTCTCTTTCGCCCGATCCATGGATCCGGGCGAAAGAGAGGCAGGGGGGAGCGTGCGGGGGGGTTTCCTCCTCTGTCGCCGCCCTGCCATAGGCGACAGAGGAGGAGGAGGCCCCCGTGCGCTCCTCGCTGCCCCTCTCTCGCCCAGATCCATGGATCGGGGTGAAAGAGAGGCGAGGGAGCACGCGGGGAGCCTCCTCCTTCTCTGTCGCCGCCCTGCCATAGGCGACAGAGGAGGAGGAGGCCCCGTGCGCTCTCCTTGCCTTTCTCTCAGCCGGATCCAGGGATCCGGGCGAGAGAGGCGGCGAGGGCAGCGCCACGGGGGCCTCGAGGCGCCATGGATCGGAGCGCCTCCCCCAAATCCGGTGAGCAACCAAACTAATAAGAAGCCGCCTGCGGGTGCACGCGCACGCGCGCGCGGCAGGTGATCTTTTCAACTTGGTTGCTCAAAAGTAGCTCGCATGCTGAAAAAGTGTGAGCACCCCTGCTCTAGACCCTTTGCTGACGATGGAAGCTCAAATCTCCAACGTCACCAAAACCGCTTTTTTCCATCTGCGGCAGGCTAGGCGTCTGGCTTCCTACTTATCCAGAGACAACCTGGCCACGGTGATCCAAGCCATGATCATCTCGAGACTAGACTACTGTAACACCCTTTACATTGGCCTGCACTTGTCTCTGATCCGGAAACTTAAGCTCGTCCAGAAAGCCGTTGCGCAACTTCTTACTGGAATTCCGGTGAGATGTCACATAACACCTATCCTCCAGCAGCTTCATTGGCTTCCGGTCAAGCACCGGATCACCTTCAAGGTGATGGTGTTAACCTTCAAGGCCTTGCATGGTCTGGGGCCGCTGTATCTGAGGGACCGTCTTATCCCCTATCAACCCCAGAGATCACTCCATTCCGAACATCTGAACCTCCTCGAGGTACCTAGCGCTAAATCTATTTGCTTGGCGTCCACCCAGCGCAGAGCCTTTTCAGTGGTGGCACCATCAATTTGGAACACTCTTCCAAGCGAAGTCCGGGCCTTGCAAGATCTACCATCATTCCGCAAGGCCTGCAAGACTTATCTTTTTTGGTTAGCATTCGATTGCTAAATTGTATAGCTATTCCTGCTAATTTTAAACTCTGTTTGATTGTATTATGTTTTTATGTGACTGTGAGCCGCTCCGAGCCCTCGGGAAGTGGCAGCATACAAGTCCAAATAATAAATAAATAAATAAGCATCTACATTTAATTATTTCACATCTACATGCAACCACTTGCCCAGCTGATACGTAGCTTTGGGCTTGAGTGTCATCAGTACGCCGATGACACTCAGCTCATTCTGAGTATGGAGGGCCGGCCGGACTCCGTACCCAATAATTTCCATCTGTGCCTTGAAGCCGTTTCTGGATGTCTGTGAGCCAGTAGGTTGAAGGTGAATCCAGCAAAGATGGAAATCCTCTGGCTGTGCCATCCGGGCGATAGTGATATCCAGCTGCCGACCCTGGATGGCATGGCACTATGCCCGTCATCATCGGTAAAAAGCCTGGGAGTCCTTTTGGACCATCTGCTGTCAATGGAGGCCCAAATCTCCACTGTAAGCAGAACAGCATTCTTCCATCTGCGACAGGCAAAGCGGCTGGCCCCCTATCTGTCTCGGAATGACCTAGCCACGGTGATCCAAGCTACGGTCATCTCAAGACTTGACTACTGTAACACTCTCTACATTGGCCTGCTTTTGACGGTGATTCGGAAACTTAAGCTAGTGCAGAACGCTGCAGCCCGGCTACTAGCGGGGGAGCCTGTGAGTTGCTATATCACCCCGGTTCTGCGGGAACTGCACTGGCTCCCAATTGAGTACCGGATCACTTTCAAAGTGTTAGTGTTAACTTTTAAGGCCAGGTCTGGGGTCAGTGTACTTGAGGGACCGCCTGTCCCCATATAGTTCCTTGAGATCACTTCGTTCAGAAGATCAGAACCTTTTAG
The DNA here is from genome assembly GCA_030556195.1 of Anolis apletophallus. Lineage (NCBI taxonomy): Eukaryota > Metazoa > Chordata > Lepidosauria > Squamata > Anolidae > Anolis > Anolis apletophallus. Next base: position 3,768,509 of record JARBWK010000009.1, read on the forward strand.
CTGTCCCCGGCGTGAAGTCGTATCATCTGACGGCAACCCAATGAAGGGCTTTTTCTATCACTGCCCCAGTCCTGTGGGAATGACCTTCCATCCGAGACCCGAGCCTTGCGAAATCTAGTATCTTTTCGCAAAGCCTGTAAAACCTTCTTGTTCAGACAAGCTTTTGTGTCTTAAAATTATTTTAATGTGCATTGTTTTACTGTTTTATTGCTGTACTAGCTTGGGGACCTGGACCTGCCCGGGTTATTTGAGAAAGGCATCATGTGCCAAGGTTGGTCTTTGGTACTTCAAGTCCTATCATCCATGGTCCACCCTCCTCCATACTGCAGTAGAATGGAGAGTGGATCAAGGGGGTACTGTGTGCCAAATATGGTCTTTACCAGTTTTTGTTGAGGGTTGCAGCAGTCTTGGGTAATGAGTAGAGGTACTTGAAGTCCCATCCTCCATGGTCCACCCTCCTCTAAATTTCAGTAGGATGGAAAGTGGGTCATGGGGGCAATGTGTGCCAAGTTTAGTCTTTAGGGGGCCTTGTTCAGGGCTGCAGTGGTCTGTGGGAAATGAAGGGTTTGAAAGTACTACAGATCCCATATTCTGTGGAGGTACTGCAAGTCTAAATGAAAACACAACCCCAATATATGCAAAATAGCAATCTATTGAACAATTGGCAATATAACAAACATACAATAAAGACACAATGTCTCAATGCAATTGAGAGGCGCACGGATATCCCCCCAAAACAAAGTACTTGCAATTGGATGGTTATAGTAGAAATACACCCCTCGCTGTGTATGCAGCAAGGGCGTCCGAACTCGGCGTGGGCCGGCGCGGCTGAGGCTGGGGCCGAGTGATGACTTGTCTGATGAGAACTTTACTAAAAGCTGGGATGGAATAATTCAGAAGTGTTCTTTGGATCTGATGACCTTGATTGTAAAACGTGCGACACAAGAATGTGAGGTCCTTAGGACCGAGATTACAGAACTTAAGGAGACCCTAAAAGATAAAATTCAACCTGTTGACCTAGAGAAAACAATACCTCCGCATTATCAATTTGACTATTGAAGAAGCCATAGCTCAAGGAGATATTGACAATGTGACCGGACAATTTTTGTCCAAAGAACATTACAGAGTTCCAAAATTCTATTGTCTCCCCAAAACACATAAAAATGTCTTCCCTCCTCCAGGGAGACCAATTGTCTTGGGATGTGACGGCATACTCCAACCCCTCTCCATTTTTCTCGATGAATTCCTTCAACCAGCTGTTAGATCGACCAGGGCATACATACAGGACACCACTGATTTTATCAAAAAGGTGGAAAATTTTGTGCTATCCCCAGGAGATACCCTATACACTGCGGATGTCTCATCTCTATACTCCAACATCCCTTTACCAGAACTCAGAGATGTTGTTGAGTTTACCCTTAACCATAGGAGCAATGATCAGGATCCACCCACAGGCTTCCTGTTAAGTCTCTTAGATATTATTCTGGACTACAATTACTTCCAATTCAAAGAAGACTTCTTCCTTCAGATCCATGGTATTTCCATGGGTACCACGGCAGCTCCATCCCTGGCAAACATCTTTATGGACAATCTGGAGACCAGATACATTTTTCCCACCATTTCCAACACCTTTTCCAGTGCGGTGAAGTTGTATACCAGATATATCGATGATATTTTTCTGATTATCAATAACTCCATCTCTGGTGCCGATTTCGGACAATGGCTTAACAGTTGGCATCCATGCATTGAGTTCACCTCTAATTACAGCCAAGAACAGGTGAATTTCTTGGATGTCACTGTGTACAACAGCAAAGGCCGCCTACAGATTAAAAACTACCAGAAGCCCACGAGCCAAAACACCTATCTTCACTTTCATAGTTTCCACACCCACAATCTCAAAAGAAACCTCCCTTACTCACAATTCCTGAGACTTAGGAGAAATTCTTCCTCCTATTTTGACTTTAAGAAAGATGCTGACAAAATGGCTCAGGATTTTGCCTTAAGAGGCTACCCTCAGAATATAATCAGGAATGCTAGGAAAAAGCTGAAACTACTAATAGACAGTGCCTATTCACCCAATAATCTAAAAACAAACCAGATAGGGTCATTTGGCCCCTCACCTATTCTCCCCACAGCAATACACTGAGATCCATTGTTTATAAATACTGGCCATTATTAGATAACATCGAAGGCCTATCTAACAGACCCATGGTGGCCTATAAAAGGACCAAGAATCTTAAAAATTATCTGGTCCACACAGAACAACGCCAACCCAGCATCAGAAGTACATTATCGCCAGGTACAGTAGCATGCACCCATTGTTCTATCTGTGCAAACATCTGTTCTGACAAACGGATATTTAGCCCTGCCAAAAATAAACACTTTTGGGTCAAATCCTTTGGGACCTGTATTACGAAGATGATTGTGTATGCCATCCAGTGCAGCTGTGATTTAATTTATATAGGCCAGTCTAAAAGAGAACTTAAAACTAGATTTGTGGAACATCGCTCTAAAATAAATAAAAAAAGCCTAGATTCAGCTTTTTACTCCCATTGCACACAGTTGAACCACACTCCTGCCTCCTTAAGAGTAAGGATACTAGAAAAGGTCACCTCTAGTACTCAAAAGATACCAGTGAGCAATTACTGAGACTAGAAAATCTTTGGATCTTAAGGTTAAACACAGAATGGCCAGCTGGCCTCAATGATCCAATCTGTATCAGCTCCATCTTACTATAAAAAAGCCAGTTCCCCTATTTCATTACCTTTGGGTCACCCTACTCCACATAGAGCGGGGTTATGTGTAATCCTACACCTGATATGGTATGTATACACTTGTTATTACTATAGGCTGTGTTTTAGTGTTTTTATGTATAATTTGTGGATATTGATTCCTTTCATTGTTGTATTTATAGTGACTACTGCTTGGTACTAGCCATAGAGCCTTGAGAAAGGAGCCCATAATATAAGCCCGAAACGGTTGAATAAGCCGCGGATGAATAGAGCATTATGCTGGCCGTCGGCTCTGCTACCCACCGAGCCTCTGTGTGAGGAAGGAGCCACACCGCCTCTTCTTGCACACAAGTCCTGGGGTATTTCCCCTTTAATAGAGCATTGAAGCTCTTTATTAGACTGCTGAATGTCAGTGAATCCTTCCCACCCTGCGATACATCCCATCACCCCCTTCCGTGTCTCTTCTCCCGGGATTCCCTCCTGAGGAGCTCCAGTGACGCGCCCTGCCATTTACCCTGGCCAGGGAGGGGTGTTTGTTTCATGAGTATTCCATAGAAGGACGCCGGGAATCCCTGGATCCTTGTTTGGGGATTTCCCCATCATCGCCATCCCTTTGATCCAGGCCTCCTCCCCGCCCACCACGCATCGTCGTCACCATAGCTACACAGCGAAGACGACGTTACCCACCCACGCCGCTCCACGTCATCATTCAGCGCCGTCCGCAGCCGCGCTGACGCGCCGCTCCACGTCATCACTCGGCCCCAGCCTCAGCCGCGCCGGCCCACGCCGAGTTCGGACGCCCTTGCTGCATACACAGCGAGGGGTGTATTTCTACTATAACCATCCAATTGCAAGTACTTTGTTTTGGGGGGATATCCGTGCGCCTCTCAATTGCATTGAGACATTGTGTCTTTATTGTATGTTTGTTATATTGCCAATTGTTCAATAGATTGCTATTTTGCATATATTGGGGTTGTGTTTTCATTTAGACCTTCAGCGTATAAAGTCTAACGACCATTTGGCTTCTATACACTGTTGTTTGTGTTAGATATTATACCAGCCTGCTCGTTTTTCACTGAGGTACTGCAAGTCCCATCATCTGTGGTCCACCCTCCTCCAAACTGCAGCAGGATGTAAAGTGGGTCATTGGGGCTCTGTGTGCCAAGTTTGGTCTTGATTAGTCATTGGATGATGGTCGCAGCGGTCTGGGGAAGTGAGTAGAGGTACTTCAACTCCCATCATCCATGGTCCATCCTCCTTCAAACTGCAGCAGAATGTAGAGTGGGTCATGGGGGCTCTGTGTGGCAAGTTTGGTATTTATTGGTGAGTGGATGAGGGTCACATTGTATTCAGGAAGTGAGTGAAGGTACTGAAAGTCCCATCATCCATGGTTCATTCCCCTTAGAACTGCAGCAGGATGTAGAGTTGGTCATGAGTACTCTGTGTGGCAAGTTTGGGCCTGGTCTATGATTTGTAAGGGCTACAATATTCTGAGGGAATTGAATCGGGTGACAAAACTGCAAATCCCATCATTTGTGGCCCATCCTGCCCTAAAGTGCTCCAGGTTGTAAAGTGGGCCATTGGGTCTCTGTGTGCCAAGTTTGGTCCTGATCTGTCATTGGTGTGGGCCACAGTTCTCTAGGCACTGCAAGTCCCGTTATCCATGGTCCATCCTCACTCAAAATGCACCAGGACGTAAAGTGGGTCTTGGGGGTTCTGTGTGCCAAGTTTGTTGGGGGCCACAAAGTGTTTTGGCCTTAAACTCCCACCATGCCTGACTGCCTCAGTCCTTTTCCTTACTCCCCCTCTACCACTTTAGAGTTTCAGAATGTTGGTGGTCCTGGCCGATCAGAGTCCTTTATGCAAATACTCCCTCAGTGGCAACCAATCATGTTGTTAGAATGTAGAGGCTGGGAGCCAATGAGAAAGCAGGCACATATCCACAAACACACATACATACAAACATACAAACATTCTCTTTTATTAGATAGATAGATAGATAGATAGATAGATAGATGATAGATAGATAGATAGATAGATAGATAGATTTGAACTCTGTAAACCGCCCCGAGCCTTTGGGAGTGGCGGTGTACAAATTGAATAAAATAAATAAATAAATTGTATTTTCAGTATGTCACTAAATAAAACAAATCCATGGTGTAGCTCTTCAGTGAAACAGAAATTATTTCCTTCTCAACTTCCCACAGCACATTATTTTGTGCAAACGCCTAAACGGCTTAATATGCCATTATATCTTCATGAAGAAATAGAAATTGTCTTGTGAACCTGCTTACCTAAATCATGCGAGAGCAATTCATGAAGAAGGTGTATTGCAGGTATCTTGACAGCTGTTGCACAGTACGGTATTCCTCGGGGACCCTTCAGTGATATATAGAAATGTCACTTCTCTTTGTATGACATTTTTAAACAAACAGTTTTGTTAAGAATAAAAGTATAAAGAATCTTTAGATAGATAATAAACAAGGTAATGTGCTTATAGTACATTTAGGGTTTTTTTTCCTGGGGAGTCTAAGTCATCGTAATAGGCATTTTTACCTTTAGATGCCATTTACTACAAATATATTTTGCTCATAGCAATTCACAGATTAAGTGATGGAAATAAAATAGCTTAATAATCTTTCATTATTATTCTTTTACTTCAAACCTTGCACTGAAGCCTGTACTTCTTTTAAGATTCAGACTTAATTTCTTAATTATCTTCCTCAATAATTGCGTTATATGGTCAACACAAATAATGTAGTTTGAACTGCACTGAAATGCATTATGTGGTTCTCAACTGAAATTGCATAATAGAGATAGCTGTACCTGACTCTCAGGTTGCTTCTACACCAGTGATTTTCAACCAGTGTGCCGTGAAAGATCATCAGGTGTGCCGTGGAAAATTATTTTCAAACTTCATTCATATATAAACTATAAGGCACATCTGTCCCTTTAAGAAATGGAACCATAGCACTCTCGCGTCACCTAAGAAGTGACCCGAGAGTGCTATTGGTCGCGCCATCTTGGATTTGCTCAGACGCGGCTAAGTAAACAAAGTTAGAGTTAGTGCTGCAGCTGCACGTCAAGTGATGGTGGCAATTTGGGATCACAGCAAGACAAGTGAGTGACAGTGATGGAGAAGTTTTTGAGAAGGGAAAATGCAAATGCCAAAAAGGGCCCTGGACAAAATTATGACAAAATTATGAGTCTTTCTACCATTCCGGCCAGGATATCTATTTCGTGTTCATCGAAACAGGCCCAGATTTTACACTAAGTGAGTGTACAAATACATTTAAAACATATTAACTATATGTATTACTGTGTTAGAGTGTCATTTTGTGTCATTTTGGTTGGTGGTGTGCCCCAGGATTTTGGAAATGTAAAAAATGTGCCGCAGCTCAAAAAAGGTTGAAAATCACTGTTCTACACAGCCACTTAATCCGGATGAGCATGTGGATTAAGAGATCCAGTTCCGCCCCTGAGAATCTCCACAGGCACCCAGAAACCATGAAGAAGCTCTTGTGGTGTCCACAAAGCTCCCCTCATGCCAAATCAATAAATTTGTTTTCTTATCCTGTTGGTAGAAATGTGCTAAACAGAAGTAGCTCATCAGATGAGAATCAGCAATGGGAATCATTGGGGGGGGGGACGACACCAACGACGGACGGACAAAAAAGTGAAAGCGATTTCCTGCATCTGGATATTCCAGTGGTGATAACTGATTTGGAATTTTCCAGGGATTTTTTTTAATGCATTGTATACAATGAACATTAGGGAATGTCAATTTTCTGGACCCCTTCCAGAATTTCAAGCCTGTTTATATGGGGTCTAACTGAAATCTAACTCAAAATACTCAAATTGGGTTGGATTGGTTATCTTATTCGGAAAATGTTCTGCTGTTTTCAATGGATTCTGATGTCAAGTAATGTCTATGACAGCACATGGGCCTAAAAACCAGTGCTCAACATGAGTTGAATATTTCCATGACATTCCTAAAATTTCAGTGGGCATTGCAGGTAAACTGGGTTAACTTGGTTTATCTCTGTTGACGGATGTTCCACGATTTACCTGAAACTTGGGAGCAACCCCCATGGCAGTAGCATCACACTGGTCTGCTGTGCTCATGGGCCACCTCTGCCAGACTGTTTTCCTTGTCCTGATGAGTTCAAGGAAAACTATAGTGCCACTATTGTGACTGTTGGATGGAAACAGAGCTTTGACGCTCCTGGCCATTATGGGCATCATGTGTTAACATTACCACAGGTGCTTGATTGCAAAGGAGGAAGGAGGGGTGGTGTCGAGAGCACAGACAGTAAGTGTGACGCCTCCTAGGGGGCTGTTTACATCGGTATCTCACCTGCATGGCTCTTTGTTCTATAGTTCCTTTGTTCTGCCATGCGGTCACTCTCTGTCATGTGGTCACTCAGGGGAGGGGCTGCATCCTGGCTCCAAACCTGGTGATCCGCCCTCAACTCTACCCTTTTCCGGAGTTTACTTTAGGGGCCGGACGTCCCCTCCGCCTTCATTCCAGAGGTATTACGGACAAGCAAGGCTGGAATCTAGTTGCTGGGAAAAAGCAACCTTATTTCACCCACTGGTCTACCTTCGTTCTCAACCAAATCTTCAGTGCATAGGAGGGCCTGCTCTCACCAGAGGCTGTGGGTTTGGGGGCCTGCTTCAGGACTTCGGGAGCCTACAAGCCAGAGGACAACAGGGCGCCTGGGATCTAATACAGGTACCGTCACTTTGCACAAATAGGCATAGTGATAGACTCCCTTTTCTTAAAAGGACTTTCTTGCAACCAACTCAAGCATTTTTGAGCCACCAGGACCTTTCTGGTTGTTATTTCAATAAATCCTGTTAGGTTCACCCTATTTTTGAGTCCAGTACTCTTTCTTATAGAGATCCTGGGTTTCCCTGCACGTGGAAAAGCCTTAACTCTATTCCCAGGGCTAAAGCTTGTTTTGTCCATCTTTTAAAAGCATTTTTAAGGCCCTGGGGACAGAAGGGTCAGGTGACGGTTCAGTAAGGTTGATGTGGTCTTGGCTCAGCTGGACTGTCTGGATTCCAACTTGCAGAATGGCACATGTGGCTGCATCCAGGGGCATTTCTGATGTGGGCTAGTACTGGACTGATTGGTCATTGTAGATGAAGCCTAAAAGTGAGGCAGTATTTTGTTTCCATAACAGACTTCATTTACAGTTAGTTTAACATCAAATTTTCTCTCTTAACGAGGCTGCTTCTATCGTTAGACAGGAGCAGACGGTTTCCCCAAGCAGCAGTTGTGAGAAATCACGAATGGGTAGCACATGCTGAGCTATCTGACTTTGTTGCTTGTATATTTTTATCACCAGGGATGGGGATGTCTACAAGTTATCTTTGAATGCTGTGCACTTTCACATGAATAAGTGCGAAGTGCCATTTGTTGCTTTGCCTCAGGCATTGTAATCTCTTGGGCTGGCCCAGCTTCCCACAATTCATCGTATTTAAACTTGCCAACTATTTTCAGATGCTACCACCTCTAAGTCTCTAGAGATATTCTTTCTTTCAAATGTTTAAGAAATAAAGGCTTAAGTTTAAAAGAGGAAATCGTTCATAAAGCAGATAATTTTTGACATGTCCTCTTGATCAAAGCGTTCGGAGTTTATGGAGCCCCCATCCTGCTGTTTCCTTATGATAAATCTGTTATAAATGACACTAATACAACTACGTTTATGCATCTTTAACTACTGCCTAGTAGTGTTTGGGATAATCAAGGTACCTGGATACAGGGTTAAGTATTTTTTTTGTCTCTTAAATCCCTAAATAATAAGAGCAATTCATAGAAATAGGTTTGCAGTGAAGTTATTGTAGCAGCTCAAAGCCAACGTGAAGACTGCAGCTTATTTTTATGTAAATGGCGCAAAGTCCTGCCAAAAAACCTGGAAGGTTGGGTCTTGTGTCTCTATCTTTGTTCCACAACAGCTGTTGTTTCTCCCAAAAACTTGAAAATAAATGAGACGGAGGGTCAGACTAACAAAGCCGTAATCTGAAGAGGGAGGTTTTGTGCCTTTATAAAGGCTTCACAGCAAATTTTTAAACAATAACAGACCCTGAACCCTGAAAACAGATAAGACCCATACCTCTCGAGTGTCAATTGGCAAAAAAACACCTGCTACAGAAGGTTAAGGGACCAACGCCAATCAGAAAGGGATTTGCTTGGAACTTTTTGACACACCAAGAGATACAGGTTTGTGGAAATATACACTCTCTGTAAAAGGAATGGAAATAGCGTTTCAAAGCAATTTACTTTAGGAAAGCATTGGTGCTGAATTGATGTGCGCACCGTACATGAAATTCTAATTCTAAAGGACCTGAGTAATATCAAGCACACAACTGTGATGGCTTTAAAGGAGATGGCAAAACATTGCCTTACTGTTCTCTAAATTCTATCTTAAAGACAATTAAAATGTGTCGAGATACAAGAAAAAATGGAAACATTCAGAGTTATAGGAGAAAGAACAACATATAACCAAGAAAGTCCTGAACCGGTGCTTGGCCGCTGTGTCGGACTGGATGAGGGCGAATCCAGTCAAGACAGAGGCACTCCTGGTCAGTCAAAAGGCCAAACAGGGCATAGGCTTACAACCTGTGTTGGACGGGGTTACACTCCCCCTGAAGACGCAGGTTCGCAGTTTGGGTGTGATCCTGGACTCATCACTGAGCCTGGAACCGCAGGTTTCGGCAGTGACCAGGGGGGCATTTGCACAGTTAAAACTTGTGCGCCAGCTGAACTTTGACTCGCCACACCCACCTGTTAACAATTAGGCATGAGAAAAAAGTTATGAAAATGATTCATTTCGTAAGAAATTCGTAAGAAATGCTACTTTCGAGCGTTTCCGCACCTGGAACGCCAACCAGGAAGTGGACTTTCTTTTTCGAACTTGGGGGGCCAGGATTTTCTTAAGTGTCGTTATTAGGTCGTAAGGGGGGGCATAAGGGGGGCACCCTCCTTCTCTCTCAACACCCTCCCGCCTCCCTTGCCAATATTATGGCAAGGCAAGCCCTAAACTCGCTCCTTCGCTCGGCTGGAAGGAAGCCTGGGAAAAAATGTAAACAGAGGATTACTCAGAAGTAAATCTGCAAAAGAGGCACTTTGGATGAAGGGCCCTCCTTTGTGGATTTACTTCTGAGTAAACCTCTCTGTTTACATTTTTTCCAGGCTTTCCTGCCTCTCCTGCCTGCCAGGATCTAAAGCATCAAAGAGTATTGGGGTGAGAAACCAACCTAATGTATAATAGAATGAATGCTACTGTAAGTGCCACTGCCTAATATTATAAGTAATCCAACTGGTCATACCTAATTCCATGCACATGCAATAATACAGCAGTAATAACAATGGGTATAAGAAGAGGTAAAATTCAAACCGAAGTGTTCTGAGTGGTCTCTCCTCATGCGGTGCAAGCGGGCTCGGGAAATTAGCCCGGGGAAAACCAGCGTTTGCGCTTGGGAGCACACACATACATATTCTTGGGAGGGGGATTTGTTGCAGAATCCCGGCCTCATAGAGAAGATTCTGCAGCAACCCCCCAAGAATATGTATGTGTGCACCAAGCAGAAAACGCTGTCTTTTCCGGGCTAATTTCCGGGCTCACAGAGAAGAGCCCGTTTGCACCGCATGAGGCAGGGACCAGTCAGAATACGCCGGTTTGAGTTTTACCTCTTCTTATACCCATTGTTATTACTGCTGTATTATTGCATGTGCATAGAATGTAGGTATATGACCAGCCTGGGCAAACTTGGGCCCCTCGCTCCCTCGGGATCGGGGGTGAGAGAGAGGCAGCGAGGCGGCGAGGGGGCTCCTCCTCCTTTTCTTTGCTGCTTCCAAGAATAGAATACCCCTCCCTCCCTCCCTCCTTCCTATTTGGAGAGTCCCATCTAGAATTCAGTGTGATTTATTCAAGTTTTGGCCTACAACTCCCAGAAATCCCAGCCAATTTACCAGCTGTTAGGATTTCTGGGAGTTGTAGGCCAAAACCATCTGGAATGCGCATGCTCTGGCATACGAACTACTAACGAATTTCGTTAGTAATTAAGTTACATTTAGAAATTTTTTGGAATTTTTTTTTGTAAGTCTTCCTATTACTAATCAAAAAAATCCCCCCATTAGATTTACAATTTGCTATTTTGGGTTCTAAACCATGCCTATTAACAATATAGTATGGTTGCCAATCGGAGCCGGATAGGAATTTTTCTGGGAGGGTTTTTTGCCTACATCTATACTGTTTAGGGACTAGATAGTATGATGGGTTCATAAAAATAGGCTTTAGCGGAAAAATAGCTAGGGAAATACAAAAGATTGTGTTCACACAAGGCACCCACCTTTTAGGGGTGTGGGTCATTTGCTAAATCACTCACCTGAAAGTTAGTTAATCGGTGAGGTAAGTTTTGATGGCCCAGAAATGGGAGAGTCTGATTTCCATATGTTTGAAAAATATTTCTTTCCATTTCCCTTAGCAGTATTCCGGTTTAGGTTACCAGGGAACCTAGGTTTTCGCCCCAGTTAGCTGAGGGGTATACCCGGCTGGGATACCTTATTTATTTATTTATCTATCTATTTACTTTGCTTCTAGACCGCCTCTCTCAGCTCGAAGGCGACTCGAGGTGGTGTACAACAGCAAAAACTGCTCAAGACAAACATATCAACAATTATCAATACAATACAATTCCAACATATACAAATTAGCATTCAACATTAAAAACACAATATCAGCGTCTCATTAATTAAATCGACTTCCAATTGCATCGTCGTCGTTCCTTAGGTCTCAATTTGACAATCATACTACATCTGCAAATGCCCGGTCAAATAGCCAGGTCTTAACCTTCCTGCGAAATGTCAGGAGGGAGGGGGCCGATCTGATATCATTAGGAAGGGCGTTCCAAAGCCGAGGAGCCACCACTGAAAAGGCCCTGTCTCTCGTCCCCACCAATCGCGCCTGCAATGCAGGTGGGACCAAGAGCAGGGCCTGTCCGGATGATCTTAAGCATCTTGAAGGTTCATAGGAAGAGATGCGTTCAGACATGTAAGTTGGACCAGAACCGTTAAGTTCTGGTCCAACCTCCTCGGCTGTGTTCACCAGGTTTTGACACCTATTGGTTTAGGTTAAGGCATAAAATTAAATAGGTAACATTAAATTCTCTATTATATGCAGATGACATTGCGTTGCTTTCTCACACCCAGGTTGGCTTAAGGAGGACCTTGAAAACATTCCAAAGGTACACCCAAAAAAATGGTCTATCCGTCAACAAAGACAAATCCAAAGTCATAAGCTTTGCTGTAAGACCAAAGAAGCACAAATGGTCCTTAGATGGAGCAGGCATAGAACAGGTAGCGACCTATACCTATCTAAGCCTTACTTTCTCAGAGACAGGGAAATGGCTAGACCAATGCCACTCCTGCAAAATAAAAGCGAGTGCCCGTTCCAACCAACTTCTTCTGCTGGCAAATCACCATCACCCCAGAACACTTGGTCCAAAGTATACTCAGCTAAAATTATTCCCTTACTTCTGTATGGAGCTGTATTGTGGGGACCTTTTAAAATGCCCATGTTTGACCGGAACCAAACATTCTTTCTAAGGCAGGTGTTGGGAGTTAATAAAAGCCTGTCAGCAGCAGCAGTCAGAGTTGAGACGAAGATGCACCGATTAGAAGGGCTTGCTTTAGCCAGAGCCTTTACCTACGGTAGCAAAATCAAAAATCTTGAAGTTCACAGACTCCCGCGCTGCTGTCTAGAAGACCAACTTAAAAATACTGCCCAATCTACTTGGGCAAATAAATTAATCCACTCACTGAGATCATGTGGGATACCCACAGAATACCTGAGCAACAACACCACCAAAGTCAGAGCAGAGGTGAAACAGAGAATCCTAGACATCCAAGCCCAAGAGGATCTCGCGTGCCTCGCTAGTGTAGGCTCTTTGAAATGGCTAGCGGCAATGGATTCCAGCTTCAGTCATGCCCCCTACTTGACGGCCAATCTCCCAAGACAGTTAAGAGTGGCTCTGACAAGGGCAAGGTTTGAACAGAATGAGTCAATGGTTAGATACGGTAGATACCATTCCATCCCTTACACAGAGAGAACATGTGTCTGTGGGGCCCAGGAGGTGGAAGATTTAAATCATATCCTCCATCAATGTGCAATTTATGAAAAAGAAAGGAAATCCCTTCTTGAAGTCCATTTACTCAACAAAGCTCACTGGTCTCTGACTAATAGAACCATATTCCTCCTCTCTAATCCCAACCAGTTAGTAATTTCAAAAACAGCAACATTATTTTATAAAGCCAGTAAAAGTAGGCAACGATTCATTGCATCAATTGGGATTGATTGTAAAGGGGATGAGGATACATGAGGATCAAATAAAAGGTTATACACGCCAGGATATTTGACCAAAATAATCAGTAAGGTAGAGGTGATAGGAGAATATTTGCTACTTCACCATGGAACGGTCTCAGTGGTGGCCAGGGGAGCTTTTGCACAGTTACGACTCGTGCGCCAGCTGCGCCCGTACCTTGGGAAGTCTGATCTGGCTACGGTGGTCCACGCTCTGGTCACATCCCGAATAGATTACTGTAACGCACTCTACGTAGGGCTGCCTTTGAAGACAGTTTGGAAACTGCAACTAGTTCAACGGGCGGCAGCCAGATTACTAACAGGAGCTACATACAGGGAGCATACCACCCCCCTGCTGTGCCAGCTCCACTGGCTGCCTGTCCAATTCCGAGCTCAATTCAAGGTGCTGGTTTTGACCTTTAAAGCTCTATACAGTTCTGGCCCACCTTACTTGTCTGAACGCATCAACCGCTACGTCCCACCTCGTACCTTAAGATCATCTGGGGAGGCCCTGCTCTCGCTCCCGCCTACATCTCAAATACGGTTGGTGGGGGTCGAGGGATAGGGCCTTCTCGGTAGTGGCCCCCCGTCCGTATTGATATTCTATCAGCTTCATCCCTCCTGGCATTCAGAAAAAGAGTGAAATCCTGGTTATGGGACCAAGCGTTTGCACTTTAGCACGATACGGCACCTGAGATTGGGTAGATGGCAAACTGGTGGATAAGACCTAATGCTTATGGATGGAATACTGTTTTAACTGTGCTGAATGTTCATGATGCATTTTAATGTTAATTGTATTTTAACTCTAGTTGTATTTTAATGTATTTTAATCTTAACTCTTGTTTTTAATATATGTATATTGTGTGGCATCGAATCGTTGCCGTTGTGAGGCCACTCTGAGTCCCCCCTCGGGGGTTGAGAAGGAGCGGGGTATAAATGGTGGAAATAAATAAATAAATAAATATTAATGTACTGCTGCACATTATGGAACCATTGTTTAATGCTTGATATATGTATCCTTTCTACATGGTTTGTTCTATTTGATATGGCTTTGCGGCTAATGCAATACAATTTGATATATTGATAAATTTGATATATTTGATATATAAAATTTGATAACATTAAATAAAGTTGCCCCAAAATTTTGAACCCAAACTTATTATGTGTTGTCTCATTATTTTGGGGATGGGCAGGCAAATGAAGTTGTGTGTCTGTTCTCATAATAATATGTGTACTTCTCAGGTGTAGGATTGCCATCCATTACAATTAAATTGTATAGTTCAGGGCTGTCCAACTGGCGGCCCCGGGGCCGGATCTGGCCCCGTAGCCTGTTGGACACGGCCCCACCTATGCCCTCAGCCGCCATTTTTAAATTGGAAAAAAATCAAATTTTTTTTTAAAAAATGGCGGCCGGAGGCCGGGGGGAGGGAGGCGGGGCAGGGAGGGAGGAAGAGAGCTAGCTCCTCCTCCTTTTGGCGCCCCTCCCTACCTAGGCAGGGGAGCCGCGAAAAAGGGCAGAAGGCGGCGCCAAGAGCAGCGCTTCACAGGCCTGGCGTGTCGCGCTGCCCCTTGGCGCCGCCTTCTGCCCTTTTTTCGGCCCCCTCCCTTCTAGGGGCGGGGGGGGGCGCCGAAAAGGAGTAGGCGGCGCCAAGAGCAGAGCGTCACAGGCCTGGCGTGACGCGCTGCTCTTGGCGCCGCCTACTCCTCCTTTTCGGCGCCCCCCCTCCGCCCTAGGAAGGAGGGGCCCGAAAGGAGTAGGCGGTGCCAGGGGGCAGCGCGTCACGCCAGGCCTGTGACGCTGCTCTTGGCGCCGCCTTCTCTGCTTTCGGCCGTTTTAGGGGCGGGGCCTGGGGTTGGGGGCGGGGCCTGGGGCGGGGCCTGGGGGCGGGGCCGAGCGGCCCCTAGGTCATCAGTGACCTTTTATCCGGCCCTGGACCCCGTAGAAGTTGGACAGCACTGGTATAGTTAATAGATATAGGACAGAAAAAAAATGAGGACAGATAAAGATGACTTTAAAAAAATATTCCTTATGCAATTAAAATGGCCCTTTGGGGGAGAAAACCCCACCTACCCTTTAATATTCTGAAAGCTTGATTCTCCTCCTAGCTAAGCAAGTTTCTTACCCATAATAAGTCGACTGACTTCATTAGAATTATGCCCGATTTCTATCTGTGAGGAAAATTAAACCTTCTGCACAGTTTCTCAGTCCCTTGACGCCTTATGCAAACTACAATCAATTCTATCCAGCATGTGTAATCTAAAAGAAAATTGAACAATATATTCTATAAATGAATCACAGTGCGGTTCTCTATTCATTTCTTTAAGATGGTATAGCACGGGCCATTCCTTTTCCTGGTGGTATGTTATAAAATGATGAAGGTAAATTAAATTAGATGAGCTGTAACTACTATTTGCGAGGACTGGGAATTGTATTCTGCTTTACCACTTTTGGATTGTATGTGTGGCTTTTAATGACAAAAGCAATTATATGGATAGCTGTTTAAAATGTGTTTCTGTAACATACAACCAAGCATTATGGCCACATTTGATAGGAATTTGCCATCTTTTTCTTCCCATTCCCGAAACCTAGCTTCAGTATATTTTATAAGAAGTCTGTCGGCAGCTTAATTCTGAACCTTTCAAACTTCAGTCTTCCACACAGAGTATGACGGCTTCTACAAAGGGGTAGATCGATGCATTCCTTACTCATGTTACTTTTGCATCTGTTACCTATAAACCAATTTTGTTCCATTTTCAGATCTATCTGTTTTTATTTTTAAAAAGAATCAAACTGAATAGATCTTTAAATATGTATTTTTTGTCGCCCCCTTGGGCCCTTGGAACCTGACCTTCCTGGATAAACCACACAGCAGCTATGGTACAATGGGTTTTATTTAGAATAGGTAGTATAGGAAAGAGCCTGAGGCAATATAAGGCCTCCAGGTAGCAGCAATCAACAGGAACAGCGGTAAGTATATAATCCGCAGCAATAGGATTCCAAGCGGAGGAAAACAGGAACAAGCCGGATGCAATAGAAAGTCTCGGGGATTTCCCCACTTCAAGTTTGTCATCCTTCCGGGAGATCCCGCATACTACTTCCTACGTGCTGGCGTCACCACAATAACATTTATCCGCATCAGGCGCAGGCAAGCGTCATCACTCAGCGCCTCCTCTCCCTGCTCGCAGATCGGCTCATGCTGAACGCGAGCCGCTATACAGCCTCACACAGAGAGCGGACCCCGCCAGCGACTATTCGCCATAGGGCAAGTACTTTTGGGAACGTATTGCATCCGGCGCCTGTTTCTTTTGTATCTATGTATGTTCAATGTGATACACTATGTGTTATTTACACTATGTAATAATATAGAGACATATTTTGCATACATTGGTTGTTTTCCTTGATCAAAAACACTTAGCCAATAGAGTCTGATCCCATTTGGCATTTTCACACTGTGGTCCGTGAAAAGGCCTTACTGGTACATTATTTAAACTGTTATGTTTATTCATATCATGATCTGATCACCATGCTCATTATATCCCACATTAATGGGGTTATTGGGATAACAATACAAAAGGTTTGCTAGGGTAGACCCTCTTCCCCCAGTCTCAGCCCCCCAAACCAAACTCAGCCCCGAATCAAAATCCTGGCTACAGCCCTGGATGCAGGGAACAGCTTCTTAGTAAACAATATGAGCAGTATAGTTACTATCTATGTTCCTACAACACAACAACACACAGTGGGGTTCTGTATATAATCAATATATTCAGGCTTGCATATAAGCTCAATCTTATTACTTTCCAATAACACAAAAGTATATCTATTACATATAAACGGCGCACAAACCAAAGGAAAATACCAGAGTCACTCACGATACAGTAAGTCCCTCTTCACGGAGTCTAATAGACTCAATAATATAGTCCCATTCTTCTGTGATGTATTCTTCGAGACCCAATGGTCAACTCAAAAATATATTTGTAATCCGTGGCCCGTTGGCCCAAAATAAATCCACTTGGATACAAGTATGGAATGTAGTAAACTTCCGTTGTGAGTTCCAATGCGTATTAATCCACTAGTTCGTGATTATCGCTGGGTAGTCCACCTACGGGTAATCCTTCTCCGGTTACCGACCCGTTTCGTCCCAATCTCGTCAGGGTGGCCCCAATTATACAGAGATGCACAAAAGACTATATGTCTGAAATACAAACAATATACAATAGTATCCCATCTAAAAACCAAGATAGTAACAAAGGGTAGGAGTATAATCTCACCACTTACCATCATAAATCATAAGTATGCTTAATAGCAATGCTGATGTCTCAGCTATGTATGAATCGCCCTCATGGCGCAGACCACAATCAGGTACATGCTATGGTTGAAAAGCTGCTTAAGTGCCTGAGCAGTGCAAGTAAATTAACATACAATAGAATGTGGCTTCCTAGGTTATTTAAAGCAGCAGGTCTGTTAGGCTTAAATTTTCATTGAGGCCTAATGGTTGCTCGCATTTACTGCGGATTATCCAGGTACGTTCACATTTGAGTAATGTAGTTTGGATGTCTGCATGTGGTGGTACTGTCACTTGTTGTAGACCCACAAATTTGAAGTCTGGTACTGAGGCATGCACTGTTTTAAAATGTCTATACAGAAATGTGTCTTCATTTCCTGATAGAATGCGATTTTTATGTTCTCCCAATCTTTTCCTTAAAGATCTTTTCGTCATCCCGACATAATATTTCGGACACGAGCAAAAAAGTAAATAAATTGATTTCTCAGAAGCGCAGGTGAAAAACTGATCCAGCTTAATGGGTGTGGCATTGCCAGGTATTGTTATAGTTTTCAATGGTGATATAAACTCACACATGCTGCAATGCCCACATGCAAAAGTCCCCGCTCTCAAGCTACTTTTGGTCACCTTATTTTTGCTGTGATCTGTCCTAACAAGACAGTCTCTAATATTTTCAGTTCTCTTAAAGGCTGGCTACAGCCCTGGATGCAGGGAACAGCTTCTTAGTAGCAATAAAGTTCTTTAGCAATAAAGTCTTTGCAGGAACAACACAGGATCAGTCCCCAAATGAGACAGTGAGCAAGGATTAAGGCACAATGCAGGATCGAGTCAGCCCGGTGTTGGCTGGCTGGCACAAGCTTGCTGGCAGGCCCGATCCGGCCTTTCTTCCAGTAGCGTCTCCTTAGCGCGGCGTTGGTACGAGATGCCTGCAATGGGCATCCCTTGGCAATTATAGTGTTCACTGGCTTTGATCTAGGTACGTCGAGTGTCACAGTTCCATGATTGATAGTTGTCTATATGTTATGTTACCTCAGTCTTTTAGGAATGCACAGCTCGTTAGCAGCTCACATCTGGACAGAAGGGAGGCAAATTCTCGGTTCCTTCGAAGCGCCTCGCTATCAGGGAGGCTGGATGGTATAACCTTGAGCTGCCTATGTTATGCATTCATCCCTGGCTTCTCACGGGAAAGGCCGGGAGGCCCAGGGCAAGGTTTGAGAGTGAAACAAGCTGGCATGGATAGCTCCTTATTGCCACCTCGGCTGAAGTCTCACTCAAGCAAAAGTGATGCCTGAGGCCCTTGAGGTGTGACATTTTTCAACTTAAAGAGGATTTTATATTTGTTTTGCTGTGGCAGAACATTTGGTAGGTGCGCACACCAATTGTTCAGTTACATATTCCAGTCTGGGTGAAACTGAGCAAATTGGTTTTAAGAAAAAAAAAATCAAAAATCAAATTCTTCAAGCACCCTGTCGTGAAGCAGACGCCAATTAAAGCCAAGCCTAGATGTAAAAGAGGGTAAAAAAAGGTTTATTGAAGAAGGAATGGGAATGGGACTAACAAAAGACTAGCCTAACTGGAAAAAAACCCCACAAAAAACCCAGGGAAAGCCCAAAAAATAACTGTAGGAGAATCCAAAACAAACTCAGGACGTCCTCTGTGATGTCTTTCGAGGGATGGTCCAAAAGCGTAGTCGGTAACCAGTCCGGAGTCAAGGGCAGGAGAATGACGGAGGAAACGAGGAGACAATCCAAGGTCCAACAGGAGCTAAATGTATAGGGACAACACACATCGTAATCCCCATAAAACACATTGTCAAACCTCCCTCCGTGTAATACAATACCAGTCTTGCAGCAGCAGCAGCCACTAGGAACACACAGCTTAGCTGGACAGAAAACAGAACATTGTAAAACCTTTCCCAACTGCAGCAGCAGCAGCAGCATTTCAGCAGAGTAAAACCTTAACTCACGAGTAAACTGGATCAGGAACACGATGCAAGATAACTGTAGCAACCCAGCCTCCGTTTCAGCCGGGGGGGCGGAGTGCTGCTCCGGGGGTCCCAATTGCTTTGGACCCAGCTGATGGGGATGCAAGGGATGATGGGCCTGCTGCAAGGGATGATGGGCCTGCATCCCCTACTGACAGTTTGCAATGGGATGACACCTGGCCTTCTGCTTACTCGGACGATGAACGCCAGAGAGATTCCGGACCAGATGAATCAGATGATTCCTATGAGAATCCGGGAGGGTTCGGTTCACAGGAACGTTTGTTGCCACCAGATGCGGAGGAAGAGATGGAAACTGAAGCGGAGGTATGTTCCCAGGGAGATAGTGAGCCAGATGGTGCCCGGCCTTCAAGGAGTTTCGACCGGAGGAGTAGTATTGTGGCTACGTGTCGAGATTGGCGGCGAAGCCTGGAGAGGCGCTGGTCTCACAAAGGTGGGAATTAAATATACACTCTGTGGGAAAGTTCCTCAGTTGGTCGGCCACGTCTTAGCTGAACAGACGTTTTGGCGACCTTCTGATCCTTGGAGCCAAAGTCTGGCTTGCCTTGCCAAGAAGTGCCAAGAGACCTTGTTTCTTCCATGTACCCTGGATTGCCTTGTTTTTCCTACGGACTAAGTTTTCTTGCCTTGATTCCCTTTGTTTTTATGGACCTTGCTTTTGATTGACTCTTTGCTTTTTGAGAATTCTTTTGGACATTTGATTGCTAATCATTTTGGACTAATTGCTCATTACCTTTTTGGACATTTTACCTATTTCACCTGCTTTTCATTTGTGCTTAATAAACAGTTAATTGACAGCGTCTGTGTGTGTGTGATTAAGGGGCAGGGCCAGGTCCCGCATTGTGACAATAACAGGATACCAAGATAAAAGGATACCAAACAGGAATGCCAAACAGGATACCAGAAACAACTCCTTGCCCGCCGCAAGGTGTCACTCTCCAAAGCCTAATTTCTATAGTGGAAATTGTACACAAGAACACAGCTGGAAGCAACAAACTAGCAAATATCAAATGACATATAATATAACAGTTTCAAATCAATTTACAATGACATGAAGCCCACGTAGGCACAAAGACAGAGCAGTCCAGTATCGCACCAGCCATGGCAATATCGCAAGACAGGAGGTGTGGGAAGACAGTCCCGGGAGGGGATGAAAGTAGACGGAGAGGACAGACTGTGAGGGAAATGCAAATCAGGTCCGTCCCTGAGATGGTAAATACTCATCCAGGTTCACCACAAGGGTCCAACTCCCGTGCAGAGGGCACAAATGGCTGGTTCGTGCGGTAAGGACGCCAAGGACGCGACGGTGTAGTTGGACCCTTGTGGTGAACCTGGATGAGTATTTACCATCTCAGGGACGGACCTGATTTGCATTTCCCTCAAAGACTTTCCTCTCCGTCTACTTTCATCCCCTCCCAGGACTGTCTTCCCACACCTCCTGTCTTGCGATATTGCCATTGGCTGGTGCGATACTGGACTGCTCTGTCTTTGTGCCTACGTGGGCTTCATGTCATTGTAAATTGATTTGAAACTGTTATATTATATGTCATTTGATATTTGCTAGTTTGTTGACTCTCCAAAGCCCACATTATATAACCCTAAAGATCAGACTCACCCAAAGAAGAACACTCCCCTTGATTGCAGCTGCTTCCCTCTCTGCAGCTGACACTTGGGCTGGCCACGCCCCCTTCTCTGGATAGTTCCATTTGGAACCATCCATTCTCTCCTGGGGGGGGGGGGAGGCAAACTGCTCTCTTCCTCCAACGCTGTGGGGAGAGGAAAGTCCCATCCTGATATAACTGTACAGAGATCCTACATTTTAAATTAAGAAGACTTGTGTGTCCAATATCACTAGTTATAAAACTAGCTTAATTTTGAGCATATTTATATTGGTTAAGGCCAATGTTAAGTCTACCTCATATCTAGGCTCAGTCTCAATAGTGCCAAGAAACCGAAAGCTAAGTTGTTTCCACCACTGAAATGCCCCGTTCTGTGAAACAGATAAAAGGGAGTGGCTGCATTAGCCCAAATGGAGAGAGGACAAGTTAGATTTTGGTCTGCTGAGTGGTAGTAAGTAGGAAACAGATTTTACAGATCTGTAACAGAGCTTGCTTCCACATTTCTCAGATCATGGAGGTATTATTGTAATCAGTCCATCCATCACCCTGACACGCACATGTGCACACCCAAACACCCACCCACCCATTTCATGAGATGCAATATGGTTCAAAACAGGAAAGCTATGATTATAAAATATTATTATATTTTATAATATTACTAGCTTGGGAACCCGGCAGTGGCCAGGTTATTTGAGAAAGGCATTGTGTGCCATCAGGATGTAGAGTGCGTCATGAGTATTCTGTGTGCCAAGTTTTGGCCTGGTCTGTGCTTTGTAGGGGCTACAATGTTCTGTGGGAAATGAATTGGTTGAAGGTACTCGAAATCCCATCATATGTGGGCCATCCTGCCATAAAACTGGGTCATTGGGCCTCTGTCTGCCAAGTTTGGTCCTGATTTGTCATTAGTGTGGGCCACAGTGCTCTAAGGAAGAGAATTAAAGTACTGCAAGTCCTCCCTCAAACTGCACCAGGATGTAGAGTGCATCTTGGGGATCTGCCAAGTTTGGTCTTATTCTGTCATTGTTGGGGGCCTAGTCAGGAAAATCAAGTTGAGGAAGCCTTGCTGTCAATTTTGGGCCTGGTCTGTGATTTATAGGGGCTACAGTGTTGTTTGAGAAGTGAATGAGGTGAAGGTACTGCAAATCCCATCATTTGTAGTCCATCCTGCCCTAAACCACACCAGGTTGTGTGCCAAGTTTGTTCCTGATCCGTTATTGTTGTGGGCCACAGTGACTGACTGCCTGGGGCCTTTTCTTTTCCCTCTGCGTTATCTTAGAATGTTGGAATGTAGATGGCCAGTCAGAGTCCTTTATGCAAATACTCCTTCAGTGGCAACCAATCCCCTCTGTCTGGTGCCTTAGAATGTTGGAGTTCTGAGGCTGGCTACTCAGAGTCCTTTATGCAAATAATCCCACAGTGGCAACCAATCGAAACGCTGCCACATATTCCTCCGCACCTTCGCACCTCCCGCCGCAAACACTGACTTTTATTATATACATAGATAGATATGTGACTTTGTTCCTCTTCCTTGGAATCCAATCAGCCAGAAACATGAACAGTTTAATTAGGATCTGCAATTTATGGATGTAGACATACCTTATTTTAAAACATATCATGGAATGTATTCCCCCCCCCTTTAAGGCCAGGAGTTTGGGCAGATAGATCCATATTCATGTTTCAAATATCTTACTCTGGATAATGTATCAATTCCATGTCTTCGTTTCAGGCAAACCATTTAGGGGGGAAATACCAAATGCTTAAATATGTATTCATGCATCCAAGGTTGGGTTTTTTTATTATTAAAAAAGGTATTCACAATAAGTGACAATTATGCTTTAAATCACCCTGTTCCACCAACTATTATTTCTCCTAGCAATTGAATTTGTCAGTGACATAAAGGGTTCAAATTACATCTATGGAGAAGGAACATGAGATCAATACTTAATAATATACATTTGTCTTTCTTATTGTTTAGGGAAATCATGGTTCCATCCATTTCTCTCCAAAGTGTAAAAGGCATTTGGTTCTTCTCAGTCACCTAAGTACAAAACATTGCGCTACGGGGCATGTGGTGCCTCCTATTCTCCGTTTAGTCCCTGAGGATGTGACTTGTTAATTTCATGCTTGCCCTCTCACTGTGTGACAACACATTTCTTTGGCTGGTTTTCCTGTAATATATTCATACACAATTACATATTGCTGGAAACAAACTCCAACAATGCACAGCAGCTGGTTTATCATGCATAAGTATTTTCAATTTTCAGGCCTAGGAAATTACCAGTCTTCCACCCGGGGGAAGTGGGGGGGGGGGGAGAGGCCAAATGCAAAGCTACCTGTGTCAGGAAAGTCAATCTGCCCTCATTTCATTCTTACGCATTAGAAGTTTCAAAAGTTTTTTTAACAAATGTATTCATTGCATTTTTTTTAATATTCTAGGTTGTGTTACATAGAGGAAAAGTTTCAAAAGTTTTCACCCTGCTGGGGAGGGTTGTGAGAGGTTTTTTGTTTTGTTTTGTTTTGCATATTTTGAAATACATTTGTCCTTTTTTTAAAAAATGGGCTTGGCCGACTTACCAGCCGGGCTGGTTGCGGGACAGGGCTGCCCACGCGCCATCTTGCCTGGGAGAAGGGGCTTCTTCTCCCCACCACGCCGGCCGGACAATGACGGTGCTAGCCCCGCCCTGTCCCCTCTTTGCAGCCGGCCGGCCCATACTTCCGCCCGGGCAGCTTAGCTAAAGCCGCCGGGGACCGCCAGGCCACAGGTGGGGCCAGTCTTGTTTTTCCTCCCACCCTCCCTACTTTTTGCATTGCTTGTTGGTGTCCATTTTGGTCTTAATTAACTTCATTGTTGCATTGGGCATGGTTATGCGTTATTATGTTCTTTGTCACAACTTCATGTTTGGCATGTGGCATGGCCCCTGGATCAGGCTGGCTTATCATCCCCTTGGTTGTTAGGAGGGATAACGCTCAGGCCCCCTGGGGTGCAGAGTTTCCATGGAAAGGCATTGGGCCGCGCGCACCCCAAGCTTGCAAACATCTTTGGACATTCGTGGGGGCTGTCCGACCCTCATCCAGGACCCATGCGTGGCCACCAACCCTTTGTTCCCGTTTTCAATAAATGAGTTGTGGCCATTTTCATCCAACCACTTGTGTCTGTGTCATTATTCTGGGCGCAAGGTGTGTCACCCTTGCACACGCAAACAAAAACAAAAACAAAAGTTAATTTGTGGAAGGTGAAAAATAGTTTTTCCATGTACAGGCCTCCCTTTAATTTCCGTGTACAGGCCTCCTTTTAGGGGAGAGTCTTATCCATGCTATTATCAGTAAGGAGGCAAACATTTTAAAGTTATGCCATTGCTAAGGGTATACAGATAAGTCAGACGGGAAGAATGTTTCTTGATAAACATATATAGTTATATACCGTATTTTTCGGACCATAAGACGCAGTTTTTTTCCTTCCAAAGTAGGAAGAAAAATAAGCTGCGTCTTATGGAGCGAATACACTAACATGGAGGGGGAGGCGCTGGAGCAGAGGGGGCCGCGATGTACTTACGCTATATTCGCGCCCCTCCGGCGGCTCCGGCGGCTCCTCGCATGCCCATACTCGTGCCGCCGTGGCGCCGCAGCCCGCCGGCGGCGCGGCGGACCGGGGGCGGAAGAGGGGACGCGTGGGGCGGGCTCGCCACTCACGGACCCGAGGAGGAGGGAGGCCACGAGGGCGGCCCCACGGCGGCGGCACAGCGGCAGCCGTAGCAGCAGCCGCAGCAGCAGAGGAAGGGCCCGAAGCCAGAGACGCATCTTCCTGACGTCAGGAAGAAGCGCCTCTGACGAGGAGGAGGGCCTCGCCAGCCGCGCTGTAAGAACGCTGTAGCGCGCGGCGAGGCCCTCCTCTCGTCAGGCGCTTCTTCCTGACGTCAGGAAGAAGCGCCTCTGCCCGAGGAGGAAGAGGCGGCCGCGCTGTAAGAACGCCCGGAAAAGAGGCCGGAGGGAGGAGGGAACTCTTCCTCCTTCCCTCCCTCCCTGCGGCCTCTCTTTCGGGCCTCCTACAGCCGCCGCCGCTCCCCCCTCCTCGGCAGAGGCGCATCTTCCTGACGTCACGAAGATGCGCCTCTGGCTTCAGGCCCTTCCTCTGCTGCTGCTGCTGCTCGGGTCAGTGAGTGGCGAGCCCGCCCCACGAGTCCCTCTTCCGCCCCGTTCCTCCGCTGCCGGCTGGCTGCAGCGACACGGCGGTGAGAGTATGGGCATGCGAGGAGCCGCCGGGAGCCGCCGGAGGGGCGCGAATATAGCGCGTAAGTACATCGCGCCCCCTCTGCTCCAGCGCCTCCCCCCCTCCATGTTAGTGTAACCAGCCCCCAATTTTTCCCCCAATTTTCCACCTCAAAAATCAAGGTGCGTCTTATCAGCAGGTGCGCCTTATGGTGCGAAAAATACGGTAGTTTTCCGAGCAGCCAGACCAACAAACAAAATCAATCCCAGCCTTCTTAAAAAACCAACCACTACACAATTCTTAATTTTCCCCAAAAAGGAATGATTGAAATTAATTTACTGTATAAGTCAACCTCTGGTATAAGTCAAGGTCTAAAAGTGTGGATTGTGATGTAACCTGTGGATATTTATTTATTTATTTATTTATGGTATTTGTACCCCATAGCTTCTCACTCCCGCAGGGGGATTCAGCACGGCTTACACTTGCAGCACTACAGACCGCAACACCACAATACATTTTTAAAATACACCATATAATCAACATAATTAAAAAGCATTAAAAACATTTTAAAATATTACATTAAAAACCACTACATAAAGCAATAATTAATTAACGCCATCAAGCAGAACACATTGTCAGTCCAGTCAAGTCCAAAGTGTCAATCCAGTCAAATCCAAAGGTACAGTTTACATCTGCTGCCCAAAGGCCTGGTCCCAGAACCACAACTTGAGCTTTTTTCTAAAAGCGAGGAGAGATGGAGTCGATCTTATTTCGTTTGGGAGTGCGTTCCATAGGCGGGGGGCCACCGCCGAGAAAGCCCTGTCTCTCGTCCCCACCAGGCGCATTTGCGATGCTGGCGGGAGCGAGAGCAGGGCCTCCCCAGATGATCTTAGACTGCGAGATGGGTAATAGAGGCAGATGCGTTCAGACAAGTAAGCTGGGCCAGACCCGTATAGAGATTTATAGGTCAATACCAGCACTTTGAATTGGGGTTGGAGATGGACAGGCAACCAGTGGAGCTGACACAGCAGGGGAGTGGTATGTTCCCTGTATGTCGCCCCATTTAGCATTCTGGTTGCCGCCCGTTGGACCAACTGAAGTTTCTGAACCGTTTTCAAAGGCAGCCCCACGTAGAGTGCGTTGCAGTAGTCTATTCGGGATGTAACCAGAGCATGGACCACCGTGGCCAAGTCAGACTTCCCAAGGAACGGGCGCAGCTGGCGCACAAGTTTTAATTGTGCAAAAGCTGTCCTGGCCACCGCTGAGACCTGGGGTTCCAGGCTCAGCGATGAATCCAGGATCAATCCCAGACTGCGAACCTGCGTTTTCAGGGGGAGTGTAAGTGTAAGTTGAGGGTCATTCCATCAAGAGGAGAGAATAGAGAGAGTTGGTGCTTCTTTTTTGTTCCCCCGGGATAAACTGAGATCTTGCCTTTTGCAGAGAAGGGAGTGTTTTCTTTCCTTTTCCTTTGGTAAGAATTGAGGTACAGTAGTTCAATTGACTCATCAGTAAGTCGATTTGGGCTGATTTTTTTGGACTCACTAAAGCCATCACTGCACTGCTGGTGAAAGGAATTCCTTGCTAGTGGCTTACTAGAAATGGGGATTTCTGGTGAGTTCACAGCAGGGTGTCCAGCCATGAGAACATAAATGTATCACTGCCAGCACACCTCTGCAGGCAGATGCTTGTGGCAATGGCCCCAGTGAACCTTCAGGCTAATCAGTAAGGCTGTGGATATTCCATTTCTTCCTAATCTTTAGAAGAGTAGAAGAAACACTGTATTTGTTTAATATTATACATTGCATGAACATTTTCCTGGAGTGATGCCACACTGCTACAAATGCACATTTGTCATTATTAAATCTCCCATAAATTCATGGCTGAAAGTTGCTCAACCTAATTCCTAGGCATGGTTTAGAACCCAAAAATAGAGAATCGAAAATCTAATGGGGGGGGGGGATTTTTTTATTATTAGTAATAGAATGTAGGTATATGACCAGTTGGTTTACTGTTAATATTAGGCACTTGCGCTATACGTTAGCAGTCATTCTATTGTTCATTAGGTTGGTTTCTCTTGTGGTGTGTGCAACTACCCCAATACCCTTTGATGCTTTAGATCCTGGCAGGCAGGAGGGGCAGGGAAGCCTGGAAAAATATAACAGAGAGGTTTACTCAGAAGTAAATCCACAAAGGAGGGCACCTCATCCAAAGTGCCCTCCTTTGCGGATTTACTCATGAGTAAACCTCTCTGTTTACTTCCTTTGCAGATTTACTTCTGAGTAATCCTCTCTGTTTACATTTTTCCAGGCTTCCAGCCGAAAGAAGGAGTGAGTTTAGGGCTTGCCTTGCCATAATACTTATTGGCAAGGGAGGCGGGAGGGTGGTGAGAGAGAAGGAGCCCCCCCCTTACGACCTAATAACGATACTTAAGAAAATCCTGGCCCCCGAAGTTCTATAAAGAAAGTCCACTTCCTGGTTGGCGTTCCAGATGCGGAAATACTCAAAATTAGAATTTCTTACGAATTTCTTCCGAATCATTTAATTTTCATAACTTTTTTCTCAAGCCTACTAATTCCATAAGGCATTTATCTGCACAGCACAAAGATGGTACCAGTAAGGAAGGAAAAAACACATCAAATGTTTCTGGAAGGAAAAGGCTTCCAGGAAAGTGTTTTGGGAACATAGAGATACCTGGTCCATAGAAGACTGCCCAAACCAGTCTGCCCAGAAAGCCCCGATTCTTAGGGCTCACCCAAAAGCTACGAAGGCGGGTCAATAAGTCTGTGACTTTTTGAATTTCCTGCCTCTTAACTGAAAGGGCAACACTGCTCTTGTCAACAAGCATCTGACAGTTGACTCCTGTCAAAAATGGGTCATGTAGTTTGTGTTTGACAGCCATTGATAGCAGACTACCGCGTGATTTGAGGAGAAAATGGAAAAAAGTGTATTAAGCATTATTTTTTTGTGGAAAAAACCATCACTCAAACCAAGGCTAAGCTTGATAAATACTATGGGGACTCTGCACCATCAATTGCAATGGTAAAAAAGTGGTTTACTGCATTTAGTTGTGGCCGTACAAGCATGGAAGATGCTGACTGTTCTGGACACCCAGATGAGGTATCTACACCTGAAACAATTGAAAAAATTCACGATATGGTGTTGGCCGATCGGAGATTGATAGTGCGAGAGATTGTGGAAGCCATAGGCATCTCACATGGCTCAGTAGTTTCAATTTTAAATGATCACTTGGGTATGAGAAAGCTTTCCGCAAGATGGGACCAGGACAATGCAAGGGTGCACACCATGCAAGGGTGCACACATGTGCAGTTTCCATGGCAACAATCCATGAATTGGGACATGAATTGCTCCCTCATCTGCCCTATTATCCGGATTTAGCCCCGAGTGACTATTCCTTGTTTCCAAACCTGAAGAAATGGCTCGTTGTAGCAACTCAGCCCTCATCTCAGCCGGGGGGAGCAGGAGGCCAATCTGCCCCCACCTCAGCCAGGAGGGCAGGTTGCGGCCCCAGGGGTTCCGTTTGCTTTAGACCCCGATGAAGGTGATGGAGGGGGTGAAGGGCCCGCATCACCAAC
Source organism: Anolis apletophallus (assembly GCA_030556195.1). NCBI lineage: Eukaryota > Metazoa > Chordata > Lepidosauria > Squamata > Anolidae > Anolis > Anolis apletophallus. The sequence goes on from JARBWK010000009.1 coordinate 3,797,315, forward strand.
AGACAGCCTGCAATGGGATGACACCTGGCCGGAGGCTTATTCTGATGACGAGACTTCTCCTGATTCCGGATCAGATATGGAATATGAAAGACGGGAGGTTTCGGTTCGCAGGAATGGGTGTTTACGCCAGATGTTGAGGAGGACATGGAAGCTGAGGCCGAGCCAGTTTCCCAGGAAGATAACGGCGCAGATGGTGCCATTCTGAGCCGAGATTCGACCGAAGGGGGAGTATTGAGGCTACACGGAGAGATTGGAAGCGAGGCCTGGAAAGGCGCTGGTCCCACAAGGAGGGAATTAAGTAGGCACTTTGTGGGAAAGTTCCTCAGTTTGCTGGCCACGTCGGAGCTGGAGACGTAGCAGCTTGCTGTCCTCCTGGGAGCTAGAGACTGGCTTGCCTTGCCAAGTACTACCTTGGAACCTTGTTGATTCCATGAACTTTGGATTGACCTCGCTAACCACGGACTCAGTTGCCTTGCTTGATTCGCTTTGTTTTTATGGACCTTGCTTTTGATCCTTGTTTTTTGAATACCTTTGAACATTGATTGCTTTTTACCTTGGACTATTTGATCTCTACTTATTGGACATTTTATCTTCTTCACCTGCTTCTAATTTGGTGCTTAATAAATAGTTAATTGACATCGTCTGTGTGTGTGTGATTACGGGGTGGAAACAGGGCCTGCGTTGTAACACTCGGCGGAAAGAGATTTGACTCCAATGATGAAATAATCTCACAAACAAATACCTATTTTGATGACCTCGACAAATCTTATTTTTTTGGAAGGGATAAAAAAAATTGGAGAAACGTTGGACAAAGTGCATAGAGCTCCAAAAACCAAAAACCTGTGTTTCATTCAAAAAGTCACGGACTTATTGACCCGCCCTCGTAGCATTGGAGAAATAGGCTGCATTTCCGAGCCAGTAGACCTTCCTCCCTGATGAAGGCTCTATCTGCCTTTCCTCAGCCTTGGTGCACCCAGTCCCCCTCCCTCGCTTATTTCCCTGCTGCCTATGTCAGCATAACCAGCTCTTTCAGCATTCTGGTCTTAATATCCACTAACTTATTTGAACAAAATTGTTTGTGTTATGTTGCCAATTCAGGGATCACTTGCTTCCTTTCCCTGCAAAATTCTGCTCAAATAGGTTTAAAGTTCCATATAATTAAAAGTTTTCAGAAAATTGCTTTGAATACTGCTGCCATTAAGCAGATGTTGGATGGAAAACCCTACCGTTTGCTTTTCTTTTTTCCATTAGCTGATCTCACATCGTGTTAAAAATCTGTTTACTGTATCAGTCTGGAAGATAAAAATGGAAACACTAAATACACAGTAAGCATTCATTAGTAATTAATGTTCAATGAGGTTGAAAAACTGGGACCATCAGGAGACAACAGAATGTCATGGCCAATGCCTGGTGGTTAATCAAAAATTGTAAATGTATTATATTTGATTAACTCAACTTACGTTTCAAAGCTGTAGCGCATACTTCTTTTCAGTGTAAAGAGTCAGGCGTGACTAACATGCATTGTAGGCATGCAGAGTGAAAAAGCGATATAGGGGGCATATATGAAGGGGCCATTTAATGCAGTTTCAAACTGGTATTGATAAAAGAGGTTTCACTGTGTGGATGATTATATAGGAAATCATTTTTTTTAAAAAAAATATTTTATTGACACCATTACAGTAACGTCACAATCAAACTTCATTCTTGAATATTATGTTACAGTATATATACATATCACATGTTACTTAGTCTCTCTTGGCATTATTTCACGAACGAAAATTCTTAGGAAGGACTCATCCCATGCTTTTTACAAGCGCGTTGATGACTAAAAAGGCCAATCTGAGATAGGCAAGTTCGGTTGCAGAAAGCACAGCAGAAAGTCTCCTTGGGTGATGTTGTTTCCAAGTTGCGATTCTTTCTGCGTTGTCGTTTCTCTTACAGACCCATTCGGCATGTCTTCTCGAAAGAGGCCGCAGCATTGTGGAAATTGCGTCTCCATGCCTCCCGATGTGAGGCCAGGGTGGACCATTGTTGGTGATCAATCTGGCCGAGCCTGAGAGGTTGTTTCAGAGAGTCCTTATATCTCTTTTGGGGGCGCCTCTCTTGCGCTGACCCGTGGCACGTTCACCATAGACTAGTATCTTTGGAAGGCGGTGGGCCTCCATCCTAGAGACCATGTGCCCTGCCCAGCGCAGCTGTGTTCTCAATAGCGTGGCCTCAATGCTGGTGATCCCTGCTTGCTCAAGGACAGCAACATTAGTCACATAGTCAGTCCAGTGCAGACCTGGGCAATTGCCGGCCCTCCAGGTGTTTTGGACTTCAAATCCCAGAAATCCTAACAGCTAGTAAACCAGCTAGGATTTCTGGGAGTTGAAGTCCAAAACACCTGGAGGGCAGGCAATTGCCCAGGTCTGGTCCTGTGTATATTTAGGATTGTGCGAAGACAGCGCTGATGAAAGCGTTCGAGGAGTCGTAGGTGTTGGCGATAGGTGACCCATGTTTAGTAATTACTTAGTAATTAGATTACTTAGTAATCTTATACTATCTCCCTTTACCTTGCCCTTGTGTCAAATGCGAATTTTTTTCCCTCCCCCTCTCCTTCTCTCCCCACCCCCTCCCTCAGGGAACAGTAATTATCTTATTTCAACTATTAATTTAATTGAGCAATCGTACAAAGAGAATGGTTCAGCACTTTATATCTCTCTTTTCCTTCTACCTTTTCTATCAGTCTTTCCCATTTCTGGATCCAGGTCTTCTTAAATCGGCCTGCTGTAAATTTGATTCTTCCTTCATAAATATAATCCTGAAGCATATATTCTGCTATATACTCATACCATTTTCCACCTTCCACTTCCCATGCTCCTTCCAGCCCAAAGCCACAGTTGCTTGGGCAGCTACTGTGAACAGAAGGAGAAGTGTAGCCCCCCCGGTAGAATCAATAATAATATTTAGTTCCACATAAACTTATTTCAGTTCTTTCAATAGTCAACAATCTTCAAAATAGCCAAAGTGAAAACGTCTCAGTATTTAAAGGAAATGGTCCGGAAGCAATCTCTTCAGTCCATGTTACTCACAGCGGTCGGTCCCAGAGCAATTAAGTATCCAATGGAGCAAAATAAAGTTCGTAGTCAGGAAAAATATTGTTTGTAGTCCTTATTTGTAATCCGAAATATTGGGCTCTCAATCGGTCGACGGTATAAGGAATCCTTCCACGAAACCGTTTTGCCCGAGTGGTTTCCTCGGGACCGGGGACCTGATCCCGTTGTAGAAGGAAACGTAATCTACTTGATCCGGAGTTGTGCTAAAAACATAATAATCAATATAATCAATAATAATGATAGTACCAAAACAACGGGGCTCCCCAAGGGAACTACTAGTAATGCTTGTAGCTTGGGCAGCTACTACCATATCTATATATATAAAGGAACAGTCGTCATGTGAAGACTACCTGAAACAGAGAAACCTTACAACGCAGAAACACAAAACTTGCCAACAGAAATAGGCCTCAAGCAAGTTACGTTTGTAGCAAAGAAACTCCCCCCCAAACCTAAAAGGCCCCCAAAACAACGAGTAAAATAACTACATTTCCCAGCATCCTCCGGGGCTGCCAAAGACTCCCCCAGCCTCTACATTCTGACAACATGATTGGCTGCCAATAAGAGCGGATTTGCATGTTGGCCAGCCAACATGAACATCCCGACCCATAACAAACTGTCAGCCAGAGCCTCCTCCAACACTTTCAAATCAGAAGCCCATGATGGAGATCAACACCATTAAAGGGGAGCTCTTCTTCCTTTCCCAAAAGATATCCAGTGGCTTGGAATTCCACATTAATAAGAGGACCATCCAGCAACAATGGGGTTTGCCAAGGAGGGTGCTCCAGCCCCTCTATATGCTGGCTCCAAGGGATGGAGGTCATCACCAAGTACCTTCTGATGCCCAGCGCTGGAAGAGCTCCCTCAGATGACCGGTGAGAGAAGGAGCAAACAGAGCAGGAGCCTTTAAAACTTCTGCCTCCAGCTGCTCCATTGTTACCATCCCTGCCTGCCAGAACAGGGGAAGGAAGGCGTCCGGGTTGCCTCACCCCCACACTGATGGCTTTACTGGTATGCGGCAGATACTGGCTTCTTCCGTAGACTCTCCTCAGTTCCATTTTGGCAGGAAGCCTTAGAATTGAACAGTTGGAGTCAAGATGGCTGCGTTGAGCAGACGCTGGAACGCCGAGTTCCGCCGGGGCCTATGTAGCCTTTCCTACACAGCACCCCCACTTACGAGGCCAGTTACCCCATGCACAAGGGGCGACTTGCAGGACTTTAGGGCGAACTCCTGCTCGTTGTTAGAAGTGCCGGCAAGTTCCCCGCTTCTCTTCGAGGCTCTGCAAGCCGAGGCCGAGGTTGCCCTTGAGGTTGCTTGGGCTCCGGCCTCGGTTCTCAGGATCCATGCGAGCATGAAGGATGCTGCGGCCTCCAGGAGGACTATTGGACCAACAGCGACCGCAGCGACCACAGCGTCCCCCCGGAATTGCTCACCATGGTCCCCTGTTCCCTGGCCGCACTTGGAGGAGGCCGAGACGCCCACCCCCCCTAACTTCACCCAGAGGGAGGCAAGTGACCGCCCTCCCGACACCATCCAGGGCACCACCCAGGACGCACCGCCGGATTTCCCCCACCTCCTTCTTGGCTTCAGCCGGCTGGTTGAGCGGCTGGCCGCCTGGCTAAGGGAGATGGAGGAGCTGAGACCGATGCTGGCATACCTCTGCAGTGCAGATGGCCCGCGCCGCCTGGACCCCCGCCCCGGGACTGGGGAGGTGGCGGCCGGCGGAGCGCCGGACCCGCCATGCCTGGACCTGCTGCGCCTGGGCCCAGTGGAGAGGAAGACAAGTGAGGCGACCACTTCTGGCCCCCTGTGCGGCCACCGCTCGGGCTCGCCGAGTGTCCTGGTTCCGAGGAGCCAGGCGGAGGGGAGGTGCACGGAGACCTCGATGAGCCCCCCTGTGGGAGGGGCTCCTTGAGGATGGTTGGCTGCCTCTTGAGGGAGACCCCCTCCTCAAGGAAGGGCCCCCATCCGGGGGCGAAGCATCAGCCGGACGGGTGGTGGTGCCGTGGTGGAGCCCGTGGAAGGCATTGGGACACTTGCAAGGACCCCTGGGGAGCGGCCCCGGCGACGAGCCGACCGATTACCAGCGATCCCCATGGTTATCACCAGCCCACAGGCTGCACCGCCACCGGCTGGTGATGGGCCTGCTGTCACCGGTGGCCCTGGGACCGGGATCACTGCTAACTCTGGAGGCCCTGAGGCTGGCCCTCCCCCCCAGTGCCTTGATGGAGCGCCTAGAGGCCATGGACAGCCGGTGGCCGCCACGGGGCACGGTCCGAGATACGGCGAGAGGACTAGTAAACAATGGAAGAACCCTCTGCCACCTCAGACGAAACAGAGGAGGGGCCAAAGGCGGGGCAGGCGGCGGGGCCAGAGGAAATCCCAGCCCTGCTCTGCAACACCCAGAGGGTTCCGTCCCAGAACCTTCAGGAACACCAACCTCAGGCACCGGGTTCCCCCATTGATGAACCCCAACCCCAGGAGGCTTGATAATCCGACGCTGGCAAACCCGGAGCCACAGGCTTGCGACGATCGCTACCGTATGGATCTCGAGTCCCTGAGGATGTTGTTCGATCTGTGGGACCCTCCTAGGCTTCCCCCATTCTACGGTCGAGCCTGATAGCTGACCTTAGAAAGCTCCAACCCACATGGGCCCGAGCTTGGCTTCCCCTTCTCTGGGTTGCCTCACCCCCACACCGATGGCTTTACTGGTATGCGGCAGATACTGGCTTCTTCCGTAGACTCTCCTCAGTTCCATTTTGGCGGGAAGCCTTAGAATTGAACAGTTGGAGTCAAGATGGCCGCGTTGAGCAGACGCCGGAACGCCAAGTTCCGGCGGGGCCTATGTAGCCTTTCCTACACCGAACCCCCACCTACGAGGCCAGTTACCCCATGCACAAGGGGCGACTTGCAGGACTTTAGGGCGAACTCCTGCTCGTTGTTAGAAGCGCCGGCGAGTTCCCCACTTCTCTTCGAGGCTCTGCAAGCCAAGGCCGAGGTTGCCCTTGAGGTTGCTTGGGCTCCGGCCTTGGTTCTCAGGATCCATGCGAGCATGAAGGATGCTGCGGCCTCCAGGAGGACTATTGGACCAACAGCGACCGCAGCGACCACAGCGTCCCCCCGGAATTGCTCGCCATTGTCCCCTGTTCCCTGGCCGGGCTTGGAGGAGGCCGAGATGCCCACCCCCCCTAACTTCACCCAGAGGGAGGCAAGTGACCGCCCTCCCGACACCATCCAGGGCACCACCCAGGACGCGCTGCCGGATTTCCCCCACCTCCTTCTTGGCTTCAGCCGGCAGGTCGAGATCACTCCGCTCTGAAGATCTGAATCTCCTCGAGGTGCCTGGTGTCAAGACCATCCACCGGGCCTCGACCCGACATAGGGCCTTCTCTGTGGTGGCTCCAACTATCTGGAATACCCTGCCAGCTGAAGTGCGTGCCCTGCAAGACCTCATGTCTTTCGCAGGGCTTGTAAAACCTATCTCTTCAAACTGGCATTTAGTTGCTGATTTTTGTAATCCTGCAGAGTTAGTTTTAGTTTAAATTTAGAATAGTTTATCTGATGTTTTTATCTGTTTTATGCTTGTGATTGTGAGCCGCTCCGAGCCCTCGGGGAGTGGCGGCATACAAGAATGATAAATAAATAAATAAATACAATGGTACAACATAAATGAAGACAAAGCACTGAAAAACACAAATCAGAAAGGTAACTGTCAAGTCAACTGTTTTTCTCTCTACATGGATTTCTAGACCATTGTCCTGCCCACCAGTTATAAGTGATATCCATCTCAGAATACCAGCACATAGACATAGGATGTCAGGGCCTCCAGAGTTAGCAGTGATCCCGGTCCCAGGGCCACCGGTGACAGCAGGCCCGTCACCAGGATGTGGGGCAGCCGCAAGGCTCAAACACCCTGGATTAACCAAATTGGGGGGTTGATTAGTAAAAGAAAGACTTACAAAAAATGTTCCAAAAATTTCTAAAATGTAACTTAATTACTAACGAAATTCGTTAGTAGTTCGTACGCCAGAGCATGCGCATTCCAGATGGTTTTGGCCTACAACTCCCAGAAATCCTAACAGCTGGTAAATTGGCTGGGATTTCTGGGAGTTGTAGGCCAAAACTTGAATAAATCACACTGAATTCTAGATGGGACTCTCCAAATACGAGGGAGGGAGGGGGTATTCTATTCTTGGAAGCAGCAAAAAAAAGGAGGAGGAGCCCCCCTCGCTCCTCACTGCCTCTCTCTCACCCCGATCCTGAGGGAGTGAGGGCCCAAGTTTGCCCAGGCTGAGAGGAAAGGAAGAGGCCTGAGGCTGTGAGGAATGGTGGGAGTTGAAGTCCAAAAACCTACCTGGAGGGCTGAAGTTGGCCCCCTGCGATGGGGCAAGGCAGAGCAACGGGGAAGAGAAGGGAAGGGGGGGAGAAGCATCTGAGAGAGCGCAGGGAGAGAGAGGAGGTGAAGTGTGTGTGTGTGTGAGAGAGAAGTTGGCCCCTGCGATGGGGCAAGGCAGAGCAATGGGGAAGAGAAGAAGGGAGGGGGAAGAAGCATCTGAGAGAGCAGGAGAGAGAGGAGGAGAAGTGTGTGTGTGAGAGAGAGAAGTTGGCCCCTGCGATGGGGCAAGGCAGAGCAATGGGGAAGAGAAGGGAGGGGGAAGAAGCATCTGAGAGAGCGCAGGAGAGAGGAGGTGAGGTGTGTGTGTGTGTGAGAGAGAAGTTGGCCCCTGCGATGGGGCAAGGCAGAGATGGGGAGAGCAAGGAAGGGGGGGGAGAAGCATCTGAGAGAGCGCAGGGAGAGAGAGGAGGTGAAGTGTGTGTGTGTGTGAGAGAGAGAAGTTGGCCCCTGCGATGGGGCAAGGCAGAGCAATGGGGAAGAGAAGGGAGGGGGAAGAAGCATCTGAGAGAGCGCAGGGAGAGAGAGGAGGAGAGTGTGTGTGTGTGTGTGTGTGTGTGTGAGAAGTTGGCCTCTGCGATGGGGCAAGGCAGAGCAACGGGGAAGAGAAGGGAGGGGAGAGATGCTCTCTCAGAAGCATCTGAGAGAGCGCAGGGAGAGAGAGGAGAAGCGCGCGCGCGTGTGTGTGAGAAGTTGGCCCCTGCGATGGGGCAAGGCAGAGCAACGGGGAAGAGGGGGGGGAGAAACCAGCAGGAAAGAGGAGGACTACACTTTCCAGAATGCATTGCCTAGCAGCAGCGTCACTTCCAGTTCCCCATAGAAATGCGGGAAAAAGAAGAAGCTGAATGAAGACGGGAAAGAAATGAGGGGGAGAAGACAGGGAGAAGTGAGTATGTAGTACAATAATTAAGAATTAATTACGATCATAACGCAAATTGTTGGCCTCAAGGACCGTAAAAGGAAGTCTACTTCCTGGTTAGCTGCCGTGATGCGTATAAACTAGAAAGTCCCATTACATACGAATCACTTACGATTTCTTTTGATTTTCATAACTTTTTTCTCATGCCTAGTAGCCATATGTCATGTATCCAAGTGTTACATTTATGTCAAGTCCTGGTTAAACCATGAACATAATATTCTAGCAAATATATATAACATATAACATATAAATAGCCCAAAGCTAAATCCTTGGGTCTTGGTGTTAAAACACACACCAAGCACTGAAAGCATTACAAGATCCAAATTCCAAGTCCAAATACTGTGGTCACACCAAGAGAGTTTCAGAGTCAACAAAACCAGTCTTATACATACAATTTAAAAGGAGAAACAGCATTTTTTTTAGGGGGGGGGGGGGAATACAGTATGGAAATATTTTTATACTTGAGCATGGAATATTCACTTGATTTATATAATTAAGACATAGAAAAATTGATAGGTGTATAAATTTTGTATATACATAGTTGCATTTTAGCATTACTGGAGTTTTATGTCTGCAAGAATAACACAATGCAATGCAGTGATGGTAACTTTCATAACTACTCGTGGACATTTGAAGTTTATCAGCGAAGAAAAACCTCTCATTAAAACCATTTTCCAAGCCATGCTGGAACTAATTGGCAAAGAAATCTATTTACTCTTCAACTGTATATGAGCCTGTCTAGAGAGCAACCATCAAAATTATAAGTACTTAATTGTTGAAATGTAATTGTTTTTAAAGCAATTTTGTACAATAATTGCACCAGGCTTGCTTACCCATTCACAGTATAAATAAAGGTGACAATTGATATGTGGGGGTAGATGTGTTTGACGGGGCCCTTGAAAATAAAAGAAGGCAAAGAAGTGATCACATTATGGAGGCCTAGAACTGACCAAAAAGATGGTAGGGGTTGTAAGTGGGATGGACCAGGTTTGTGGCAGGTATGAACTTGGTTCACTGAATAGCTGGTAGGAAGGCAAACTCATTGAGTTCTTTTTACATATCTTAGCAGTTCCTCATCAACTAGATTTCATTTCCAGGTAACAAAAACAAGTCATTGAATACCTTATTTATTTATTATTCAAATTTGTGAGTCACCACTCCCAGGTGGCTCGCGGCGACTTACACCAAATTCGGATTAAAAACAGAATAAAACACCATAAAACACATTAAAAATACAGTAAAATACAAAGTACGATGCACAGCATACACAACGCAGGAGGCGGAGTAGCCTACAAGTCTAGCATTAACATCCAAAGGCCTGCCGAAACAGGAGGGTTTTGCACGCCTTCCAGAATGCCCCTAGGTCCGTAAGGGCACGGACTCCAGAAGGCAGTGTGTTCCATAGGGTGGGGGCAATTATTGAGAAGGCCCTCTGTCTTGTGGCCATCAGATGATATATTTTAACGCCGGGCACTTCTAGAAGTTGACCCACCTCTGAACGTAGTGACCTAGCGGGACAGTATGGGATAAGGCGGTCCCTGAGGTACACTGGCCCCAGACTGTTCAAGGCCTTAAAGGTCAGTACCAATACTTTGAAGGTGATCCGGTGTTCCACTGGCAGCCAGTGCAGCTCCCGCAGGACAGGTGTTATGTGGCTGGTCGTCACGACGCCAGCCAACAGTCTAGCTGCCGCATTCTGCACCAGCTTCAGTTTCCGGATCACCGACAAAGGAAGGCCAACGTAGAGAGCATTACAGTAGTCCAGTCTCGAGATGACCGTGGCTTGGACCACTGTGGCTAGGTCATGGCGTGAGAGGTAGGGAGCCAGCTTCCTCGCCTGACGGAGATGGAAAAAAGCAACTCGACTAATGGCGGAGATTTGCATCTCCATCGTCAGTCGAGAGTCCAGAGTAACGCCAAGACTTTTAACTGTCGATGACGGACATAATGTCATGCCATCCAGGGGAGGAAGCTGGATCTCCACCCCACCCGGATGACCCAACCACAGGATCTCCGTCTTAGCTGGATTCACCTTCAACCTACTGGCACAGATGGAAATTATCGGGTACGGTTCCGGGCCTGCCCTCCATCCCTAGAACGAGCTGGGTGTCATCAGCATATTGGTGACACACCAGCCCAAAACTATGGACCAGCCGAGCAAGTGGTCGGACATAGATGTTAAATAATAGAGGGGACAGGATTGCCCCCTGGGGAACCCCACAACAAAGTGGGGAACCCCCGGAGACATCCCCGCCCCTCCTCACTCGCTGCGAGCGGTTCTGGAGGAAGGAGGACAGCCAATTTAAGACCGTCCCCCTCACCCCGGCCCCGGCAAGGCGGTGGGTCAAAGATCATGATCGACAGTATCGAACGCTGCCGTGAGGTCCAATAACACGAGCAGCACCGATCCGCCCTGATCGAGCTGGCAACGCAGCTTATCTGTGATGGAGACCAGGATCGTCTCCGTCCCATGCCCCGAACGGAAGCCGGACTGGAAGGGGTCTAACCAAGTAGCGTCCTCTAGGAAGGACTGCAACTCTCAATTACCTTGCCCAGGAAGGACAGATTCTGGGAACCTTTGGGTTGGGACATTTTCATTTTTGTTTCCATTCCTTTAGAAATAATCTCTATTTGAGGAATTGTTACAGTTAAGAATTTACTCACATATTCAAACATTCTCAGATACAGAAGTGAATTGAAATATACAGATTTGGCCAATTTTGCAGTGGAACTTTATTTATTTACTAGCTTTGGGACCCAGCGGTGCCCGGGTTATTTGAAATGGGCTGAGGCATAGGAACCCTTTCTGTCCATTCAGGCTGAGGCTTAGGAAGCCTTACTGTCCATTCAGGCTGAGGCTGCTTCCTCAAACTGCACCAGGATGTAGAGTGGGTCTTGAGGGTTCTGTGTGGCAAGTTTGGTCTTGTTCTCTCATTGTTTGGGGTCGCAAAGTGTTTTGGGCTTAAACTCCCACCATGCCTGACTGCCTCAGGCCTTTTCCTTACCCCCTCTGCCACTTGAGAGCGTCGGAATGTTTGTGTTGGTGACTGCCTCAGGCCTTTGCCTTATCCTTCTCTGCCAGTTTAGAGGGTCGGAATGTTCGTGTTGGCTGGCCAATAGAGGCGTTATGCAAATACTCCCTTACTGGCAACCAATCATGTTGTCAGAATGTAGAGGCCGGGAGCCAATCAGAACGCTGGCACATAATCCTCCGCAAACACTGACTTTTATATATATAGATAGATTATTCACTTTTATATACCACTCCTCCCTGTAGGCTCAGGACGGTTTACATAAAAACAATAAAATACACATTAAAAGAGTTTGGATATATAAAAACACAAGGGTATGGACAGGATTATCAGGAGGCGCCTAGATTGAAAGCCTGCCTAAAAAGGAACGTCTTGCAGGCTCTCCGGGAGGGGGCCAACTCTGTGATGGCACGAGTTCCATCTGGTAACTCGTTCCATAAAGTCGGCACCATCACAGAAAAGGCTCTTTGTCTTGTTGTTGAAAGACGGCAGGAACGGATTGATGGGATCACCAGAAGATTTTGTTCTTCTGATCGCAACGATCTCGGGGGAACATATGGGGTGAGGCGGTCTCTCAGGTAAACTGGCCCTAGACCATACAAGGCCTTAAAGGTCAAAACCAGTACCTTTAAGACAATCCAGTACTCTACTGGTAGCCAGTGCAATTGCTGTAGAATTGTTGTAATGTGCTCTCTTGTCGATGCTCCCACCAGCAATCGAGCAGCAGCTTTTTGCACCAGCTTTAGTTTCCGGGTTGTCAACAAGGGAAGGCAGATGTAGAGGCATTACAGTAGTCTAGCTTCGAGATGACCGTCGCTTGGATCACCATAGCTAGGTCATTCCTGGATAGGTAAGGAGCCAATCGCCCAGCCTGTTGGAGATGGAAGAATGCAGACCTGCTAACCATGGAGACCTGAGTCTCCATCAATAGCAATGGGTCAAATTGGACCCCCCAGGCTTTTTACCAAAGACGACGGGTTTAGCCGCTCACCATCCAGGGTAGGCAACCGGCACTCACCGACACCAGGACGACCCAGCCATAGGATCTCCGTCTTTGATGGATTCACCTTCAACCGGCTAGAACGCAGCCATTCAGTCACGGCTTCAAGGCATTGATTGATTGATTGATTGATTGATTTTATTATTTATGAGTCACCCTCCACGTCAGTGCTCCGGGCGACTTACACATAAAACACATAAAAGAGTTCAATAGTTAAAAACTAAAAGAATAGGAAGATTAATTAAAATAGTTCCAGTAACTCAGGCCAAGTCTGGAGGGTGTCCTTAGCCGTAAGCCTTTCGAAAGAGCCAGGTCTTCAGTGCGGTCAGGAACTGGGGCATGTCCCGGATGGCTCTCTGATCCGCCGGCATCAAGTTCCAAAGAACAGGGGCCGCGATGGAAAAGGCTCTCCGTCTCGTGGTGTCGAGGCGGGCCTCACTCACACCTGGGATGCGGAGAAGGTCCCTGTTTCCTGAACGCGGCGACCTTAAATGAGCTGGTTCGGACAAGCGGTCTTTTAAATAAGCTGGGCCGGCGCCATGGAGGGCCTTAAAGGTAAGCGACAAGATCTTGGGGATGGCTCTGAGCTCGACTGGCAGCCAGTGCAGGCGCTGTAGAGATGGCGCGATATGGCATCTCAGTGGTGTCCCGGTGAGGAGTCTGGCGGCTGCATTCTGCACTAGCTGGATTTTACGAGTGGTTGACTGTGGCAACCCCACGTACAAGGCATTACAGTAGTCCAGCCGTGATGTCACTGTGGCATGGACCACCGTAGCCAGCGCATCTGATGGAAACAATAGGATACGGTGTCCGGCCTGCCATCCATTCTCAGCACCAGCTGGGTGTCATCAGCGTACTGATGACAATCCAGACCAAAATCGCGAACCAGTCGGGCAAGTGGACACATATAAATATTAAACAATAAAAGGGAGAGGACACCAAAGGGGTCACACTCACATAAACAACATTTTTCATCATTAGGAAATCAGGAATTACTTTCCTTACAATCATATTTCTGAAAGGTACAACCTAATTATTGTAAATTCTTTTAAATGACCCCTAAATAATTATTATATAATTACACAGCTTTGCCAAATCTGGTTTAGAGTCTTTTAACAATCTTTGAATTTCTTCTTCAAATTTTAGCAGAGACTTTGAAAAGATGGAAATTATCTGTTGACCTTTGCTTGAAGCAGAAATGTATGACATTTCTGTGAACTTAAACAATTCATTTTGAAAGTCTATTTTCTTAACTTTAATTGCTTTAAATCATTTTGGGGTAGCCTCTATCTGGTATAATTTAGGTAACCTCTCTTAAATATAGCTTTTAGTGGGCTTTTAAAACATTGTTCCAGAAAAATGTAAATTCTCAGGATACTTCCACATTGCTGCATCCTGTGCTAGTTGCCATGAACTAGATAGATTTGCCCTGTTACACTAAATGGAAATACGTAAGTCTTAAGATTTTTTTATTTTTATTTTTTTAAAAGTTCCCTATTTAGTTGTGGAAAAAATGTGCTCATTCTATGAGAATTTTCCTCATGGGAAATCTAAAAAGCTTCGAATATTTTCCCATTTCTAATTAACTCAAAATTACAGCAGGTTGTGAGTTGCCACAGAATAATGCAAAACTGAACAATTCCTTCACCTGAAAACTTCTTAACAGAGAAGAGAGAGAGGCCACAATCCTGTAACTCTTCTATCTAATTCCTATTGAACCCAGTATAACTTATTTTCAAATTGATCTACATGGTACTGCACTCACATACTGTATGTCTATCTTTAACTATCAGCCTCACCAGATGGTTGGTTTTCCCCATCTCTGAGTGCTGCCGGCGGGGTGGGTCTCCATGCTGGCAGTTTGCCAGCAGTGCACAGAAATGGAGCCCTGAGGAGTTGGGTGACGACCCCACTTCTCATAGAAGAATCTGGGGATAGCACAGAAGAAAGCTGGGGAAAGTGTAGAAACATCATGGGATGGCCCACAACCAACTATGGTAAAGGGACAAAGCAGGATGCTGTCCTATAGTTTCACCTGCCGTTCCCCACTGTCCCCTGGCTTTTAGATCTCCACGTGATGAGATGATACATCTATATTGGCGATGCCTGTATCTATATCTAAACTGCCTATATGTTTATTTGAAATCATTTTGTCTGTCTTACTAATTGATCGTTGACTCAAAAGAAGGTTCAAAACGCATATATTCAAAATGTATCAGTCTGTTTATAACACAAATTATATTCTTAATTATGCTGTATCAATATACAAAGCTATATAGCTATATATTCCACTCTACCGTATCCGGGGCACAGCCAGGACGCTTAGTCCATACCGAATTTGCAAATAAGGGTCTGAGTCCCCGAACCAACATAAAAGTTTCAAATGGAAAATCGGCGGTTAGAGGGGGCAAAGAAGCCAGGGTAATCCAGTACCGCAGGACAACAAGAACCGGAGCCGCCAATATTGGCTCCTGGTAGTCCGATTAAGGCAAGCCGACGGAAAGTATTTCAAAACACATCGGGGCTGATGATTCCGTTTCGTAATCTTTGTCAAGGCTAGATGTCCATGTTTAGGTTCATGTCCTGAAAAATTATATATACATATAAAGAATCATGGTAGTAAAGCGAACAGAAACATGACCCGCATTACTACATCGTTAAAAGCGAAATCGCAAATCATAGCATACCATAGTATAGGAGATCCTAGCATAACCTCGTCTCAATCCGGCGAGGTGACCATAGAGGTAAATGTACCTGTGAACGCACCTATTAAATATAATTTAGATTAGAAGGGAGTGTAAACTGACCGGCTCATTTAGGCCAAGGGGTAATTCGCATCTTATTTTGATTGTCCATAAAACTTCAAGCCGACGGAGCACCTGGAAGAGGTTTCCATGTGGAGGAACGAAAGGCTTTTCCAACACCATTAGTTTTAAAGACGCAGGGGAATGATGGTTCTCTACACAGTGCTCAATGTTCACAGGTACATTTACCTCTATGGTCACCTCGCCGGATTGAGACGAGGTTATGCTAGGATCTCCTATACTATGGTATGCTATGATTTGCGATTTCGCTTTTAACGATGTAGTAATGCGGGTTATGTTTCTGTTCGCTTTACTACCATGATTCTTTAAATGTATATATAATTTTTCAGGACATGAACCTAAACATGGACATCTAGCCTTGACAAAGATTACGAAACGGAATCAGCGCCCCCGATGTGTGTTGAAATACTTTCCGTCGGCTTGCCTTAATCGGACTACCAGGAGCCAATATTGGCGGCTCCGGTTCTTGTTGTCCTGCGGTACTGGATTACCCTGGCTTCTTGCCCCCCCTCTAACCGTCGATTTTCCATTTGGAACTTTTATGTTGGTTCGGGACTCAGACCCTTATTTGCAAATTCGGGTATGGACTAAGCGTCGTCCTGGCTGCGCCCCGGATACAGTAGAGTGGAATATATAGCTATATAGCTTTGTATATTGATACAGCATAATTAAGAATATAATTTGTGTTATAAACAGACTGATACATTTTGAATATATGCGTTTTGAACCTTCTTTTGAGTTGATCTAACCCTGACTCTTGCTTAGATTAATTGATCGTTGACATCAGAAGCTGAACAACAGTGCTATCATAAAAATGGGATAAAAACAATATTTTAAAAAATATTTAAAGGTGCCTTCTGAAAAAGATCTAAGTCAGTGTTTCTCAACCTGGGGGCCGGGACCCCTGAGAGAGTTGCAAGGAAGTTTCAGAGGGGTCACCAAACGCCATGAGAAAGCACATATTTCTGATTCCCTTGGGAACCCCTTTGGCAGAGAAGACTGAAAATATCTCTGCCTGTAGTTCTCTTTCTTTATGGAAACAGATGGCAAATCCTCCCACCAAAAGCCCCCTCCTGCTCTTTGGATATAGGTGAATTAACACTTCAAAACTCAAGGTCAATGCCCACCAAACCCTTCCAGTATTTTCCGTTGGTCATGGGAGTCATGTGGGTCAAGTGCTATTCAATTCTATCGTTGGTGGAGTTCAGAATGCTCTTTGATTGTAGGTTAACTATAAATCCCTGTAAGTACAACTCCCAAATGTCAAGGTTTATTTTCTCCAAACTCCACCAGTGTTCACATTTGGGCATATCGAGTGTTTGTTCCAAATGTGTCCAGTGAATGAAAATACATCCTGCATATCAGATATTTCCATTATGATTCATAACTGTAGCAAAATCACAGTTCTGAAGTATGAGGGTGGGTCAATGAGTCCATGACTTTTTGAATTTCCCACCTCTTAACTGAAAGGGCGACACTGCTCTTGTCAAGAGGCATCTGTCAGTTGACTCCTGTCAAAATTTGAACAAGCTGCGTCATTTAGTTTGTGTTTGACAGCCATTGATAGCAGACTCCCACATGATTTGAGGAGAAAATGGAAAAAAATGAATTCCGTGTGCTCGTTAAGCATTATTTTTTGCAGAAAAAACCATCACTCAAACCAAGGCTAAGCTTGATAAATACTATGGGGACTCTGCACCATCAATTTCAATGGCAAAAAAGTGTTTTATGAATTTTGGTGTGGCCGTACAAGCACGGAAGATGCTGAACGTTCTGGGCGCCCAGTTGAGATCTCTACACCCGAAACAATTGAAAAAATTCATGATATGGTGTTGGCCGATAGGAGATTGAAAGTGCGAGAGATTGTGGAAGCCATAGGCATCTCACATGGCTCAGTAGTTTCAATTTTAAATGATCACTTGGGTATGAGAAAGCTTTCCGCAAGATGGAACCAGGACAATGCAAGGGTGCACACAATGCAAGGGTGTACACATGTGCAGTTTCCATGGCAACAATCCATGAATTGGGATACAAATTGCTCCCTCATCCACCCTATTCTCTGGATTTAGCCCCGAGTGACTATTTCTTGTTTCCAAACCTGAAGAAATGGCTCAGTGGAAAGAGATGTGACTCCAACAATGAAATCATCTCACAAACAAATACTTATTTTGATGACCTTGACAAATCTTATTTTTGGAAGGGATAAAAAAGTTGGAGAAACGTTGGACAAAGTGTATAGAGCTCGAAGGAGACGACGTTGAAAAATAAAATGATTTTTTTATCCAAAAACCTGTGTTTAATTCAAAAAGTCACGGACTTATTGACCTGCCCTCGTAGCAATGAAAATAATTTTATGTTTAGAGGTCACCACAACATGAGGAACACTATTAAGGCATTAGGAAAGTTGAGAACCACTGATCTAGGTAATATTAGATCTTCTGCTTATTTTTTTGTGAAGTTCTTTGCACCCTGAAAAGAACCATGACAAGATTCATTAAAAAAAATTCAGCCAATGACTCAGGGTGCGCCTACACTGTAGAATTAAAGCAGTGACATCAGTTTAACAGCTACGACACAATGCTATGGAATCATGGGACTTGTAGTCTTGCAAGGTCTAGCCTTCTCTGCCAAAGTGTTCTTGTGCCTTACCAAACTGCAACTTCTGTGGTTGCAAAGCATTGAGCTATATCCATTTAAATGGTGTCAAACTGCAATATTTCTATACTGTACATGCACTCTGACTAGTCAGTTTGTTTACAAGGAGATAAGGAGCATGCGGGAATATTTTTTTAAAGACAAAATGCATTTTAAGACAATGGCCAAGATTACCAGATGTATTTTAGCCTTTCATATCCCTTGTGTACTGAGAATATGTATGAATTAATTCATGCGCTCTGAGACCATATCTTGTGGCAGTCAACAAAAATGAACATGATATATCACACTATAGGGATGAATACAGTCTTCAGAGGGGGGTGCTTTGTGGAGAAAGGAAATATTATTGCTTCTGTTTTACTGCCTTTGCTTCCAGGAGGTACACAGCCATGGTGAATAACTTTACTTTTCATCTATATGCATTTTATATATAACTGACCAATGCAAAAATGCCGTGGTGCAACATGATCGCTGTTTTATCTTGCATGCTGTTTACATTTTTTGCTTGCCTGATGAAAAAGTCCATGAACTTCAAAAGCCAATGAATTTTGTACATTTAGGTTCACCTAATGATTTCTTATATAATGAAGTGGGTTATCTATCTGTCATTTTTATGATTTACATTTTATTTGGTTTTATTGTATTTCTTTGATAGTTTAATAGCTTTACAACATTGGGATTGTGTGAATTCTTTTGCTCTGTTGTAAGCCTACTTGGGCCCCACTCTGAAAAAGGTGGAATATAAGCAACAAGCAAATGTTTTCTTAGCTGCTTTGCAGCAGCTGCACAGCTCTTTGGGCTGGAAGCCCGCACCACAGGAAGAACACCATCATCCCCACATCAAAATAGGGGAATCTGTGCTTAAGTCTGTTCAGCAGTTCACCTACCTGGGAAGCGTCATCTCTTCAAACTCCAAGACTGACAAAGAGATACATCACATTTTAGCAAAGGCATAGAGTGCATTTGGAAGGCTTCACAAGAGAGTCTGGAGCAACATGCACCTGAGGCAAAGCACCAAAATCAGTGTGTACAGAGCTAACGTATTGTCTATTCTCCTCTATGGGCCTGAAACAAGGGTCACCTATCGCCAACACCTACGACTCCTTGTACGATTTCATCAGCGCTGTCTTCCCACAATCCTAAATATACACTGGACTGACTATGTGACGAATGCTGCTGTCCTTGAGCAAGCAGGGATCACCAGCATTGAGGCCATGCTATTGAGCAGGGGTGCTCACACTTTTCCAGCATGCAAGCTACTTTCAATTAAGTAGCTCGCCTGCAGGCCTCCCCATCGCTGCCGGAGCCCAGCCTGGATCGGCGCGGCTCCAGCAGCAATGGAGAGGCCTACGGGGGGGGGGGGGAGGCCTGGCGCGGCTCTCTTCTACCGCCGCCCGGATCGGAAAGGAGCTGCGCCAGGCCCCCCCCCCGTAGGCCTCTCCTCCATCGCCGCCAGAGCCACGCTGATCCGGCCAGGCTCTGGCAGCAATGGAGAGGCCTACGGAAGGGAGGGGAGGCCTGGCACGGCTCCCTTTCCGATCCGGGCGGCGGTAGAAGAGAGCCGCCTCACCTCCCCCGCAGGCCTCTCCATCGCCGCTGCCAGCCCCGCCCGGATCGGCGCGGCTCTGGTGGCGATGGAGAGGCCTACGGGAGGGGGCATGGCCTGGCGCAGCTCCCTTTCTGATCCGAGCGGCGGGGAAGAGAGCCGCCAGGCCTCCCCGTAGGCCTCTCCATCGCAGCCGGAGCCGTGCCAACCGGGCGGCACTCTGGCAGCAATGGAGAGGCCTGCAGGGGGAGAGGCCTGGCACAGCTCCCTTCCCCCCGCTGCCCGGATCGGAAGGGAGCTGCGCCAGGCCTCGCTTCCCTGCAAGTTTCTCAATTCCTGCCAGAGCGCCGCTGTGCTGATCTGGGCAGAAGGCAGGAGCAAGAGCATGCCTTCCGCCCAGGCGGCGCTTCTTCTGCCCGCAAGGCATTGCGAGAAGGAGGGAGCGCGAGGCGGGGCCTTTGGAAGGAGCGCCCTGCCTCTCTCTCCTCCAGGGGCAGCTGTGCAGCCTCTGCTGCCACTTCCTCCTTCCTGCAGTGCCCCACGGGTGGAGGAGGCGCTGCGCCGGCGGAGGCAAGAGAAGTGCGGCGACGGGAGCGCGCGGGAGCGCGCGCATGGGAGGTGAGGCCCGAAGATCACCTGGAAGAGGGCTGAAGATCGACTAGGTGCTCGCGATCACCGTTCTGAGCACCCCTGCTATTGAGAATACAGCTGCGCTGGGCAGGGCACGTCTCTCGGATGGAGGACCACCGCCTCCCAAAATACTACTCTATGGTGAACGCGCCACGGGTCAGCGCAAGAGAGGCGCCCCCCCCCCCAAAGAGATATAAGGACTCCCTGAACCAACATCTCAGGCTCAGCCATATTGATCACCAACAATGGTCTACCCTGGTCTCACATCGGGAGGCATTGAGGCACACTATCCACAATGCTGCGGCCTCTTTCAAGAAGACACGGCGAATGGGTCTCGAAGAGAAACGACAACGCAGAAAGAACCGCAACTTGGAAACAACATCACCCAAGGAGACTTTCTGCTGTGCTTTCTGCAACTGGACTTGCCTATCTCAGATTGGCCTTTTTAGTCATCAACACGCCTGTAAAAAGCATGGGATGGGTCCTTCCTAAGAATCTTCGTTTGTGAAGTAATGCCGAGAGATGAAGTTGGTTACTAATAATGAAATACTAGCATACTGGTCTGCAATTATCCACATGCATGTTCTTATATACATGATATAGATATATTATCCCTTGTCACTTATCTTGAATCAGTTTGGCCACCCTTAACTCCAATGCAATGCCACCTGTTGGGGATGGGTGGTGAGAAATAAATAAATATGACCTTCAAGCCCCACAAAATGCCACGCAAACCTTCACCTCATTCACTACTTTCCCAATTTCTCACTACTTTCTTATTTGTATAGTTTGTTATCACAATACCGAAAATTTCAATAAACGTTTTTTAATGGAACTCATCCAGATCTTCAGCCTGAATGAAGGGTAAAAGGCAATTCTCCCAAATGCAATTTAATGGTCAAAGAACCAGTTGAGATGCAAATAGTCATGAACGTTGCGTGTCAGGATAGCAACAATATGGGTTGTGTGTGATTCTTTTTTCTTATGTAGACAGGGCTCCACATTCCATGAAGCACCGTTAAATTGCCTGTGAGCTTTTCAGTCATATTTATTTATTTATTTATTTAAAACTTTAGTACCCCGACCTTCTCACCTCCAATGAGGGACTCAGGCCGGCTTATCCTTTCACACTGCTGCCCCCGGTGGCACAGTGGGTTAAAACCCTGTGCTGGCAGGACTAAAGACCAACAGGTTGCAGGTTCAAATCCAGGGAGAGCGTGGATGAGCTCCCTCTATCAGCTCCAGCTCCTCATGCGGGGACATGAGAGAAGGCTCCCACGAGGATGATAAAAGATCAAAACATCCGGGTGTCCCCTGGGCCAGTGTTTTTCAACCTTTTTTGAGCCGCGGCACATTTTTTACATTTACAAAATCCTGGGGCACACCACCAACCAAAACAACACAAAATGACACTCTAACACAGTAATACATATAGTTAATATGTTTTTAAATGTATTTATACATTCAGTGTGAAACCTGGGCCTGTTTCGATGAACACAACATAGATACCCTGGCAGGAATGGCAGAAGGACACACATGAAGGTCTTGCTCAACAGCTGGGAGTTATAGTTCACCCGCAATCAAAGAGCATTCTGAACTCCACCAATGATGGAATGGAATCAAACTTCCCACACAGAACTACCATAACCAAGAGAAAATACTATAAGAGTTTGGTGGGCATTGACCTTGAGTTTTGGAGTTGTAGTTCACCGCCATCCAGAGAGCACTGTGGAGGGGAGGGAGGAAGACGTGGGGCGAGTCTGCGCAGTAGCGCCTGCACGGGTCACGTCTTCCTCCCTCCCCCCCCCTCCCACAGAAGCGGCAGCGTGAGCAAAGCGAGCAGAGCGAGGCTGGGAAGAAGGGAGCCTGAGTGGAGAAGAAAAAGTGTTTGGCAGGAGGGGGAAGAAAGGGTATTGGAGGTTCCAATTTCCCACGGCACACTGGTTGGGAAACACTGCCCTGGGCAACGTCCTTGCAGACAGCCAATTCTCTCACACCAGAAGCGACTTGCAGTTTCTCAAGTCACTCCTGACATGACCAAAACAAGAAAAAAACAGTGCTGCCAACCATGGACTGAGAGAATACTGGCCAATCATATATACCAGGGCTGTCCAACTGGCGGCCCTGGGGCCGTACACGGCCCCAAGCCCCTTCCCCACGGCCCCCTAACCCCTGCAAGACATCAGGTTTTAAAAAAAAAAATGAAATAACTTTGAAAACTTTCGATCTCGGGGGGGGCGGCGCGAGGAGGGGGGCGGTGCAAGTGAGGAGGAGGCGGAGGGAAGCCACGTCAGATGCCTTAGGAGCGGGACTTCCCCCCGCCTCCTCCTCACTCGAACAGGGCCGCTCGCGGGCTTGCGCGCCAGGGCAGGATTGGCGAGCCGCCCTCCGCCGTGTCCTGACTATTGCAGCGGCCGCGCCTGAAGGAAGGTAAGCTCCCAGGCTTACCTTCCTTCAGGCGCCGCTGCAAGAGCGGCGAGATGGCGGAGGGTGGCTCGCCGATCCCCGGCCCGCCTCCTGCCCTGGCGGACGCATGCCCGGCATCTTGCGCGACCCGCCCTTTTTGGTGGGGTGACGTCAGGCACCGAAAAGGGGCGGGTCACGCAAGATGCCGGGCATGCGCGCCAGGGCGGCGGGCGGGGGATCGGCGAGCTGCCCTCCGCTGTCTCCTAGCTCTTTCAGCGCGCGCCTGAAGGAAGGTAAGCCCAGGAGCTTACCTTCCTTCAGGCGCGGCCGCTGCAAGAGTCAAAGACACGGGCGGAGGGCGGCTCGCCGATCTCTGCCCTGGCGCGCAAGCCCGGTATCTTGCGCGACCCACCCCTTTCGATGGGGCTGGGTGACGCCAGGCGTGGCGCCTGACGGCCGTGCAGGACGCTGGGCCTGCGCACCAGGGCAGGAGCGCCCCCGCCCCCACGAGCAGCCACGCTCCCACTGCGGCCACACCCCGCGAGCAGCCACGCCTCCGCTCCGGCCCCCTAGGTGATCCGTCACCTGCATTCCGGCCCTTGGGCCCGAAGATGTTGGACAGCCCTGATATATACAGCTGAGATATTTCAGATTTATTTTCCACTCTGTGATTTTCCAAAAGAGGAAAGAAAACCATAAAAGATATTGTAGATTTATGCAAAAGCTGTATATTAATTAAATAGTATTTTGGACTTATTGGTTGGTTCATAGCTGAATATTACTGAGTTTACTGCTATTTTTTTCCTTTCCTATTTCCTATTTCCTAGGACCTCTGGATTTTTCTCTTTCCCTGATATATATCAAATTCTATCATCAGTAGCAATATCAGCAATGAAGAACCTGACTGTCTAAAGGAAAACTAAGACAAGGAAGAAACACATAACTCAGCAGAAACAATATATTAAGGATATCTTTGGTGGCTTATGTGATATAAAACTGTGGGATCACTTCATTAGTGCTGATATCCAGCTGTCACTGCTCAACTGTTAGATGTGCCTAATATATTTCATGATGTATTTGGAGGGGAAATGATGTTTCTGTCTAGTATAAGTGCTTTCTGTAGAAAAGCTGCAGACCATGTCAACACTACAAACAAATAGGCTGTCATGTTACCCATGATTGTTACATCAGGAATTCAATCTTACAAATTTCAACAGATGAGTAACTAACTTGATTGATCTTTGTGTAGGACGGCATCAGTTCTGGATGTAGCAGCTCACGTTTATTCACTTTTGGGTTTATTAATAGATTATCAGTGCAAAATTTTTCTGAATTATTGAACAAGATACAATTGCAGGTGTTCAAATATGCATTTGTACTGAATTACTTCCTACAACGAACACATGGTGAATCATCAAAAGTAAAATCGGGTAAAATCATCCACTGTCCTACATCAGATCTACATGGCACAAATGAGGTTGTGTGTGGGCTATGAACTGCATCGAGTCCACATGATTCATGTAGCCCATTTCTCCTAATGTCCACCCAAGCTGCTTTACATAGTTTCATCAGGTTTTTTTTGAAAAGTCATGGAATGCTCCAGAACTTACCCAAAGTTTTGGAGTTCACCTGCACTTTTTGGCAGTGTGAATAGTTGTACCAGTTCCTCTCCAGAACTGGCAATGGTTGTTCACACAGCCATCATTTCCCCTCTGTTATTTAACATCTATATGCGACCGCTCGCTCAACTGGTACGTAGCTTTGGGCTTGAGTGTCACCAGTATGCTGATGACACTCAGCTCATTCTGAGGATGGATGGCCGACCTGAATCTGTACCCGATAATTTCCATCAATGCCTTGAAGACGTTACTGGATGGCTGCGAGCCAGTAGATTGAAGGTAAATCCGGCGAAAATGGAGATCCATTGGCTGGGTCATCTGGGAGATAGGGATATCCAACTGCCGACCCTGGATGGCGAGGCTCTCTGCCCGTAATCATCAGTAAAAAGCCTGGGTGTCCATTTGGACCCACTGCTGTCAATGGAAGCTCAAATCTCCAATGTCAGCAGAATCACATTTTTCCACCTGCAACAGGCGAAGCGTCTGGCTCCCTATCTCTCACGGAACGACCTAGCCACAGTAATCCAAGCTATAGCCATCTCAAGACTTGACTACTGTAATGCTCTGTACATTGGCCTACCCTTGACCCTGATCCGGAAGCTTAAGCTAGTGCAGAACGCTGCAGCTCGGCTCCTCGAGGGGGAGCCTGCAAGCTGCCACATTACACCTATACTGCAGCACCTGCACTGGCTGCCAATTGAATGCCGGATCACTTTCAAGGTGTGTGTTCTTACTTTCAAGGCCTTATATGGTCTGGGGCCAGTGTACCTACGGGATCGCCTGATTCCATATAACTCCCCGAGATCACTCCGTTCTGAAGACCAGAACCTTCTCACCACTCCTAGTGTGAAGTCTTACCATCTGACTCCGACACGGCGCAGGGCATTCTCCATCATTGCCCCGGCCCCTGGAATTCGCTACCATCAGAAATGCGGGCCCTACGAACGTTGGTTTCTTTCCATCGAGCCTTCAAGACGCATTTGTTTAGACAAGCGTTTGGAACCCTGTGACTTAATCATCTTTTATTCACTGTTTATGTATATCTTATTCTATGTTTTACCCATTGTCTGTTACTGAGTTGTGTTGTAAACCGCTCCGTGCCTTTGGGAGTGGTGGTCTACAAATCCAAAGAAAATCAAGAAATAAATCTTGTTTTCCTGGGGCTCAGGCAGTTCAGAGACAGGGCGTGGAACTTATCTTCCCCTCTTTTTCCTTGTCTTTGTGATAACTACTGGGCATTAAACTGCGCACGCGGGGGGGGGGGGGGATCACTTGTCACATCCAGTGATGCTGTCCCGAGTGTCAGAGTGCCCAGAGAAGAAAGAGGAAAAGGAGGGAGTGATTCCTCCATCCTATCTCCCATGGTTCTCTATTGCTCCAAGCAGCAACAAACAATGCAATGAGAGATGTTCACCAGCAATTTCACACCCAGTGACTGCTGCTAAACAGAGCATATGAGCCAGAAGATAAGGGTAGTGGTTTGCCACACTGGCCCTTTCAGACTCCATCCAGTTGTTATGTCATGTACCCCAGGTACCCATCAGCCACTCAGGCAGTGTGGCAGCTAGCTGTGCAGTCTCCTGTGGTGCTGATCTGGAGTTTCACACTGAAGTATGTGACCCATGTAGATGGGATCCTAGTGAAATGCTTGGATGTGAATAGCAGCAGTTCAAAAAACAATTATAATTCTGCATTTAAGTTACTGGATTCTAAACATCTGCATTATAAATTCAAATTTCAAGGCATATGCATAAACATTAGCAAAGGTGTGGCATGGGAGTAGCATATAGATTTACAAGCTCGCTCACCAGAGACCTATTGCTCGCTCACCAGAGGCCTATCCCCCAGGCATTCCCTTTCAGATTTTCAAGGTTGTAGATTACAACATCTAAAATACATGAGGTTGATTTCTTTTTTTAATCTCATGTAGTGTTAATATGGCAA
This sequence comes from Anolis apletophallus, assembly GCA_030556195.1. Taxonomy (NCBI): domain Eukaryota; kingdom Metazoa; phylum Chordata; class Lepidosauria; order Squamata; family Anolidae; genus Anolis; species Anolis apletophallus. Next base: position 3,823,380 of record JARBWK010000009.1, read on the forward strand.
AACCATGACAGATTTATTACCTTTGGTCAAGTTGCTTCTCTCTTGAATATGGGACATCTGAGAGATCTAAACCAGGGCTTCCCAACTGGTGGCCTGCAGGCCGTATACGGCCCCCCAGCCCCTTCCCCACAGCCCCCTACCCTCCTGCAAGATATCTGCTTTTTAAGATTTTTTAAAATAAAATTACAATATTTATTTGAATATTTTTTTGAATATTATTTTAGAATATTTTTTTTTTGAGGCGGGGGGGTAAGGGGCGGGGCAGGGCAGGGCAGGGAGGAGGAGCAGGCTCCCTTTCTCCTCCTCCTACTTCCCTCCCTCCTCCCCTCTCCCTCTCTCTTTCCTTCTCTCTCTCTTTCCCCCTTTCATTCCTTCCCCCTTCCACCACCTGAAAGAAAGAGGGAAGGAGAGAGTGCACCCAGCGAGAGGGGCGTGGCCAGAGCAAAAAGAGGCAGGGCCGAGTTCGGAGCGCACGGGGGGCGCTCATCCATTCCCTTTCCGGCTTCCTCCTCTTCTGAGGATTCGTGCCAAGTTTGGTCCTGATCCATCATTATTTGAATCCACAGTGCTCTCTGGATGGAGGAGAACTACAACTCCCAAACTCAAGGTTCAGTACTTTCTGTTTCTCTCATGAGAGTTTAGGTTTGATTCAACATGGCTGAGGAATGCTTTGATTGTATTTTCCCCTTATGGCAGAAGGAGATAGGACTGGATGGCCCTTGGAGGTCTCCTATTCTAGGAACCCATTGTAATTAATATTATTATTATTATCATCATCATCATCAGAGGCTGAATGGCCATCTGTGAGGAATGCTTTGATTGTGTTTTCCCCTTATGGCAGAAGGAGATTGGACTGGATGGCCCTGGATGGCCCTTGGAGGTCTCCTACCCAGGAACCTGTTGTTATTATTATTATTATTATTATTATTATTATTAGCAGAGGCAGAATGAATATTATGCCTTATCATTCAGGGTTATAGGCCTGTGTGGAAGGGCCCTGGCTTCTTATTTGACTTCCTTTCCACACATCTGAATAAAATCCCATGTTATTTGCTGTAAACCAGATTATATGAGTGTGGACACCGATAATCCAGTTCAAAGCAGGTATTCTGGGTTATATGGCTGTGTGGAAGGGCCCTGAGTCCACACTGCAATATAATCCAGTTCAAAGCAGGTTTTGTGGGGTTTCCTGCCTGGATATTCTGAGTTATATGGCTGTGTGAAGGGCCCTGAGTCCACACTGCAATATAATCCAGTTCAAAGCTGGGAGTGGGACTTGAGACTGGGATTTTGGTGTTCATCTCTATCTCCAAGTCAAAGCTCCGGTGTCCTCCACAGATACCTCAAGGCGGGAGAGGGTGAAGCCGGGAGGGGGGCAGAGCTGGAGGGGCGGAGCTGGGGGCAGGGGCAGGGGTGGAGCCGAAGAGGGGGCGGAGCCGGGGGCGGAGGCAGGCCCTTCGGCCCCCCAGGTCATCAGTAACCGGAATTCCGGCCACAGGTCCGGTAGAAGTTGGACAGCCCTGATCTAAACGATGCAAATTTTGGTTACAAACTGTCTTAGTCTGTACCTCTTATAATAATGTGTTGATTGGAATTTAGCAATTTCTCTGTTAATCGGAATTGCCTAAATGGTACAAAGCAGTTCTCATTAACTTAAATGAGGCAAAATAAATTTCAAACTGTATATTTGAGAGAACGTGCTTGTAGGCATGTCTATTTTCAGAGAAAATGCCTTTTTCAAGTGTAAAAATGATACAAAATTAAAAGTACATTGATGGTGTAATGATGTTGATTATTTGTGTGTAAATGTTGTGTGACATGTGTTAAAATGTATGTTGTTTTGAATGTTCTATGGTTTGTTTCTGTGGGTGAAACAGAAGGGAGGCATGGCAGAAGCTTAGAAGAGCTGTCGCCATGGCAACCAGGGCTAGAGGCTAGTAGAATGTTCAGGTTTGAATTCTACAGTTGGAAAAGAGCGGGAAGCCAACTGCCAAATGAGAGGGGGAGGAGTTATGTTCTAGTTTAGTGTGTCCTAAGGACTGAAAGAGAACGGTCCAGTGTTAGTGTGTGTCTTAAGGTCTGCTAGTGAGCAGTCCAGTTAAAGGGTATAGAGACCCTAGTTAAAGTTGCAGGGGTTTATAGAGGTTTAGTGGAAACCCTATAATAGGTCCCCATTGTGTTATGTAACAGAAAAAGTTGTGCCTCTAAGGAAGTTTGAAACCAACCAAGATTGTACCCATTTGTGTCAAAATAAATTGTTTGCATCTTAAAAGGAAAACACCTCTCCTGATTCTTTTATTGGTGGTGGCCCTCAAAGTCAGTGGTCAGCCGGATAAATGGTGGCAGCGTGGTCAAGTGGTCACTGAGAAGTTTTAAAACTCCAGTCAGTTAAATGGTGAAGGGGTGAGACAGTACCCTGCCAATAAACGTGAAGTTGCTGAGGTAACTTCGAGGTTTCCTTGGATTGGAGGTCAGCAGTGTGGACATAGAAAGATTGTCCAGTCTGAGGCCGGTCAAGAAGTGGAGTGGTCACATATTGGCGGCAGCGGTGGGATCTTTAAGAGAGGGTCCACCCTGTCCAGCCGGTTGATTTGAACGTAGCTTCACCACCATAGATGGTAATCCAAAAAGGCTAAATGAATAATGGGAATATTTCAGTATTTCTCCAACATTCATGTCCTCTTTATAATGTTATAATATTAATTATCAAAAGAGAGAGAAAACAATAGGGGTGGATATCTCCGGCCGTAATACTTTGATATTCGTTAATTTTTCGTATTTGAAAATATTATGACCCTATATTGACCCTCGTCATCCAACCCGGAAGTGACCTTTCTAAATTGAATCCGGGTCAGCCATTTTACGTAAAGGGCGCATTATTACATCGTTTCTGTCTTTGGTTGTCAGCTTGCGAGAGGGGAGTGGAAGGCAGCATCTCCTCTCGCCAGATGACACCCACACACGGGTTAAAAATAACCCCCATTTGGGTCTCAGCTGGCGAGAGGAGGGTGCCAGGCTGCCCCCTCTACCCTCCCGTTGCCATCTGACACGTGGGTTAAAAGGAACGCACGTTGGTTTCTGGGCTGGTAGAGGGGAAGGGAGGCATCGTCTCCCTTTGCCCCTGCCAGCTAAGAATCCAACCCACGTTCCTTTTAACACAGGGGTAGGCAATCTGCTCCAAAGTAAGTGTATAGACTCACTTTGTAGCAGATGGGTCCCCTTGTGGTGGATCCAACGCAAGGGAAGCCAATCCGATGCAAAGTGAGTGTTTAGACTTTGTCTCGCTTTATTCCTTGGCAGGGAAAGGAGCTGCCGAGGCTTTGTCCCGCTTTATTCCTTAGCAGGGATAGGAGGTGTGGATGCCCTCCCCACCTCCTTCCCTGCTGAGAACTAACAGGAAATAATAACAAATTTTCGTTAATACTTACGTTTCAATAACGAAATTTTACGGAAATTTTTCGGATCAATTTCTATATCGAACCACCGAGGACAAACCCCCCCACGCGAGTTTAGAAACAATTTTTTGCTGGCACAACCACCCCTAGAAAATAGACGGATATCTCTCAGGGAGAGTTATATTTTCAAAACCAGCTCAAAAATGTACAAAATAAAGAAAGATAGATCTTTTCTTATTCTCTGGACCCTTTTACATTTTCATGGTTGTTATATTGCCAGTAGGGTTATCATTTGAAGGAAAGTTAAACATAATTATATCACCTACCTCAAAGGACTTCGTTGTGTTACTTCTTGTTGCCTGTTTAGTTTATTTTTTCCTCTGGAAATCTGGCTTTGATTGAAGCTTGCCTTTTTATAGCTTACACACAGTGTGGTTTTGTCCTCCAGGGTCCCCCTCTGACAAACCTTGTAGCACGCAAGTTAGTAAACTAAAGCCAATTCTGGGGGATCAAGCTGGTGCCCTACAACTCCCCTATACCACAGGAAGATTTCTCAATGTTTAACAGTTATTGCTTTACAGCAGGGGTGCTCACACTTTTTCAGCATGGGAGCTACTGATTAAAAAACCAAGTCCCAAAGATTACCTACCCAGAAATGTAAAATGTATAACTATTTTCTTATTTATTTATTTATATTTATTATTCATTTTTATGTACCACTCCTTCCAGCAGGCTCGGGGCAGTTTACGTAAAATGAAGTTATAAAACATCAACATTTCAATTTAATAACAACAATATAAAACAGAGCATAAAAATACATCCAACCACCCCATTTCTTCCACACTGCCATATTACCACACATATTATCAGCCAGAAAGTAAGAAGAGAGGCTGTTGAACTGCAAGGCCATTTAATACTCAGCAAGGTAAACAAAGGGACATGCAAAAATACATCCAACCACCCCATTTCTCCCACATTTCCATATTCCCCAACATATATTTCTCAAGGAACAAAGCAAGCAGAGAGGCTTTGGAGCTAAAAGGCCATTTTTAAACATTAAAAATAAACAAAGAGACGTGCCACAGAACAATCAAGCACCCACCCCAAGTAAAAAGACCGACCTTTGAGATGCGGTAAGGAAATGACCCCAAAGCGTCCTTCTTCTCCTCCTCCGTCATTGCTCCTATTTCCACGCCGCCAGCATGCGTGCCACCTCCAAGAGCTCACAAGAAGTCCGAGAGGCAAAATGGGCGCTTCTGCGCATGCGCACGGGGCCAGCCATGCATCGCGTCATCCAGGCCCCCCCCCTTTGGTCTCCTACGACTCTGAGTGGCTGGAGAAGGACAGAGGGAGGAGGAGGAATCCAAAAGAGGGGGCCCACTCTGCCTCTTGGACTCTGGAGCTTTTGGAGGCACCACGCAAGCAGGGAGCGGGGAGGAGCAACGACAGAGGACTTCTTTGCAGCGTGCAGGGGCGCGTGAAGAGGACCAACAGCAAAAAACCTGGTCAGGGGCCTCAAGATCACCAGGATGAGGCCCGAAGATCACCCTGGTGATCCTGATCACCATTCTGAGCACCCCTGCTTTACAGCAATAAAGCCGTGGGCGATCATCAGGTGTGCCATGGGAAATTGGAACCTCCAATACCCTTTCTTCCCCCTCCTAGCAGCTCTTTCTCCCTTTTCCCTCCCCAAAGATCCTCCCCGAGGCAAGGGAAGGGCTCTGCCAAATGCCAGGGCCAGGCCCGCCTTGAGGAAGCCTTCAGGAGCCTCGACTCACCATGGTTCCAGCTCCCGCTCAGGGCTGCTTCAGCCTCCCGGTGCTCCCAGGTTCGCTCACTGCCCTATTCACTGATGTGGAGCTTTCGGCTTTGGCTGTTCTCGCGAGAAATCCAAGCCAACGCGAAAACGCCAACTCAATCACTTCCACCCAGTGCTCTGCTTTTGCGGAGGGAGGAGGGAGGCAGCAAAAGAGGCCACACAGATCTATGAAACGTATAGACTACCCATTCACAGGTTTCCAAGAAACAAATTGAGCCTCTCCGCTTGGATTTTATATTTGTTACTATTTTACTGGATTTTTCGAGAGTCCCCCCAGGAACTGTTTATAACAGCTTAATGACATCCATAGTTAACTGGAAGGAAGTTTCACTCAGGGTGAAATTTCACAAGGGTCTGTAGAACAAGCCCTATGAGGAGCGGCTTGAAAGGCTGGGCATGTTTAGCCTTAAGAAGAGAAGGCTGAGAGAAGACATGTTCGCCATGTATAAGTATGTGAGAGGAAGTCATATCTATGTTGTGTTCATTGAAACAGGCCCAGGTTTCACACTGAGTGTATAAATACATTTAAAAACATATTAACTATATGTATTACTATGTTAGAGTGTCATTTTGTGTCATTTTGGATGGTGGTGTGCCCCAGGATTTTGTAAATGTAAAAAATGTGCCGCAGCTCAAAAAAGGTTGAAAAACACTGAATTACAGAAACCACTGTGCAGGGCCTCACTCCTTCGCAGCCAAACAGAAATGCCTATGTTTATTTCTAAAATCAGGATCAATGTCTAATCAAGGGATGCTACTCTGGGAAATGAGTAATAAATAAATCACACACATACATCAAATTCTCTTCTTTTAAATATTCTTTAAAAAAATAGAATACAATTAAGAGCAAAGACAATTTATAGGATGGCTTTCACCACTATACAAGTCTCCATTTTAGTGGATATATGCTCTTTTATCCTAAATCCCAAATGCCACTATAAATTAGTTACTGTCTCCCAAAGAAAATAGAAGATTTTTACCTTCAGGTAAACCATTAAATATGTATCTTCCAACTTTAAAGGAGGCATTTCGAAATGAAAAATTGTTGGCTCAACTTTTTCAATTTCGATGTCATCCTAGGTGCCAGAAATGACTTTGAAAATGATAGCCTCTAGGTAATACAGAGTGTATACAAACTGCTTCATTTTACATTTCAGTAGACTAAGTTGACTGCATTTATCAAGTCTAGGCAGCCATAATGTTAGCTATATAGACAGTATCTAGTTGACCTTGTTGATTTTGGTTATAAATGTGACCTCTTTTAAAAGTATTAAGTCCCTATCATGCTCGACCATAAGGAAAGAAATATCTCACCATTAAATATTTGTGGATTTACCAGGAAGTACAAGGAGCTCAGCATGCTTGTCAATCTGCATATCTCTCTTATTATTTGTTGACATTCAAGAAATAATTACTTGTGGCAAAAATTCAAGGAAAGTATACAAAGGATACTTTCCTCCTGTCAAAGAGCCTGAAATTGACATTTTGGGGGCATTTGGTAGTTATTGCCATCTTGCCGTTGCTGGAGTCAGGGGAACAGCCTTGAAATGGCTGTTGTCCTTTCTCCACAACCGGGGACAGCGAGTGGAAAGGGACGGTTTGGTTTCCGAGAGTGTTCCCCTTACCTGTGGGGTCCCTCAAGGTGCCATTCTCTCCCCTTTATTATTTAACATCTATATGTTACCACTTGCTGGTCTGGTCCGAAGCTTTGGGCTGGAATGTTATCAGTACGCTGACGACACCCAGATTGTTCTGAAAATGGAAGGCCGACCGGACTCCGTACCCTCTTGTTTTCAGCAGTGCCTTGAAGCCGTTACTGGTTGGCTGTGTGCCAGTAGATTGAGGGTGAATCCAGCAAAGACGGAGATACTGTGGCTGGGCCGCCCGGTGGGTGGGGAGGCCCGACTGCCTAGCTTGGGTGGCATGGCATTATGCCCGAATCCTCGGTTAAAAGCCTTGGGGTCGTTTTAGACTCATTGCTGTCGATGGAAGCCCAGGTCTCCACCGTCAGCAAAACCGCCTTTTTCCATCTGCGGCAAGCTAGGCGTCTGGCCCCCTACTTATCCAGAGATGTCCTGGCCATGGTGTTCCAAGCCACGGTCATCTCGAGACTAGACTACTGTAACATCCTTTACATTGGCCTACCCTTGTCAGTGATCCGGAAACTTAAGCTCGTCCAGAATGCCGCTGCATCTCATTGGGACTCCAGTGAGATGTCACATAACACCCATCCTCCAACAGCTCCACTGGCTTCCAGTCGAGCATCGGATCACCTACAACAGTGGTTCTCAACCTGTGGGTCCCCAGGTGTTTTGGCCTACAACTCCCAGAAATCCCAGCCAGTTTGCCAGCTGTTTGGAATTCTGGGAGTTGAAGGCCAAAACACCTGGGGACCCACAGGTTGAGAACCACTGACCTACAAGGTGATGGTGTTAACTTTCAAGGCCTTGCATGGTCTGGGGCTGCGGTATTTGAGGGACCGTCTTTTCCCCTACCAACCCCAGAGATCACTCTGTTCCGAACAACAGAACCTCCTTGAAGTGCCAACTTTCAAAGCAATCCATCTCACATTGACCCAGTGCAGAGCCTTTTCAGTAGTGGCGCCGTCAATCTGGAATACCCTTCCAAGGGATGTGCGGGCCAGGCAGGACATATTCCCTTTCCACAAAGCCTGCAAGACCCATCTTTTCTGGCTAGCCTTTGATTGCTAAGCTGGAAAACCTTTTTAGCCTAGTTTAATATGCTGTTTTACTTCTGTTGTGTTTTTATATGACTGTAAGCCACTCCGAGCCCCCCTGGGAGTGGCGGCATATAAGTCCAAATAGTAAATAAATAAAAAATAATTAAATAAATATTTTGTATGTGAGTTTTTCTTTTCAGGACTTCTACCAATGAAGATGAATAACCTAAACGTGTTTAGCCTGTTCCCTGCCATTTATCTGACAGACATTGCTCTCCAGTTTCTATTTCAAAGGACCATTTGCTTGTTTTCTTTTATTTTTCTTCTCTGTATTTGTTTTGCTGAGTCCTTCCTTTAGGCACTTTACAACACTTTTGCCTCATATTATATTTGTGCATCAATGACTTTCAGCTTCTTTGTACGAAATGCCCTCTTTGTATTTCTCTATCTTCTACTGCTGTCATAATTCGTTTGTCTTATTTATCACTCTACTCCATCTTACATATTTTAGAGGCTCTATCATCAACTTCTAGTCCTCAGTTTCCTTTGCTTTTCAGTCCACTGTCAATCCGTTTGCTGAATTTATGTTTACTCTTCACTTACCATCTCCTTTTATTCTCACAGTATACTTACACATTAGTAACTGCCCAATAGTATCTTGGCATTACTTCACGAACGAAGATTCTTAGGAAGGACTCATCCCACACTTTTTACAAGCACGTTGATGACTAAAAAGGCCAATCTGAGATAGGCAAGTTCAGTTGCAGAAAGCACAGCAGAAAGTCTCCTTGGGTGATGTTGTTTCCAAGTTGCGGTTCTTTCTGCGTTGTCATTTCTCTTCGAGACCCGTTCAACGTGTGTTCTCGAAAGAGGCCGCAGCATTGTGGATAGTGCGTCTCCATGCCTCCCGATGTGAGGCCAGGGTGGACAATTTTTGGTGATCAATCTGGCCGAGCCTGAGATATTGTTTCAGGGAGTCCTTATATCTCTTTTTGGGGCACCTCTCTTGCGCTGACCCGTGGTGAGTTCACCATAGAGTAGTATCTTTGGGAGGCGGTGGTCCTCCATTCTGGAGACATGCCCTGCCCAGCGCAGCTGTGTTCTCAATAGCATGGCCTCAACGCTGGTGATCCCCGCTTGCTCAAGGACGGCAACATTCGTCACATAGTTGGTCCAGTGTATATTTAGGATTGTGCGAAGACAGCACTGATGAAAGCATTTGAGGAGTCGATGTTGATGACAGGTGACCCATGTTTCAGACCAATAGGGGAGAATAGACAGTACGATAGCTCTGTACACACTGATTTTGGTGCTTTGTCTCAGGTGCTTGTTGCTCCAGGCTCTTTTGTGAAGCCTTCCAAATGCACCCTATGCCTTTGCTAATCTGTGATCTATCTCTTTATCAATCTTGGCATCTGAAGAGATTATGCTTCCCAGGTAGGTGAACTGCTGAACGGACTTAAGCACAGATTTGCCTATGCTGACGTGGGGATGATGGTGTTCTTCCTGTGGTGCGGGCTGGTAGAGGACTTCCGTTTTCTTCAGGCTGACCTTCAGCCCAAACAGCTTTTTTTTCAGTTTGGTGAGAAATAGAGAGAGAAGTACACTTTTCCCTACCCATTTCTAAAGCAAATAGGAGAAGCTCTATCCCCATCAGGGACGGGTGAGAATTTAATTTCAATATGTTTTTCATCAAATATTGTACAATTAATAGAGCTTTTTTAAGAGTGAAAAATTCAATTTCAGTTTAGGGCATTTACCAAACTGAAGTTACCAAAAACTCAAATGTGGGAGGAATTGAAAAATCTGGAAATATTTCTTAGTACTTGTTACCCTCCATATGCACTGTTTCCACCATCCATAGCATCAAATATTTTTTTAAAAAATCAAAAAAAGCTGATCTTGCTTTTTCTATAAGGTACACCATTTTACTATGCTGTTGTATATAATAGGACTCGAACACCTATGGGTTTCAATATCTCCAGGACTCCTGAAATCAAAACCCAGTAGATACCAAGAGACCCTTGCATATTAGGCACTTTAAAATTAATTGCCTTAATGTATGCATTTTGTAAGCATTTCCCCCCATTGACTACTAATTTTATGTACATTTTTTCAAATGCTATACACTACAAATAAACTGTCATGTTACCCATGATTGATACATCAAGAATTCCATCTTACAAATTTCAACAGACCAGTAACTAATTTGATTTATCTTTGTGTATGCCATGATTATGGGATTATGGATTATGGGATTTGTAGTACTTTCAAACCCTTCATTCCCCACAGACCACTGCGGCCCTGAACAAACATCAATAAAGACTACACTTGGCACACAGTGCCCCCATGACCCACCCTCCATACTACTGCAGTTTAAAGGATGCCGGACCATGGATGATGGGATTTCAAGTACTTTCATTCACTTCCCAAGCTTGCTGCAACCCTCATCCAGTGCATGATCATGACCACACTTGGCACACAAAGCCCCCATGACCCACTTTACATCCTGGTGCAGTTCGGAGGAGGGTGGACCACAGATTATGGGACTTGAAGTACTCCACTCATTTCACAAGACCATTGCCAACCTCATCCAAAGACTGATCAAGACCAAACTTGGCACACAGAGCCCCCATGACTCATTCTGCATCCTGGTGCAGTATCGAGTAGGATAGACCACGGATGATGGGACTTGAAGTATCTCCACTCACTTCCCAAGACTGCTGCGACCCTCATCCAATAACTGAGCAAGACCAAATTTGGCACACAGAACCCCCATGACCCACTCTACATCCTGGTGCAGTTTGGAGGAGAATGGACTATGGGCGATGGGACTCCCAGCACCTTCCCTCACTTCCCGAGACCACTGCAAGCCACATAAACAACTGATAAAGGCCAGCCTTGGCACAAAATGTCTTTCTCAAATAACCCGGGCAGGGCCGGGTCCCCAAGCAAGTAGAATATATAAAAGAAAGTCTGTGATAAACACTTTGACTCCGTCCTATCAATTCTGTATGTAGAAACACACCTTTATTCACTTTTGGTACATTAATGTTTCTAGGGGTAACCATACAGCAAAGTAAAGCAAACCCCCCTCCCAAAAAGAAAGATATTTACTTTCATTGGCTGATTAAAATGCACAAAACACATTATGCAAGCTTTCAAAGCTCCACTGGCTTCTTCATTAGGTAAAAAATGTTATTAACCACGCAGAATTAAAAAAGAAAGAAAAAAATGTGATGGTTTTGAAGTCTCCGGCCAATAGTTTGTATCAGATGTTTTCTCTGCTGTAGTTCAGTTGATCTGGAGGGATCACAACATATGAAAGACTAATAACACACACACTAACACATACATCTTAACCTACTGCGAGCCAGTAGGTTGAGGGTGAATCCGGCAAAGACGGAGATCTTGTGGCTGGGTCGCCCGGGCGGGGTAGGTGCTCAGCTTCTGACCCTGGACGGTGTGGTGCTATGCCCATCGTCGTCTGTGAAGAGCCTGGGGGTCCATCTCAACTCCCAGCTGACCATGGAGGCCCAGGTCTCTGCGGTCAGCAAGGCTGCTTTTTTCCATCTCCGCCAGGCAAGGAGGCTGGCCCCCTATCTCTCCCGGAGCGACCTGGCCACGGTGATCCAAGCTACGGTCATCTCGAGGCTAGATTACTGTAACACTTCACGTTGGCCTTCCTCTGTCGGCTATCCGGAGGCTCAAGCTGGTGCAGAACACTGCCGCCCGGCTCCTGTCTGGCACCCCAGCAGGTTGCCGTATAACACCTGTTTTGCAGGATCTGCACTGGCTACCTATTGAGCACCGGGTCGCCTTCAAAGTGTTGGTTCTTACCTTTAAGGCCTTACACGGCCTGGGGCCGGCGTATCTGAGGGACCGACTCACTCCATATTGCCCATCGAGATCACTAAGGTCTGAGGACGCTAACCTCCTGGAGATACCATCAACAAGGTTGGCACGCTTAACATCTACCCGCCGGAGGGCGTTCTCAGTTATAGCTCCCACGCTATGGAACGCCCTCCCGGCCGAAACCAGGGCCCTGAGGGATTTGCTCCCATTTAGACGGGCTTGCAAAACCCACTTATTCAAGCAAGCTCTCGGAGAATAGGCCCGTGCATTTTACGTATGCTACCCCTGTACAGCCTAGCTGTTTTTACCTGTTTTGTTGTTTTAATTTGCTTTTGTCGTTTTTATCACTGTTTTTATTGTTGCCTTTTGGCTCCTGTGAGCCGCTGCGAGCCCCCGGGAGTCGGCGGCATAGAAGCCTGAACAAACAAATAAATAAATAAATAAGTGGTTATTATTAACATTTTTCATCATTTTTCTTTCAGGCATTTTGACACAGTTTTGTAATCCAAGATTTCCCATGCATTACAACAAAGGACAGAAAATATCAATTTGGTTGCAGCTGCAAGCAAATTCATGATTTACTGGATGGTTTGTAACTAGTGTCCAGGAATGTGGGATCATTGGATTCAGACAGTGGGAACTGCATATCTGCGTAAATTATGTAGATAACCTTGAGCTTCTCAGATATAAGGTTGATATTAAATGAAGTTAATTTGCATTTAAATTGTTATCAAACAAAACTTCCTGTGCTTAACATGAAGTAATTCTCATTTGAAGGGAACATTCATTAGTAATTAAGACATTTAATTGAACAATAATTCCCTTTCTTAATCAATCAAATGCTTTTGATCCCCAAAGAGAAGGCAAGCTTCTCCTTTGCCAATTGCTTTGTTGTTGAAATCAAGTGATATGACATTAATCATATTCTGAGCTTGTTTATCAGATTGAATCCGAGGTCAAAGTCATGAAACTGTAAATAAGTTTTAACTGGACTTCTTTGATAAACTCTTAACCATTCCACACCCTATTTCAATAAATGCAAAACTATTTTGAAATACTACCAGAAACGTCACTTACTTTATGCCAGAGCTAGTTGGCTTGGCAAGATGTAGGCAGGCATTTGTATAAACTTTCTTTTCTTTTCAAGCCTGAACCTAGTAAAACCTTTTGCCGGCCCATCCCTGAAATAACGGGATCACACACAATAACTTTGGGTTAAATTGTGGGCAACTTTATTTAATGCTACCTATGTAATTATATGCCTTAATCTAAACCACTGCATGTCATGAACTTGGTATACAGAGCCGAGGAGGTATCCCAGCCGAGTATAATCCCTCGGCTAACTGGGGCAAAAACCTAGGTTCCTTGGTAACCTAACCTGTAGGGTGGTTGATCCATAAAAAAATTGATTCTAAACTTGTGGGGGATTTCCATTGCTGAGCCGTTATAGAAATTATTCCGAAAATGTGTAAGTAAATTTCGTAATTGAAATGTAATTAATAACATTTTTTTGTTATTATTCGTTATGCCAGCTGGGGGAAGAATGGAGGGCAAGCCCTCCCCTCTTCCCTCCCCCCCCAGCTCAGAAGCATTGCGGATTATATTTAACCTGGATGCCTCTGAGGTGGCGGGGAAAGGAAGGGAGGTGTGGATGCAAGACATCCACACACCCCTTCCTTCCCCCACCACCTCAGAGGCATCCTGCATTATATTTAACGTGGGATGCCTCTGAGGTGGTGGGGAAAGGAAGGGAGGTGTGGATGCAAGCCATCCCGCCACCTCAGAAGCAAGGGCAGAAATTACCACCTAAAAGCGTGCCCTTTACGGAAATGATGATCACGGGCATCAATTTTGAAATGTCACTTCCGGGTTGGACGCCAAGGGTCGATATAAGGTCAAAATAATTTTAAATACGAAAAATTGACGGATATCAAAGTATTACGGCCGGAAATATCTAACCCTACTAACCTGGGCAACCATTAAGGGAAATGTGAAAGAAGTCTTTCTCAAACATGGCGAGACTAGACTCTCCCATTTCTGGGCCATCCAATTTCACCTCACAGATTAACTTAACTTTCAGGTGAGTGTTTTACCAAATGACCCACATCCCTAAAAGTGGGTGCCTTGTGTGAACACAAACTTTGTATTTCCCTAGCTATTTTTCCACTAAGTCCTATTTATATATATTTTAAAACCCACCATACTATCTAGCCCTTAAATAGTATAGGGTAGGCAAAAAACCCTCCCAGAACATGGGAGGGAAAATTCCTACCTGGTCCCGAGAGGCAACCAATAATTATACTGTTAATGGGTGGGTGTGGCAGGTCGACGTTCAGGTACTAAATGAGGACCTAGAGCAGGGGTGGGCAATTACCGGCCCTCCAGGTGTTTTGGACTTCAACTCCCAGAAATCCTAACAGCTGGTAAACTGGCTAGGATTTCTGGGAGTTGAAGTCCAAAACACCTGAAGGCCCGGTAATTGCCCACCCCTGACCTAGAGGCTGGGCAGCCCTTAAGATGGCCACACTCCTTTTTCTGGATGGTTCTATTTGGAACCATCCATTCTCTGCTTCAGGGGGAGGGGGAAATTGCTCTCCCCCCCCCCAGCCTTGCTAGGTGTAGAAAGTCCCTAAACTATAAAGTTGGGTGACCTACTTTCCAATCCATATTAAACATGCGCTGGATCGTAATTCCATTAAAACATTCCATGTTACTAGCAATATGTAGTTTGATTTTCATCTACTGGGAAAGCTCTCCATCATATCTATTAGATGTTTATGCAGAGCTTAGAAATGTCAATAGTTTACACTACCAGAATGTCCCAAACAACATGATCACTAGGAGTTATAGCCCCCAAAGTAGCGATCCAGAGCTCTGTGCTAATATAAACCAATGCAAAGCAAATGAATATTTCCACAGCAGTCTGTGAGTAGGAAAGAATGCCTGGAAATGTTGAAGACCCTATTGTTAGTGTCTAAATAAGTTCCAAACACTGGTCCAGCAGAGTTCTCTATATGGAATGGAAAATTGTATTTTGTGTTCAGTTTTGGAATATGATTGAATCTGGGGTTTTTCAACCTTTTTTTTCATTGTCAGGCCCCACACATCGGGCCGGTCACACCCTCGATCTGATTTTCCACGCAGGTGTCCAAGTGTCCGTCACCTCTGTTACAGAGGTGCCATGGTCGGACCACTGTGCTCTGGGAGTCCGGGTCGAGCAACCGCGCCCCCCCCCCCCCGGCAAAGGTGCCGAACCAATTTGGGTTCGCCCGAGGGGACCTATGGAACCAACTAGGTTCCTGAATGCCTTGAGGGATTTGGAGCCTGCCAGCGATTCGCTCGGTGAGCTGGTTACCACCTGGAACCACGCGCTGTCCTCCGCTCTCGACGAGATCGCCCCTAAACGCCCTCTCAAACCCCGCACATCCTGTTCACCTTGGTACACAGATGCACTAAGATCTATGAAGCGGGAGAAGAGACGGCTAGAGCGCAGGTGGAAGAAGCTCCGCGACGGGCCATCGACATCAGCTTATAAGCTTTTATGGATGCTTATGAGCATGCTGTCAAGGAGGCGAAAAAGTTTATTATGCCTCCTTGATAGCGTCTGCGGATTCACGCCCAGCTCAATTGTTCAGGATAATTCGGCAGCTGACGATGGTCCCGACCATCCCAAACAATGACAATTCGGCCCTTTCTGCCGAGGTTTTTCAGAATCACGCAGACAAGATTGCGTTGCTCGCCGGACCTTCCTTCCACACTTGATACAGTCCAGGAGCTGGAGACTCCGTGGCCCTCCGCCGGGTCCACCTTCGACCGGTTTCGACCACTGGACGCAGAGGATGTTGACAAGATTGTCGCAGACCTTAAGTCGACCACCTGCTCCTCGACCGTGCCCCTCCACGCTGATTCGAGCTTGCGTGGAGGGGTTACGAGGCCCTCTGTTGAGGATAGTCAACTGCTCCCTTGAGCAAGGGGCTTTTCCAGAGGAGCTAAAAGAGGCGGTGGTCAGTCCATTGCTGAAGAAGCCCGGATTAGACCCCGCGGCTCCCTCCAATTACCGCCCAGTGTCGAACCTTCCGTACCTGGGCAAGGTGATTGAGAGGGCAGCAATGGACCAGCTGCAGACCTTCTTGGATGACGCAACCTGGCTAGACCCCTTCCAGTCCGGCTTCCGTTCAGGCCATGGGACGGAGACTGTCCTGGTCTCCATCACAGACCTACTCCGCTGCCACTTGACCGAGGTGGATCGGCGCTGCTCGTGTTATTGACCTCACGGCAGCGTTTGATACCGTCGATTACCAACTTTTGATACACCGCCTGGCGGTGGCGGGTGAGGGGACAGCCCTCAACTGGCTGTCCTCCTTCCTCCAACGCCGCCAGCAGCGAGTGAAGTGGGGAGGGGTGGTCTCCGGAGGCTCCCCGCTGAGTTGCGGGGGTGCCTCAGGGGGGCTATCCTTTCCCCGCTGTTATTTAACATCTATATGCGACCACTCGCCCAACTGGTACGGAGTTTTGGGCTGGAGTGTCATCAGTACGCTGATGATACCCAGCTCATTCTGAGGTTGGACCCCGGGTCAGTCTCTGTACCCGATAATTTCCATCTTTGCCTTGAAGCCGTTACTGGATGGCTGCGAGCCAGTAAGTTGAAGGTGAACCCGGCGAAGACGGAGATCTTGTGGCTGGGCTGCCCGGGGGGGGTAGTGACCCAGTTGCCAACTTTCGATGGTGTGGCCCTCTGCCCTCAGCCATCGGTAAAAAGTCTGGGGTCCGGCTGGACGCCCACCTGTCCATGGAGGAGCAGATTGGCTGCACCTGCAGGACAGCATTCTACCACCTACGGTTGGCTAAGCGCCTGGCTCCCTACCTCTCCCAACGCGACCTTGCTACGGTGATCCAAGCCACGGTCATCTCGAGGCTCGATTACTGTAATGCGCCTACATTGGCCTTCCCTTGTCGATGATCCGAAGCTTAAGCTAGTGCAGCACGCCGCAGCACGCCTCCTCCTGAGTGCTGCAAGATCTGACCGCGCGACCCCACTCCTGCGCGAGCTGCACTGGCTTCCGATTGAATTCGGTTCCTCTTCAAGGTGTTAGTTCTCACCTTTAAGGCCATCTATGGTTTGGGGCCAGTGTACCTGAGGGAGCGACTTACCCCTTATGTGCCCGCGAGATCACTGCGCTCTGAGGAGCTTAACCTCCTTGAGGTGCCTTCCCTTGGAACCTGCAGACTGGCCACTACACGGCGGAGGGCATTCTCTGTAGCTGCCCCAAGTCTCTGGAACGGCCTCCCGGAGGAGATCCGCGCCATCCACGCTCTTCTGCCCTTCCGCAAGGCCTTGAAGACTTGGCTCTTTAGGAAGGCGTTTGGCCCTTAACTCAACCACACTGTGTGCCATGCCGCCTATTCCCCCAGATTCTTATCTCGTCCCCCAGCCTTCGCTGAGGGCTAGTGTTTTTAATATGTTTTAACTGCTTTGATGTTTAATGTGTTTTAACTGTTTAATCTGTTTTATTACTCACGGTGTTTATGCTTCTTCTGTAAACCGCTCTGAGCTCCGGAGTGAGCGGTATACTAAATCGAAGTTAATAAATAAATAAATAAATAAAATTGTCTTAAGATAAAACCTTTTTAAGTGTTTAGGAAATTGCATTGCTGCCACATTATTCAAATATGGGATCAAAAGTATCCCTGGAATTGATGCTATGCGATGTTTTCAGGGGTTGAGCTTGGTGAATCCTATTGTTTAGTCTTAACTAAAGCAGATCGTTGTATCAATTATTGATCCTTGAGTCAAAGATGCTGGCAAATCACAGAGTCAATACTGGCTGGGACTAAGAATAGTTTTCAAGTGGCAAATGACTTTTCCTAAGGTTCTAGACATTTAATAATAAAAAATAATAAACTTTATTTATAACCCGCCACCATCTCCCCAATGGGGACTCGGGGCAGTTGTGGTGTTTCAGTCTGGTGTTCAAGTGCATGATAGGGGATTCAATGGGGATGATGGGATTGTCATTGAGAATGCTGATGTGCAAAGTGAAGCACCAGATGAGGCCCCCGCTCCTGAGAACAGTTTGATTCCCAAGGCCTTGTTAGATGAAAACAGAAGGGCCTGCTAGAGTTAGTAGTGCAGTTGAAGATTTTAATGAGCAAAGGGAGGCAGGAATGCCTTTTGATCGCAAGGCAAATATCCTTGAGAGACGACAAGTTTCCCAGGGCATCCGGCGTAGCTGTAGACTTCAGCAGAAAAATGCAAAGTGAAACTAATTTCTCCTTATTTAAGATTATAAGGAGGGCCCATGTCTCAGTTTCCAGGCTTTGTTTAGAAAAGGCATCACGATCAAGATTTCCTTGTCTCTTGTCTATGGATCATGTTTTTGCTTTGGCCTTGCTTCAGGAATTGATTCTATAGTTTCAGTGGACTGTCCTAGAACCTAGTTTCAAGTTTTTGGTCTTACCCTTTTGGATTTTGGGTTTTTGAATTGCGTGCTTTCCTTGGATATATCTACTGTTTTAACCTTCTTTTATCTTTTGTTGGAAACTATATTTTGCTTCAATAAAGAACTATTTTTTCAAAGACTGTCTGATGTGTGTGTGAACTAGAGGGAGACTTTCTGTCTGAAGTGCAACAGCAGTTCACATGGGGCCAAGCCCAAACAACAAATTACAATAAAACAAAATCAGTACATCAACAATTAACACAGAAAACTACATTTGATTCACAATTGGTTCAGGAATAGACAAGATTTGTCTGTGAGGGGAGGGTATATTACTAACCCCTTATTCTGGGGCTGATCCAATGTGGTGTATGTGGGATGGGCCCCTGGATGGTTACCACAGCCACTACCACCCAGTCAAAAATTGAAACCAAAAATCTTTATTACGGGCCAAATCAGAGCCCTATGGTCAGAATTAGAAAATTAGGCTTTTTACCTTATACGGCAGAGCCCAAATGCATCTGTAATCATGGGAGGGGACTTCAGTGCAAGAATGGGGTCTGATGACATCATCCTCTACAAATGTCACAAATGTCTTCCTTCTAATCCTGAATATGACATACAGTACATCTCCAAATATCAGAAATCAAACTTTGCATGTTTATGTCTGGCTCCAAACACCATACAGACAGTGGAGATGGAAAGGAGTCCTGATTACCCAGGTGCACTTAACTTGGTTCAGCACCACTGGACAGCCCATTCTCCATGTTGCAGTTGGGTCTAGCTATGATATGGGTCCTACTGGTTAGCCATCATTTCAGTGTTGTCAGTCACTGGTAATAGGGCAATGAGGGAGGAGGGAGAGGAGGAATCACCCTCTCATCTCTATCCCCTTCATCACTGATTACCTAGTCATTCTGGATTACCTAGTCACTGCAGGTGACAGCTAGCCAGAGGGGCCCATGTATTCGCCAGTTGGCCTAAGTTGGCCTGTAGTACCCCAGGCTAACTGAGCCCAAGAGACAGGAGATGGCAATAAAAAGACAGTTGCAACCAGTTCTGTCTCAGAATTCTGGTTAATGCAGGACAAGGCAGTGTTAAGCATCCTCCAGATCAGCTCTAACTAACTAACTAACTTTATTTGTTATGAGTCGCCCTCCACCAAAGGTGCTCTGGGCGACTTACACAATTAAAATAAACAGGTTACATAGTCACCGCTTGTTACTAACAATCATAGGCTCTTCTGAAAAGCCATGTCTTGAGTGCCTCTAAAAATGTATGTAGATCAGGAGTGGCTCTTTGGTCTGGCGGTAGGGAGGGAGTTCCACAAGATTGGGGCTGCAATGGAGAAGGATCTCTGTCTTGTGGACTCCAAAGGGACCTCTCTAGGGCCAGGGACATAGAGAAGATTCTCATGAGCTGACCGTGGCAATCTCTGGTGGTGGAGTGGCATTAAACGGTCTCTTAGATATGAAGGACCCTGACCTTGAAAGGCCTTGAATGCTAGGACCAGGGTCTTATAGAGTGTGTTCAGCCAATGCAAGCGCTGCAGAAACGGCGTTATATGGCACCTCATTGATGTTCTTGTGAGGAGTCTAGCAGCTGCATTTTGCACAATTTGGATCTTGCGAATTGCTGCTCGAGGTAAGCCCACATACAAAGCATTGCAGTAATCCAGCCTCGTCATAACCGTGGCATGGATTACCATAGCCAGCGCCTCTGTTGGTAAATAAGGCGCCAACTGCCTCACTTGGCGTAGGTGAAAGAAGGCCCTTTGACTAGTGGAGGCCATCTGGGCTTCCATCGTCATTTTGGAATCCAGGATAACACCGAGACTCTTCACAGTGGGGGATGGAGCTAACGGTTCCCCTTCAAAAGATGGTAAAGACCAACCAATTATGATGGGCGGCCAGGCCACAAGATTTCAGTTTTGCTGGATTTACTTTCCATTTCTGGGCACGCAGCCATCTTTTCACCCCTCCAAGACACCGGGTGAAGTTATCTGGTACTGAAGTTGTTCCAGATTCTAGTTTTTGGAGAAGCTGGGTGTCATCAGCGTATTGGAAACATTCTGATCCAAATCTACGGAGAGGTCGAACATAGATGTTAAACAGCATTGGCGATAGGATAGCGCCTTGGGGTACTCCACAGTCAAGAGGGGATTTCTCAGATACTTGGCCCAGCCACTCCACCCGTTGGCTACGCCCTCGAAAGAATGAGTTGAACTCTGTGTGGTGTTTTGCTACCATGGAGCTATCTGTGTCTCTTCCAAATTAAGTGATGTGCCAGAGGGGTGCAAGAGAGAAAGAGACAAAGATTCTAGACTTGTCTCAAAAAGAGTTTTGATTGAATGTATTTTTGCTGTGCTACATGTAGAGCTTTTTCCTGACCTACAGTAGCTAATTCAGACAACTTTACCAGTTAAAAATGGAAGCCTAATTTTGTTTCAATGGCAGGATATTTTATCTGAGGTTTTGTAAGATGGTGAGCCATAACCGAAGAAGCAAATTGTGTGTTCCTAAAAAGATGGATTGCTTATGACAGCATTTTTTCATTATTTAAGGCAGGGGATGTTGTTGTCAATGGATTCCAAAGGTTATTATAGCACAGTTGCCACCTTGTGTAGCCAATTTGAGATTAGCAATGAAACTGCTAGTTAAATCAGATGCACATGGAATGCAGAGGCCCATTAATGAGATGAGGTTTGCTCCTCCATCGTGCCAGGGCATATGTCAATGATTTAACAATTACAGCAGAAACAATGGTGGAGATCAGGTGGATAATTTTTGCATTAGCAGAACTGATGAAGTGTGGTGCATATGAAGTTTAGTTCTGGGAAATCTCAGGTTTCCTGTCAAGGAGAAATGATCCTGAAAAATTTAACCTGAACTTTGACGTGAGAAAAAGCAACCGACAAGAAAGAACAAATGAATGGCTTGAGGTAAAAAGAACAGTGTTTGATTTGGAGGTCAAAGCAATAAAAACATTTTTCAAGAAGGAGGAGAGGAGAGGAATGCAATCTTGCATTTGAATATACTGCTTATTGAGAAGTACAGCATAGTGATGGTAATTCTGTTGTTGAAAGGCAAAGAGAAGCTTAAAATGCAGCGAAGTACATAAAAATACCTCCCCCCCCATAATGCTGTTCAGAAGAAGGACTAAATATCCTAAAAGCATTGGATGCCATCTGATCTTGGAAGCTAAGTAAGCAGGGTCAGCTCTGGTTAATACTTATTTATTTATTTATTTATTAGTTCAACTTAATATACCGCTCTCTCTGGAGCTCAGAGCGGTTTACAGAATTAAAATAGCAGGTAAACACATAAAACACAGTAAAACCAATATCAACCCCCAGTTAAAATCCCATTCCCAACAATAAACTGCAATAAGGCAGCAGAAATGCGATGGCAGCTACGTAGCAGAGCGCTGGTGGTAACGGGCACTGGTTATGGGCCAAAGGCCTGTCTAAATAGCCAGGTCTTAATGGCTCTGTGGAATGGCAGCAAGTTGCGGATGACTCGTATCTCTTCAGGGAGGGTGTTCCACAAGGTTGGCGCGGCCACAGCGAATGCCCTCTGCTGCGTACTAGAGAGCCTGTAGACCTTAATGCCAGGCACCTCCAGCAAGTTGAGCCCCTCTGAGCGCAGCGATCTCCTGGGCACATAAGGGGTAAGCCGCTCCCTCAGGTACACTGGCCCCAAACCATATAAAGCCTTGAAAGTTAGAACTAACACCTTGAAGGTGACCCGGAATTCAATTGGGAGCCAGTGCAGATCGCGCAAGAGTGGAGTCACTTGGGGGACAGCTAATTAATACCATATGCTGTAGGCTAGTGTTTCTCAACCTTTTTTGAGCCGCAGCACACTTTTTACATTTGCAAAACCCTGGGGCACACCACCAACCAAAATGACACAAAATGACACTCTAACACAGTAATACATATAGTTAATATGTTTTTAAATGAATTTATACACTCAGTGTGAAACCTGGGCCTGTTTCGATGAACTCAACATAGATATCCTGGCAGGAATGGCAGAAAGACACAAACTTCCCACACAGAACTCCCATAACCAAAAGAAAATGCTATAAGAGTTTGGTGGGCATTGACCTTGAGTTTTGGAGTTGTAGTTCACCTATATCCAGAGAGCACTGTTGACTCAGGACCAAACTTGGCATGAATACTCAATATGCCCAAATATGAACGCAGATGGAGTTCAGGGGGAATAGACCTTGACATTTGGGAGTTGTAGTTGCTGGGATTTATAGTTCCCCTACAATCAAAGAGCATTCTGAACCCACCAATGATAGAACTGGGCCAAACTTCCCACACAGAACCCCCAGGAGGCAAGAGGAGGTCTCTACTTGGGGAAAGGGAGGCGGGCCTTCCCAATGGATGGAGAGGGAGAGACCAAGTAGGCAACGGGTGGGGAGGGGGGGTGTTTGTAATTTTGTGCCTTTATCAAGGTAGGTTTCTTAGGGTTTTTATACTTCAACATACTTGACTCCCCCCCCCCCCTTCCTGGAGGTTCCAATTTCCCACGGCACACCTGATGATCGCTCACGACACACTAGTGTACCCCGGCACACTGGTTGGGAAACACTGCTCTAGGCTATCTTTGAGAATACAGAATTACAAAAACACATGTGAGCATTATTTGAAAACATAAATTGCATGGGATTGTCAGAAGTTGGCAAACTACATGAAAGCAGGTAGGACTTGTCAACATTAGTCACAAAACATGGTCCAGAAGCCACTACCTGACATCTGCATGGTATTCAGGGACTTCTAGTTCTTAACATGAGATAAATTGGGTTGAACTATTTTAAATATGTGTGAATGTTTGCCTTCAAGTCACCTGGCAATTTATGGCAACCCTGTGAATTTCATAGGGGTTTTCTTAGGTAAGGAATTCTCAGAGGTGGTTTTGCTCGTCCATTCCTCTGAAATACAGCCTACATCATATGGTGTGGTATTCATTGGTGGTCTCCCATCCCAGTATTAATCAGAGCTCACTCTGCTTAGCTTTCATGATCAGTAAATCATGGGGTGATTTTATATATTACCTACATCAGTGTTTTTCAACCTTTTTTGAGCCGCGGCACACTTTTTACATTTACAAAATCCTGGGGCACACCACCAACCAAAATGACACAACATGACACTCTAACACAGTAATACATGTAGTTAATATGTTTTAAATGTATTTATACACTCAGTGTGAAACCTGGGCCTGTTTCGATGAACACAACATAGATATCCTGGCAGGAATGGCAGAAAGACACACACGAAGCTCTTGCTCAACAGCTGTCAGTCTCTCTCTGTTTTTAGTTTTTATCGCAGTCAAGCTTGAGAAGCTCATCTCACACAGATATGTGGTTGAAAACGGGAGTGATGTCAAAATAGCTTTGTTGGCCAGAATGGGGAACTCCCTGGGAACAGATAACCAAAAACTGTCCAAAGGAAGATCAGCAAATTTTAGCTTTAAACTACGATCTTGTTTCAGTTCAATTTATAGTTAACGCACAATCAAAGAGCATCCTGAACTCTTGCAAGAATGGAATTGAACCAAACTTGGCATATTGAACTCTCATTACCAACAGAAAGTACTGAAAAGGTTTGCTTGGGAATTGACCTTGAGTTTGGAAGTTGTAGTTCACCTACACCCAGAGAGAACTGTGGACTCAAACAATGTCATGTTATATTGTTGTTTGTTTTCTATCCAGAATCACAATGTTGGAAGGAGTCTCACCACTTTAAGGTCCCTAAAACAGGCATGGGATAACTTTGGCCCTCTGGGTGCTTTGGACTTCAACCTCTCCCCCTTCGCTCTCTTTCTTCCCCCTCCTGCCGAACACTTACTTTTTCTTCTCCACTTGGGCTCCCTTCTTCCCAGCCTCGCTTTGCCTCACTTTGCTCACACTGCCGCTTCTGCCGCCATTTTGATCCGAGGGGGCAGCGTGAGCGTATTCAGGCGAGGAGGGGGAAAAAGATGTGGGGCGTGTCTGCGCAGTAGCGCCTTCATGGGTCACATCTTCCTCCCTCCCCGTCTCCTCCTGAGTGAAGTGAGGCGGCAGCGTGAGCAAAGCGAGGCCAAGTTTGCAGAGCAAGGCTGGGAAGAAGGGAGCCTGAGTGGAGAAGAAAAAGTGTTCGGCAGGAGTGGGAAGAAAGGGTATTGGAGGTTCCAATTTCCCACGGCTCACCTGATGATCGCTCCCGGCACACTAGCTCACCTACAAATAGGAATCATTTCTTGTAAATCATTCTTATTATTCTTTACACATAAGAGGTATACACACCTCACCCCAGGCAATCCAATCCCAGATCACGGAGAATCTCTCGGCATTACTTTGCAAATGAAGATTCTTAGGAAGGACTCATCCCACGCTTTTTACAAGCATGCTGATGACTAAAAAGGCCAATCTCAGATAGGCAATTCTAGTTGCAGAAAGCACAGCAGAAAGTCTCCTTGGGTGATGTTGTTTTCAAGTTGCGGTTCTTTCTGCATTGTCGTTTCTCTTTGAGACCCGTTCGACATGTCTTCTCAAAAGAGGCAGCAGCATTGTGGATAGTGTGTCTCCATGCCTCCCAATGTGAGGCCAGGGTGGACCATTGTTGGTGATCAATTTGGCCAAGACTGAGGTGTTGTTTCAGGGAGTCCTTATATCTCTTTTTGGGGGCGCCTCTCTTGTGCTGACCCATGGCAAGTTCACCATAGAGTAGTATCTTTGGGAGGCGGTGGTCCTCTATCCTAGCCCAGTGCGGCTGTGTTCTCAATAGCATGGCCTCAATGGTGGTGATCCCTGCTTGCTCAAGGATAGCAACATTCGTGACATAGTCGGTCCAGTGTATATTTAGGATTGTGCGAAGACAGCGCTGATGAAAGCATTCGAGGAGTCATAGGTGCTGGCGATTGGTGACCTATGTTTCAGACTCATATAGGAGAATAGACAGTATGATAGCTCTGTACACACTGATTTTGGTGCTTTGCCTCAGGTGTTTGTTACTCCAGACTCTTTTGTGAAGCCTTCCAAATGCACTCTATGCCTTTGCTCACTGAGAATAAGGAATTAAGAAAATCTGTTTAAATAGAAATCTTTCTTGCAGTTGAAGTCTAACTAAATAAGTAGTGCAGCCGTGCATAAAGCCTAGAGAATAGCACTCATTATTAGTAAACGAGGATGTTGAATACCAGCTCAATAGATCTATTGATTTCAGAGTATGGTGAGAGCAGTGGGATGTGGTTGTTGAAGATGGCTGAAAGGGGGAGGGGGTGGAAGCATTTGTGATTTATTTTATTGAGTCTGAAATCTATCAAGTGGTTGCTAACAGTTCATATCACAGATAAGTATAGCAGCTGGCGATTGGTTTGCTTTGCTCAGCAAAAGAGGAGATAACTTATGCTAGTATGGGGTGGGAGTAAAGGATGATGAAGCTGATTGTTCTTCATTGGTTTATTTATCTGATTATAGCTAGCAAGGGAGCAATCAATAAGTGTAGCCAGTAGTAAATTGAACACTAGTTACCTCCTATTATCTGAGGAGCTTGGTTGGGGATAGTAAACACAGCTTGCCCTAAATAAATAAGTGGCTTTAGAGAGAGATTACAGATGGAGAATGAGAGGACAATTGCCCAACTAATCACCAAGGGACTAGAAGAAAAATGAGGCTATTATTTTATTAACAGATGGAGGAAGCTGTAAATGGGCAAACACTTTAGCCTTCCCAATCTGCCCTTACCTGTTAGTTAGATTCCTGACTTCCTGTCATTGCCTGTTTGGACTTGGAAGAAGAGGGAAGTCGGTTGTGTCTTGGTGGTAGGTAGCTTGCCATGTCCGTTCATTGGGAATCTGCTGATATGGAAGTTTGAGCTTCCCAAGGTTTCTGAAACGTATCCTTAACGATTGATTAATCTGGAGATGTTTAAGTGGTCCATTGGCATAGAGCAGTGTTTCTCAACCTGGGGGGCGGGACCCCTGGGGGGGGGTCATGAGGGGGCATCAGAGGGGTCACCAATGACCATCAGAAAACATAGTATTTTTGTTGGTCATGGCAGTTCTGTGTGGGAAGTTTGACCCAGTTCTATCATTGGTGGGGTTCAGAGTGCTCTTTGATTGTAGGTGAACTATAAATCCCAGCAATTAAAGCTCCTAAAGGTCTATTTCCCCCAAATTCCACCAGTGTTCACATTTGGGCATATTTAATATTCATGCAGGGGTGGTCTCACCTCTCCCGGGGGGGGGGGTAGGCGAGCCTTATTTTTGCGCCCCCCATGGCTGCTGGACGCCGCGGCGGCCCGCGTGGCGATGTCATGCGCAGTTGCGCGGCTGCGTCATGCGCGCCTGAGCATGCACGGTGACGTCACGTGCAGCTGCGCAGCTGCGCAGCTGCGTAGCTGCATCATGCGTGGCTGCGCATGAGCAGTGACGTCACGCACAGCTGCGCGAGTGCATCCGGTGCGGCTGCACCACGGGCTGTGCCACTGGCGGCGGAGGCACGGGCAGCACTGGCTCCCGGGTAGGAGGCGCGGCGGAGGGGCGGGGCAGGGTGGCCAGCGTGGCGGCACCCCTCCCAGGCAGCGACGCCCCTCCCAGGACCCGTCGCCCTACGCGGCCGCTTACTCAGCGGAATGGCAAAGGCCGGCACTGTATCCATGCCAAGTTTGGTCCAGATCCATGATTGTTTGAGTCCACAGTGCTCTCTGTATGTAGGTGAACTACAACTCCAAAAACTCAAGGTCAATGCACACCAAACCCTTCCAGTATTTTCTGTTGGTCATGTGTGCCAAGATTGGTTCAATTCCCCCATTGGTGGAGTTCAGATTGTTCTCTGATTGTAGGTGAAGTATAACTTCCAGCAACTCCCAAATGACAATATCAATCCCCCTGGCCCCACCTCACTAGTATTCAAATTTGGGTGTATCGGGTATTTGTGCCAAATTTAGTCCAGTGAATGAAAATTCATCCTGCATATCAGATATTTACATTACGATTCATAACAATAGCGAAATTACAGTTATGAAGTAGCAACAAAAATAATTTTATCGTTGGGGGTCACCACAACATGAGGAACTGTCTTAAGGGGTCGCGGCATTAGGAAGGTTGAGAAACACTGGCATAGAGCCACCAACTTTCAATTTATTTATTTATTTATTTATTTATTTATTTATTTAGTTAGTTAGTTAGTTAGTTAGTTAGTTAGTTAGATTTATTGGCCGCCACTCCCAGCCGGCTCGGGGCAGCTTACATCAAGCACCACAATAAAACAACAAATCTGCAACAGCAATAAAACCACAAGGATTAAACAATTCCTAAGAGATAACACCTATATGTACTTTCCTCATTTCTTAAACTTAAAATATTTGATGGATGACATATCTGAGCCACTGCAGCTGATGTCTGATGTGTGGTGATTAATGACCGTGCCAGAGGCTGCTCCTTTTAACATCATTATAACTTAATTGCCTAGGACACACCTCCTATGACATGATGGGAATATCTCTACCTATGTGACCCAATAAATGCTGAGGGCTTGAGAAAGTCCCGAGATAGTCCTGATCTGAGCCTGGTGCTTATATTACAGAGAAATCTTTCATAGGTCTCCTTTGAGTGTGGAGAAAGCAGCCACAGCTAAGCCAGGATTAACTGATCATGTTCATGCAGTAGGTCCAAAACCTTTCAGAGGTTCAGATGAAGTAAATGACACTGAACTCTCCTACAAGGCCACCTCCCCCCAGTGCATACTGGGAGGAAGGTGTTTTGCCTCCCTCCTGAAGTCGAGCCCCAGAAGAGGACTCCTGCTTCCAAGTTGGATTGGCCTGCAGCAGGGAGTTCCACAGTTCCAAAATGTCAATTGGATCAGCATGGCTGGGTAGCGTGGTTACAGCAGCAGTCTCCATAGATATGTTCCTGCTTTGCTTTCCTTTCCTCTCTCTTAACATTGTAGCAAATTCTCCAATAAAATAAACCTCCATTTGCAACTTTTCTTCCTTTCCATGATGCTAACACAACTATAACTTAAACAAAGGATCATTGGACCATCTCCATCTTGGTTTCATATTCTTACTAATTACTCCCGGCTATCTCACTTTCCTGCCTCCTGATCCTTGTGCCCCAGGAATAACTTTGTTTTAAGTATTATTCTTCAAAAGTGCCAGCAGACCAGATTGCCAGAAACCACCACGGCCAGGCATGTAGCCAGGGGGGGGGGCTAAGGGGGCTTCAGCCCCCCCCCCCCCGAAATTCTCAGAGTGGTCCGCGAGAAGGCCTTACTGGTACATTATTTAAACTGTTATGTTTATTCATATCATGATCTGATCACCATGCTCATTATATCCCACACTAATGGGGTTATTGGGATAACAATACAAAAGGTTTGCTAGGGTAGACCCTCTTCCACCCAGTCTCAGCCCCCAGAACCAAACTCAGCCCCCGAACCAAACTCCTGGCTACGGCCCTGACCACGGCAATAACTTACAGTTTACCAAGAACACAGGAATCTCCTGAGGCAGCAGAACTTCTTCCTGCAACTATATTCAGTTTCTTACATATGGACATTTTGCCCACAAGAGACTCATCTTGCCCCACCCCCATTTCAGCTTGAATTCTCTCCCACAGTTTCTTGGACTTTCCCTATATGAAATGAAGGCTCCTGGACTGAATTAAAGAACTCCTTTGCCCTTTTAGAGAAGAATAGTTTCTGCCTGGATCTCCCTAGAGAGAGGTCTTGTTAAAATCTTCTTATACAGTAATTGATGTATTTTCCTGAACCTACTTTCTATGTGACTATATGAAATGCCTAGGATTGTATAAGATACTAGCTGTACCCGGCACGCGTTGCTGTGCCCTATTTAGGAGATGCGAGAAAGTCTGAGTATGTAAGGGTTGGAAATGATGTTACTTGGTGGGGTCATGGCTGTGTCGTTGTGGGTTGTTCTGGTGGGTGGGATGTTGAAGTCCTGTGGAGTTGTTGGTGTGTGGTGTTCCTGGAATTCTGCAGAGCTTGTGGATATACAATGTTTTTTGTCTTTCCATTGGCTGTGTTGATGTAGAGGTTCTGTGGTTTCCCAACTCTGGAGCACGCTACATAGAGTTGTCCGTGGGAGAAGCATTCTGTGTCAAGGTCTATGCCACAGATTAGTAGTGTTTGTCTGTTGTCTGTGTCTCTGCTGCGCAGTGTGTTTCTGTTCTGGCATTTGTTCTGCCCTTTTTAGTTTGATGTATGTAGTGCTGTGAGTGTGTTGTCCGATGCTGTTATTTTTATAAGGCATGGTGTCAGGAACTCCAATTCAACCAGAAAAGACACGCCAAAAGTCCTTTGTCTTCCAGTGGTGATTTATTGAAGTACAGCAAACTTGTAAAGCTAAGACACCCGAACCCTTCCACCACAATCCTTAAATACCAACCCCCCTCCTATGTAACATGCTGTAAAGATTGCATCAGCCACCCTGACTCAGCATACCCAGTAGTCCTCTTTGTTATTACTTCATATCCTCCTGGTAACTAGAGCAAAGTTCTCAACCCCATTGTGATGCTTAGCAGAGAAGTGGAGCAAAGTTCATGGCTGCAGTTCTCTCCTTCTGACTCAGCTGAACCTCATCCCACTCATGGCAGAGTGGAATCTACTCTGGCCCCAGGCATAGAGATTCCATTCCTGACATTATGCCTCCTTCGTCCTCCCCCTGGGGAAACAAAACACTGGTCAAGATCGTGGTACGAGGGGATTCACATACCGTTTCAATAAGTTACAGTGGAATACAGGATGAATCTTTCCCATAACCTTTGGTAAAGCCAACCGATAAGAAACCTCATTCACACGTTCATTCACCGAAATGGTCCTATAAACTTTGGGCCCAGCTTACGAGAGGGTAATCCCAGCTTTAAAATTTGGGTGGACAACCATACTAGATCACCCACCTTATACGCTTCCCCCTCTTGTCGCTTCCTATCCCCAAAACGCTTATATGTACTTTGAGCCTTCCGTAAAGATTCCGTCACTCTTATCCACTCCTCCTGAGCCCTGTTCCTCCATTCTCCTGAATCTTCTACGAAAGCACCTCGTCCAACCGGCACCGGGACTACCTCCTGCCCATACACCACGGAGACGGGCGTTTTCCCCGTGGAGGAATGCACAGAGCCATTATACGCTACCTCCGCATATGGCAACAGATCCGCCCAGTCGCTCTGCTGCTCATTCACAAAGATCCGCAAGTAGCTAGCTAATGATTTTTGCGTTCTCTCAACGCCTCCGTTACAACATGGATGATAAGAGGTGGTCAATTTACGGTCTGCCCCTAGCGTCTCTAAAAACTTCTCCCAAAACTTGGCAGTAAACTGCACCCCTCTATCACTGAGCACCTGCTCGGGACATCCATGTAAGCGATACACATGTTGCACATATAGCTTGGCTAACTTTTCCGCCGACGGCACTCCTGTTAGAGGAACAAAATGAGCCTGCTTAGAAAACAGGTCAGGATCGTCCAAATATACTTGTATCCCCTACTGGAGGGCAACTCCCCCACAAAATCAGTGCTTACATGGGTCCAGGGTCTAACAGGGAGGCTACCACTTGAATTAATCCTGGAGGCTTAGCAGTAGACAACTTCCCCTAGCACAAGCCTCACATCGGTTGATATAATCTTTCACCAACAACCTCATTCCCGGCCACCAATATCTACTCCTAATTGCCAAGAAGGTCTTGGTGAATCCCCAATGCCCTGCAGATTTATGATCATGAAACAACTCCATTATCCTATTCCTCAGTACCGCCGGTACATACAACCTATCTCGTACTAGCCACAACCCCTTGGTCCTTTTGCACTCAGTCTCATGGGATTTTAACCACTCATCCCCTTCATAACATCGCTGGAACTCCTTCATCCAGTCTTCCAACTCCTCTTTGTCCTGCTTCGCTTCCAGTTTACATTGGGCTCGGGTCTGCACTTTCAAACCCCATTGATCCTTAGTAAACAGCCTCCCTACCCCAGCAGGAGGTTCTCCCCCCATCACTGGATAACGTGACAACGCATCCGCCACCACATTGTCTTTCCCTCTAATATGCCTCAACACAAAATTAAATCGAGCCAAGTACTGAGCCCATCTCAACAACTTGGGTGACAACTTCTGGGGCTCCCTCAAGAACTGCAAGTTCCGGTGGTCTGTCAACACTTCGAAGGGATGAACAGCACCCTCCAAAAATTGTCGCCACATTTGCAAAGCATATCTAATGGCAAACGCCTCTTTTTTTCCCATATGGGCCAACTCCGCTGCTGATCATTAAACTTTTTGGAGAAAAATGCACAGGGCTTTAGCACCCCCTTCATGTTTCTGCAATAGAGCCCCTCCGTATGCCCAAGCAGGCGTCACTCTGCACTACAAAGGTTTGGCGGGATCCGGGTGTCTCAATAAAGGCCCTCCAGTAAACGCCTTCTTCAGTAACTCAAAAGCCTTCTGGCACCCTGGCGTCCAACTCAACAGCCCCAGGTGCCCTCACCTTCCTACCCTCTCCCATACCTTTTGTCTTTAACAACTCGGTAAGGGGCAATACGATCGTTGCGAACCCGAAATGAAAGATCTATAAAAATTAGCCAGACCCAAAACGCCTGCAATTGCCTCCTGGTTCGAGGAGCTTCCCAAGCTAATACATCTGCCACCTTGGCTGGGTCCATACTCACCCCCTCTCTATTAATCCTATATCCCAGGAAGTCAATCTCATTTCTCATAAATTCGCATTTGCTCAGTTTCACATATAGCCTTGCCTCCTTCAATCTCTCTAACACTTCTCGGACCAACCGCACATGCTCCTCCTTGGTTTGCGAAATCACAACTATATCATCTAAATATACATATACCCCCCTATACAACAGGGGGTGCAGCACCTCATTTATCAGCTGCATGAAAATGCCGGGGGGCGGACAATCCGAAGGGCATGACTAACCACTCAAATAATCCAGTGGGCACGAGAAAGCTGTCTTCCACCTATCCGTTTCCTTCACCCGAACCATATGGAAAGCATTTATAATGTCCAATTTAGTAAAGTACTTCCCCTTTCCCATCTGTCCTAATAGGTCCTTAATCAGAGGCAAGGGATAACAATTGATCGTGCTGATAGCATTTAACCCTCGTTAATCAATACACAGTCTTAATTTGCCATCCTTCTTCTCCCTAAACAGGACTGGAGCAGCTATAGGAGCCTCAGACCTTTGGATAAACCCCTTCCTCAAATAGTCATCGATTTGTTCTCTTAACGCTAGCTTTTCTTTCTCCGTCATAGGATATATTTTGGGCTTGGGCAATACAGCTCCTTCCTTTAATTCCACCTTACATTGTACCCTCCTGACTGAGGAAGACCATCTGCTAATACTGGATTAAATACATCCTTTAGATCAGCATACTCTTCTGGAATCATTGGCTCTTCCTTTTCCCCTTTCCCCTCAGTCATGCTCACATTCACATCCAATTCCGGCCGACACCTTAGGGTACCCGCTTTCCAGTCAATAACCGGGTCAGCCTGCTGTAACCATGGCAATCCCAAAATTATATCATGTTCCTTAATTGGGGCCACTACACAATCCAGTGTTCCCTCCCAATTGTCAACTTTACCCTTTAACCACTTGGTCCCTAAAGGAAAAGGGCCCCCTTCCACAAAGGTACCATCTAATTGAGCAAAGTGCACTGGAATCGGTAACTCCTGAGTTTCACATTCTAGATTCTTAACTAATGTGGGACATATAATATTTTCAGAACACCCACAGTCAATTAATGCTTGATGTGATTGATATTGTCCCTTCTTCTTTAACTCGATGTCACACATAATGCTTGGGGCTTTCTCACTCACCCCTTCCCCTTCTTCGACTTTCTCTCCTAAAGCCCCTCTAGCCACCGCCACAGGTCTGCCATCAGGGCCTCTTCTTTGTGGACACTGAATTGCGAAATGTCCAGACTGATAACAAATGTAGCACAAGCCTTTTCCCTTTAACTTGCCACCAGTTCCGTTCCTCTCAGTTGGCTCTCATTCCCAGCCGGCCGCTTCAGCGTAGGCCGCGGTTTCGCAAAGGTCAGAAGTAGACTTCCGTCGCTGGACCTGAGCCAGGATTCCCTTCGACAGCACCAGCCAACTGAATCCACCCATCAACGTTAACGGGGTCTCCACGATGCAAACACCATTCCAGTAGTTCACGCCGCAATCCCTCTTTGAACAGTTCCAAAGAGTTGCCTGGGACCACTCCACCACCTTCCCCGCCAGGCTCATGAACTCCTCTGCATACTCTGTCACCGACCTGCTACCTTGCTTCAAGCACCTCAACGCTTCCTTCGCCTTTACTCTTTCCAACGGATCACGGAAACGAGTTTTCACCGCTCGAAGGAATTCTCGTAGATCACCCAAACACGGATCTCGCCGGTCGTGACAGTGGACGTACCAATCCGCCGCTCTTCCCTTCAACACTGCACCGACAGCTCGCACCCTGCTGCCTTCACTGGGGTACAGGTGGCCGTAGTCCTCCATATGGTCCCCCACAGCCGCCACAAAGAAGGCCACCTTGCAAGCCTCGCCATCAAATTCCACCCGAAGTGGTTCCTTCCGGGGTCGCTCTCTCTCACCATACCAGGGTCTTCTTTCTCCACCAGCTGGGGCCGAGACAGGGGCATGGCCACTTCCACCATCCCTCCTCAGCAACTGAATACCTCGGCCCAGCCCTGCAGCCTTGGGCTGACCTGGAATCCCCTCACTCGCCGCTTTAGGCCGGGTTCCTCCAACCCCTTCCTTCGGGCCTCTAGTCAGGGCATCCACCCCCCACACTCCTGCCAGAGATCTAGGGCGGGTTTCAACCCTCTCCTCATCCATCCAGGAATAGCGGGTAAAATCACCTCCGCCGACCAGGCCCCACATGGAGTCTTGGCTAGGGTTCTTTGCCAACGGAACGGAGCCGCCCCACGCCATCGCTGTTGGGTCTCCAATCCGGTCAGGGAGGCCAACCTCATCCATGGTATTCCACTCCCCGTCCTGAGCCTGCTGGGCTGCATCCATAGTGAAATCCCAGCTCTCCAGGTATTCCTCCGCTTCATGCAAAAACCTCTCCATCGCCTGGGAAAGTTTCAGGTGTCTTAGCTTCTGTCAGGAACTCCAATTCAACCAGAAAAGACACGCCAAAAGTCCTTTGTCTTCCAGTGGTGATTTATTGAAGTACAGCAAACTTGTAAAGCTAAGACACCTGAACCCTTCCACCACAATCCTTAAATACCAACCCCCTCCCTATGTAACATCCTGTAAAGATTGCATCAGCCACCCTGACTCAGCCTACCCAGTAGTCCTCTTGGATATTACTTCATATCCTCCTGGTAACTAGAGCAAAGTTCACAACCCCATTGTGATCCTTAGCAGAGAAGTGGAGCAAAGTTCATGGCTGCAGTTCTCTCCTTCTGACTCAGCTGAACCTCATCCCACTCATGGCAGAGTGGAATCTACTCTGGCCCCAGGCATAGAGATTCCATTCCTGACACATGGCTTGTCTTTTGGGTCAGTTTATGTCTGTGTGGAAGGAAGGAATGGTTTTTGTTTGTGGTGTTTGTAGGTGTTGTGTGTACGGGGTCCCGTAAGGTTGGTCGGATGGGTTGTGATTGGAAGTTGTGTTGTGTTGTGTGGGTAGGAATTTGCTGGAGAATTGCTCCCTCAGAGTTTGGTTTTGGCAGTTTAACCCTCAAACACCAACTGAAATCTCTCAGCATTCTATCCTAGCCTTGGATGGCTCTTGCCAGCGTTGCTATGGTTACAGCAGTTATGCAAATCCGCCCTTATTGGCAGCCAATCATGTTGTTCAGAATGTATAGGCTGGGTGAGTCTTTGGTTGCCCCGGAGGATGCTGGTAAATGTAGTTTTGTTTTTACTTGTTGTTTTGGGGGCCTTTTAGGTTTTGGGGGGGAAAGTTTCTTTGCTACAAACGTACCTTGCTTGAGGCCTATTTCTGTTGGCAAGTATTGTGTTTCTGCGTTGTATGGTTTCTTTGTTTGAGGTATACATCACATGACGTGAACCCATTTATATAATAGATTTCCTCTTGAATTTCATGTATTATTTCTGCTAGCCTTGCCCTATGGAATGTATTTTTAGAAGAGAAAATAGATGTTGAATGCAAGGAAACCCAGACATTTAGACATAAGCTTTGTAAAACCGAAAATGCTAATTAACCTCTCCCAAAGGCAATTAACTCTTTCAAAGCACAGGAACCACTATTTATCAAATCACAATATTTAACCTGGGATTTCTTTGTGACTCAAGGAGGGTCATGTCGTCAGACCGGACTTGGCCTCACATGGAAAATCCCATAAAGTGTCTCACATATTCCCCAACAAAGAACAAACTTCAGAAACACATGCTACTACCAGGAAAAGTAATTATTTTTGTCACCACACAAAGATAAGCCAACACCACCAGGTTCAGGATTTCCTCTTTATCAATGAAACCAAATTAGCCCAACTTAATCCAGTCACCCCCTTTCAGTCCCCATTGTCCAAAAACAAACTCCCGCCTCAGCTGATTGCTAAAGTTCCAATCAATCAGGAAAAAGCACGCAAAGCAGGGGTGGGGGCAGGGAACCTGGATCTAGGGCCTTTGCAAAAGTGAATAAATATTCCAGAAAATGCCAATAAAGACATGTCAACTTTGCAGCATCAGGACTTTGCAGTTGTCATCCTTTCTCAGCTGAAAAAGATCTCTCTCTCAGTGCGTGCCTTCCGGAATCTTGGTGAGAACCATCTCTTGGGATTTAGGATTTTCCAAAGGGCGCTTTGGGAACATAGCTCACCAGGGTTTTGTTTCGTTTTGCTTTTTTTTTGAAAAACAAAACAAAACATCTCGAATACTCGCCTTAGAGGGATTTAGGGCTTGCGCTCTCACAGCAAAAGCCACCCTAAATTTGCCTCGTTTTCACTCCCATGCCGGAAAGGGGAGGTTCCGGATGGAACCGTCCTGCAACTGGGGTGTGGCCTTCCCAACCAGCCCCAGTTGCTCATTCCTTGCCAGGACATTGACCCACCACTCCTGCCCATTAACAATATCAGTACGGTTGCCCGTGGGAACTGGGAAGGAATTTCCCCCCCCCCTTCCCGCTAGTTGGGAAAGGGTTTTTTTTTTCGCCTACCCCCCTTTACTGTTTAGGGGCTAGAGGGGAGGATGAGGATATAAATAGGTCTAGCGGAAAATAGATAGGGAAATCCCCATATCTTGGTGTGCACCTAAGGCACCCCCCCCCCCCATTTTAGGGGTGAAGGCCATTATGTTAATACTCACTTAAAGTTCAAGTTGATGGGTGAAGTGCAGTTAAATGCCCTGGAATGGGAGGAGGCTGGTCTCAGTATCTTGGCACCAGACCTCGCACTCGTTTCCCTTAACGGGTTGCCCTGGTTGGATAGCCAGGGAATTCAGGTGTTTCGCCCGTAAATTATTATTGAAGCTGGGTAGGTAGCCTACCCAAATTGGATACCCCAAATTCCTGACACCCCTTGAGTTAGGGTTAAGGACAGTTAAATAGGTAACAATCTATCTATTACATATAATAAAAGTCAGTGTTTGCGGGCAGTGGGCAGGTGGGCCATACGACGGAGGAATATGTGCCAGAGTTTCAATTGGCTGCCACTCCGGGATTATTTGCACAAATGGCTCTGACTGGCCAGCCTCAGAACTCCAACCCTCCAAGGCAGTGTTTCTCAACCTTTTTTGAGCCGTGGCACACTTTTTAACATTAAAAAAATCCGGGGGCACACCACCAACCAAAATGACACAAAATGACACTCTAACACAGTAAAGAACGGCTGGAGGTTGGTGGCCTGCTGGGATCAGCTGCTGGGAGTGAAGCCGGGAGGGGCGGAGCCAGGCTGCGCCATGCCCGCCCCTACCCGTGGCTTCACCTCTCCCAGCAGCTGCTCCAGCCTTGAGGGGGCAGTGCCAAGCCAGCGGTGGCAGAGCCAGCACAATGCTGGTTTGGCACTGTCCCCTCAAGGCTGGAGCAGCTGCTGGGAGTGCCGAAGCCAGGGGGAGGGGGCAGAGCTAGGCTGCGCCATGCCCCGCCCCCTCCCCCCAGCTTCAGCTCTTCTATAGAGGAGGAGCATGAGCAGTGGATGGGCTTCAGTGGGCAGGGCCCCTCCTCCACACGGCTTCAGCGAGCGAGGGGCGAGAGTCATGGTAGGAGTCATGGCGGATTGGAGGCTGGCTGGAGAAATGGCCAAAGGAGGCGGCGCCCCGGTCCCTTCTTCTTTTTCTTCGCCACTGCCTGGCCCTTCCTCCTCCTCCCCCAAACAGCAGGAGTTCGGCAGGAGGGGGGAGGAAGGGCGGCAGAGAGCTTTTCTCGCTGCACAGCAGGAGGTCCGTCACGGCACACTAGTGTGCCACGGCACACTGGTTGAGAAAGACTGCTCCAAGGCACCAGACAGAGGAGATTGGTTGCCACTGAGGGAAAATTTGCATAACGGACTCTGCATGGCCAACATCCCAACATCCAAAATCTCAAAGGTGCCAGAGAGTGCACTTTTAAAAAAAGGCTTCCTTCAGCTGATTTAACAAACTAGGCCTCAGCCTGATTTGGCAGTAAGGCTTTCTCTACTTGATTTTCCAGACTAGGCCACAACCAGATTTGACAGTAAGGATTTCTCTACTTGATTTCCCAGACTAGGTCCACAACAATGACAGAACAAGACCAAACTTGGCCCACAGACCCCCCCAAGATGGACCATGGATGATGGGACTTGAAGTACCAAAGACCAACCTTGGCACCCAATGCCATTCTCAAATAACCCGGGCACAACCAGGTCCCCAAGCTAGTTGAAAATAAATGTTGCCCAATTTGAACCCAACCACTGTTGTCTTGTCTCCTATTTCGAGGGTGGGCAGGCAATCCAGTCATATGCTTTTCAGTGCTGCTGCTGAAACTCATAATTGGTTATTTCCAAAGCCGAATCTGGAATGTTTCTAATTACCAACTGTTTAGCGAGTTCCGACTTGGAGAAGGCTATTTCACAGTTCAAACTAAGCAGATTTTTTCTGTATTGTCCTTGCACAGTGCATAGCTGCAAGTTTAGTAAAACTTCAGGTGGTCGTTTTAGCCATTCTCTTCTGTGTTTCTTTAAAGGTAACATCTTCTCTGGGATGCTACAGAGCATGACCCCCGCCGTACACTTTCAAAGTGTGCTTTGAATGTCAAAATGTGTTTTCCTGGAGTTTTTAGGGGCTTTTAATTTATTTATTTATTTATTTATTATTTATTTATTTACTTCATTTATATTCCACTCTTCTCACCCCGAAGGGACTCAGAGCGGATTACAGTATATATACTTGCAGACAATCCCTGCAGTTCAACATATACATATATTGACGAACAAAGATGAACAAAGAGGCCATTTTCTGGCGAACTTCTGACAAACTTCTGGCCACCAGGGGGAGCTGACACACTCCTAATCTCTCTTAGCATTTTCCAGCTTCTCTTGTTGATCTTCCGCATTCCTTTCAGCAATTCCTGGAGTTCTTTATGGCCTCATAAATCAGTCAAAATTCGCCTCCCCACTTAATGTGGTACCTTTATCTCCTACTTAAGAAATGAACTGTCTTTCAGGCTGCAAAGGTCGACAGCAGGCTACACTTAAGGTCGGGCACCCATGGAGGAGGAGCACCGACCCGGGCAGTCCTCGAACTCATGACCTACAGGTCAGAGAGATCTTATGCAGCTGACACTTAGCCAGCTGCACCACTTCCCGGTTAACTTTTAAATATATATATATACTGTATATAATGTCCAGAAAGATGCTGGATCATTCAAAATATGTTGAAATCTTATAATAACAGAGGAGTTTTCTCTGAATGCAATCCATTCAATTTGTCTGTTGGGGAACAAATTATAAATTCGGTTGAGGTCAGTTCACCCATCATTAGTCTCTTCTACAGCTCAGAGCTAAATTAGCTAAATAATTAGGGGTTATTATTATGCACACAGTTGAGTCGCTTAAATGCTATTGACTAATGGAAAGTCTATGCAATTTATAGCATTAGTGAATGTGTATACCAAAGTCTAAATCTAGTGTTCAGTCAAAAGCATCAACAGATAACACTAACCCATAATGTCACACGAATTCCTTTCATTGAGATTTTTTTCATCTGAACGGATACCTGAAGATAGGAAAGCAATATTCTTTGCCACACATATTTTTTCTAAGGTCATCCCTTCTGCATTTTAGAAGTAATTCATCCAGACAGAAAGGGTAAGAATTCCTCCCATGCGTAAATATGACTAATAGGTGATGAAATCTGACATTTCTTAGTGAACCAAAGCCTGAAATCAATGGGTCAATAGTTTATGAGAAATTATAGCTAGGATAATATTAAACCACAAGGAGTATTAATGTTGTTTGGTGTCTGAGAGACTGGCAAAGGTCAGAGTTCAAATGCAAGGAATAGGAGGAAAAGAAGAGTTAAAAGGAGTCTCCCCAAATCCAGTATATTTTCTGTCCTTAATATAATTCCCTCTCTTTTGTAACTGGGCCATACATACAAATGATTCTAGTTAGACATACTGTATATCTATTATTAATGAGTCATAACCAACAATGCTTATGATGAGTTGTTTCTTCTTCACAAAATAAAACCTGAAAGAAATCTTCTTTGGTCACGATATTTAAAAGTCCCCCTTTCCTCTTAAATTCTCCAAATCCTTCCTTCCTTCAGTTTTTTTTTGTAATAAGGGAAAGTTTTCCCAGCCCAAAATATCATGTTTGTGCACAAAATAAAGTGCTGTACGATTTGCAAACTAGTGTTAATCTGCAACCCTCAATAGATTTCCAATATTGTCTACAAAATATTTACAAGGAAAATATAAATGTGGAAATTATATTGCAGTGGACTATTTCTTCTAAGGCAGGGCTGTCCAATTTCTACCAGCCCAAGGGCCGGAATTCCGGTCACTGATCACCTGGGGGGCCACTCCGCCCTGCCCCCGCCCCTGGCCACACCCCAGCCACACCCCCGCCCCTCCTCCTCTGGTTTCGCCCACTTCTAAGGCTGGTGTGATGCTTTGGGAGAGAGGGCGGAGCCACGGGGGGCTCCCCATGGCTCTGCCCTCCCTCCCAAAGCGTCACGCCAGCCTCAGAAGCGGGGCTGCTTCTGAGGCTGGCGTGATGCTTTGGGAAGAGGGCGGGCCAAGGGGACTCCCCATGGCTCCCTCCCTCCCTCCCAAAGCATCACGCCAGCCTCAGAAGCGGCCCGAATCCCGCTTCTGAGGCTGGCGTGACGCTTTGGGAAAGAGGGCGGAGCCACGGGGGCTCCCCATGGCTCCGCCCTCCCTCCGAAAGCGTCATGCCAGCCTCAGAAGCGGCGAAATCGCTGCTTCTGAGGCTGGCATGACGCTTTGGGAGAGGGCGGAGCGACGGGGCTCCCCATGGCTCCGCCCTCCCTCCCAAAGCGCCACGCCAGCCTCAGAAGCGGGCGCCGCTGCCGAGGCTGGCGTGACGCTTTGGGGGAGAGGGTGGAGCGACGGGGGGCTCCCCATGGCTCCGCCCTCCCTCCCAAAGCATCACGCCAGCCTCAGAAGTGGGCGAAACCGCGCGCATGCGCACTTTTTTGGGATTTTTTTCCCCGGAATTTTTTTTTTAAAATAAAAAAATTTTTTGCAGGAGGGTAGGAGGGCCGCATCCAAGGGGCTGGTGGGCCACATGCGGGTCACGGGCCGTCTGTTGGGCAGACCCGTTCTAAGGGGTCACTCTGCCAAGATACATTTTCCATTAGCATTTTAAACATTTGTGCATATTCTTTACATCCTTAGTTGATATGCAGAGGGAGCTTCTCCACTTAATGGTACCACTCACTACTAAGGAGTCACCTCCCAATGCCACCTTAGGAAGACACCATGGTCATGCTGCTTTGGCCAGTCTTCAGAGTAAGAGATCCAGTGGAGGTTCTCTGCAGATAAACTGATTGCTGGATCTCTCTCTTTAAAAAAACTGCCTGTGAGAATAATTACTGTCCCTCTGAAAAATCATATAATTTTATTTATTTATTTATTTATTTATTTATTTATTTATTATTCGAACTTATATTCCGCCACTCCCCGAAGGCTCAGAGCGGTTTACAAACAGAACAATAAAATTAACGGTAAATAACCACAAACACACAGCATATAATAAATAACAGTTCAAGACTACCCTATGCCCACTATTCTAATATTAATCCAGCTGCGTGGCCTCTGAATCCTGTTTGAGCCCTTCAGATCTTGAGGAGCCGGTGTGAAGCTCAACTCTCCCTGGAACTCTATCGGCTGTATGGGTGAGCCCAAAGATTTTTTGTCTTGAGCTCCTGTAGCATGTGAAGGGGTACAGTTGTTCCGTTTTAATGTGGAAGATGCCTTCCTATCCGGTCTTCTGGGGTCAGTGGTTTTTGGGCTGGCAGAGTTTGATGTTTGGGGGAGGGAGGCTGAAGTTGCAGCTCCTGCTCTGTGCCAGTTAGCAAAGCCCATTCCCCAGAAGGTCCGGGTCTTAAAGCGCCTCTGACGGGGGACCCCTTTTTCTGGGCTTATGCCTGCTAGGGTCGGTAGGTGGGCTTCCTCCCATAGGTGGAGCCTTTAACCCAATCTTAGTCTTAGCCCGGTCCTCAGGGCATAGTGATTGTATGTGTCCTTGTTCCTCCGAGTCCTCCAAGGATCTTTCAGCTGGTCCTGTGCTTCCTGTTTCCTTCTCGCGAGGTCTTCGGTGCACCTCGGGTTGACTCGTCTGACTCTGGCTAGAGTTGGAACTGCGCATGCGGCAGAGTTTCCTGGGGCTTGTTGTTATTAAAGAAGGAAAGCTGACAGTGTTTTCAAGGCCGGCCGCCATCTTCAGCGTCTGCCTTTTTTAGAGCGACAGGCAGCGGCGCCGGCAGCGTTTCTCCCCAGTGAGAGCGGACCCAGGGAGGTCGGGTCCCCGTCCAAGAATCGCTGGCACATCCAGTGTCTTGAGCGACAGGGACAATGGGTGGTTGCCATCGCAATCGGCTGCTTCCAGCTTCCTCCGGCCAGACCAGGGGCAGGGATTTGCGCCGAAAGGACAGTGGCTTCCAAATAAGCACCTGCCTATTTGGGATGGAGTCTACACTATCCTCTCCATCTCCTCCTCCAAATTCCTGGGCTTCTGTGGCAGCTCCAATTCCACACCACGGCCTCCATCAAGAGCCAAAGGTCTCAACCTATTTATTCTCATGGAAAGACGTGATGAAAAAGTTTCAAAACAAGAAAACCATGCTAGTCTGTTGCACCAAAGCAAAAGATTTTTGTGGCACTTTAAAAAGAAAACAAATACCTGTTTTTTTTTACTGATTCATGTTTTTAATCACCTATAGTTTTAAATTTGAATAGTTTAACCGCTTTTAAACTCATGCAATTTGTGAATTTAACTAATTTTTAAAAGGTCTATTATAAACTGTCTTGAGATCTGAATTGGGAAAACGTAGGCATCAACATAATTGTCATTGTCATCATGCTGATGGCTGGAAACCTGTGGGTGTGTTCACAATCATTACATCAGTCCTAATTGATCAGGAAAAAACCCTCATTACACACTTGCCAGGAAGCAGTCGCTGTGATTAGCAGAGATCCATTCCCTTGTCACTTGGGAAGCAACTGACTGATATTCCAATTCTTCATCCTACAAGTGATCACTAGCGCAAGGAGGAATTATGATAAAGACCCCTTTTTTGCCAGTCGCAGCAGAGATCATTCCTCAGAGGGGTTAGAAACATCAGTCAACTGCTTACACATTAGTAACTGCCCAATAGTATCTTGGCATTACTTCACGAACGAAGATTCTTAGGAAGGACTCATCCCACACTTTTTACATGCATGTTGATGACTAAAAAGGCCAATCTGAGATAGCAAGTTTGGTTGCAGAAAGCACAGCAGAAGGTCTCCTTGGGTGATGTTGTTTCCAAGTTGCGGTTCTTTCTGCGTTGTCGTTTCTCTTCGAGACCCATTTGACGTGTCTTCTCGAAAGAGGCCGCAGCATTATGGATAGTGTGTCTCCACGCCTCCCGATGTGAGGCCAGGGTGGACCATTTTTGGTGATCAATCTGGCCGAGCCTGAGATGTTGTTTCAGGGAGTCTCTTTTAGGGGGTGCCTCTCTTGCGCTGACCTGTGGCGAGTTTAACCATAGAGTAGTATCTTAGGGAGGCGGTGGTCCTCCATCCTAGAGACGTGCCCTGCCCAGCGTAGCTAAGTTCTCAATAGCATGGCCTCAATGCTGGTGACCCCTGCTTGCTCAAGGACAGCAACATTAGTCACATAGTTGGTCCAGTGTATATTTAGGATTTTGCGAAGACAACGCTGGTGAAAGCATTTGAGGAGTCGTAGGTGTTGGGGATAGGTGACCCATGTTTCAGACCCATAGAGGAGAATAGACAGTACGATAGCTCTGTACACACTGATTTTGGTGCTTTGCCTCAGGTGCTTGTTGCTCCAGACTCTTTTGTGAAGCCTTCCGAATGCACTATATGCCTTTGCTAATCTGTGATCTATCGCTTTATCAATCTTGGCGTCTGAAGAGATGATGCTTCCCAGGTAGGTGAACTGCTGAACGGACTTAAGTACAGATTTGCCTATGCTGACGTGGGGATGATGGTGTTCTTCCTGTGGTGTGGGCAGGTA
Source organism: Anolis apletophallus (assembly GCA_030556195.1). Taxonomy (NCBI): domain Eukaryota; kingdom Metazoa; phylum Chordata; class Lepidosauria; order Squamata; family Anolidae; genus Anolis; species Anolis apletophallus. Next base: position 3,867,209 of record JARBWK010000009.1, read on the forward strand.
GAGGACTTCTGTTTTCTTCAGGTTGACTTCCAGCCCAAACAGCTCTGCAGCTGCTGCAAAGCAGGATGTGAGGCGCTGCAGGGCTGCTTCTGAATGGGCGACAAGGGCAGTGTTGTCAGCAAAAAGCAGCTCACGGACTAGATAGTTTAGAGCCTTAGTGCGAGCCCTCAGGCGGCTTAAGTTGAACAAGCTACCATCACTGTATATATATGGCATCTTCTTCTTCAAGGTCTGCCGTAGCCCTTTGGAGCATCATGCTGAAGAAGATTGTAAATAGGATTGGTGCAAGAACACAACCTTGTTTCACTCCTTTAGTTATGAGAAAGGGCTCCGAGAGAGCATGCCCAATAGTATTCTGAGAATAAAGAGATTGATGATGGTGTTCATGCCAAATAAAACTTAACCATTTGAAAATGATCACAGTTCTTATTACTGATAAGTAGACTAGCAACTCTCTCTCTCCTGTGATGTCCCAATCCGGGAAAAAGCTCTCTCAGAGTGAGGCATCTGAGCTTCAGCAAGTTTTTAGAGCCTCAAAGCAAGTCTATTCAATTCAGATGAATTGCAGTAGCAAAGGGATGCTAATCTTTGTCCTCCCTCATCAGGTGGTAGGATCTCTTGCACTGCTGCTCCTTTGATGATGCACAAGCTTATAATAGTCTCCGAACAAGCCCAGCAGTACAGAACTGCAATGCAGAGCTCACTCCCTGATGCTGGCAAAAATCCAGATATTATTCATATTCAAGTTTCAGTTCACATTTGATAAATACCAAGTATAAGAATTTTACGTCAAAGAAAGCAGAATCTTGCTGATATAAAATTGAAATATAAGAAATATCAGTCTATTAATTGTAATTTATTCTTACATATACTGTGATGCCTCAGGCTTGGTTATTCACCGACATGCATCTGTGATACTTTGTTTGCAGTTTGGCCCTCTTGGCTTTTTGTACCTCCAGATGTGATGTAATACAGTGTTTCTCAACCAGTGTGCCGTGAGCGATCATCAGGTGTGCCGCGAGAAAAGCTCTCTTCCCTCCCTTCCTTCCCCCCTCCTCCTGCCAAACTTCTGCTGCTTGGGAGAGGAGGAGGAAGGGCCAGGTGGCAGCGAAGAAAAAGAAGGGACCGGGGTGCCGCCTCCTTCGGCAGTTTCCCCAACCAGCCTCCAATCCGCCATGACTCTCGCCCCTTGCTTGTTGAAGCCGCACGGAGGAGCCCTGCCTACTGAAGCCTGTCCACCGCTCATGCTCCTCCTCTGTGGGAGAGCTGAAGCCGGGGAAGGCATGATGCAGCCTGGCTCCGCCCCTTCCCCTCGGCTTCAGCACTCCCACAGCTTTCCCAGCCTTGAGGGGGCAGTGCCAAGCCAGCGGTGGCAGAGAGCACAATGCTGGCTTGGCACTGCCCTCTCAAAGCTGGCAAAGCTGTGGGAGAACTGAAGCCGGGGGGAGGGTTCAGGGCATGGTGGGGCCTGGCTCTGCCCCCTCCCCCAGCTTCAGCGTTCCCACAGCTTCGCCAGCCTTGAGGGGGCAGTGCCAAGCCAGCAGTGGCAGAGCCAGCACAATGCTGGCTTGGCATTGCCCCCTCAAGGCTGGTGAAGTTATGGGAGAACTGAAGCCAGGGGAAGGGGCAGGGCATGGCGTGGCCTGGCTCCTCCCTCTCCCCGACTTCGGCACTCCCAGCAGGTCACCACCTCCAGCCGTTGTTTACTGTGTTAGAGTGTCATTTTGTGTCATTTTGGTTGGTGGTGTGCCCCTGGATTTTTTTAATGTTAAAAGTGTGCCGCGGCTCAAAAAAGGTTGGGAAACACTGATGTAATAGCTCGGACTCTAACACTACAATAACTTACAGTGTTGCTAAGTTTTGTGCTGCTGCGCTTAAAATCAGACGGGTGATGATTGACCCCGTAAGGCAGCGCCCTGCTGGGAATGCAGTTAGAGCAACATACTACAACTGAAATGCTACTAGACTCGGAGTGTGCCCCTCCCTTTCACAGCCTGGGAGTGATCCTGGACTCATCCCTGAGCCTGGAACCCCAAGTCTCGGCGGTAGCCAGGGGAGCTTTTGCACAGCTCAGGCTTGTGCGCTAGCTGTGCTCGTATCTTGGGAAGTCAGACTTGGCCACGGTGGTCCACACTCTGGTTACATCCCGTATAGACTACTGCAATGCTCTCTACATGGGGTTGCCTATGAAGACTGCCCGGAAGCTGCAATTAGTCCAGCGCGCAGCAGCCAGACTACTAACAGGAGCGGGGCACAGGGAGCGCACAACTCCCCTGTTGCGTCAGCTCCACTGGCTGCCAATTAGCTTCCGAGCACAATTCAAAGTGCTGGTGTTGACCTACAAAACCATATATGGTTCCGGCCCAGTTTACCTGTCCGAACGTATTCAACCCAATAACTGGCATGAGTGCTAAGATCGTCTGGAGAGGCCCTGCTCTTGGTCCCACCACCTTCGCAAGTGCGTCTGGTGGGGACGAGGGACAGGGCCTTTTCTGTGGTGCCCCCCCTGACTGTGGAATTCCCTCCCAAATGAAATTAGCTCCGCCCCCTCCCTCCTGACTTTTAGGAAACAGGTGAAAATGTGGCTGTGCAATGAGACCTTCGCAGAATGAAGGAGGAGATCGTGAAGTGACTAAAGTCGCCAACCACTTGATACAGACCAAATATATGGGTTAAATTGGACTTGATTTTACTTTGGCGAAAGGCTTTTTAAATGTATTTATTGTATTGTATTTTATTGTAAATTTTATTGTAAATTTATGATGTTTTTAGATTTTAAATGTTAGCATTGAATACTTGCTGTTTGCCGGCCTGAGTCCCTCTTCGGAGGTGAGAAGGCCGGGGCATAAAAGTTTTAAATAAATAGTAAATAAATAAATGTAATGCCCCCCACCAGTGTTTTCGACCTCTCTCATCAATCTCTCCCCTCCCCCTTCGGTTCCATACCTGTTACAATAACCTGTGTTTTAAAATATATTTTTATACTGTTTTCTAATCTAATTTTAAATAACTGCTTACTGGCGAGTGTTCCTTCCCCTCCCAGGGCGCTTGTGCCCGCTTTGTGCTGGTCAGTGACTGTAATAAACTTTTGTTGTTGATGATGTAATAGCTCCTCCCTTCTCCTCCAGTGCTATGCTTGTTGTTCTGGAGCAGGGGTGCTCAGAATGGTGATCGGGATCACCAGGGTGATCTTTGGGCCTCATCCTGGTGATCTTCAGGCCCCTGACCAGGTTTTTTGCTGTTGGTCCTCTTCACGCGCCCCTGGCATGCCCCTTTTATTTTTAATGTTTAAAATGGCCTTTTAGCTCCAAAGCCTCTCTGCTTGCTTTGTTCCTTGAGAAATATATGTTGGGGAATATGGAAATGTGGGAGAAATGGGGTGGTTGGATGTATTTTCCAATGCCCCTTTGTTTACCTTGCTGAGTATTAAATGGCCTTGCAGTTCAACAGCCTCTCTTCTTACTTTCTGGCTGATAATATGTGTTGTAATATGGCAGTGTGGGAGAAATGGGGTGGTTGGATGTATTTTCGCATGCCCCTTTGTTTACCTTGCTGAGTATTAAATGGCCTTGCAGTTCAACAGCCTCTCTTCTTACTTTCTGGCTGATAATATGTGTGGTAATATGGCAGTGTGGGAGAAATGGGGTGGTTGGATGTATTTTTATGCTCTGTTTTATATTGTTGTTATTAAATTGAAATGTTGATGTTTTATAACTTCATTTTATGTAAACTGCCCCGATCCTGCTGGAAGGAGCGGTACATAAAAATGAATAATAAATATAAATAAATAAATAAATAAGAAAATAGTTATACGTTTTACATTTCTGGGTAGGTGATCTTTGGGACTTGGTTTTTTCAGCTCCCATGCTGAAAAAGTGTGAGCACCCCTGTTCTGGAGAAAAAAAACATGGCTGCTCAGCTCCTGGGAATTTATCATTTTTCACCTACTGTTGTATGGCGTTTTACAAGGTTTACCTTAATTAAAGTATCTGGAATCTTATTTATGTCTCCTCAGTTGAGCTGAACACAGTCTGATAATATATATCTGGTGTAAGTGTGGTAACTGAGTCTATGGCTCAGGTTACACCTCGGAGTAGTGAGACTACTGCTTCGGTGTCTGACAGAGCGAGGACTAATTGTTTGTAGGATATAAGGAGGATGCTTGGCCCCTAGATTTTGTGGGGGGCAAAGTTGTTGCTGGGTGAAGTTCTCTGTGTTTATCTTCCGATGCTGATTCCTGGCCTGGGTATTTTGTGATTTATGCTGAAGGTGAGTTGGGGATTGTTATTCTGCTGCTGGGTTCCTTGCTGCCAGGGCATCTGGAAGAAAGGGAATGGGGTTTTTTTGTTGACTGTTTTGTCTTTATGTGCTTAGTTGCTGCTGCCCTGTGTTCCCTTGGCACGGCTTGGGTTTTGGAATACCGAAGTGAGTGGTGCTGACTACTGAAGAGGGGTATCGTATTACAAGAGGGAAGGAGGGGGCGTTGGGACTTTGGGGGCTGGGATTTTGGCATTGCTGTCTCCTGCATTAGCTCCTGAACACTGCCTGTGTGGACATCCTCCCTCGTGCTCCCGAGATTCCAGTTTCCACATCCCTGCTTTGCTGCTTTTCCTTTGATGCTTCCCTGCTGCTGCCTCCCTTGATTGACATGTGGTGAATGACCTTCCGACTACTCCTTGACTACGCTTTCTGCTGTTGCTGCGTTTGGAAATTCTGCAAGCATTCTCTTCTTTAGTTAGATAGTTAGTGGGTTTTGGGGTGCCAATTGGCAAAGATTTGGGTTTGTTTTCCCCAGTGTTGGAACTTTTGTGTGTTTAAGCTGACTTTAAGCATTACTTTTGTTCTCCTTTTGTGCCCTGAAGGCACAGAAGGATTGTAAATAAACTTTGTTTTTTTTACTTTTATCTGGCTTGGCTCTTTTGAGTGGCATCTGATCGTGGCAGTAAGCACTGGTTAAATAGATAACTACAGGACACTCCCACAACCTCACACTTGCAGTCAGCTATTGAGTCAGGATATATACGAATAACATCTGAAAAAGCCAGCATGATGTTCTGGTATCCATGTTTGGCTAGGAGTTGAGGAGGCCTGAGTTTGGTTCAGGGGGTGCTGAGACTGGGTGGAAGAGGGTCTACCTAGCAAATCTTTTGTATTGTTATCCCAATAACCCTATTAATGTGGGATATAATGAGCATGGTGATCAGATCATGATATAAATAAACATAACAGTTTAAACAATGTACCAGTAAGGCCTTTTCGCGGACTACCCTGAGAATTTCGGGGGGGGGGGGCTGAAGCCCCCTTAGACCCCCCTGGCTACATGCCTGGCTAGGAGTTGAGGAGGATAGGGCTTGAACCCCCACTTTGCCATGGACACCAACTGTGTGGAAAAATTATATGGTTATAACATCAGGGGAAGGCAATGACAAACTCTGAACAATTCTTGCCCCGTGATGATTGCTGTATCTTCAAGTTGCCATGAGTCAGAAATGTCCTCGTAACTTACTTTAACATATCTAGACCTGGTTCTAATTGTGTTAAATTCTAGGGATGGATGAAAAATTGGCTGTAATCCCTACAAAAGTAGTCCATGATTGTGATTTTCCTGCATTATTTATTTATTTATTTATGCTTCAAATTTATAGACCGCCACTCCCCGAGGGCTCGGAGCAGTTTACAGAATATGTCACATAAACACAGAACAGCAAAGTCGAATAAAGGCGATTACATCAGCAAAATACAATTACAAAATAAATAATAAAAACAGATCATTACCTAATACTAACTTCAAACGCATAACACTGAACTACAACAATGCGACTAGAGTCCGTAGTTCAGGTGAGGCCCATCGATGTTTGGGGGGCCAAAGGGGAAGGCGAGGTCCAAGAGGGAAGACCTCCAAATATTGTAGGCTGACCCGGGGACCCAAGGAGAGTCGATCTTCCAGGGGGAAGGGGCAAGACACAGGACGGGTGATCTAAGGAGTTCTCAACCCTAATGGATAGGGGAGTCGTTCGCCTCCTTAGTTCACCTTCCTCGGACTGTGCCGTTGCCGTTCGTCTCCAACTCCCAACTCCCGAAGCCTACTCCCCAAACAGTTCTTGTATGGAATCATCGCTGGTGGGCCTCGCGCCGTTGGGATCCATGTCCAAAGGAAGCCAATGCCGTCCCCTCAACACTCTGGGAAGGCTCCACTTCCCTGGCACCAGCTCCCAGAGATCCTCCACCGCATTCACCAAAAGTGATGCCGGAGGTGGGACGGTGCCGTTTCCGCTTCCTCCCCGCTCGGCGTCCGCACGTGTGCAGGCATCCCATGTCCATCGGGGTCAGTGCAGTGATGTCGGCCCTGGGACCGATCTCCATCCCGGCGTTCTCAAGGATATGCGCCATCTTGGGGGAGCCTCACAGGGGGGTTGGACTAGATGGCCCATTGTACCTATTATTCTAGGATACAATGATTCTGAAATTAGCTGGCTGCTTGAATTATTTGATTTGGTTGTCTCAAGTCCTTTTTGCAGGTGTCAGGTATGACAGTGTTTCCCAACCAGTGTGCCAGGGCACACTAGTGTGCCGTGAGTGATCATCAGGTGTGCCGTGGGAAATTGGAACCTCCAATACCCTTACTTATTAAAGGAGCACCGCTACGTCACAGTACAAAATGCACAATTAATCATGCATAATCATACGCAAAAAACACATACAAAGTACCCAATCCTGCTGGAGAAAATCAAAAGTCTTACATAAGGTAGTTCGGCGTGGGCCACAGAGAGCGGAGGAGTTGCGAACCAGGAAGTAGCAAGTTCACGGAGCACTCCTCTACGGAAAACTCGCGATATTTGATGAAATCACGGAAGTGAGTGCAAAAAACAAAGTGTATCCTCACGACGTTATCCAATATCAGTTCAATTTAAAGAAGGATCATAGTGAAAAGGCAGAAAATCACAATAACACATTCAGTTTGCAGACAATTTAAAGAAGCAGCACCATAATCATAGCGACAAGGTAGAAAATCACGTAGATAATCACATATATTCAAACCGCCAGAGGCTGAAGGTAGATGTGGCGATGAAATCGAAAACTGGCATGGGCAAACTTGGACCTTCCAGGTGTTTTGCACTCCAATTCCCACCATTCCTAGCAGCCTCAGGCTCTTTTCCTTTTTTCCCCCTCAGCCACTTAAGCAAGAAAGGGCCTCAGGCTGTTAGGAATGGTGGGGGTTGGAGTCCAAAGCACCCAGAGGGCCGAAGTTTTTCCATGACTGACAGCTGTTGAGCAAGACCTTCGTGTGTGTCTTTCTGCCATTCCTGCCAGGATATCTATGTTGTGTTCATCGAAACAGGCCCAGGTTTCACACTGAGTGTATAAATACATTTAAAAACATATTAACTCTATGTATTACTGTGTTAAGAGTGTCATTTTGTGTCATTTTGGTTGGTGGTGTGCCCCAGGATTTTGTAAATGTAAAAAATGTGACGCGGCTCAAAAAAGGTTGAAAAACACTGCTATAGAGCACAGAAGAAAAGGGACATAACAGTGATACATTGTTCATGTTGCTGAGGTCTCTGGACCTCTGTGGCTAGCTGCTGCAGTACAGTGGCAACAGCCCAACTGCGAAATCTGGGCTGGGTGTAGGTGAACTACAACTTCCAAACTCAAGGTCAATTCCCAAGCAAACCCTTTAAGTACTTTCTGTTGGTTAATGAGAGGTCAATATGCCAAGTTTGGTTCTATTCCATTGTTGCAAGAGTTCAGGATGCTCTTTGATTGTGTGTTAACTATAATTCCCAGAAACTGTAACTCCCAAATGTCAAGGTCTATTTTCCCCAAACTCCATCTGTGTTCACATTTGGGCATATTGAATATTTATGCCAAGTTTGGTCCTGATCCAATATTGTTTCGGTCCACAGTGCTCTCTGGATATAGGTGAACTACAACTCCAAAACCCAAGGTCAATGCCCACCAAACTCTTATAGTATTTTCTCTTGGTTATGGGAGTTCTGTGTGGGGAATTTGTGTCTTTCTGCCATTCCTGCCAGGATATCTATGTTGTGTTCATGGAAACAGGCCCAGGTTTCACACTGAGTGTATAAGTACATTTAAAAACATATTAACTCTATGTATCACTGTGTTAGAGTGTCATTTTGTGTCATTTTGGTTGGTGGTGTGCCCCAGGATTTTGTAAATGTAAAAAATGTGCCGCGGCTCAAAAAAGGTTGAAAAACACTGAGGTAGGATAATGTTAGCCTTGCCCTTTAGATGAAACTGTTCGAAAGAGGGGTTACACAAACAAACAGGAGTTTCAAGTCAAATAAGAAAGGAGGGATTAAACAGCTAGTGGCAAGGCTTACAGCATGCACAAGCGTCTGTTTTGATCTTGGTCTTTGACAGCAGAGAAACTTACAGTATCTTCAATGGACATATTTATTAGTGTTTCATTTGTATTTTGAGAACTTGTCTCTTCAGGAGTTCCTTTTGAAGTTTGAAATCACTTATCTCTTCACCACTTGAAATAAGCTCTGGCCATTCCTTGCACTGAGGTTGCTGCTTAGAAAGACATGAAACATTGGAATAATTGGTTCTGGGCATCTGAAGTCTCTTGGTGAGGTGATACTCTGAGGAATGGAAAATGATGAAACAGTTGGGTTGACTACTACAATACAAATGACAGAAGATAAATAACAAATCCAACTGAACATAGGTGAGGACCTACCTGAAGGCTAACCCTGTGGCGGTGACAGGGGTAAAGCAATTTTACTCCTCTGTCACCATCATAGCTGTACAATCTCATTCGCAAGACCTTTTTGGAGGCATGGGTTCTTGTTAATGTAGACTCTTGGGTCCATTGGTAGACTCATCACAAGGTCCACTGCAACCAATTTGTATTTTGTTTTGTGGGTAAAAACATGACAATGCCAATTTATGCTGTCATTTTGACAGGTGAAGGTCCAGCAAGGACACAGTCCAATGTTGTAACTGATATCTTTCAACTTTGAAACTAACAACAATAGGGAGAGTTGCTATGATACAGCAATAGACAACGAAATGTCTGTATGAAAATTCAATGAATTCAATAGCTTTCAGTAATAATCAGTCATAATAGACACAATTACAATCATATCAAAACATCAATATACATGCAAACATCAATACATATCAAAGTAGAAATGCTCTATAAACAAAACGCCCGGGAGGGGCTCCTACCCCAAGTGAGGGCTTTCAAAAGGTAAGACTGCATTAGTACGCACGTCCTGAAACAGGACAGTCCATTGATGGGATATAGAGTCTTTTTGGGAGGTCCCGAGGATATCCAAATAGAAACGCCTGTGGTCATTCACGGAAATAGAAAGTGGTGCAAATAGCTGCAAGGAGTCGAGGTGCTGGAGGGGTTATGCGCTGGGAATTGCAAGATCACATCGGGAAATGCCATATCCATAAACCCATCACATGGATCCAAGGCCGACGAGGCTATATGTAAAATCAGGCACCATATCTCGTTTCGACCCTATTAACGGGTCTTTATCAAAGGCAACATGTAGAGGCTCCTCATGAGTAATTCACAGATGCGTTATTCAAAGTCATAGAGGCAAAGTCAAACTTCTATGACTCGCCACTGATCTATCCCAGTCATAGAAGTTCGACCAGCGTTTCCCAACCAGAGGGCCGTGAGCAATCATCAGGTGTGCCGTGGGAAATTGGCACTCTTCCCCCTCCTAGCAGGTCTTTCCCCCTCTTTCCCTCCCCAAAGATCCACACCGAGGCAAAGGAAGGGCTCAGCCGAATGCCAGGGCCAAGCCCACCTTGCGGAAGCCTTCAGGAGCCTTGACTCAGCATGGCTCCAACTCCCACGCAGGACTGCTTCAGCCTCCCGATGCTCCCATACGTTTCATAGATCTGTGTGGCCTCTTTCGCTGCCTCCCTCCGCAAGAGCACTGGGCGGAAGTGTTCTCAAGAACAGCCAAAGCCGGAAGCTCCGCATCGCTGAATAGGGCAGTGAGCGAACCTGGGAGCATCAGGAGGCTGAAGCAGTCCTGCGCGGGAGTTGTTTCCAAGAAACAAATTCAGCCTCTCCACTTGGAAATGGGTTTTTTTTTTACTATTTTACTGGATTTTTCAAGAGTGCCCCCCCCCCCCCGGAACTGTTTATAACAGCTTCATGACATCCATAGTTAACTGGAAGCAAGCTTCACTCAGGGTGAAATTTCACAAGGGTCTGGAGGACAAGTCCTATGAGGAGCGGCTTGAAGAGCTGGGCATGTTTAGCTTGAAGAAGAGAAGGCTGAGAGAAGACATGATAGCCATGTATAAGTATGTGAGAAGAAGTCATATATATGTTGTGTTCATCAAAACAGGCCCAGGTTTCACACTGAGTGTATAAATACATTTAAAAACATATTAACCGTATGTATTACTGTGTTAGAGTGTCATTTTGTGTCATTTTGGTTGGTGGTGTGCCCCAGGATTTTGTAAATGTAAAAAATGTGCCGTGGCTCAAAAAAGGTTGAAAAACACTGTTATAAGCTTTTCCAGTTCCATTATTATTATTTGAAACACAACAAGATGAGTCCACAGCAAACAAGATCACTCTGCTGGCTGTTGTATTGGATCACAAGTCTGATACTTCCCAAGTGTCTAGGACTGTGTGATGTATCGGCGAATAATGCATGCAGATCCCAGTAAGGTGGCCTTTTGCAGCTGGCAGATAGTAATTTTGTCAGCGCCGATTGTGTTTAAGTGCAAGCCAAGGTCTTTAGGCACTGCACCCAATCACCACTGGAACAACCTTTATTGGCTTGTGCCAGAGTCTTTGCAGTTCGATCTTTAAACCCTCATATCGGGGCAGCTTTTCCCGTTGTTTCTCTTCAATCCTGCTTTTGCCTGGGATTGCAACGTCGATGATCCATACTTTTTAACACGATCGTGAGGTCAGGAGTATTGTGCTCCAAAACTCTGTCAGCCTGAATTCATTATACCATGAATTCATTTAGTTATTTATTTACACCATGTTGAATACTAAACGCAAAGTGTCACCAACATGAATCTACTCTCATGTCCTATCAGAACTATATTAGATGGTACGAATACTTTCTGTGTTGCCATTCTGAGTAGATAGTAATTCACAATGTGTCTTCTTCTTTTTTTGACACACCTAACTTCTGTTTCTGTTTGTGAAGTGTCAGTGTAGTAATTAGGTTAATTTTCCTTCTCTGAATGCGTTTGGTGAATTGTTTCTTAAAGAGACAATCGGCCTGTATGGCACTTCCAGACACCTCATTGTGAATGTTCATTATTCAAAGTGTATCTGTCTTTTTATTGGCTGTTCAGGTAACACCATATGTCTCCGCCATATGTATTGTGACACTTTCCCCCACCCCAGTAATAAGGATAACAACAGTTAGATGATGAGCTCCCGTTTTTATTCTCGTGCCAGGCCACCTGTGGCTTAATTGGCACAATAAAAATTGCATCATAGGAAGAAGACAAGCAAAACATAAAGAGGGCTCACAAATTGATGGCACGTATCATTGACTGTGGGGGGAAAAAGAGATTTTATGTGAAGCTGGTCATCTCTCGGCATGACAAGGCAAACGCCACACATACATACATTTACACAGCCATTGTGTCTCTAGTGCAAGGCAGTTCTTCAGTGTTATTATTTTTTTTTCAATTGTTGCTTTTGCAATTTTAACCCTCCAAAATAATTGAATTTTTCCCCCTGTGGAAAACTGCTATATCTATCCCTCTGCACAGCTAAGTTTCCATCAAAACTGACCACTTAAAGCATTTCCAAATTGAAAAAAGTGGACCGGACGAAGGTAAAAAAAATAGTAGTAAGCAAACCTTATTTTGATGCCCCCTGGGTCTTCAGGCTGGTGACGATGGCGCATGCGCGCGTGCACACGTGCGTGCACCAGAGCACACATGCACGCAAACAGCTAGGATGCTGCCTGGGGCGAGGCTGACCTTCAGCCCCCCCCCCGGTTTAGGCACTGGGGGCCCCCATTAGACCTCGCTTCTGAAGATGACCAGTCACGGCCAGCCCCGAGGCGGCACCCTTTCTCGTGGAAAAGCCTCAATTATTTTCATTTATTTTCATTTATTTTGACCTGTGTGTTTAGTTGTGTGTGCAAGCATGACACACCTCGCGCCAAGAAACATGCGGACACATTGGTTGGATAAGTGGTTGGATAAAATTGGCCACAACTCGTTTATTGAAAGCAGGAACGAAGGGGTTGGCGGCCATGCTTGGGTCCTGGATCATGGTAGACGGCCCCCACAGATACCTTGAGGTGATAGCAAGCCAGGGGTGCGAGCGGCCAATGCCTGTCCACGGAAACTCAGCACCCCAGTGGCCTGGGCGTTATCCCCCTAACAACCAAGGGGTGATAAGCCAACCTGATCCAGGGGCCAAGCCACACGCCACACGCCGGACACGGAGCTGCGACAATAACATAACACAATAAATGTCCTAAACATGGTACAATAAATAACAGATACACAAACAGAGCAAAACCAACAATGCAATGAGTAGGGAGGGTGGGCGGCAAAAACAGCCTGCCTCCGAATGAGGCCAGGCAGTCCCTGGCAGCACAAGATACCTGCCCGGGCGGAAATCTGAGCCAGCCAGAAACAGGGAGGGCAGGGCAAAGCCAGTCCCCCCCATTGGCTGGCTGGCCTGTATGGCGGGAGACCTTCCCGCCATCCGGGGGGCTTCTGGGAGGAAGAAGCTCCCCCGGGCAACAAGATGGCGGGAGGGCAATGCTGCTCCGCAACCCGTCGTGGCTGGTAAGTCAGCCACGCCCAATAATTATGTGGCCCACTAGCACATCTGCATATGTTTTTTGCCAAGCGTTCTGGTGCTTATGATGGATTTATAGCTCCAAAGGGCAGCGGGTTCATGATATATACCCTTATATGTTTTTGATGTGGCTAGGATTCACCCATAGTGTGTTATTGATACATTTATATTAGGGTTCTCAGTGCCTTACATGGTTAACTGATACATAGTCACGTTAATATTGAGGCTTTTCCACGAGAAAGGGTTTAGCCTTTTGTGTTTTTCAAAGAGCGTCAACGGGCTCTCTAGCCTTTTGGCAACCATCCTAAAAGAAGAAAAAATCTCTAATTTCAAACCCGGGTAGATGGTGCTCGTCTAACCCTGTAAGGCAGTGTTTCTCAACCTGGGGGTCGGGACCCCCAGGGGGGTCGCGAGACAGTTTCAGAGGGGTCACCAAGGACCGTCAGAAAACAAATATTTATGGTGGTCTTAGGAAGCCCTTTGGCAGAGAAGATTGAAGATCTCTCCGCGTGTCCTTCTCTTTCTTTTTGGAAACAGATTGGCAGGCCTCCCAGCCAAGGGGAGGGCTGTTTCTGAGACTCTAAGTGGGGAGAGCACAGAGCAGGCATGCTTGGTGCATGGCAACATGATGCACATGTGTGGGGTGAGAGAGACTAAGTGAGGTGGGACGGAGGCTCACGCCAGCTAGTCCCTTCATGGCATGAGGGTTCTGTGTAGGAAGTTTGACCCAATTCTATCATTGATGGGATGCAAGGGACTCTCTGTAGGTGAACTATAAATCCCAGCAACTACAACTCCCCAATGTCAAGATCTATTTTCCCCAAACTCCACCAATGTTCACATTTGGGTATATTGAGGATTAGTGTCAAGTGTGACCCAGATCCATCATTGTGGAGTCTATAGTGCTCTCTGCATGTAGGTGAACTATGACTTCCAAACTCAAGGTCAATTCCCACCAAACACTACCAGTATTTGCTGTTGGCCATGGGCGTTTTTTGTGCCAAGTTTGGTTCAATTCCATTGTTAGTGAGTTTAGAATGTTCTTTGATTGTGGGTGAACTATAAATCCCAGCAACTACAACTTCCAAATGACAAAATCAACACCCCCCCCCCCCAAATACAGTTATGAAGTAACAATGAAAATAATGGTTAGGGGTCACCACAACACGAGGAACTGTATTAAGGGGTTGCAGCATTAGGAAGTTTGAGAAACACTGCTGTAAGGTCAACCATCTAGAGAAGGAAACTCAAACCAAACCTATGACCTGAGGACCTCGCTGCCACTGTCCTAAGCTTGCTAGGCCCGGGCAGACGAACCTTTAGTTTAAGGGGTGAGGCCAGTTCTGTGCACGCTGCGCTCCACCAGAAAAGTCAATTGCACAAGCTTGGAGGACACATCCAACCTCCGTCATCAACGCACTTGTAGAAAGCGTGGGATGAGTCCTTCCTAAGAATCTTCGTTTGCGACATAATGCCAGAGATTAATGTGAGCTTTATGGTGGACTGAATTGTATCCCATCGACCATCTTCACTGTTTGTTCTTACCAGCTTCCCTGGGTCACTAATTAAGAAAGGAATAATGTTATCTCCACACTGATTACACTACCTTGGTATGTGATATCTTGTTCATTTAATACATTTCTATCCATCTTAATTCCGATACATCTCATTTCTAGCTGACCATCAAAGACACACACAAAGCTAGAAAAATCTAGGGGTGGGGTTCATCAATCAATCCCCCCTCCCAAAATGTATGTAAATCTCATCTTTAACATTATGGTTTGTCAAGACTCATTTTTACTCTCTGATTGAAATCAATGGGTCTTAATAGTATATAGCAGTGTTTCTCAACCTTCCTAATGCTGCGACCCCTTAATACAGTTCCTCATGTTGTGGAGACCCCTAACCATAACATTATTTTCATTGCTACTTCATAACTATTTTGGGGGGGGGGTGGGTGGGTTGATTTTGTCATTTGGAAAGTGTAGTTGCTGGGATTTATAGTTCCCTACAATCAAAGAGCATTCTGAATTCACCAACAATTGAATTGAACCAAACTTGGTACACAAAACTCCCATGACCAACAACAAATACTGGAAGGGTTTGGTGGGCACTAACCTTCAACTTGGGAGTTGTAGTTCACCCATATCCAGAGAGCACTATAGACTCAGCAATGATGGATCTGGACCACACTTGACACAAATCATCAATATACCCAAATGTGAACACTGGTGGAGTTTGGGGAAAATAGATCTTGACATTGGGGAGTTGTAGTTGCTGGGATTTATAGTTCACCTACAATCAAAGAGCCCCTTGCATCCCAGCAATGATAGAATTGGGTCAATCTTCCTACACAGAATCCTCATGCCTAGGGACTAGCTGGCGTGAGCCTCCATCCCACCTCACACACTCTCCTCACCCACACATGCGCATCATGCTGCCATGCGCCGCGCACCCCTTCTCGCCCCCCCCCCCCCACTTGGAGTCACAGAAACAGCACTCCCTTTGGCAGGGAGGTCTGCCAATCACAGCAGAGGATAGCTTTAGGTAGGAAAATTCGCAGTCTGTTTCCAAAAAGAAAGAGAAGGACAAGCAGAGAGATCTTCAACCTTCTCTGCTAGGATTCCTAAGACCATCAGAAATATATGTTTTCTGATGGTCTATGGTGACCCCTCTGACTAGATGGGCCCCTGGGGTCATGACCCCAGGTTGAGAAACACTGGTATATAGCTTTAACTACATTATTCCCTATGGTGAACAAAGACACTTTTATCTTTTCCCTCAACGTATTGGCCATTCTCTTTTCATTTGTATAGATGCATGAGAAAAATAATAATAATAATTTAGTGTTTTAAGCTGCCTTGCCCTTTGAATTTTCTATTGCACATACAAAGCCATCTCTCCTGTCAAAATAGCAATCAATCATATCATGAGTCAATCAATGAGTAAATCAATGAATAAATTTGCTTTGCATGAGCACCCTTTATCTTATTTTATATAAACGTCTATCAGTGAGCCCCTGGGGCCATATGTCTGAATTCCACAGTAGTTTACTGCACATCTGAAACATATTCATAGCCAGCACTTAAAGATCATTGCTACTTTTTCTTTTTCCTTTTTTGTTCCATGAGATCACAATACTTGAAAGCAACAACAACAACAACAGAATGCAAGTTAAAGTTTGCATGTGATATTATATTGACTACATCAATGCAAAAATAAAGATCAACGTGTCCATTACTGCAGCCCAATTAAAGGAGACCTACTTCCAGTGTAGTTTGGGAATATACTATTAATAAGCATAAATATCATGACACCTCAAAAACATTCATAACTCGGGAGTTCTCTATGCTGGCCCTATCCAAAGTCATTTCTGGACTTCCAGGTGACAGCCAAGGACTTCCATAATGTGGGGTAACATAAGTTAATTCAGTTTTATTCTGTGTTAGGAGAAGTCTGGGAAATCTATGGAGTTTTGACTGCAGGGTTATATTGGACAGTTGGGCTGTGTCTAATTCAAATGAATTTACTATCCTCAAATGACAGCACTGCCATCCTTTACCCGCAGCACTATAGAGCAGTGTTTCCCAACCAGTGTGCCAGGGCACACTAGTGTGCCGTGAGCGATCATCAGGTGTGCCGTGGGAAATTGGAACCTCCAATACCCTTTCTTCCCCCTCCTGCCGAACACTTTTCCTTCTCCACTCGGGCTCCCTCCTTCCCAGCCTCGCTCTGCTTGCTTTGCCTTGCTTTGCTTTGGGGTGAGTCTGCGCAGTAGCACCCACATGGGTCACGCCTTCCTCCCTCCCCCTCCCCTCCTGAACACGCTCACACTGCCCCCTCGGATCAAAATGGCAGCAGAAGCGGCAGTGTAGAAGAAAAAGTAAGTGTTCAGCAGGAGGGGGGAGAAAGGGCTCGAAGGGGGAGGAAGAGGTCTCTGTCGAAAGCTGGCATGGGCAAACTTGGACCTTCCAGGTGTTTTGGACTCCAACTCCTACCATTCCTAGCAGCCTCAGGCCCTTTTCCTTTTTCCCCTTCAGCCACTTAAGCAGGAAAAGGCCTCAGGCTGTTAGGAATGGTGGGAGTTGAAGTCCAAAGCACCCAGAGGGCCAAAGTTTTCCCATGCCTGCTTTAGGGACCTTAAAGTAGTGAGCCTCCTTCCAACATTGTGATTCTGGATAGAAAACAAACAACAACATAACATAACCTTGTTTGCGTCCACAGTGCTTTCTGGGTGTAGGTGCACTACAACTTCCAAACTCAAGGTATATTCCCAAGCAAACCCTTTCAGTACTTTTTGTTGGTAATGAGAGTTCAATAGGCCAAGTCTGGTTCAATTCCATTGTTGCAAGAGTTCAGGATGCTCTTTGATTGTGTGTTAACTATAATTCCCAGAAACTGTAACTCCCAAATGTCAAGGTCTATTTTCCCCAAACTCCATCTGTGTTCACATTTGGGCATATTGAGAATTCATGCCAAGTTTGGTCCTGATCCAATATTGTTTCGGTCCACAGTGCTCTCTGGATGTCGGTGAACTACAACTCCAAAACCCAAGGTCAATGCCCACCAAACTCTTATAGCATTTTCTCTTGTTTATGGGAGTTCTGTGTGGGGAATTTGTGTCTTTCTGCCATTCTTGCCAGGATATCTATGTTGTGTTCATCGAAACAGGCCCAGGTTTCACACTGAGTGTATAAATACATTTAAAAACATATTAACTCTATGTATTACTGTGGTAGAGTGTCATTTTGTGTCATTTTGGTTGGTGGTGTGCCCCAGGATTTTGTAAATGTAAAAAATGTGCAGCGGCTCAAAAAAGGTTGAAAAACACTGCTATAGAGCACAGAAGAAAAGGGACATAACAGTGATACATTGTTCATGTTGCTGCTGCAGCTGGTCACAAAGTCTGGGATCAAGCTCCCCATCTTCTTTTGGTCTCATGGGCACCTTTGCTGAGGTCTCCGTGGCTAGCTGCTGCAGTACAGTGGCAACAGCCCAACTGCGAAATCTGGACCCTGCTGCTGCAGCAGCTCATAACTGGAGAATCCGAACAGCTCTGAGGAAGCAGTCTGCTCCAGACCAGCCCTGGATTATGATGTATGTGTAGGTGATCCCTGGGTGGTAGTGACATGATGTTCAATGACTCGTCTTCACATTGGACCATTTTCTATTACTCTTCCACAAAATAAAGCCATCACCATGTTATTTCAGAACATATCTCAGACCATTGTAGGATTAATTAATTTGCATAATTAATAATTGTAGGATTAATTAATTTGCATAATTAATATAATGCAACTGGTCATTCATCCCTTGGAAATGTGTAGATATGGTGAAATAGCAAGGGTTGGCTATACAAGGGGCTGTACATAATTTCTGACAATGACGTATGCCCTCAGCATGCATATCTTTGTGGGATACTTGCATGACTGTCGTGGATTTCTAACACGTATCTGAAAATGAACAATCACCATGCATATTGTCAACATCTGGTGCCACAATAAGGACCAATCACAAGAGTAACACCACAAATCCTTTCAGAGAATCTAGTATACAACTACGCTCTTGGTACACTGGCGTCCTGTCACTGGAAGTGCATTGGAAACAAGAATAACACCTTCCAAGTGGTGAGGAGTTTTGTCTGAATTAATTGTATTTGGAGTAATGTTTGAATTTTGCAGATTTGTACATGCTTTTCAGTTATCTATCAAATATAGCGAAACATCAAGGAGAACAACTACAAAATAAATGCATTAAACTTATGAGGAAATACAGCAGACTCTGCACATAGTTCTAGGATTGTTTGTTGTGGAAAGTAAGACTACCGATCATGATGGCTTTATAATATGGCCAGTACCAAAATCAGTATATTTCTGAATACATGTTGCAGGGAAACATAAGCAGAAAAATGCAATTGTGCTTATGTTTTCTTCATTGATCTTTTGTATGTCTCCGACAGGGACTGTCTGTCGTATGTGTATTGTAATCCGCACTGAGTCCCCTTCGGGGTGAGAAGAGCGGAATAGAAATAAACAGTATTATTATTATTGTAGATATTGACTCCAGCAAAGGTAAAATACTATTTGATATACATATTTGTTCTGCTTCCAGGATGAATTCATTCTCTACATGTGATATCACTCTGAAATTAACAATTGGATATTTATTTATTTATTTATTTATTCGATTTAGTAGACCGCTCTCTCTGGAGCCCAGAGCGGTTTACAGCAATAAAACCAGATAAAAACAGATAAAAACAGCATTATAAAACCAATTAAACCCCGCTCCCAACAATAAAATGCCAGCAGAACGACAATAGTGCAGGCGGCAAGACGCGGCAGGATGGCAGGTTATAGCAGGCCTCAGACAGAGCCGAATGCCTGCCTAAACAACCAAGTCTTTACGGACTTGCGAAATGCCATCAAGCCACGTAGGGCTCGCGTCTCCTCAGGTAGAGAGTTCCAGAGGCTCGGCGCGGCCACTGTGAACGCCGTCTGCCGCGTACTCGATATCCTGTAGGTCTTGATGCCAGGCACCTCTAGTAAGTTGAGCCCCTCTGAACGCAGTGATCTTCTGGGCACGTATGGGGTAAGCCGCTCCTTCAGGTACACTGGCCCCAAACCATATAAGGCCTTAAAAGTTAAGACTAACACATTGAAGGAGACCCGGAATTCGATAGGAAGCCAGTGCAGATCGCACAGGAGTGGGGTTACATGAGCAGGTCTTGGGGCTCCTGAGAGCAGACGCGCTGCTGCGTTCTGCACCAACTTGAGTTTCCGGATCGCCAACAAGGGTAGGCCAATGTACAGTGCATTACAGTAATCGAGCCTCGAGATGGCCGTGGCTTGGATCACCGTGGCCAGGTTGCAGCGGGAAAGGTAAGGAGCCAGATGTTTTGCCTGTCGCAGATGGTAAAACGCTGTCTTGCAGGCGCAGGTGATCTGCGCCTCCACAGACAGCTGGGGGTCCAGCTGGACCCCTAAGCTCTTGACTAAAGGCTGCAGGCAAAGTGCCATGCCACCAAACGTCGGCAATTGGGTCTCTACCCCCCGGGCGGCCCAGCCACAAGATATCTGTCTTCGTCGGGTTCACCTTCAACTTACTGGCTCGCAGCCATCCAGTTACGGCTTCTAGGCAAAGGTGGAAATTATCAGGTACAGATTCCACCCCGGGGTCCATCCTCAGAATGAGCTGGGTGTCATCAGCGTACTGATGGCACTCCAGCCCAAAACTCCGCACCAATTGAGAGAGCGGTCGCATATAGATGTTAAATAACAGCTGGGAGAGGATGGCCCCCTGAGGGACTCCACAATGTAAGGGGGAGCCCTCAGAGACCACCCCTCCCCACTTCACTCGCTGTAGGCGGCTTTGGAGGAAGGAGGACAGCCAGTTGAAGGCTATCCCCTCACCCCCGCCACTGCCAGGCAGTGTGTCAAAAGTTGGTAATCGACTGTATCAAACGCTGCCGTGAGGTCCAATAACACGAGCAGCGCCGATCCGCCTCGGTCCAAGTGGCAACGGAGTAGGTCTGTGATGGAGACCAGGACTGTCTCTGTCCCATGGCCCGAACGGAAGCCGGACTGGAAGGGGTCTAGCCAGGTTGCATCATCCAGGAATGTCTGCAGCTGGTCCATTGCTGCCCTCTCAATTACCTTGCCCAGGTACAGTAAATTAGACACTGGGTGGTAATTGGAGGGAGCCGTGGGGTCTAGCCCGGGCTTCTTCAGCAATGGACTAACCACCGCCTCTTTTAACTCCTCTGGAAAAGCTCCTTGCTCAAGGGAGCAGTTGACTATATTCAGTCTGCTCCATTTTCTCCATTTGCAATCCAAAGATGTTTTGCTGCCTGATCCAAAATATTCAAGTACTTTTTGGGCCTGAGTACCACCCCAATCAGAATGCAAAATAGACCTAGTCAAGTCATTTAGGTAAATGAGGCATAATATTCTATGAGCATCTTTTCCCACTGATGATTGCAAAAACATTGTTAACACTAACTACCACCATCACCCACAAAATAACTACCAATTTTCCATTCTTTCTTATAGCCCAAATATGTTGCATGTTCTGTGAAATAGTACAGTTATTCCTCTCTGGAATTACTCTACAATCTTTCCTTTAGGTAACAGAAACAGACATTTTACAAATTGGCAGAAATGCTGGAGATGTATGGAGCAGCTGCTGTCAGTGCATCAAAATTACTCAGATATGTACAAATGAGACCGGGAATTGTTCCAAGAGCCCGCAAGAGGTATGGTTGCCTGGTTCCAAGTGGGCGAGCCCTGGATCTCTATACCCCAATGCATGTCCACTGCTGACATATCATTTCAAGTGGGTATTTTAAATTCTGACATTAATAGTGTTTATCTTGAACAGACAGTATAATCTTGTGTGAAGGATGATATTGCTATTGACATTTGAATCCCTTTAGCTGAAATCAGTTTGATCTTTCCATTGCATTCTCTTTAAAATGGTGCTGGGTTCTTGAAGCCATACCCAGTGTGGGTAGAAAAATATATTGCAATCCATTCTTAATTCATAACTACTTAATGTCTTATATGCATTTCCTCTTTTCAATAACAAGTACAACAAATGCTGGTAAGTTTTGGTTTTATAAATTTATTAGTTTAACATTGCATGTTATAAATCATGTTTTGTAAAGGTATCTAGTTCTTTCCTTGGAGGCTTTTAAACAAAGGCTGGATGCCCATCTGTCATGGGTTCTTTAATGGTGCCTATCCTGCATAGCAGGGGGTTGGTCTTTTCCAACTCTATGAGTCTTTGAATCTACGATTCTATATTGGATTATTTGTTTATTTATTATCTATTTCCGGCATTTTACCCCGCTCTTCTCAACCCCCGAGGGGGGACTCAGAGCGGCTTCCAAAAAGGCACAATTCGATGCCAACACAGTAAAACACAATATAAAACCCCCCAAAACATTACACATTAAAATACAATTACATCAACATATCATACACATTCATTTAAGTTTAAACAAACAAACAAACAACCACAGTGTTCCATCCATAAAAAGCATTGAGCCCTATTCATCAACTTTCCATTAAAATCCAGTCTAAAATGCTGCCTTGTGCTAGTGTGCAAACGCCTGGTCCCATAGCCAGGCTTTTACTTTTTGCCTGAATGTCAGGAGGGATGGAATTGATCGTATGTCGCTAGGAAGCGCATTCCACAGATGGGGAGCCACCACTGAGAAGGCCGTCTCCCTCGTCCGCAACAGCCGCATTTGAGAAGTAGGCAGGAGCGAGAGCAGGGCCTCCCCGGATGATCTTAAATTACGAGGTGGGACGTAGCGGCAGATGCGTTCGGACAAGTAAGCGGGGCCAGAACCGTATAGAGCTTTAAAGGTCAAGACCAGCACTTTGAATTGAGCTCGGAAGTGAACAGGCAGCCGGTGGAGCTGACACAACAGGGGGGTGGTATGCTCCCTGTATGTAGCCCCATGCAGGATCCTATCTAAAGGCATATCAACATTGAATATAATGTTTTAGGGAGGAAACTTCAATGTGATCTACAAAGCCAAACCCAATTGAAGTGTAAATAGTTTGTTTTAATATTCACAGAGTCCCTGGAGATAAGTATTTGCAAAACAAAAGCACTTAATGGTCCGTGAAAATGCTCACAAAAGGAAGCCTTAACCGGCATGAAAACAAACAGAGAGAAAAAGCCTGCATTCAAAACAGCAAAACTCTTTAGCAAAATCAAAGCAAAACAAACAGAGAAAGGCACGCTGAGGGCAGCAGAGAAGATGTCGTCGTCAGAATCAATCCAAGGTCATCAGCCGTCAAAGGGTTGTCCAAGAAGGTATCCAAAGGGGCGTAGGAGAGACGTGATCCAGGAGCCAGGCCAAGGTCAAGGAGAGGAGATAGATAGAGAAGTGAAGGCACAACCCACAGTCCAACTGGGGAGCAATCCAGTGGAGTTCAAACCCCACCACAGGAAGCAGCAGAATCAGTCTGGAAACAAGGCTTCAAGATGCAAGATGACAGGATACAAGATGCAAGAGTCCTAGGATCCAAAGGCAACTCCTTGCTAGCCACAGAGGTTAGTCCCAAAATGCCCACCTTTTAAGCTCGCTACAAGTCAGATCCACTTGATGAGGTCGACGCCCTATCATCATCCTCAGGTGTTACTCTCCCAGCAGCTGCTGCCCTTTGACTGACCCTCCAAGATTTCCACTTGTGGTTAAGTCTTAGAACATCCCGCCCATTGTCTGGGGACTCTGAGGGCCAATCCTGATCATCAGTGAATCCTACCCAGGTGTCCGAACTTGTGGGCTCCTCACAAGCCCTCTGAATTTCTCTTACTTGAGTCCAATCCATTTCAGTAGAAATGTCATCTGTACTCTGACTCCCATCATTCCCAGAGAATCCCTCACATGTCTCAGAGTCTGTAGGTGCTGTAATTATTTGCTTGACTCTCTTGAGTTGCAAGTGATCCTCTTCACTTGACTCACTTGACTCACGAGTAAGCCTCTTTCTGCAAACACCAGTACTCCTGTTACAAACAGCCCCACCCAGTTCCATACTCTCCCCAGATGCTGAGCCATCAGAGTCTTCTGAATCACTACTATCAGTAGCAGCTGGAGCCTCAATCACAACGTACCCTGAGCTTGATCCTGTCTAACCCCACAACATTTCATGCATTTCTGGTAAGTACTGTGGAATAAACTGGGTTAATCTGTTTTTTACCTGTATTAGAAAAAGTGAGGGATGCCTTGAGTTTTCCTGAAGCTCGAGGCATGCAGTTTCTGGACAGTAGGATAAGGGTCGATTTGAACCAGTCCACTGTCCATACAGGGCATCTTCTCTCTGTGCCCATTAGCATAAGGAAAAGGGGATGCATTGTGCCCATTTCACATCACCACTCCCAGACAGATGCAGAGCTCTTTGTGACCTCCTGGCTATTGAATCAGCTAAAGTGTTTGCATGACCTAGAACAGTGCTGTCCAACTTCTATAGGCCCAAGGGCCAGACGTCTGGTGGCAGGGGGTGGGGCCAATCGTGGGGGCGGGGCCAATTGCAGGGGGCGGGGCCGATCCCCGGAATGACGCTGTAGGAGGGAGGGCGGAGCAAAAGGGGTTCCCCTTTGCTCCTCCCTCCTACAGCGTCAAGTCTGGGCAAGAGGCACGGCGATTTCGCCATGCCTCTTGCCCGGTTTGACGCTGTGGAGAAGGAAGGGAGGCGCAGAGAGGGGCTCCCCTTTGCGCCTCTCTTCCTTCTGCAGCATCAAACTGGGCAAGAGGCACGGCGATTTTGCCATGCCTCTTGCCCGGTTTGACGCTGTGGAGA
Organism: Anolis apletophallus; assembly: GCA_030556195.1. Classification (NCBI taxonomy): domain Eukaryota; kingdom Metazoa; phylum Chordata; class Lepidosauria; order Squamata; family Anolidae; genus Anolis; species Anolis apletophallus. The sequence continues at coordinate 3,891,317 of JARBWK010000009.1, forward strand.
AGGAAGGGAGGCGCAGAGAGGGGCTCCCCTTTGTGCCTCTTCCTTCTGCAGCGTCAAACTGGGCAAGAGGCACGGCGATTTCGCCATGCCTCTTGCCCGGTTTGACGCTGTGGAGAAGGAATTTCTCCTCCTCCTCCTCCTCTTTCCCGGGCACCAGGGCTGTCCCGAGCGCCATGGCGCCAGGGAAAGGCACGGCGCCCGTGAAAGAGGAGGAGGGAGAGCAGAAGGTGGCGCCAAGGGCAGCGCGTCACAGGCCTGGCGTGACGCGCTGCCCTTAGCGCCGCCTACTCCTCCTTTTCGGCGGCTCCCCCGCCCTTCCTAGGAAGGGGTAGCAGCCGAAAAGGAGTAGGCGGCGCCAAGGGCAGCGAGTCACGCCAGGCCTGTGACGCGCTGCCCTTGGCGCCTACTCCTCCTTTTCGGCGTGGAGAGAGGGACGGAGGGGGCGGTGCAGGGAGGAGGAGCTAGCTCTCTTCCTCCTCCCTGCCCCGCCTCCCTCCCCTGACCGCAATTTTTTTTAAAAAAATAGATTTTTAAATTTTTTTTAAAAAATGGCGGCTGGGGGCATAGCTGGGGCCGTGCCCAACAGGCTGGGGGGCCGGATCCGGCCCCAGGGCCGCCAGTTGGACAGCCCTGACCTAGAAGAAGGTAGGGAGGGATCAGCTGGGAACAGTAACACAGACAGTAAGGCTATCTGGTCATGATCTGGACTGTGTGGGCCCTGGCCCCCTGCTGCTGGTGGTTTAGTATGATACATGTGGCTGCCTCTGGGGCCAGTCTAGAGGGTCTGGCAGGAAACCCCTTCCTCAAAAAAATGTCATAAGAGGACTTTCAGAAACATTTCAATTCTCACAGCTACTGTATCACAATATATAATATTTTCTCTGCAAGCCTGCTGCTCAGCCCAGCAAGAATATAGGGAAAGTGAGTGCAATGCCAGCTGTGATCGCAGCTGAGAGAGCACCCCTATTCCTTCCCTTGCTCTCCTGTGGTTGGTATATAGGAGGCAGGTTCAATGAGCTCTTCCTATTTCCTCCCTATCTAGGGAGGCAAGCTGTGTGGGGCTTACAACCTGACCCTAATGTGGGATGGGGTTCGGAGTCCTGGACTGGAAGGAACTATTCCTAAAATTGTTAAAGCTATCAGGGTATTCCTAATAAAATAGCATTAGAAAAGGCATATCCCAGGAATGCCAGATATATATGCCAGCATTGTATAAAATTACTTTTACGCTATGTGTATAAAAATATATACGAAGCATAAATTATTTTAATTTTTAGTCTTTGATCCCGCCTCCAAGATATTTCATTATGTATGTATGCATACATTCCAAAATCTAAAACATTTCTGACCCCAATCATTACTGATACTCATCTTATAGAAAATGGAGTGGCCCAATAAGTTTTGAATATATTATTTTTGTTGTTGTTGTTGCCACTTTTAGCTAAAGATTCTATTATCAAAGATTCAGACACTGTGTCTTGATTGCAGGAGACAGGCAGTCTGGAAAGACCTGCTCCGGCGTACTAAAGATAGTTCTTCATGGATCAATAATTTCTTCATAACGGGCATTCTAATGGGGCATCACAGAGAAGTCTGTTTAACGGCATTACAGTTTAATCAGATGTGACATCTGTTAAATGTGCCTGATACAGTTCTAACATTTTTCTGGGCTACATATCGGGGCACAAGTTAACCAATTCACAATGGCACTGAGAAAGGGCCAGAATCAACAATAAGCATGCTCTGAGAGAGACAGGTCATATGGATCCTGTCAGTCATGAGATAACCAGTAAAATGAAGATATTGAATAATAGTCACCGATAATATGATTTATACTAGCCAAGCATTATTGCAACAGCCGTCTTCTTTCTGGGATCACTGTTAAATATGAAACAAAATGGGTATGAGCTATCACATGTTATATTGTGGATGGGATATGAAGAAATATGGCTTTAATCAGGAGATGATGTTCAAACAGCCCCCCTTTCATTTTCTCTTTGATGGTGTTGTATATTGGGTTGAGTTAGATGTAAAATCAGCAACACATTATCCCTCAATAGAATTTTTTTCACATGATCCCTCAATAGATTTCTTTGAATTCAGTAAATTTTATCCCCAGAAAAATAGATATACAATTGCAGACTGTGGGGACAGCACTAAAACTCCTATAACAGGGCTGTCCAACTGGTAGCCCGGGGTCCGTATAGGGCCCCCAGCCCCTTCCCTACGGCCCCCTAAGCTTTTTTAAAAAAATAAAAATAAAAAAATTAATTGAATTAAAATATTTTTAAAAATCACCCACTTCCGGGTTTCGGAGCAAGTATCGCGAGACTACGGAAGCCACACGGGATTTCGCTCTCAATGTGAAATCTCACCTGCGTTGAGAGCGAAATCCCGTGTGGCTTCCGTAGTCTCGCGATACTCCTGTTGCCAAAATCTCAGCTACTTAATCCCTGCGGCCCACGCAGACGTGATTTGTACCTTCCCGGCTGCTGCCTCAGTCGGTCGTCGCCTCTGCTCGTGGTCCGGCTGCTCCTGGATCCCACGCTTTTGGGAAGGTAGGCTAACCTTTATGTTATTATCATGTAATTGTGTATTTGAATGCCCACCCTGCATTTAATGTTGGAATGTTTGGCAAAAGAAAAAAATATTGATATTATTGGCATAACAGAAACCTGGTGGACAGAGGAAAACAATTGGGACACAAAAATTCCAGGTTATAAACTGTACAGGAAAGACAGGAGAGGGAAAACGGTGGCGGTGTGGCCTTGTACATAAATGAAGAGCTAGAATCTCATGAATTAGAATTTCAAGAAAATTCAAACTCACCTACAGAAACATTGTGGGTAAAAAATCCCAGGACTAAAAACTAATCTAGCATTAGGGATCTGCTATTGCCCTCCCAACCAAACTCCAGAGGCAGACTGCTATCTGGAAAATGAAATTAAACAGGCCTCAAAAAGCAATAAATTAGTCATACTGGGGGACTTCAACTATCCCCGAATAGATTGGCTAAATTCTTGTTCTACGCATGAAAGAGAGACAAGGTTCCTCGACATGCTAGCTGATTATTCCCTTGAGCAGATGGTCATGGAACCAACCAGGGGAAAGGGGATCCTGGACTTGGTGCTAACTAATGAACAAGATTTCATTCAAGATGTCCTTGTAACTGAGCCCATAGGTACCAGTGACCACAACACAATAACCTTCAACTTAAGTTTGGATAGCAAACTGTCAGTGAAAACTAACACAGAGACCTTAAATTTTCACAAAGGGAATTTCACCAAAATGAGAAAAATAGTAAAGAACAAACTAAAAGGAACAGTAAAAAAATCAAATCCCTCCAAAATGCTTGGAAACTGTTTAAAAATACTTTAAAACAAGCCGAACTAAAATGCATTCCTAAAATAAGAAAGAGGCCGGGAAAGTCCAAGAGGACATCGGCATGGCTTACAAATGAAGTAAAGATGTGATTGGAAAGAAGAAAAACTCATTTAAGAAATGGAAGGCTCTTCCTACTGAGGAGAACAGAAAGGAACACAAGCTCTGGCAAACTAAATGCAAAGCAACCGTCAGGAAAGCCAAGAGAGATTTTGAGGCACATATAGCTAAGAACATTAAAAAAATAACAAAAACTTCTTTAAGTACATCAGAAGCAGAAACCCAACTAGAAAAGCAGTTGGGCCACTTGACGAAAATGGTAAGAAAGGGACAATAAGTGAAGACAAGGAGATTGCCGAGCGGCTAAACGACTTCTTTGCCTCCGTTTTCACACAGGAGGACAGACAACATATGCCTGCAGCTGAGTCAGTTTTTTCAGGGAGGGAATTAAATGAATTAAACCAGATAGAGATAAACAAGGAAGATGTTCTCACATGCCTTACTAAACTAAATGTCAACAAATCACCAGGGCCAGATGGCATCCACCCCAGAGTTCTTAAGGAACTCAAGTGTGAAATTGCTGAAATTCTAGCCAAAATATATAACCTTTCTCTAAGATCAGGCACTGTACCCGAGGACTGGAGGGAGGCAAATGTAACTCCGATCTTCAAGAAAGGATCCAGGGGTGATCCAGGAAATTATAGGCCAGTTAGTCTAACCTCAGTTCCAGGCAAAGTAATGGAAACCATTATTAAAGAAAAAAATTACCAAGCACATAGAAGAACAGGCATTGCTGAAGGAAAATCAACATGGTTTCTGCAAAGGCAAATCATGTCTTACTAACTTGTTAGAATTCTTTGAGGGTGTAAATAAACACATAGATAAAGGGGACCCAGTCGATATTGTTTACCTTGACTTTCAAAAGGCTTTTGACAAAGTCCCTCACCAAAGGCTCCTAAATAAGCTCTTCAGCCATGGAATCAGAGGACAGGTCTTGTCCTGGATTGGAACCTGGCTAAACTGTAGGAAACAAAGGGTGGTAATAAACGGACACTTCTCTGGGTGGAAAGAGGTGAGAAGTGGCGTACCCCAAGGTTCAGTTTTGGGTCCGTTACTTTTTAATTTATTCATTAATGATCTGGATGTAGGAGTGAATTCTGAGGTAGCAAAGTTTGCAGACGACACTAAATTGTTCAGGGTAGTTAAAAATGAAAATGATTGTAAAGAGCTCCAGAAAGATCTCTCGAAATTGAGTGAATGGGCAACAAAGTGGCAAATGCATTTTAACCTAAACAAGTGTAAAGTCATGCACATCGGGCAAAGAACCCCAACTACACCTACCAATTGATGGGGTCAAAGCTTTCTGAGACAAACCAGGAAAGGGATCTTGGGGTTTTGGTGGACAGCTCAATGAAGATGTCAACCCAGTGCGCAGCAGCAGTGAAAAAAGCAAATTCTATGCTTGGCATGATCAGGAAGGGAATCGAAAATAGGTCGTCAAATGTTGTATTGCCTCTCTACAAATCTATGGTGAGGCCACATCTGGAGTACTGTGTACAATTCTGGTCACCGCACCTCAAGAAGGATATAACGGAACTGGAAAAGGTACAGAAAAGGGCAACAAGAATGATCCAAGGGATGGAGCAGCTCCCTTACGAAATCAGGTTGCAACGCCTTGGTCTTTTCAGCCTTGAAAGACGGCATTTAAGAGGTGACTTGATCGAAGTGTATAAAATCATGCATGGGATAGAAAAGGTGAATAGAGAAAATATTTTCTCTGTCACACAACACTAGGACTAGGGGCACTCCTAAAGCTCCAAGGTAGGAAAGTTAGGACTAATAAAGGGAAATATTTCTTCACCCAGAGGGTCATTGGGTTATGGAACTCACTTCCAGAGGAGGTTGTGACAGCGGTCAGCCTGGACAGCTTCAAGGCAGGATTAGACAGATTCATGGATACCAAGGGCATCAGTAGCTACTGAAATGGACATCCAAGTGCCACCTCTGTGTTGATGGAGGCAGGCAGGATTTCCCCGGGTACTGGTTGTGGGGGGTCGGGAGCAGGTGAGGGTTTTGCCCTCCTTTCTGCTCGAGATCCCTGTGTACAACTAGTGGGCCACTGTGTGACACAGAATGCTGGACTAGATGGGCTGAGGCCCGATTCAGCATGGCTCTTCTTATGTTCTTCTTATGTTCTAATGTTAGTAAAATATTATATTTGACTGTATGGATGCCCCTTTTGAATTCCCACCCTGCATTTTATCTCAGTAAAAGATTATATTTGACTGTATGCATGTCTCTTATGAGTAGTAAGCCGGGGGCGGAGCTGGGGGCGGAGCAGGGGGCGGGGGCAGACCCTATGGCCCCCCAGGTCATCAGTGACCAGAATTCAGGCCCCTGGGCCGGTAGACGTTGGACAGCCCTGTCCTATAAAATAACATGTAATTGAATTATTTAAAATGATACCTTTAGTATAGTTTATTTATTTATTCAATTTCTTGGCCGCCACTCCCAAGTGGCTCGGGGCGGCTCACAATTCAAACAACAACAAAGCAGATAGTACAGTAAAACATTAAAAGCATTGAAACATTGCACATTAGAACATTAATAACAGTACTTAACTTGAGATTACCAAGTTCGGTCAACTTAATTAGGCCAGCTTAGAGTGTAAAGGCCTGCCGGAACAGCCAGGTCTTACAGGCTTTCCAGAAAGCCAGAAGATCGCAGAGTGACCTGATCTCTGGCGGTAAGGAGTTCCATAATGTAGGGGCAATGATGGAGAATGCCCTTCTCCTCGTCGAGGTGAGGTGGTAAACTTTGGCACTCGAGATAAGAAGTAGATCTTGATCTTCTGATCTCAGTGATCTCATTGGACAGTATGGGGTAAGGCAGTCCCTCAAGTACACTGGCCCCAGACCATACAAGGCTTTGAAAGTCAAGACTAACACTTTGAAGGTGATCCGGAATTCAATAGGCAGCCAGTGCAGTTCCCGCAGAATAGGCGTGATGTGATGGCTCGCAACCATGCCTGTGAGCACCCGAGCTGCAGCATTTTGCACCAGCATATGTTTCCGGGTCACCGACAGAGGTAGGCCAATGTAAAGAGCGTTACAGTAGCCTAACCTTGAGATGACCATGGCTTGGATCACCGAGGCTAGGTCGCGTCGAGACAAGTAGGGGGGCAACTTCCTAGCCTGGCGGAGATGGAAAACCGCAACCCGGCTAACCATGGAGACCTGAGTCTCCATGGAAAGCCTGGTGTCCAAATGGACTCCAAGGCTTTTTACTGTTGACGACGGGCATAAAGCCACGCCATCCAGGGTTGGATTTTGGAGGTCCCCACCGCTCGGGCAACCCAGCCAGAGGATCTCCTTCGCTGGATTCACCCTCAACCTACTGGCTCACAGCCATCCAGTAACGGCTTCGAGGAAAAGATGGAAATTATCGGGTACAGAGTCAGGCCGACTTTCCATCCTCAGAATGAGCTGAGTGTCATCAGCGTACTGATGACACTCAAGCCCAAAGCTGCGCACCAGCTGGGCAAGTGGTCACATGTAGATGTTGAATAATAGAGGGGAAAGGATGGCCCCCTGGGGAACCCCACAAATTAAGGGTGAACCCCCAGAGACCCCACCTCGCCCCTCCTCACTCGCTGTGTCTGGTTCCGGAGGAAAGAGGACAGCCAGTTAGAAGCCGTCCCCCTCGCCCCGGCAAGACAGTGAGTCAAAAGATCGTAATCGACTGTATCAAACGCTGCTGTGAGGTCCAATAACACAAGCAGCGCCAATCCGCCTTGGTCCAGGTGGCAACGCAGCTGGTGTGTGATGGAGACCAGAACCGTCTTTGTCCCATGCCCCGAACGGAAACTGGACTGGAAGGGGTCAAGCCAAGTTGTGTCATGTAGGAAAGACTGCAACTGCTCCATTGCTGCCCTTTCAACCACCTTGCCCAGGTACGGTATATTCGACACTGGGTGGTAGTTGGAAGGGATAGAACTGTGTTCTTCAAACAAATGCACAGTGTGGCACCAACTCACATCTTCCTTGTGTTTTAATGTCACAAGCTGGCCAAAATTTTCAAAACTTAATCACCTAGAGCAGGGGTGCTCACACTTTTTCAGCATGCGAGCTACTCTTAGAGCAACCAAGTCCAAAAGATCTACCTGCCCCCGCCGCCATGCGCTCCTGCATGCTCCCACCGCTGCTCGCTCTTGCCCCCGCGCGTGCTCCTGCTGCTGTTTTCCGCCCGCACAGGCGGGGCATCCAGAGGGAGTGCTCCGCCCTGCCTGTCCCGCCGGCAACGGAGGCTGCACAGCTGCTTCTGGACGAGAGAGAGGCAGAGCGCTCCTTCCCTCCAGAGGCCCCGCCTGGTGCTTCCTTCTTCCTGCAATGCCCCGCAGGCGAGAGAAGCACCGCGAGAGTGGAAGCCAGCAGCAGAAGCATGCGTGCGCGCAGGGTGTGTGTGCGCATGGCAGGAGCGCCCCATCCGGCTGGTGAGGCCCGAAGATCACCTGGAAGAGGGCTGAAGATCTACTAGTAGCTCCCGAGCTACTTAATGAGAACCCCTGACCTAGAGCTAGAGATGGGAAGAATGCCTAAAAATATTTCTGTTTAAAGTGGATGAACATGTGTTTCTCAAATGTTGAGAAATTTTGATGAGAAGAATCCTGGACTGATCAGAATTTTTACAATCCAGGATTGTATGAAAAATTCAGACGTGGTTGTTTTGTGCAGGAAACAGTTCAGTGACTGGGGGAACACTGCAGATATCATTTCCCAGATCCTCAATCTGCAGTACCTTGGAAATCTTTAGGCTGAGGTACTATCTGGCTGAAACGGTAAGGGCTTTAGTGGGAAGGGGGATGTGTTTAGCTACAATTATGCAGTTTCATCATCATTTATACATCTTATCAAGGCTGTTAAAGTGTTCTCATCTGTTCTGGAGGTTGCAAGCAGCCACACACGCTTGTATTTTCCAACTGGATAAATCAACTGGTCCCATTTTCTGTTTTCTCTCTCATGCAGACTCACAAATGTTGGCAGTCTGCCTTGAAGCATGACTAAGTTTTTCTTGAGGTTGTGCACTTGCTTTGTGTCTCAATTCCCCCCTACTAATTCACCAGTCTATTTTATTGGGTTTTTATAGCGGTCACTGCTCTTTGGGTCTAAGTACACCGCCTCTTCACTACAGCTCCCAGGTGGGTTGTTCCAATATCAGTTAGCTAGCTGACAGTATTTCAGCTCACATGTTTTAGTCTTTTATTATACCTTTAATCGGGCATATATCTTGTTAAACTTTGGCTGCATTATTTCTTAAGTCAAACAAGCCAGGCTAATTCACAAATAGGTAAATCACAAGAGTGCAAAGGATAAATTGAAGTATATCTTTAAATATGCATCAATTATCATTACCAATACAAAAGTGAGAATCATCAATAAGAAATGAAAGGACACTGTTCAATAGAGTTCAGATAAGTAAATCTTTGAGGGGAAATCCACAGCTAGAATCCAGCACTTCTGTGGATTCTAGCTGTGGATTTCCCTCGAAGATTTACTTATCTGAACTCTATTGAACATTGGGTTTGCGGTAGGACTTTGAACAGTGTCCTTTTGTTTCTTATTGATGATTCTCACTTTTGTATTGGTAATCATAATTGATGAATATTTAAAGATATACTTCAATTTATCCTTTGCACTCTTGTGATTTACCTGCATTATTTCTTAACCAGGATTCAGTCGCTTCCGTATTATGACACGATTCTATTTGCTACTTTACGTCCTGAAAATGCAACATATAAAACAAAGTGTAGTGCACATCCAGTAACAGTAATGTTGCCTCAAGAAAATCACTGTTAAAATGAGAGGTTATTTTCAAAATAACCGAGGGCTCCCCGTTAGTCTGCGGAGTCCCTCAGGGGGCCATCCTCTCCCCTCTGTTATTTAACATCTATATGCAGCCGCTTGCACAGCTGGTACGGAGTTTTGGGCTAGAGTGCCATCAGTACGCTGATGACACTCAGCTCCTTCTGAGGATGGAGGGCAGGCCTGAATCCGTCCCCGATAATTTCCAATGGTGCCTCGAGGCCGTTAGTGGATGGCTGCGAGCCAGTAGGTTGAGGGTGAATCCAGCTAAGACGGAGATCTTGTGGCTAGGTCACCCGGGTGATGGGGATGTCCAGCTTCCGACCCTGGACAGCACGGCACTACGCCAGTCGTCCTTAGTAAAGAGCCTGGGAGTCCATTTGGACTCCCAGCTGACCATGGAGGTCCAGGTCTCCATGGCCAGCAAGTCCGCATTCTTCCACCTTAGGCAGGTGAGGCGGCTGGCCCCCTATCTATCCCGGAGCGACCTGGCCACGGTGATCCAAGCCACGGTCATCTCGAGACTGGACTACTGTAACGCACTTTACGTTGGCCTGCCTCTGTCAGTGACCCGGAAGCTCAGGCTGGTGCAGAATTCTGCCGCCCGACTCCTGTCTGGAACACCAGCAGGCAGTCATATAACACCTGCCTTGCAGGACCTGCGCTGGCTGCCAATTGAGCACCGGATCACTTTCAAAGTGTTGGTTCTCACCTTCAAGGCCTTACACGGCTTGGGGCCAATGTACCTGAGGGACCGTCTCTCCCCTTATTGCCCAATGAGATCACTGCGGTCTGAGGGTGCCAACCTTCTAGACGTCCCCTCGGTGAGGCTCGTGCGCTTGACAGCAACCCGCAGAAGGGCGTTTTCTGTCATTGCGCCCACTCTGTGGAACGCCCTCCCGGCAGAAACACGCGCCATTCAGGACTTGCTCCCCTTCAGATGGGCCTGCAAGAGCTTTTTGTTCCGCCAGGCCTTTGGCCTGTAGGTTCTGGCCCCTCTGTAGCCCTTTGTTTTTAAAATTGTATCTGCGGTGATATGTCGTTACCCCAGATTTTTAACTATTGTACTGCTTTTATGTTGTTTTGTTGGTGTTTTTAACCACGGTTGTTGTTTTATTGTGCCTGTATGGCTCTTGTGAGCCGCCCCGAGCCCTCCCGGGAGTGGCGGCATAGAAACACGAAAAATAAATAAATAATAAATAAATAAATAAGGAAAAGAAAGGGGAGAGTGAGGTGGGGGAGAGTGAACTCTAAGCACCAATTTATATGGCACTTAAAAATTGTCAAATGTGGCAATTGACTTGTATTTCTGAAGCTATACTTATAGTCTCAATATAAGAGCTATTGGTCCACAGTGCCCTTTCTCCATATCTATCTATCTATCTATCTACATAATAAAAGTCAGTGTTTGCGGCGGGAGGTGCGGAGGGCGGGAGGTGCGGAGGAATATGTGGCAGCGTTTCGATTGGCTGCCACTGTGGAATTATTTGCGTAAAGGACTCTGATTGGCCAGCCTCAAAACTCCAACATTCTAAAGCAACAGAAAGAAGGGATCGGTTGCCACTGAGGGATTATTTGCATAAAGGACTCTGATTGGCCAGCATCCAAGAATCCAAGACTCTACATTCAAACATGATTGGTTGCCACTGGGGGAGAATTTGCAAAACCAGCTCTGATTGGCCATCATTCCTACATTCCAAATCTCAAAGGTGCCAGAGAGAGTACTTCACAAAAAGGCTTCCTTTAGCTTATTTTACAAACTAGGCCTCAGCCTCAATTGACAGTAAGGCTTTCTCAACTTGATTCTCCTGGCTAGGCCTTAGCCTGAATTCACAGTAAGACTTACTTAACTTGATTTTCCTGACTAGGCCTCAGTTAATGGGACATTGTGTATGGCCGGAATTAACAGTAACCAACCTTGGCACACAGAGCCCCTATGACCCATGCTACTTTCTACTGCAGTTTGGAGGAGGGAGGACCATGGATCATGGGACTTGAAGTGCATCCACAGATTATGAGATTTGTAGTACTTTCAAACCTTTCATTCCCCACAGAACACTGCGGCCCTGAACAAAGACCCATAAATACTACACTTGGCACACAGTGTCCCCATTACCCAATCTACATCCTACTGCAGTTTAGAGGAGGGCGGACCATGGATGATGGGATTTCAAGTACCTCCACTCAATTCCCGAGCCCACTGCTAACCTCATCCAGTGACTGATCAAGACCAAACTTAGTACACAAAGCCCCCGTGACCCACTCAACATCCTGGTGAAGTTCGGAGGACGGTGGACAACGCATGATGGGACTTGAAGTACCTTTACTCATTCCCCAAGACTGCTGTGACCCTCATCCAATGACTGATCAAGACCAAACTTGGCACACAGAGCCCCCATGACCCACTCTACATGCTGCTGCAGTTTGAAGGAGGAGGGACCATGGAAAATGGGAGTTGCAGTACCTTCACTCATGTACTGAAATCACTGCGCCCCTCATCCAATGACTGATTGAGACCACACACATAACACCCATTACACTCTTTACATCCTGGTGAGGTTTAAGGGAGGTGGGCCACGGATTATGGGATTTTTAGTACTTTCACATGCTTTACTTCCCACAGACCACTGTGCCCTCAAGCAAGAACAATAAAGACCAAATTTGGCACACAGTGCCCCTATGCCAGTACATTCTACTGCCCTTTGGAGAAGAGTGGACCATGGATGGGACTTGAGACACCTCCATGGATATGGGATTTAAGAACATAAGAACATAAGAAGAGCCATGCTGAATCGGACCTCAGCCCATCTGGTCCAGCATTCTGTATCACACAGTGGCCCACCAGTTGTACACGGGGATCTCGAGCAGAAGGGAGGGCAAAACCCTGACCTGCTCCCGACCCCCCACAACCAGTACCCAGGGAAATCCTGCCTACCTCAACCAACTCCGAGGTGGCACTTGAATGTCCTTTTCAGTAACTACCGATACACTTGGTATCCATGAATCTGTCAAATCCTGCCTTGAAGTTGTTCAGGCTGACCGCTGTCACAACCTCTTCTGGAAGTGAGTTCCATAACCCAATGACCCTCTGGGTGAAGAAATATTTCTCTTTATTAGTCCTAATTTTCCTACCTTGGAGCTTCAGGGAGTGCCCTCTAGTCCTAGTGTTTTGTGACAAAGAAAATAGTTTTTCTTTATTCACCTTTTCTATCCCATGCATGATTTTATACACTTCGATCAAGTCACCTCTTAAACGCCGTCTTTCAAGGCTGAAAAGACCAAGGCGTTGCAACCTGGTTTCATAAGGGAGCCGCTCCATCCCTTGGATCATTCTTGTTGCCCTTTTCTGTACCTTTTCCAGTTCCGTTATTTGTAGTACTATCAAAGCCTACATTTCCCACAGACCACTGCAGCCCTGAACAAAGACCTATAAAGACTACAACTGGCACCCTGTGTCCCCATGACCCAGTCTCCATCCTTCTACAGTTTAGAGGAGGGCAGACCATGGATGATGGGACTTCAACTACCTCTACTCATTGCCCAAGACCGCTGCGGCCCCCAACAAAGACCGATAAAAACCATACTCCGCACACAGAGCCCCCATGATCCACTCTATCTTCTACTGCAGTTTGAAGGAGAGTAGACCATGGATGATGGGACTTGAAGTACCTGACAAGGCCTCACTTAATAGGATACTATTTAAGGCATGAATTGACAGTAAGGCTTAATTAACTTGATTTTCCCGACTAGGCCTCAGCTCATGGGACATTGTTGGAGGATGATGGACCATGGACGATGGGACTCCCAGCACCTTCCATCACTTCCTGAGACTACTGCAAGCCACATAAACAACTGATAAAGACCAACCTTGGCACAAAATGCCTTTCTCAAATAATCCGGGCAGCGCCAGAAACCTAGCTGGTCTTAAAATAAAGATACCAAATGATTGCTAATAATTCTTTCTTCATAATGAACACAGAAACAGGCTTTTAGTAGACGGAGCGGCTTACATGGGGCCATGCCCAAACAGCACATCACAAAATCAACCACATCAAAAAACAATAAACACAGTAAAAGCAATAACCACAATAAAATACAATAAAATACATCTAAAAAGAACACAACAGCAACAGCACAGGTGAATCTAAAATAAAACGCCAGGGCAGGCCACATGAACATATAAAATGTTTAAAACTCGGGGGAGATAAGTGGAGTAAGATCGAATCATAAAAATCACAAAGGGGGGGGGGAAGGTCTCACAGATACGAGAGCATTTGAGGGCATACCCCAAGTTTGCACAGAAAGAAGATGATGGGTAGAGAATGAAATCTCTCTGAGAAGTACTCAAAATATATTGGCCCTCTCAGATACTGATTTTTATTTTAAAATAATAATTTTTATTGATACACAGATTTTAATACAGTATCATAAAATTTATGATTTTGTATTAAAAGAAGATTGGGAAAAAATAAGGGATAAGACGGAGGTAGTAGTCCTGGTTATCTCCTATTTAGATTTATTTGAAATTCGTTTTTAAAATTATTTCCTTACTTTACCGACCCCCGGGCCCTAACCCGGAAGTATAATTTCTTTACCGAACCTGGGATGGCAATTTTTCTTTAATTTTTGTAATAGATCGTATTTTCTCCTTCTCCCCTCGCCAGCTCAGAGATTCTTCTAACAGGAATATTTATCTCCTCCAAAATTGCTTTTCAGGGTCACTTACAGACATCAAAGTCTTGCTCCTGCCTTCTCCCAGGAAAAAGGGAAAGCGCTCGAAAGCTTTGCCGAAAACCGCAGACCCGAGCAATTGATTGCCAGAGAGAATGGATTGGATCAATTGCTCTGGCAATCCATTGCTCAGGTCTGCGGTTTTCGGCAAAGCATTCGCGCGCTTTCCCTTTTTCTTGGGAGAAGGCAGAAGGCAGGGACAAGACTCTGCTGTCTGTAAGTGACCCTGAAAAGCAATTTTGGAGGAGATAAATATTCCTGTTAGAAGAAGCTCATACTTTATCTGTGCATTTCATTTGTATTAATTGATTATTAGTTGATATAGCTTGCTTCTATGATGTTATTAGTGATGTTTAGGACTGATCCAGGCTTGCCCTCCATTCTTCCCTCCCAGCTGAGGTCACGAATAATAACAAATATTTGTTATTAATAACGTTTTAATCACAAACCTTTTGGGAATTTTTTTGTAAGTATTTCAATTACTAATCAAAAAAAGTCCCGTCCCCCCCTATTAGTAGTTTAGAACCAAATTTTTTATGGATCAACCACCCCTAGCAGGTAGTCCTAACTTTCTAAATAAAAAGGGGGGGAAACCATAAATTCTACCACTTATGAATATGAATAGGGAAAGAAGAGGAAGGAAAGGAGGGGGGGGGGAGTTCAATCTTCTTCATCTTGGTTTACTATGTCTCTTATTCTTTCCTTTCTTCAACTGCGCTGCTCGCTCTCCTTCTTTCAACTGAATAGGAATCCAAATTCGCAATAGCCTTTGTTTTCTATATCAGCAAATTGACTTTTCCCTTTTTCAGATAACCTTTTAAATGTGTCCAATCGGTCACTTTTTGGTGCCCTTCCCTGTTATGTGTAAACAGCAGAGCTAATTTGTCCATATTAATTATTTCTATCATTTTCACTAACGAGTGATCCACTGTTGGTACTTCTTTCGTTCTCCAATTCCGGCCATATATTCTACTCAGATACTTATTTCTTGCAACATACTGCTAACAAGATAATGTCAGCTGCAATGCACACACTTGTCGATAACAATTGGAATAATGTTACTAAATCATTTTGCACACGACAGTGAACAGCTGTCAGCAAATAGCACTTCTTGTCAGTACTGATCTGTTGTACATTAAGACAAGTGACCTAAAGTTGTAAACCTTGGCCTCATGTTCCCAGCTGCATAAGATCAGCTGTATACCTCCTTTTAACTTCAACGGTATAGTTTTTCATTGCAGATTGGGTTTTCCATCTGTCCAAAGGCCAGGGTCACTTGTTGATATCAATAACTCTTCTTTAAAGTCATGAAAGAAAACTTTGATACCTAATGTTATAAAAAAAACCCTGTAATTGGAAGGGTTTGTAGAAAGAAGACCATGAAAGATGCTAACGCTTGTATCTGTGGAAGCTAATTGTGTGAGAGTATTGAAACATCCCGTTTCCTCCTTTTTTGATGGAAAGAAAGAGCATCCCCCTCCGATTATGGGATTGGTGAAGTGTTGAAGTAATAGGGTAGTAGTCATACCATGTAATTAAGTATCTCTGTCTTATTTATATAAGCAACAATACAGGAAATTAATCATCAAAGTTTGTAACTTCAAAGGGGTAAAGTGGTTGTGTAATCTCATACTCCCAATGATTTGTTGAGTGTGGTATTTCAATCATACACCAAGGTTGCACAGAAGGAAGATGATGGGTAGAGAAATACAGTGGTGACACTGCTTCTACCAGGCCTATAGTATTTACTTATTTGTATATTATATATATAAAATGATAGCTGTCGTCCTAAGTAGCCTATAGACAGCAAAACCACACAAGGCAGACACACAAAAACAGCCCACTTACCCACAAAACCCTACAAGGTATGTTTACCACCCAAAAAATTCAAAAAACCCCAACAACAATGTCAAAAATACAAAAATAAAAAGAACTACAACTCCCATGATCCCCCATGCTAATGCAGCACAGCACATGCACGTAAACAACTCCCCCATGAGCAAAATGGTTTTCCCTCCTACCCCCACCCGGCACCACTGAGAAAAAGAGAAGAGGGCCCACCATCTTCCCACAGGCCCGCAGCTCCACTGCTGCCTCGGCCTACCCTACCTCTCCCCGGATTCGCCGAGAACAGCAGGCCTCCCTCCTCCTCCGGGGAATGGCTGGTGGTGTCGCAGACTGATGAAGACCTAAAAGGAGGAAGGAGGCCCGCTGTCCTCGGCGAAGCCATGGCCTTGATTGGTATGGCCTTGGGCCGACCTCCCTCTCTCCTCCTCCTGACCCAAACGCCAGGCAGCGGGGTGAGTGTCCGTCTGGTTACTAGGTTTGATTGATCAAGAAAAAATCGTGGTTCTAAAATCAAATGGGGGGGGGGATTTTTTTTGATGCTTAACGTAATGACTTACAAAAAAATTTCATAAAAATTCTTATTTGATATGCTATTAATTACGAATTTCGTAATTGCTTCTAAATTGCCCAAAGGAAGGAAATAGGACTGACACTGTTAAAAGCACAGGCAAATCAAGGGCCAACATTTTCCTTCACTGGAGCTAAAGATTTATAGCATATAGAAATGGTACTACTAACTTATACAAGTATGAGGTTCTTGTGACAGGAATATATCAACCTTCTCCAAAATTGCTTTTTAGGGTGACTTACAGAGTATCACAGAGCTGTGCCTTTCCTTTCTAGCAGAAGGGGCTTGGACTGGATGCCCTTCGGGGGTCCCTCCTATGCCTTGGATTCTGTGGCATGGTGATGATGATGATGAAGTGGGCTGGGTGGCCACCTGTGGGGAGAACTTTGCTTGTGCCTTCCTACATCAAAGCAGAAGGGGGCTGGGCTGGGTGCCCTTTGGGGGCTCCCTTCCAACTATAGGAGTCTATTATTATTATTGGGCAGGGGCTGGATGGCCATCTTTGGGGAGGGATCGAGCTGTGCCTTTCCTTCCTGGCAGAAGGGGCTTTCCCCCTGCAGTCCTCCAAGGACTTCTATAGGAGTGGCGATTTTTCTCTATGGTTTTTCTTTCTTCTGAAGTTTTCCTTCTTCTCTCCTGGTCTTCTCACTCCCCTTCTTTCAGCCTTCCTTATGTCCTTCTCCTCTTTCCTTCTATCTATCCTGATTTCCTGGGGGTTTGAAAGGCTTTTTTCCTCTCAGTCCTCCAAGCCGCTCTAGAAACGGCGCTCTTGTTCTCTATGGTTCTGGTTTCCTTTTCCACTTCCTCCAGGAAGGCCTTTCAATTTAATTAAGCTCCGACCAGCCAAAGGGCCCTGATATGACTGTGAGTACCCTAAAAAGCTATTTTGGAGGAGATACTGTAAATATTCCTGGTAGAGGGACATCCAAACTAATTACAATAATTAAGAATTTTGAGGGCCCCCAGGTTCGATAAACAAATTCTACTTCTGGTTTGGCGGGGGAGGTTCGATAAACAACAAAATTAGCATTTTGTACAGATCGAATACGAATTAATTTAATTTCTTTATCCCGTAAACCAAGCCTACTGGTTGCGCCACCGCTCGCTGGCACAGACACAAAAGGAGGAGAAGGTCCTGCCAACTTCGCCAAAGCCAGGGCCTCCATTGGTGGTGCAGCCCGGCTGCCCTCTCGCCTCCGCCGGCCTCAAAAACAGACCTGGCGGAGGGGGGGTGTCTCCGTGGGAGAGAGAAAGGAATGAAAGGATAGAAAGAAGAATGGATGGAAGGAAGGAGGGGAGAAGAAAGGAAGGAAAGGATAGAAGGAAGGAAGGAAGGAAGGAAGGAGGGGAGAAGAAAGGAACACATACACACATACACACATATATACATGCACAGAAATATACAAATATACACATACATACACACATCTGTACTTACACACATCAACACATATACACGCATATACAAACACACATATACATAAGTACACACATATACACGCATATACATATACACATATACATAACTACACACACAGTCCCCAAGTTACAAACATCCCACAGCAACGGGTGGCCGGGTTAGCTAGTTAATTTATAAGTTGTCTTTCTCCCAACAGAGTAAAAAGTGGCGGTAGGGTAGGGATGTCTTTCTTACTTTCTTATTGCCATGGTAGTAGCTAAGGTAGAGGACAATCACATTTTTTGACCAGACCTATGGATCCCAGCAATCGGGTGAAGAGAGGATTAAGGCGTTTGTTTTGTCTCGTCCAGTGGCACAAAAGAGACAAGTTTGGGTCTTATTTCCCATGTATCTATGCCAGAGTTTTTAAGCTCATCTTTAAATATTTTTTTTGCTGTCCACTAAGATTCCATTTTCCATTCTTGCGTTGAGAGTATAGTAACTGCTTTGAGAGATGGTGATCAGACCTTTGGCCAATTCAACCCATTGATGTTGATATTGTGGATAACATACACACTCATTGGAGTGAATTATCTAGCCTCTACATCTAAGGACTCTGTTATGTTTATCTCATGTGCCGTCCATAAGGATATATTGGTGTACACTGGCGTCTGAAATTAATTACATAGGTTGGACTATAGATATATATCTTTAAGTTTACTTACCAGCGTGCATGATAATGGACTACCATTAATAAGAACAATCTAATTTGCTACACCCAACATTTGGGGACTTATACAGACTCGTGTTTGGACTTGCTCTATATACAGAGGTACTTCTGGTCAGTCGTAAGGATGAACAGGGCATAGGGTTACAGCCTGTGCTTGACGGGGTTACACTCCCCCTGAAGACGCAGGTTCGCAGTCTGGGAGTGATCCTGGACTCATCGCTGAGCCTGGAGCCCCAGGTCTCGGCGGTGGCTGGGAGAGCTTTTACACAGTTAAAGCTTGTGCGCCAGCTGCGCTCGTACCTTGGGAAGTCTGATTTGGCCACGGTGGTCCACACTTTGGTTACATCCCGAATAGACTACTGCAACGCTCTCTACGTAGGGTTGCCTCTGAAGACTGCTCAGAAACTGCAATTAGTCCAACGCTCGGCAGCTAGGTTACTAACAGGAGCGGGGTACAGGGAGCATACAACCCCCCTGTTGCGCCTGCTGCACTGGCTGCCAATTAGTTTCCGGGCACAATTCAAAGTGCTGGTTTTAACCTACAAAACCCTATACAGTTCTGGCCCAGTTTACCTGTCCGAATGGATTCTCTCCTACGAACCATCAAGAACATTAAGATCCTCCAGAGAGGCCCTGCTCTCGGTCCCGCCGGCTTCGCAAGCGCGGCTGGTGGGGACGAGAGACAGGGCCTTCTCTGTGGTGGCCCCTCGGCTGTGGAACTCTCTACCAAGTGATGCTAGATCTGTCCCCTCTCTGTTGTCCTTTAGGAGGCTGGTGAAGACCTGGATGGAACCAAGCCTTCCCAGAATAGGCTAAGATTGGCTGTTGTTTGAATGTATGACCCTGTTTAGAGATTGAGTGGAATTGTTTTAATGGCGATGTGGTTTTATGCTGGGTTTTTACGTATGTTATTATGTTGTTGTAGTTGTTTTTAAATTGTATAGCATTGAATCTTTGCTGTTATGCCGGTCTGAGTCCCTCGATAGAGGTGAGAAGGTCGGGGTACAAAAGTTTTAAATAAATAAATAAATACAGCGGATTAAGTATGAATTGGACTATGAATACACATTGAATTCTGGACGTTGTATGTGTCTGTATTTCGCTGCTGGTAGGAACCCACTTGGGTATTTATTTCTTTTGAATAGAATTATTAACATTCACTTTGTCTCATATCGTGCTTCCCTTTGCGTTGGTTTGCAGTTGTTGAGCAACTTTCCCTGTTTTGTTTGTTCTCAGACATTTGGACAACATGGCTAGTCCAGTGAAGTTGATGGTGGAGGATGATCACTTCAATGTTGGTGGTCTTTACTTCATCCAGAATGCTGACATTTCACAGGCATATAACAGGGTTGGGAGGATAATAGCTTTATAAACAAGCATCTGTAGCACAGCAGTTCTCGTTTGTGCCTGGGGGGCAGGGAACGGGAACGGGGGTCCCATTGGCATTGGGGCCTGCAGCAGCGGAGATGGATTCTGAAGAGGATTTAGAAGGGTTAGCAGAAGGAGAGTTTCCCATCACTGGGCCTCCTTCTCCCACAGAAAGCCTGGCTTGGGATGAAGGTTGGCCCGACCCTTATGAAGAGATAGATCACCAGGTGCAAATGGAAAGCAGTGATAGCGAAACTTATGAACGGCCGGGGGAGGTTCACAGGATCCTTTAAGTGAAAACATGGAAGAGAGCGGCTGGGAAGAATCTAGGGAGGAGAGCTCTCATGAAGATAGCGCAGCAGATGTTGGCAGGCAAGGCCGTACCTTCGATAGGAGATGGGACATCGAGAATAGCAGAAGGGGATGGTTCCGTAGCCTAGACAAGCCGAGGTCTGAGAGTGGGGATTGGAGACGAAGAAGCCTAGAGTGTCGGGGACCTCGGCAGAAAGATTAAGTATAGGATCCGTGGGAACGGGTCCTCAGTTCTTCGGCCACGTCTCATCTGAGCAGACGTGTAGCGAAGCCTGACCACGGAGCCAAGTCCGGCTAGTGGCCTACTCAAGCCTTGTTTTGTATCTTGCAACCTTGCTTTGTTCCTTGATCCGCTTTGCTGAGCGGAGTCTTGCCAAGCCTTTGGAAACTCACCCAGTGTTTGGATTATTGAACATTTATTGCCTTTGGATTTGCTTTTGCTATTTTTATGGACATTTACCTTTTGAACTGTTTTCATATTCAATAAAGTAGTTAGCCTTCAGTCCGTCTCTGTGTGTGTGATTAAGGGGCCGGTCAAGTCCGTGCATCGTGACAGCATCTTGCATCCTTACTAATGTCCCAATACTAAAACATTCTCTGCTAAATTCGAAAAAAATGCAGCACTTGCAGAGCTCAGATGGTGTTATATTTTAGTGTCAATGCTGACTTCTGTAAAGAAGTGTTTGCCAAGGTAGCAGAAATGCTCAACATTTCCTAATGTTACATTTTTATGCTGTATTTCTGGCATTGCAGAAGGATTGGTTAGTGCCTGCAGATACAGAACATTGATCTTCTTGGTGTTCAGTGGGATGCCAAGCTTTTCACTTGCTTCTGCAAAAGTGTTTAGAGTGGCTTGTAGGTCTTCTGAATAAGCACAGACTACATTAGCAACAAAATATTGGAATTCTATAAGATATGTTGTTGTGACCTTGGTTTTGGCTTTCAGCCTGCTGATGTTAACAACCTTTCATCCCAGCTCGCTGGGATGAGAGGGCTTTGCCCCTCCCCTGCCACGAGGAGAGCTAGGTTCCTTGGAACCTTCTGGGCTTGGGGGCGGGGCCTTCAGCGAGGCCACGCCTCAGCAAGCCATTCTGCGCTTGCTTGCCATCCCACCACTCCCGCCCATTGTGTTTGCAAGGCTGCCTTAGGAGCCAGGTTTGGAATTTTACCTCCTACTGCTGCTTTTAAGCCGGGGAGGGTTTTTGCCTACCTCCCAAATTGTTTAGGGGCTATTGGGTGTGGTGAATTGATAATTAGGTCAGTTTAAATAGAGAGCGGTTGGTTGTTAGGGAAATTCCCTAATTGGTGTTCACTTTAGGCACCCCCTTAAGGGGTAAGGGCCAGTTAGTTAAAATCCTCACATTGAAGTTCTGTTTGTTGAGTGAGGTGGAGTTAATGGCCCTGGAATGGTAAGAGGCTATTCTCAAGCTCGGGTGAGTTGACCTCTTACTCATTTCCCTGTTGAGGCAGGATCTGGTGGTTGGTCAGACCAGTCTCGGTGTTTGCCCGAAAATTGATAAAGGTGGATTTATTGATTCCTGGCACCCCCTGAGTTAGTTATAGGGATATCAATAGGTAACAATAAATGTTGCCCAATTTTGATCCAAAACTGCTTGTTTGTGTTTATTGTCTTTGGCTCGTTATTCGGGGTATGGGTGGGCAAATACCTTGCCATCTGTCAGATAGGTGATTTCCACTCTGACGGGAAGTTTCCCATCAACAAGGTTCCGTGTCATAGCTATGAAGATGGAAAATAAAGTTGGAGCAATGACACATCCCTGTTTGACACCTGATTCCACCTTAAATGGGTCACTTTGGGAGTCATTGCTGTCCAAGACTATTGCCATCATATCATCATGGAGGATCCTCAGAATGTTCACAAATTTATCAGGGCATCCAATTTTTAGGAGGGTGATCCAGAGAGCACTTTGATTCACTGTGTCGAATGCCTTTGCTGGGTCAATGAATGCCATGTACAAAGATTGGTTTTCTTGGAGCTGCCATGCAGTGAAGATCATGCCCACTGTTCCTTCAGAGGAGCGATGCCATTGTGGGATTCTGGGAGGATGTCTTCTGAAATATGCAGAAGGCAGTTTGCAAGGATTCTTGTGAGGATTTCCCCAGAGAAAGGTAAAAGGGAGATGTCTCAATAGTTTATTGAATAACATATATAACATGTCAGAGGAGCAAAGCCTGCCATTATCAGAACTACTTCTACTGAGGTTTTTCAATCAATCCTAAGCCTACTACAAGATGGAATGAGCAATTGAGAAGTATGACGGCACAACTCAATCTCCATGTCAGATATTACTGCTGCAACAACAGCAACAACAAAGAACAACAAGCAGGCTGGTTCACAAAGCCAAAACAACAGCAGTGAGAAGTCAAAAATATTAACCAGGTTATATATATATATATATATGAGGCATGGTTTAGAACCCAAAAATCGTGATTCTAAAATCAAATGGGGGGGGGGATTTTTATTAGTAATAGAAAGACTTGCAATTTTTTCCCAAAAAAGTTCTAAAATGTAACGTAATTAGTAACGAAATTCTTAATTAGTTCTAAAGTAGGCAAAGCAGGGAAACAGGACTGACACTGTTTTAAGCACAGGCAAATCAAGGGCAACATTTCCCTTGGTTTCCTTGCAGGGAGATATAATGCATTAATATATTATTATTATTATTATTATAATAAAAAGCCAGGGTTTCTTTGCAGGGACATATCATGCACTAATATATTATTATTATTATTAAATAAAATAGTTGCTCATCTCTGGTCAAGGCTTGCTTCTCCAGAGCATTTATTAGAATTAAATGCCCAGGGCCCTTCTTCCAGGAAATTAGAAGGAGTAAATATTATTAATATATTATTATTATTAGAATTAAATGCCCAGGGCCCTTCTTCCAGGAAATTAGAAGGAGTAAATATTATTAATATAATATTATTATTAGAATTAAATGCCCAGGGCCCTTCTTCCAGGAAATTAGAAGGAGTAAATATTATTAATATATTATTATTATTAGAATTAAATGCCCAGGGCCCTTCTTCTAGGAAATTAGAAGGAGTAAATATTATTAATATATTTATTATTAATTATAAAATAGTTGCCTACCTTCTCCAGAGCTCTTCTGACTGCAGCTTTACCCCCATTCAGTTTCCCATAGCTCTCTAGGAGGTTTGAACTCTATGGCTTTTCCTTGATTCTGCACTTTTCCTGCTCCTCTCCAGGCTGTTTTCACCCCCTTCTCCCATTGTTTCAGCCTTCCTCATGTCCTTCTCGCCTGCCCTCCTATCTAGGCTTCTTTCCCTGCAGTTTAAACCACTTTTTTGATGAGTCCTCCAGCCGCTCTAGGACTCCCGCTCTGGATCTCTCTATGGTCCGGCTCCTTTTTCACTTCCTGGAGGAAAGGCCTTTCAGTTAAAGTAGGCCTCGAGCAAGGAAAGGTCCCATCTGACTGTGAGTAATGTCTGGGAAGCTATTTTGGAGGGGATAATAGGGAGCCTTCCAAAATATTTACAAATCTAATGAAAATTTGGGCCCAGGGAGTGCAAAAAAGAAAGTCCACTTCCGGGATTGCGGCAGCGATGCGTATAAACTTGAAAGTCCCATACATACGAATCCCTTCCGGTTTCTTTCAATTTTCATAACTTTTTTCTCATGCCTATATATATATATATATATATATATATATATATATATATATGGCTGTGTAGGATAAAGGACAATACATACGGTTTGTTGACATGAAAAAGGTATATTCTCCAATATTCAGTCCTGAGGCTTGAGAAAACCCGGTATATAATCCAGTTATACACAGACCGCTAATGTCGCAGTTTTGTCCCATACAAAGTCTGCGATAGTCCGCAAGAACGAGATTACGAAGTCCCAGTTCGTGTTTTAAATAAACAATCCAAATGATGGGATAGATTTAGCAGATGAGGCGTGAGGTACTCAAGCGGGAGGGAAAGATCCAATACACAAACATATGATCCTGGTGAAGGAGTAGTCTCCAATCGGGAAGTATTCCCAGGACACGATGAAGATACCAAAGTGGGCGTCTCCAGAAAGTAGAAGTGGTTCAACTAGGGAGCCAATGGCAAGCGGATGCTCCGATTTAGTGGCCACAAAAAACCCGTTTCGGGATCCTTTTTCAAGGCTCACAATAATACATGTAAGCATCCATAAATCTATATAAAATAATTACAGGTAAGTATACATACATATCTAAAGATACACCAAACCAAAGCCATTAGAAAATGCATAGGGATACATGCCATATCGAGAGATGATACAAGCATAACCCTACTCTCCAAAGGTAAAAATTAAGGACAGACATGAGCTTTATATAAGGATAGAACTGATACAGATGGGGTCATTAAGGCCTCGTAGCCACTCTGAATCGAGGCGGATTATCCATTGGTTTTCCAGCCTGATTAGAAAAGGATACCAATCATTTGGGAAGGAAGTGGTTAGATATTGGATATGTTTCAATTATAGTATGACATCTTGGATCTTCTCAAGTAACTTCTCAACCATCTAAGACAGGGCTGTCCAACTGCAGGCCCTGCAGGTGTTTTGGACTTCAACTCCCAGAAATCCTAGCCAGTTTACCAGCTGTTAGGATTTCTGGGATTTGAAGTCCAAAACAGTTGGACAGCCCTGATATAAGAATTTCAAAAGTAATTTATCATGCCATGATTGTTTCAATATTTTAATCCTTTTGACCAATGCATCACTTGAGTCATGGAAGTTTGTGGACACATAGCAGATTGAAACATTATTGTGTCTTTTATTACAAATCAGTTATAAATTAGAATAGACATTCAACATAAACCAAAACATGCAGTTCCCTTTTTGAAGTTAATTCACTGACAGTCAACATAATTAATTTTCCAAAATTCTTTGGGCTTGCTCGCACCATAATCTTTCTCTTGCCACACAGTTTGCTCTCCAGACAGGAAGGGAATGAAATGTATTACAAACTGTAAAACGATGTTAATTAGACTGCCATTGACAAACAAATTCTTCTTTGGAACTGTAAATATGTGTTTTATGTTGCTTGAAATTGGAATGCTCTCACTCCTTCTAATGTGAGCTGCATATTATTTTTTCACGAGCTATTGTTTAATGAACACAAACATCTAGATTCTTCTAAATAAAGAAATTAACGCCACAGTCTTATTATGCCTAACAAATATTCTTTAAAGTTAATGTGTACTAAATGGGATTCATCCAAAGACTAAGTATAATTGTAATGTGAGAAATTTGTGTCTTGAAAAAACCCTTTAAATATTTTTTTACACAGAAGTATAATGCAAATGTTCTAGAAATACAAGAAATGTTTTTTCAATAGAATTTCAAGGGAAATTATTCCCAGGCTTAATTTTATCCTGGTAAGATGCTAAAGATGCAGAACTACCCTTCAGTGAAGAACTACCTTTCAGAAACATCAACTAAAAGTTTAAATTTTACAACCCAAAGGGCTGCTGTGAGGACTCACCCATTCTGTGCTAGGCCGAGACCAGCATAGTAGTTTGGCATCCATGGTTAAACAGGATAGCCAGGCAAGGGGGAGTGGCTTGGATCCTTCTCTGGGAGGGGGAGAGAGAGCTGCCTGAGATTGGCTCAGAGCTGAGGGGAGGAGCCGAGCTGCTTAGGAGGGAAAGAGTGTAGCTTATTTAGCAGTCTCTTGTCAGAACTCAGAGAGAGAGGAGTCTCTTGACAGAGCTGAGAGTGAGCGGTCAGAGAGAGACAGTTGTCTTGAAAGCTGACTGGAAAAGTGTGATAGCTGACAGGCAGTCAGTCACAGGCTTTTTGGGATCTCTAGGACTTAGAGATTAGCTCACATCTCTGAGGAAGCCAGCTACAGGATAACTCTAGGGAAGAGAGTTAGTAGCTAGGGTGCTTCTAGAAAGACTGAGTGTTAGCTCAGGGAGTTACTAGTTTAGCTAGTGGACAACTACTCACTACAAGTCAGCGGCATTAGAGTGAGGAAGGTCAGATAGACAAGTTTAGAACTGTCTAGTGTTGTAACTAAGATCTAAGAAAGTAATCTATAATAACCAACATGCTCTAGTACATTTCTGTTAACCATTACGCTATTGTGCCTCACTTGAAAACCATTACGCTCTGTGCCTTTCAAAAGCCTGTTAAGTTAATAAAAGTTTGTTTGTTAACTTTTAAGAAAAGCCTCCATTGTGCCTCTTTACATCTGAGTGTGCCAGTTCCTGCCTTCCCACCGTTCCAGTCAAGGGGGAAAGATTTTTACCTCAGAATCCCTTCCGTTTGTGTATTAGAAAGGGGCCTAGCTGAAATATTATTTTAAAAGAAAATCCTAAAGAGTAAACTTTAGGTTGGTGGTAGCGTTCCTAATAATTTTAAGCCCAAGTCGTCACAGCTGCCAAGGACATCGGGCTGCCCCCCTAATCTCTGGTATGAGCGATGGAGACATGGACAGCCCTGGATCCAATCCTGGTGGTGTTTTGGGGAGGAGCAAGCATAAGAAATATAAAACTAGGACCTTCTGGGGGTCGGGCTTCGGGAGCTGGGCGAGATCAGGCTCCCATAGCCCGACAATTAAAACTAAAAAGACCCAGAACACCCTGAGACAACTAAAACTAGGGAAAGAAACTCCCCTTAGCTATGACCGATCCCTCTCTTAGACCTTACAGTGGAAGACCTGTTAGTGTTAACTGGGAAGGGTATAGTCCGGCTGCCTTGTATTATTACTATGTTTAATGGTAAATTGTTGTTAGTTGAAATTGTATTGTATTTTTGTTGTTTATCTGTTCTTATATTGTGTTTACTCTTCAATTACTGCAGACCACTCTGAGCCCTCGGGGAGTGGCGGTCTAGAAATTTGAAGTATAAAAATAATAAATTTCTGTTTAAAAACATGTAAGGTTTTCATGATTTTGAAGAAAGAGATTAGACATAAGACCTTGAAAGTCATGGGGCTTGGCCTCTTGCCAGGCAGGGGCACTTAACAAGGTTGGGCAAAGACCAGTATATTGGCATTCAATCCAGAAGTCATTGTTGTTCCTTCCGCATTCCTCAGCGTTCCTGGAGTTCTTTAATGGCCTCATAATTCAGTCAAAATTCACCTATTTATTTAATGTGCGGGCAGGTCTCGAACTCATGACCTACTGGTCAGAGAGATCTTATGCAGCTGACACTTAGCCAGCTGCGCCACATCCCCGGTACATTAATTATTAAAACATCAATTAAAATCATGTAATCCTGTTCGCAGTCCAAGGCCTGTCCAATTGTCAATTTCATTAGTCTGTTATCCTTATTGCACAGTATTTGCTGGTTGAATGCTTGGTCTCAGAGTCACATTTTAAGCTTCTTCCTGAAAGACAGGAGGGAGGGAGATGTGTCTTGCATCCTCATAAGTGATACTTAGTAGTAGGCAAAAGCTTTCCTTGTCTTGTGTTGCATTTTGCTAGTTGAGTTGCACTTTAAGTTTTATTGCCATTACTTAACATTTCTAGTATTTAAAATTCTTGGTCACGCACAAGTTGACATGTTTATTTTTCTTGTATGAGCAGTGATTTCTTTGCATTTGTGTTTCTGCTTGTAAGCTGCCCCAAGGACACAGCCCACTGAGCAGCATATAAAAACTTTACATAAATATATTTGGCTGGCCCAGGATATTTTGTTTCCTGAGGCAAAGCAACAGATGGTTTGCAGTGTCTAAGCCTGGTTGAAATAATTTGGCACTACAGCATAAAAATCAAACATTTCTCCCCATTCATGATAGCTAAAATATAACTATAACGCAAACAGCTAATACTGTAAATTTATGTCCTTTTACCTCAAATCATGTGCCAAATATGGCTGTCTTACAATTGATATCTGCCTAACTTCCTAAGTAAACAACCGCAACCTGGTGTGCAACTGATTCAAAATTTGGTTTGATGGAACTGTAACTCAGGGTTTCTCAACCAGTGTGCCGTGGCACACTAGTGTGCCGTGAGCGATCATCAGGTGTGCCGTGGGAAATTGGAACCTCCAATACACCCCCGCCAAACATTTTTCCCAAGCAAACCCTTTCAGTACTTTCTGTTGGTAATGAGAGTTCAATATGCCAAGTTTGGTTCAATTCCATTGTTGCAAGAGTTCAGGATGCTCTTTGATTCTGTGTTAACTATAAATCCCAGAAATTGTAACTCCCAAATGTCAAGGTCTATTTTCCCCAAACTCCATCTGTGTTCACATTTGGGCATATTGAGTATTCATGCCAAATTTGGTCCTGATCCAACAGTGTTTGAGTCCACAGTGCTCTCTGAATATAAGTGAACTACAACTCCAAAACTCAAGGTCAATGCCCACCAAACTCTTATAGTATTTTCTCTTGGATATGGGAGTTCTGTGTGGGAAGTTGGTGTTTTTCTGCCATTCCTGCCAGGATATCTATGTTGTGTTCATCGAAACAGGCCCGGGTTTCACACTGAGTGTATAAGTACATTTAAAAACATATTAACTATATGTATTACTGTGTTAGAGTGTCATTTTGTGTCATTTTGGTTGGTGGTGTGCCCCAGGATTTTGTAAATGTAAAAAGTGTGCCGCGGCTCTAAAAAGGTTGGGAAACACTGCTGTAACTAACTAAAAGGCTGTATTGTTAATCATGTCCTATTTTTAAAAATAAGGTTAAATTTTTTTAGAAACCTTAAAAGAAAAAATGCCTTTAAAATTGTGGTATCCCAGCCTCTTAGTGTGACCCTCCTCCTCCTCGTGTGGCCTCTCCGCCTACTTGTGTGACCCCCCAGCCCAGTGGGCCAAGTCAGGTACCAATGGTGCTAGAAGATCAGGCCCAGGAGGAGGAAGATGCCTGAGGTGGACACTTCTGTAGATGCAGACCTATCTTGGCATAATGATTGGTTGCATGGTTATCTGCCCGAGGAAGGGGTTAATGAAGATTCTACGGAAATCAGCTTTGAAACTGCAAGTGAGAATTCTTTCGACCTTGACTCTCAAAGGAACCCTTCTCCTTTGCCAGCTGGGGCTGAGAGAACTAGGGAGGAGGCCCTTTCCCACCAAGATAGTACACCTGGTGCGACTAACGAGCAAAGGAGTTTTGACCGAAGAGCGAGCATCCGTTCGAGGCGGAGAGATTGGAATGTAAAACATGGGATTCAGTGGAACCCCAGAAGATAGATTTGCTTTTAAGACTGGCCCTGGGAAAAGTCCAGTAGACTGGAAGCTACGTTTGGACTGAACGGTTCTGGACACCAAGTCTCCAAGATCAAGGCTTTGCTGGGGCTGGTTTTGCCCGGAACTCCAAGTACCTTGTTGACCGTTGTTTCGGTCTGTCATAAGAACATAAGAACATAAGAAGAGCCATGCTGAATCGGACCTCAGCCCATCTAGTCCAGCATTCTGTATCACACAGTGGCCCACCAGTTGTACACGGGGATCTCGAGCAGAAGGGAGGGCAAAACCCTGACCTGCTCCCGACCCCCCACAACCAGTACCCAGGGAAATCCTGCCTACCTCAACCAACTCTGAGGTGGCACTTGAATGTCCTTTTCAGTAACTACTGATACACTTGGTATCCATGAATCTGTCTAATCCTGCCTTGAAGTTGTTCAGGCTGACAGCTGTCACAACCTCCTCTGGAAGTGAGTTCCATAACCCAATGACCCTCTGGGTGAAGAAATATTTCCCTTTATTAGTCCTAATTTTCCTACCTTGAGCTTCAGGAGTGCCCTCTAGTCCTAGTGTTTTGTGACAAAGAAAATAATTTTTCTTTATTCACCTTTTCTATCCCATGCATGATTTTATACACTTCGATCAAGTCACCTCTTAAACGCCGTCTTTCAAGGCTGAAAAGATCAAGGCGTTGCAACCTGATTTCATAAGGGAGCC
The DNA here is from genome assembly GCA_030556195.1 of Anolis apletophallus. Lineage (NCBI taxonomy): Eukaryota > Metazoa > Chordata > Lepidosauria > Squamata > Anolidae > Anolis > Anolis apletophallus. The sequence continues at coordinate 3,921,392 of JARBWK010000009.1, forward strand.
GCTCCATCCCTTGGATCATTCTTGTTGCCCTTTTCTGTACCTTTTCCAGTTCCGTTATATCCTTCTTGAGGTGCGGAGACCAGAATTGTACACAGTACTCCAAATGTGGCCTTACCATAGATTTGTAGAGAGGTAATACGACGTTTGCTGACCTATTTTCGATTCCCTTCCTGATCATGCCAAGCATAGAATTTGCTTTTTTTCACTGCTGCTGCGCACTGGGTTGACATCTTCATTGAGCTGTCCACCAAAACCCCAAGATCCCTTTCCTGGTTTGTCTCGGAAAGCTTTGACCCCATCAATTGGTAGGTGTAGTTGGGGTTCTTTGCCCCGATGTGCATGACTTTACACTTGTTTAGGTTAAAATGCATTTGCCACTTTGTTGCCCATTCACTCAATTTCGAGAGATCTTTCTGGAGCTCTTTACAGTCAGTTTCATTTTTAACTACCCTGAACAATTTAGTGTCGTCTGCAAACTTTGCTACCTCAGAATTCACTCCTACATCCAGATCATTAATGAATAAATTAAAAAGTAACGGACCCAAAACTGAGCCTTGGGGTACGCCACTTCTCACCTCTTTCCACCCAGAGAAATGTCCGTTTATTACCACCCTTTGTTTCCTACAGTTTAGCCAGGTTCCAATCCAGGACAAGACCTGTCCTCTGATTCCATGGCTGAAGAGCTTATTTAGAGCCTTTGGTGAGGGACTTTGTCAAAAGCCTTTTGAAAGTCAAGGTAAACAATATCAATTGGGTCCCCTTTATCTATGTGTTTATTTACACCCTCAAAGAATTCTAACAAGTTAGTAAGACATGATTTGCCTTTGCAGAAACCATGTTGATTTTCTTTCAGCAATGCCTGTTCTTCTATGTGCCTAGTAATTTTTCTTTAATAATGGTTTCCATCATTTTGCCTGGAACTGAGGTTAAACTGACTGGTCTATAATTTCCTGGATCACCTCTGGATCCTTTCTTGAAGATCGGTGTTACATTTGCCTCCCTCCAGTCCTCGGGTACAGTGCCTGATCTTAGAGAAAGGTTATATATCTTAGCTAGAAGTTCAGCAATTTCACATTTGAGTTCCTTAAGAACTCTGGGGTGGATGCCGTCTGGACCTGGTGATTTATTGACATTTAGTTTAGTAAGGCATATGAGAACATCCTCCTTGTTTATCTCTATCTGTTTTAATTCTTTTAATTCCCTCCCTGAAAAAACTGACTCAGCTGAAGGCATATGTTGTCTGTCCTCCTGTGTGAAAACGGAGGCAAAGAAGTCATTTAGCCGCTCAGCAATCTCTTTGTCTTCGCTGATTTTCCCTTTCTGACCATTGTCGTCGAGTGGCCCAACTGCTTTTCTAGTTGGGTTCCTGCTTCTGATGTACTTAAAGAAGTTTTTGTTGTTTTTTTTAATATTCTTTGCTATGTGTGCCTCAAAATCTCTCTTGGCTTTCCTGACTGTTGCTTTGCATTTAGTTTGCCAGAGCTTGTGTTCCTTTCTGTTCTCCTCGGTAGGAAGAGCCTTCCATTTCTTAAATGAGTTTTTCTTCTTTCCAATCACATCTTTTACTTCATTTGTAAGCCATACTGGTGTCCTTTTGGACTTTCCATGCCTCTTTCTTTTTATTGGAATGCATTTTAGTTCAGCCTGTTTTAAGGTATTTTTAAACAGTTTCCAAGCATTTTGGAGGGATTTGATTTTTTTTACTGCTCCTTTTAGTTTGTTCTTTACAATTTTTTCTCATTTTGGTGAAATTCCCTTTTTGAAAATTTAAGGTCTCTGTGTTAGTTTTCACTGACAGTTTGCTATCCAAACTTAAGTTGAAGGTTATTGTGTTGTGGTCACTGGTACCTATGGGCTCAGTTACAAGGACATCTTGAACGAGATCTTGTTCATTAGTTAGCACCAAGTCCAGGATCCCCTTTCCCCTGGTTGGTTCCATGACCATCTGCTCAAGGGAATAATCAGCTAGCATGTCGAGGAACCTTGTCTCTCTTTCATGTGTAGAACAAGAATTTGGCCAATCTATTTGGGGATAGTTGAAGTCCCCCATTATGACTAATGTATTTCTTTTTGAGGCCTGTTTAACTTCATTTTCCAGATAGCAGTCCGCCTCTGGAGTTTGGTTGGGAGGGCGATAGCAGATCCCTAGTGCTAGATTAGTTTTTTGTCCTGGGATTTTTACCCACAATGTTTCTGTAGGTGAGTTTGAAATTTCTTGAAGTTCTAATTCATGAGATTCTAGCTCCTCATTTATGTACAGGGCCACACCGCCACCATTTTTCCCTCTCCTGTCTTTCCTGTACAGTTTATAACCTGGAATCTTTGTGTCCCATTTGTTTTCCTCCGTCCACCAGGTTTCTGTTATGCCAATAATATCAATATTTTTTTCCTTTGCCAAATATTCCAACTCCTCTATTTTTGTTCGAAGGCTTCTAGCGTTTGCGTACAGACATTTATATTTATTTCTCTGGTGCACTTTCAACTTTGGCTGTTTGTGAGAATTTGTAGAAGGCCTACCATGTCCTACCTCTCGACTACTACTATCTATCTTTTCTGTTGACTCAGCCATTTGTGTGTGGATTTTGTCCTCCATACTTGGCATTTCACCCTCTCGAATCGGAAGCTGCCCAGCTCCTGTCGACTTTCCCCTAGGAATCAGTTTAAAAGCTGCTCTGAAATCTTTTTAATATTAGTCGCCAGCAGTCTGGTTCCATTTTCGTTCAAGTGTAACCCGTCCCTTTTGTACAGGTCTGGCTTTCCTGAAAATGTTCCCCAGTTCCTAACAAAGTCCTGTCTAGACTCTAAGTTCCTGTTTCGGCCGCTGGAGCGGCCTGCCTTTGTTTTGGATTGCTTTCATTGGGACTCACTCCGCTTTGGAGAACTGTTGCAGTTTTACTTTGGGACTTACTTTTGCTTCTTCCCTTTACCTTTTTGGACTATATTATTCTAAATAAAAGTGGTTTCTAGAGCCGTGTGTGTGTGTGCTCAAGGGGGGGACGGGACATTCCTGGTCTGAGACACAACAAAAATTGTAATTATAATGGTAACTCTAGGTATTGGGGATGAACTGATTTAAAAGTTACTTTCCAAACCACTACTTTTTTATAAGGACATTCATGGTTCTAACCACTCCAACATTTTTATTTTCATGTTATCAATCATACATTTAAAAGGTGCTTCATAACTCTATCTATCTATCTATCTATCTACCTATCTATCTATCTATTTTTCAGGCTTGTTTGATCCAAAAATAATTGGTTCAAAACTCATTTTAGATGTAGGGGGTGCTGGTGGTTCAATTCTAAAGTCAATCCCGATTTTCACAGGAAAAAAAAGGTCAAAACTTTTCGAAACTTCCAAGACTTCCGAATCCTTTCGTTAATGGTATGAAAGTGTTAGTCCCTGTTTCATTTGGTGGTCTTTCCTTTGAAAGTAGTTGTTTTACTCCAGGAATGGGGAACAGCAAGTTGAGGAAATTCCTTCCTTCTCTAGTTTAAAACTGGTTTCAGTGGCTTTAAAACTGGCTTCTCCGGCTTGAGCCAGAAGTGGGAGAAGCAAACGGAGGAAATTCATCGAAATAATAACGGTTTTCTAAGGATAACGACCGGAGATATCCACCCCTACTAGACACATACTTGCTTTTGCAAGCATCAGGAACAACTTACAACCAAAGAAAATGAGAGGAGAGAATTGTTCATGTCATTTCCTGCACTTACAATAAGAATCACTACAGTCTAGGAATAGAATAAATATAATCTCAGACATAAAATCTGACCTGCCACATTATATATTGTCTCTTTTAATCAGCCCTGGATTTTTAAGCTAGATTTCCTGCAGCTCAAACTGGGATGCTCCCCGGGCTCTTTGCACATAGTTGGAGATGGAGTTGGATTTAATATGATCTTAAGACCCCCAAATCAGAAATGGCAGCAGCATCTACCCATTTAATTGATATGACCAGACTGCATATCAATAGTGCATGTCTATCAAGAATGCCCAGTGTATAATATTACATAACAAATCTCTTCCAGCTATGTTGCTTCATTGATTCAAATCCTCTGCACATTACCTCACACGATCCTTTCATCATATAAAATCCTCAATCTCAGGGCTTTATGTAGGGTGATTTATTTTTAGATGTTCAGTGGTCAAATAGTATGGCAACTATTCAAACACCCTGCCATGCAAAAAAAAAATCTGAAGTTGGAAAAAAATAACTCAGGCATAAGTTTAAAAGTCAGGAGTAAAGGTAAAAGGAAGGAAAACCAGACATACCCCCTTTTGCCTCCTCCAACAAGCACATAACAATGTTTGATCTGCCTATGATGTAAGTGATGTCCCTGACACATAATTATTAATTATTGCTTTCACTAGAGAAAGTTCTGCCCAGTGTTTAACATTTGTCATTTGTTCTGAGGCAGCCCCATAGATGCAGCTGAAGCCAGCACCCATGACATTTTAAGGGCTGGGTTTCAAGATCGGTACGATGAAGTGGAATGACATTTAATTACTGATGTGCAGTCATTCACTCTGGCTAATTATGATCCCTGGAGTTTAGTCATCATATGTAATTAAATTTTACTTTCATAAAAGCTTAATGTGCTGCAAAAGCAACGATAGCAGGGAATTTTGCATTTTAGAATTACCAACAGAATCCAAAACGAAGTCTTGAGGACAATATTTCCCTCCGTTCCCTTTGCCAACTGCTCTTAAACAGTGCGGTTTGTTAACAACATAAAGATAGCACTGTTATAAATATTCGTGAATTTGGCTGTGTCCGTCTTTGCAATAGGAGAGCCAAAGGACATTATTTAGCCATTGAGAAGTTGGGATAAAACATGCAAAAAGGAGAGGGAGAAATTTAGTTGGGAATATCTACCTGGCTTTCTCCTTTTTCCTATCTTTTTGGCTCTTTTGGGTGTGAGGGTGATCTGGCTGCGACATCTGTCACCCCATTGATCGCCAGGGTTGATTCGGCTGATCTGGCTGGCTAGGCGGGTGTACCCTTCCTCCCTCACCGCTCCATGTGCATCCCTCCCGAAGCTGCACGCTCGGTGGAAGAGGACGACGTCCCAGGTATAGAAGGAGTGTACCGGGATCTCCAGTCTTCGGTCCCAGGTTTACGATAGCTTGGGCACCCAGTGGTGCCCGGGTGATTTGAGAAGTGCAGCAGGGTGTAGAGTGGGTCATGGGGGCTCTGTGTGCCAAGTTTGCTCTTGAGCCATTATTATTGGGAGTTGCAGTGGTATCATGAAATTACTGAAGGTAGTGCAAGTACCATCATCTCTGCCCCCCCCCCCCCCAAAGTGTAGTAGGATGTAGATTGGGTCATGGGGGCTCTGTGTGCTAAGTTTGGTCTGTATTGGTGAATGGATGAGGGTTGCATTGTTTTTAGGAAGTGAGTGAAGGTACTTCAAGTCCCATCATCCGTGGTCTGTCTCACACAAAACTGCACCAGAATGTAGAGTGGGTCATGAGGGCTCTGTGTGCCAGGCTTGGTGTTGATTAGTCATTGGATTAGGTTTGCAGCAGTCTCGGCAAGTGAGAGAAGGTACTGCAAGTCCCATCATACATGGTCTGCCCTCCTCCAAAGTGCAGCAGGATGTAGAATGGGTCATGAGGGGTCTGTGTGCCAGGTTTGGTGTTGATCAGTCATTGGATTAGGTTTGCAGCAGTCTTGGAAAGTGAGGGAAGGTAGAACCTGCTAGAACCTCCATTATTTAGCCATTGAGAAGTTGGGATAAAACATGCAAAAAGGAGAGGGAGAAATTTAGTTGGGAATACCTACCTGGATTTCTCCTTTTTCCTATCTTTTTGGCTCTTCTATTATTTCTTTATTACATTTACCCACCCCCAAAATGGAACAATGGTTTACTAGAATCCACACCTTAGCCCACAGGTTTGTTTTCCAAAACAATTCTCTTCCATCACCCATTTTCATACATTATTTCCAAGAATAGTAACATAAACTGTAAACTGGTGGAGTCTGGTGACTTTTTTTTCAATGGGGTGCTGAATCTGTCCCAGAATCTGGCTCAGACCATGAGGGACTATCCAAGTTGCTGAACTCTATCCCCAAAATAGATTGAAAATTTCCAACAGCTCCTTTTAATTTTGGACGAAACCCCATAATTTATTGATCATACTGATGTGGGTAGCAATACTTGCCACAGCCTGGCTACAAACATAAAATAAAATGTGAATGTGTTCATATAACTTTGTTCTAGGTCAGAATGTTTACATTGGATGGATTTATCTCTCGGCAATACTTCGCGAACAAAGATTCTTAGGAAGGACTCATCCCACTCTTTTTACAAGCGCATTGATGACTTAAAAGGCCAATCTGAGATAGGCAAGTTCGGTTGCAGAAAGCACAGCAGAAAGTCTCCTTGAGTGATGTTGTTTCCAAGTTGCGGTTCTTTCTGCGTTGTCGTTTCTCTTCGAGACCCATTTGGCATGTCTTTTCGAAAGAGGACGCAGCATTGTGGATAGTGCATCTCCATGCCTCCCGATGTGAGGCCAGGGTGGACCATTGTTGGTGATCAATCTGGCTGATCCTGAGATGTTGTTTCAGGGAGTCCTTATATCTTGTTTTGGGGGCACCTCTCTTGCGCTGACCCATGGCGAGTTTACCATAGAGTAGTATCTTTGGGAGGCAGTGGTCCTCCATCCTAGAGACCTCGTGCCCTGCCCAGCACAGCTGTGTTCTCAATAGCATGGCCTCAACGTTGGTGATCCCTGCTTGCTCAAGGACAGCAACATTCGTCACATAGTCATTCCAATGTATATTTAGGATTGTGCGAAGACAGCGCTGAAGAAAGCATTCAAGGAGTCGTAGGAGTTGGTGATAGGTGACCCATGTTTCAGACCCATAAGGGAGAATAGAAAGTCCGATAGCTCTGTACACACTGATTTTGGTGCTTTGCCTCAGGTGCTTGTTGCTCCAGACTCTTTTGTGAAGCCTTCCGAATGCACTCTATGCCTTTGCTAATTTGTGATCGATCTCTTTATCAATCTTGGCGTCTGAAGAGATGATGCTTCCCAGACATTGTATTGTAATTATTATTATTTATTATTCAATAAACATATGTATCTATCAATGTAACAGAAATTGGTTAAGTCCCCTTGTAAAAAGCGTGGGATGAGTCCTTCTTAAGAATCTTCGTTCACAAAGTAATGCCGAGAGAGAGAGAGAATACAATGTGTTTGACTGGTATATAAGATCTTTCTCCTTCCTTTAAAGCAACTAATTTACTGATTTTTCCTTACTTTCTATGTTTCCTTGCCCCAACATTGACTATGTGGAAAGCTGGACAAGTTTGAATTAGAGCCAGTCCAACAGCCTACACCAAATCCAAAGTTTGAGGCAAGTCCAAAGCTTTGAGGATGTTTCGAAGCATTCTCTAACTTCTGCTAATGCAAGGTAGAATTACCCTAATGTGCTTTACCCCATGCTAGAGGCTGGAAGCCCTGAATGTTGCGTAGATCAGTGTTTCCCAACCTTTTTTGAGCCGCGGCACACTTTTTACATTTGCAAAATCCTGGGGCACACCACCAACCAAAATGACACAAAATGACACTCTAACACAGTAATACATATAGTTAATATGTTTTTAAAATGTATTTATACACTCAGTGTGAAACCTGGACCTGTTTCGATGAACTCGACATAGATATCCTGGCAGGAATGACAGAAAGACATAAACTTCCCACACAGAACTCCCATAACCAAGAGAAAATACTATAAGAGTTTGGTGGGCATTGACCTTGGGTTTTGAAGTTGTAGTTCACCTATATCCAGAGAGCACTGTGGACTCAAACGATGTTGGATCAGGACCAAACTTGGCATGAATACTCAATATGCCCAAATGTGAACACAGATGAAGTTCAGGGGAAATAGACTTTGACATTTGGGAGTTGTAGTTGCTGGGATTTATAGTTCCCCTACAATCAAAGAGCATTCTGAACCCCGCCAAGGATAGAACTGGGCCAAACCTCCCACACAGAACCCCCAGGAGGCAAGAGGAGGTCTCTACTTGGGGAAAGGGAGGCGGGCCTTCCCAATGCATGGAGAGCAAGAGACCAAGTAGACCACGGGTGGGAAGGGGGGGGGGTGTTTGTAATTTTGTGCCTTTATCGATAGATGTTTAGTAACATCCACTGATCCAGTTTGGGATTTTTTTGATAAGAAAGGAAGAATAAAAGAAACACAGAACCATAAATCAGTTATACCTGCACAGCATTTAGAACATACTAACACTCCAGGTTCAGTCATGGATTCCTGGGACAGTTGCATGTGATACACATATTGTTAAATGTAAACTCTTTTTTACTTTCGAACATTATGAAGTCTGCATAGTGCCCTTCAATTTATTCAGTGCATGAAATGCCTCTTCCACCCTTAAGAAAAGGCATAGAATTATAAAACTGCATAAATACTAATCGGGCAATTCTATATATGGCCACTAATCTATGTGCCTAGGCCTACTCCAAATTAGTTCTGTCAATCCTCACCCCACAAGTTTTTTTGAATGATTACACTTGAACTATTAATCCCTTGTTAATCCCTCGATCCGAGCCCCTCCTGGCTTGTGAAAGCTTGCCTGGAGGGTTTACGAGACCCTCTGTTGAGACTAATTAACACCTCCCTTGAGCAAGGAGTGTTTCCAGAGGGTTTGAAAGAGGCCGTGGTCACTCCATTGCTGAAGAAGCCGGGTTTAGATCATACAGTCCCCTCCAATTGCTGCCCAGTTTCGAATCTACCGTTTCTGGGCAAGGTAATTGAGAGGGCAGCAATGGAGCAGTTGCCTTCCTTCCTAGATGATGCTACTTGGTTAGACCCCTTCCAGTCTGGCTTCCGTTCGGGGCATGGGATGGAGACGATGATAAGCTACGGTGCCAGCTCCATCAGGGCGGATCGGCGCTGCTTGTGTTATTTGACCTCACAGCAGCTTTCAATACTGTCAATTACGATCTTTTGACTCACCGCCTTGCCGGAGCCGGGGTGAGGGGGACAGTCCTAGACTGGCTGTCCTCCTTCCTCCGGAACCAATCGCAGTGAGTGAAGAGGGACGAGGACGTCTCCAGGGTTCCCCACTTTGTTGTGAGGTTCCCCAGGGGGCAATCCTCTCCCTTCTATTATTTAACATCTAGGTTCGACCACTTGCTTGGCTGGTCCGTAGTTTTGGGCTGGTGTGTCACCAATATGCGGATGACACCCAGCTCGTTCTGGGGATGGAGGGCAGGCCTGAAACCGTACCCGATAATTTCCATCAGTGCCTTGAGGCCGTCACTAGATGGCTGCTAGCCAGTAGGTTGAAGGTGAATCCAGCGAAGACGGAGATCCTGTGGCTGGGTCATCCGGGTGGGGTGGAGATCCAACTTCCTTCCCTGGATGGCACGACACTATGTCCGTCGTCAACAGTCAAAATTCTCGGCGTCACCCTGGACTCTCAACTGACGATGGAGACGCACATCTCTGTCGTCAGTAGAGCAGCTTTCTTCCAACTCCGTCAGGCGAGGAAGTTGGCTCCCTACCTTTCCCCTTCACGATCTAGCCACAGTGGTCCAAGCCACAGTCATCTCAAGACTGGACTACTGTAATGCTCTCTACGTTGGCCTTCCTTTGTTGGTGATCCGGAAACTGAAACTGGTGCAGAATGCGGCAGCCCGACTGCTGGCTGGCATTCCGATGGCCAGCCACATAACACCCATTTTGTGCGAGCTGCACTGGTTACCAGTGGAATGCTGGATCACTTTCAAAGTGTTGGTATTGACCTTTAAGGCCTTGAATGGTCTGGGGCCAGTGTACCTCAGGGACCGCCTCATCTCTTACTGTCCCACTAGGCCACTACGTTCAGAGTCAGGCCAACTCTTGGAGGTCCCCAGTTTTAAAACGTACCATCTGACGGCCACAAGACGGAGGGCCTTCTCGATAATCTCCCCCACTCTGTGGAATGCACTGCCTTCTGGGGTTCATGCCTTTACAGATCTGCCGGAAGGCATGCAAAACCCTCCTGTTTCGGCAGGCTTTTGGGGATTAAGGTTGTGATTCTCCGGCTAATTCGTCCTCTTGTTGTATATAACTCCTGATGAATTGTATTTTCATCTGTTATTATCTGCTTGCTGTGTATTTGATCGTGTTTTATTGTCTTTTTATTGTGTTTTTATGTTGTGCTTTTAAACTACGAGTCCACTGTTGTAAGTCACCCCGAGCCACACCGGGAGTGGCGACTGACAATTGCGAATAATAAATAAATAAATAAATATCTTTAAACTGTTACAGTTAATTAAATGGATTTTACTGATAATCATCACAGCTGCCTGATATACTGATTTAGTTTGAGGAAAACATAAATGGTTGAAAATTATCGATATGTTTACTATGTAGATCTTTTTTGAAAGCAGGTAGCCATAAGCTGGGTCAAAAAATAATGAATAAAGCAACAAATAAAACATGAAGAAATCCTGGATAAAAAGTTGGCATCAAAGTTTGGTTTTTTTCCATGTCAGGAGCTACTTGAGAAACTGCAAGTCACTTCTGGTGTCAGACAATTGGCCATCTGCAAGAATGTTATCCAGGGGACACCCGGATGTTTTACCATCCTGTAGGAGGCTTCATTCATGTCCCCGCATAAGAAGCTGGAGCTGACAGACAAGAGCTTACCCCACTACTTGGTTTCGCACCACCAACCTTTCAGTCAGCAGTCCTGCCAGCACAAGGGTTTAACCCATTGTGCCACTGGGGGCTCAGCATAAAAGATGATCAATATATAGATAAGAGTAGATTAGACTAGACTAGACTAGACTAGATAGATACACAAAAAGAAATCTTACATGCATTATCAAACAAGGCTAGTCCAGTCCTTTTGTTGTCTGAGAAGGAATAGCAAGTGGATATCTCTGGCTGTAATACTTTGATATCCATTAATTTTTCGTATTAAAATTAATATTTTTTTCCATTTAAAATATTTTATTGATTTCAAAAGAATTATTAAAAACATAGAACAAACAAAGCACAGTCACGACAAACACCCCCTTCACCATGACACAAAGATACTAACAAACTAAAATTTGTTTACATATATGTACTTCCTGCCCTTCCTCCCCCCCCCTTCTTTCATCTAGCAATGGTTATTCTATTATCTGCAAAACATCCCTGACCTCTTTTGGTCTGAGACTTGATTCTTATAATACAATTTTATGTTACAGTTCAATCTAGTTCCTTCTTCTTGAAATGATTGATAATCATAGTCCAGTCTGTGTTCTTTGGCTTTATATCTTGTTTTAGCATCTGGGTCAACCGATCCATGTTCATAATGTCTATTATCTTTAGTCTCCAATCCTCGATCTCTGGGATATTATCTTCCTTCCATCTTTTGGCTAGGACTAATCTGGCCACAGAGATACAATAGACAAATAACTTCTCAATGTTATCCTCCACCTTGAAATCGAGTAGTCCCAACACCAAGCATTCAGGTTTTAATTGAATTTTGATTTCCAAGGCCTCTTGAATTTCTTTATGAACAGATCTCCAAAATATCTTTACTTTTTCACAATCCCACCACATGTGAATAAAATATCCTATTTCTTTCTGACATTTCCAGCATTTGTTACTATAATTTTTGTTGAATTTGGTGATTTTTTCTGGGGTGAGGTACCACCTGTGGAAAATCTTCAGGCTGTTTTCTTTTAGATCATATGAATGCGTATATTTCAGATGTTTATTCAAAAACCTTTCCCACATTTTGAATGGAATTTGATGGCCTACATCAGTGCTGTCCAACATCTATAGGCCCAAGGGCCGGACGTCTGGTGGCTGACCACCTGGCGGGCTGGAGCGGGGGGTGGGGCCAAACGTGGGGCGGGGCCAATCGCAGGGGCGGGGCCGATCCCCGGAGTGGCGCTGTAGGAGGAGGCGGAGCAAGAGGGGTTCCCTTTGCTCCTCCCTCCCTTCTACAGCGTCAAACTGGGCAAGAGGCACGGCGATTTTGCCATGCCTCTTGCCCGGTTTGACACTGTGGAGAAGGAAGGGAGGCGCAGAGAGGGGCTCCCCTTTGCGCCTCTCTTCCTTCTGCAGCGTCAAACTGGGCAAGAGGCACGGCGATTTTGCCATGCCTCTTGCCGGTTTGACGCTGTGGAGAAGGAAGGGAGGCGCAGAGAGGGGCTCCCCTTTGCGCCTCTCTTCCTTCTGCAGCGTCAAACTGGGCAAGAGGCACGGCGATTTCGCCATGCCTCTTGCCCGGTTTGACGCTGTGGAGAAGGAATTTCTCCCTCCTCCTCCTCCTCTTTCCCGGGCACCATGGCTGTCCCGAGCTCCGTGGCGCCAGGGAAAGGCACGGCGCCCGGGAAAGAGGAGGAGGAGGGAGAGCAGAAAAGGTGGCGCCAAGGGCAGCGCGTCACAGGCCTGGCGTGACGCGCTGCCCTTGGCGCCACCTACTCCTCCTTTTCTCGAGGCTCCCCGCCCTTCCTAGGAGGGGGCCACCGAAAAGGAGGGCGGCGCCAGGGGCAGCGCATCACGCCAGGCCTGTGACGCGCTACCCTTGGTGCCGCCTACTCCTCCTTTCGGCGCGAGAGAGGGACGGAGGGGCGGTGCAGGGAGGAGGAGCTAGCTCTCTTCCTCCTCCCCTGCCCCGCTCCCCCCTCCCCCGGCCGCCATTTTTTAAAAAAATTTAGATTTTAATTTTTTAAAAAAATGGCGGCCGGGGGGCATAGCTGGGGCCGTGCCCAACAGGCGGGGGGGCCGGATCCGGCCCCTGGGCCTCCAGTTGGAGAGTCCTGGCCTACATCTTGGGCCCATTTGACCATGCAGTTTTTTATCGCTTCCTCTTCCGTCTGCCATTCTAGCAGTTTATCATATAATAGAGATATTTTCCCTTTAGTTTTTTTCTGCTAATTCCTGCCAGTATGTATCTGACAATGTAAACCCCAAAATTTTATCTTTTTTATATTGTTCATTTATTTACATATATTGCAGCCAATCAATTGTTTTATCAATTTCTTTCACTTCCTCCCTATCTTTCAAAACTGTACAATCACCCGAGCTTTTCAACAGCGTGTCGTACCTCACCCAGTCAGGTTTCCCATATTAAAATTAATATTGACATTATATCGACCCTCGGCGTCCAACCCAGAAGTGACTTTTCAAAATAGAAGCCGTGATCCCCATTTCCGTAAAAGGCACGTTATTAGGTCGTTATTTCCGCCCTTTCTTATTAACCTGCAATGCTTCTGAGCTGGGGGGGAAGAGTGCAGGGCATACTCTCGCCTCCTCCTTCCCAGCTGAGAACTAACACGCGTCAAGGCTATCGCGCGTTAATTCTCAGTAGGGAAGGAGGTGCGGAGGGCATCCCCTCGCCTCTTCCTTCCCAACTGAGAACTAACGCGTGTCAAGGCTATTGCGGGTTAGTTCTCAGCTGGGAAGGAGGTGCGGAGGGTATCCCCTCGCCTCCTCCTTCCCAGCTGAGAACTAACGCGCGATAGCACCTTCAGCGTTCTGCTCACCCCCACCCCTCCTTGCCAGCTGGGAACTAATGCTTGGGGGTTGATTCCCAGCTAGCCTAACGAATAATAATGAATTTCGTTAATAAGTACGGTTCAATTTCAAAATTAGTACAGTTTTTTTGGAACAATTTCTATTTAGAAACAGCTGCACTCCCCCCCCCCCCCAACATGAGTTTAGAAACAATTTTTTTATGGATCAACCACCCCTAGCTAGTACAACAACAACAAATGAAAACTGATAGCTGTCCTTTTATGACACCCCAAATCTGCTGCCTTACATATTGGTTTCACTCTACTTAATGCAAGTGCTACCCACATGCAAAAAAATCTTGTGAGGAATTATTGAAATCAAAATTTCCTTCCTTCACAATTCCTGTTGCCTCTGAAAACTTTTGAGTAGAATGGAATCACTTTGCATGTTAAGCAATTAACTATCTGCTTGAGAAATTCTCTCAACTGGCATTGTTACACACATATCCTCATTTAGCCTTTCCAGCCCAATGCATGGAGTGGATCTTAGCCATCTACCAGGGTTTTATTTCCATTTCTCAAACACCCCAGGGCAGTTCCTGGCTCAAAACACAATAACCCACAAATATACGCTGCAATGTCTCTTTCCAGAAAACACATGTGAAATGAAATGCCAATTTTCATGTGGGTTTCAGGATCTTAAAAGCACTCCTCGTTTAATTAATGGATCAGTCTCTCTCTTTCTACCAATGTCCACAGAAAAAGCATTAAATGGATCCATGGGTAAATCCATGCAGAAATGAAACAGGCAACCTCTGCGGATGCTTGCCATAGATGCAGCTGAAACGTCAGGAGAGAATACTTCTAGAACATGGCCATATAGCCCGAAAAATCTACAACAGGGCTGCTCAAGTAGTCGATTGCGATCGACTAGTCGATCTTCGGCCCTCATCCAGTCGATCTTTGGGCCTCACCAGCCGGATGGGTGACTCCTGCCATGCGCGCGCACACCCTGTGCGCACACATGCTCCTGCTGCTGGCTTCCGCTCTCGCGGTGCTTCTTCCGCCCGCAGGGCATTGCAGGAAGGAGGGAGTGCAAGGTGGGGCCTCCGGAGGGAGCGCCCTGCCTCTCTCTCGTCCAGAAGCAGCTGTGCAGCCTTCGCTGCCTCCGGAGGCCCTGCCTCGTGCTTCCTCCATCCTGCAATGCCCCACAGGTGGAAGAAGCACTTTGCGGGCGGAAAACAGCAGCAGGAGCACGCGCGGTGGCAGGAGCGCGCAGCGGCGGGGGCAGGTAGAACTTTTCGACTTGCTTGCTTTAAGAGTAGCTCGCATGCTGAAAAAGTGTGAACACCCCTGATCTACAACAACCTGTAGTCCCTTTTTTTATTTTTTAAAGATTTTTATTGTATTGTTATAATACATTTACTCTTACTTTACATTGCTTTAGTTACAATACATTTTTCTCCCCCGGCCCCTCCCCCTCCCCCGTTGACAAGTTACTCCTTCATTTTTTTGAGCCATCGTAGCATGCTGTCCAGATTTTTCCCCCAATGTTCATCTTCTGGTTTAGCTTCCTGTATCCAGTTTTTGAAGGGTAACCATATTTCTTTGATTTTCTTCTGCTTTTCTGTCCATAGTTTTTCATTTCTTATAATGTCCATAATTTCCAACTGAACTTGTTCCCACACATATTCATACCATTTTTCAAGGGTCCATTTCTTTCTTTCTTTCCACCCCCAGGCAATCACAGCATGTGCCGCTCTAAACATCATCATAACTAATTTTTGTTCTTGCGCTTTGATTTTACTATCCCCGCATATCCCTTTTAAGAGAATATCCATATTTAAATCATTTTTTTATTTTTGTATATAGTTCAATCTTCTTAAAAATTTGATTCCAGAACCTTTGTATCTCCTTACACTCCCACCAGAGATGTGAGTACCAGGCTTCTCTACTCCCACAGTGCCAACATTTCGGATTTAGACCCTGGATCATATGTGCCAGTTGGATTGGTGTCCTGTACCATTTTGTTATTACTTTCTGCTCTAGTTCCCTATATTTTTCTATTTTTATTTTATTTAGTCCATTCCTTATCCTATCTATTCTTTCTTTCCCTAGGCCTCCTTCCTTTTACCACCTATTTTCCATCCTTTTATACATAAATTCCTTATCTTCCAGCATTCTTCCATATATTTTGCCTAACCCTTTTTGCCTTGCACTGGATCTTTCTTTTAATATCCTATCTATTATATTTTCACCCAAATTGCTATCTTCCTTTTTTATTTGTTCCCAAATGCCTCTCAATGTCCCCGCATGGCTGGGAACAACCTGTAGTCCCTTTAACATTCAAACTAAAGATGTGTCTACACTGTAGAATTAATGCAGTTTGACAACACTTGTAGTCAGTTTTGCACTTCATCCACTTCTCCGGCTCCATGGCACATTGCTTGCACTATCCCTCTCCCAGCCCTTTTATAGTTGTTCACATCTATTGTTAGTATTCCTGCCCATTTGTATTGTTGAACCTCGCCTGATGGAGCCCCAAATAAATCGGTTTTTTATTTTTAGGGTGTTTTTATCAGGGTTTTTGTGTTTTATGATTTTTTTTTACTACTTTGTTTATTACGTTACAGTTAGGTTGTTCTTAGGCTTGATCGACTTACCGGCCGAGCAGGTTGCGGGGCAGGGTTCCCCTCGCCGCCATCTTGCGGAGAGAGAAGTGGCTTCTCCTTCTCAGAAGCCCCTGGGGTGGCAGGAAGGTTTCCCGCCACCAATGCTGACCGGCCAATGACTGGGTTGACTCCGCAGCGCGCCCTCCTTGCGTCGGCTGGCTTGCACTTCCATCTGGGCTCTGTTTTTCCTCCCATCCTCCCTTCTTATTGCATTGCTTGTTGGTGGAAATTTTGTTAATTCTTCATTGTTGCATTCTTCATGGTTATGCGTTATATTGTTCTTTGTCACAACCGTGTTTAGCATGTGGCATGGCCCCTGGATCAGGCTGGCTTATCACCCCTTGGTTGTAAGGGGGATAACACCCAGGACCCCTGGGTTGCTGAGTTTCCGTGGACAAACATTGGGCCGCTCACACCCCAGGCTTGCAAACGCCTTTGGACATTCGTGGGGGCTGTTCGACCCTGATCCAGGACCCATGCGTGGCCGCCAATCTTTTGTTCCTGTTCTCAATAAATGAGTTGTGGCCATTTTCATCCAACCACTTGTGCCTGCGTTATTGTTCTTGGCGCGAGGTGTGTCACCCTTGCACATGCAAATATTGTTTAATGTGCTCTGTCTTGATGTAAATTGTTTGTCTGGGTTTCTTTTTGCCATTGAATGTTTGCCATACTCGTTGAAAACTGCCCTGCGTCCCTTCGGAGAGTTAGGGCAGTCTATAAAGTTGTTGTTGCTGCTGCTGCTTGTTGTTTTACAATGTTTCCGTCCTTCTTTGCCAAATGTTGCTGGTGCCTCATCCAGCTGCAGATCCCATGCTTCTAAAGCAATGAACTATGGCAGTTAAAAATGGTGTCAAATTGCATTGATTCCACAGTGTAAATGCACCCTTAGATGCTGAGCAGTTTCAGCAACCCGGTAACATGAAAACAAACGGGGTTTAAATTCCTGCTTGGCTATGGACTGCCACTGGCTTACCTTGGGCAAGTCTCACATTCAGCCTCAGAAAATCTTTAGGGTTGCTATATGTCAAAAATGTCTTGAAGGCACACAGCAATAACAGACTCCTGAACTCCCTATGAAAGGAAGTAAAGATGTATGAGGAATTAACTCAGCCAATGTTTTTGGTTTAGTGACTTTACCCAATTCTGCTTGTTAGACAGAAGATGGAACAAAATGCAATTTATAACCAGACTAGCTTGGGGACCCGGCGGTGCCCGGGTTATTTGAGGAAGGCATTGTGTGCCAAGGTTGGTTCCTACTAGATGTTTATGTGGCTTGCAATGGCCTCAGGAACTTAGTGAAGGTACTGCAAGTCCCATTGGCCATGGTCCACCCCCCTCCCCAAACAGCACCAGGATGTAGAGTGGGTCATGGGGCTGTGTGTGTCACATTTGCTCTTGATCATTCTCTGGATGAGGGTTGCAGCAGTCTCAGAAGGTGAGTGAAGGTATTTCAAGTCCCATCATCTATGGTCCATCCTCCTTGAAACAGCACCAGGGTGTAGAGTGGGTCAAGGGGGCTCTGTGTGCTAATTTTGGTCTGTAGTGGTCATTGGGTGAGGGTCGCGTTGTGAAGTGGGCCATTGGGCCCCTGTGTGGCAAGTTTGGTCCTGATCCATCAGTGCTGTGGGCCGCAGTGTCTGACTGCCTGAGGCCTTTCCTTTTCCCTCTGCATCACCTTAGAATGTTGGAATGTGGATGGACAATCGGAGTCCTTTATGCAAATACCATTTAAGTGGCAACCAATCCCCTATGTCTGGGGCCGTAGAATGTTGGAGTTCTGAGGCTGGCCAATCAGAGCCCTTTATGCAAATAATCCCATAGTAGCAACCTATCGAAATGCTGTCACATATTCCTTGGCACCTCTGCCCCTCCCAGAAGATGAACATTCCATTTCAAATGGGAAAAAACTGTCATTTGGCTAACTCAAGCATTCAGTTGCATTCTGTTTTACTGGCCAATCAGAGTCCTTTATGCAAATTGTCTATCAGTGGCAACCAATGTCCTCTGCCTGGTGCCTTAGAGTGTTGGAGTTCTGAGGCTGGCCAATCAGAGTCCTTTATGCAAATAATCTGGTGCCTTAGAGTGTCGTAGTTCTGAGGCTGGCCAATCAGTGTCCTTTATGCAAATAATCCCACAGTGGCAACCAATCGAAACGCTGCCACATATTCCTCCGCACGCACCGCCGCACCTCCGCCCGCAAACACTGACTTTTATTATATACATAGATAGAAGATAGACGGTTGTATCTCTCCATGTTGATAAGCATACATTGAAAGAAAGCAAATGTTTTGGACAACACGCAGAGATCTGAAATTTGTATTTTGGATGCATATACATATGCTTTATTCCATCTTATTAGTCATTCTCCATGCAGTAGAAGATAGTGGCAGTTGTTTTACAATATAGTTCTCTAATATAATGGTGTGGTTTTTGTCACATTTACAGTGGCAACAGAGTCCTAATTGGGAAAATAAATGAGGAAGAGACACCCACACCCTCTGGTTCCTATTCCGAATCACTTGGGGTTATTTATTCTTCCATGAACAGTGGCTGTGCCTTGGGCTGCTGTTATAGATTGCCATCTTGATCATGTAAGACGTCGTGTCATTTGTTGATGCCAAACTATCTAAACAAAAGAGCCAGTTTGTTTTGCTCTTTCCAGATTAAGCCATTTTTATTTTGCACAGGTGAAGAGTTTCGGCAGGCAAAGATTTTCAAACAGCAAGAATATAGTGCAGAAGATGAGATCGTAAAAACTTGTGCAAGCTTAACTCGTCCCCCCAAATCCTCTTTGCTACAGTATGGCAGTTACAACACTCATAAATCAAACTTTGACAACATCTATTTATACATGTATTCTTTTGTTTCAGGGCTAAATGGTGGAGTATGTTTCCACATGATATTTACTCTTTATGACAGCTTGTTCCTTCCATCAATAATACTTGCCATAACTGCTTTCCCAGCTTTCCTGGTATTGATTATTTATATTAGCTTTTGGCTGCAAGGGGTTATCGTTTGTAGTCTGCATCGGTATTCTTTAGTTTTACTCTTCTCTCCTAAGGAAAGTGAGGAGGATTAAAGTATACGCACCATCATTTTAATTAGGTTTCTAAATATGTATCTACTAGGCATGAGAAAAAAGTTATGAAAATGATTCGTTCCGTAAGAAATTCGTAAGAAATGCTACTTTCGAGTATTTCCGCACCTGGAACGCCAACCAGGAAGTGGACTTTCTTTTTCGAACTTCGGGGGCCAGGATTTTCTTAAGTGTCGTTATTAGGTCGTAAGGGGGGGGGGGCACCCTCCTTCTCTCTCACCACCCTCCCGCCTCCCTTGCCAATAAGTATTATGGCAAGGCAAGCCCTAAACTCGCTCCTTCTTTCGGCTGGAAGCCCGGAAAAAATGTAAACAGAGAGGATTACTCAGAAGTAAATCTGCAAAGGAGGGCACTTTGGATGAAGGGCCCTCCTTTGTGAATTTACTTCTGAGTAAACCTCTCTGTTTACATTTTTTCCAGGCTTCTCTGCTTCTCCTGCCCTGCCAGGATCTAAAGCATCAAAGAGTATTGGGGTGAGAAACCAACCTAATGCATAATAGAATGAATGCTACTGTAAGTGCCTAATATTATAAGTAATCCAACTGGTCATACCTACATTCCATGCACATGCAATAATACAGCAGTAATACCAATAACAAGAGGTAAAATTCAAACCGAAGTATTCTGACTGGTCTCTCCTCATGCGGTGCAAACGGGCTCTTCTCTTATTAGCCCGGGAAATTAGCCCGAGAAAAGCCAGCGTTTGCTGCTTGGGAGCACACACATACATATTTTTTGGGGGGGGGGGGGAGATTTGCTGCAGAATCCCGGGCTCATAGAGAAGATTATGCAGCAAAACCCCCAAAGAATATGTATGTGTGTGCACCCAGGAAGCAAATGCTGTGCCCGGGGTTTTGCCTTTTCCCGGGCTCAGAGAAGAGCCTTTTGCAGTTTGAGGAGGGAGCACAGTCAGAATACTTCGGTTTGAATTTTACCTCTTCTTATACCCATTGTTATTACTGCTGTATTATTGCATGTGCATGGAATGTAGGTATATGACCAGCCTGGGCAAACTTGGGGCCCTCGCTCCCTCGGGATCGGGGTGAGAGAGAGGCAGCGAGGAGCGAGGGGGGGCTCCTCCTCCTTTTCTTTTGCTGCTTCCAAGAATAGAATACCCGCTCCCTCCCTCCCTCCTTCCCTCCCTCCTTCCTATTTGGAGAGTCCCATCTAGAATTCAGTGTGATTTATTCAGTTTTGGCCTACAACTCCCAGAAATCCCAGCCAATTTACCAGCTGTTAGGATTTCTGGGAGTTGTAGGCCAAAACCATCTGGAATTCGCATGCGCTGGCATACGAACTACTAACGAATTTCGTTAGTAATTAAGTTACATTTTAGAAATTTTCGGAAAATTTTTTGTAAGTCTTTCTTTTACTAATAAACCCCCATTTGATTTTAGAATTGCCATTTTTGGTTTTGAAACCATGCCTAGTATCTACACAGCAGTTTGACACCACTTTACCAACCTCATCATATGGCGCTAGATTTGCCAGCAAACACTGATCTAGCCCCAGTCACCCACAGGGTCGGTTGGCTCTGATCACATGATGTAGTGCCACCATCTTGGCAACACGGGAGGCTTCCTTTGTTGCCATTCCTTCAATGGGGGAAAGCTGCACAATCCACTTGCACACCACACATTCCCCTGTGTGAAGAGCTGCTGGGAGAGCTCAGCAAAGGAGGGTATGTAGTGGTGGCTTCCCAACATCCGGTGGCAAACCGGAATGCTGCCGAGAGCAGCCACTGAGTTATGGGGCTGATACTCTCATGGTTTAATGTTATGTAAGACTAGGATTTGTGGGTTTATGATACAACAGTACTCTTTGGCAGGGGAGACTAAAGAGCTCTTTCTTTCTTTGTGAAGACAGTATTTGTTGTAAGTCAGGCCTCAGCGTCACCTGATAGCAGAGCTGTAGTAGATGGTGCATTATCTCCAGCTGAAAATGGAATGCAGTTGGGAGAGCCTAATGAGCTTTCAGACACTGGAGTGAGAAGGAAACGAAATGTAAGCAATTCCAGCTCTGAAGAATTAGAGCAGGGGAAAAGGATTCGGCAGGAACTTACAGCTTCTGCAGATTCAGAGTCATTTAGGGGTGGAACTGGAGTCAGGAGAAAGTGATACTGAGCTTGATTCAATAC
The DNA here is from genome assembly GCA_030556195.1 of Anolis apletophallus. Taxonomy (NCBI): domain Eukaryota; kingdom Metazoa; phylum Chordata; class Lepidosauria; order Squamata; family Anolidae; genus Anolis; species Anolis apletophallus. The sequence goes on from JARBWK010000009.1 coordinate 3,942,771, forward strand.
AAAACTTTATTACGGTCACTGACCAGCAAAAAGCGGGCACAAGCACCCTGAGAGGGGAAGGACAACTCCCCAGGAAGCAGTTATTTAAAATTAGATTAGAAATCAGTATAAAAAAGAAAGAAATGTAAAATGATTTTATTCTTGACAAGTAAGCTTTGATGTTGTTTGTTTTCTTTTTTTCTTTTATGTTTGTGTAATGTTTTATTGAAACCTAATAAAGACTTTAAAAAAAAGAAATCAGTATAAAATATATTTTAAAAGACAGGATATTGTAACAGGTATGGAACCGAACGGGGAGGGGAGAGATTGATGAGAGAGGTCAAAAACACCGGGGGGGGGGGGGGACAAAGGGGGAAGGGAGTCTAGTATCATTTCAGCTGTAACATGTTGCTCTAACTGCATTCCCAGCAGGGTGTTGCCTTACGGCTGAGCTTGATTCAACGTTGGTAAAAGAACTTCAGGATATATGTAATGCTGACTTCAGTAGTGAGACATTTATAGGGTTTGACAGTGACAAAGATTGGCCCTCTGATACTTCTGGGAATGATTGGGAAACACTAAGTTTGGAAAGACGCTGGAAGACTTGGAGAGATGCTGAAAGGCAGGCAGCTGTTTCACCTAATCAAGAAGGGTGTGACTCTGATGCATCTGACCTTTAGTGTATAAATTGTGGGTCTGGGAAACAGGGCCCTTGTGGCAGGCAAGGAGTTGTGTCTGGTGTCCTGTTGCCTTGGTGTCCTGTTAATCTTGGAATCCTGTTACCTTGACATCCTGATATCTGGTATTGTGTTCCTGACTACTCCTACAGCCGTGTTTCCTAGTGGCGGGGTTTGTCTCTACTGGATCTTCTCTCTTGTTAGACCTTGGATTGTCTCCTTGTTTTCCTCCGTCATTTATCCTGCCCTTGACCTTGGACCGGTTACAGACTACACATTTTGGATCATCCCACAAAGGACGTTGCAGAGAATGTCCCTGAGTTTGTCTTGGCTTCTCCTGCAGTGATTTTTTGGGCTTCCCTGGGGTTTTGGGGGGGGTTGCCAGTTTGGCTAGTTTTTTGTTAGTCCCATTCCCATTCCTTGTAAAATAAACCTTTTGTTACCCCCTTTACATCTGGCCTTGGCTGTAATTGGCATTTGAGTTACAACAATATTGGTTCCTGTTCTGATGACAGTCTCTTAGAGCACTAACCTTATTTTTACATGTTAGTATGTAAAATTCACATAACACTGTATTTTGACATTATTGATTCCTTATCTGGGGAACTGGGGAATGCTCGAATATATGACCCTGGAGACCAATGCTAATTGAAACAAAAGATTTGGCAAGCTCACCCCTCTCTTTCTGGCCTCCTCTCTTAGGTCTCACATAGTATGGTTTTGCCTATTAACCTCATAAATGGCACACCATCAGATATGGGGTTACCATGCCAATGAAGTAGAAATACTGACGTAAAGAAGTATTGTAGGATGTGTTATCATTGCCTGCCAAATGCGCATGTGCGATGGAATGTGACCACCTAATTCATGATGCAGTGATATCTTAGGATATAAGGAAGTGTATAAATGATTTAATATTCTGTCTTGCACAATGTATGTTTATTTTATGGTCACACAAAAAATTCTGTAGTCTCCCACTTTGTGATTTTATCCCGTTGAAGCACGGATCACACCCTGCATTTAGGGAAAATGTTATTATCATTTACTAGGAGTGTGTGAGTCATACTGTTTCTGGTCCCGTTTTCATCTTCCCCTGTTTCATTTTGGAAAATTCCCAAAATCAGGAGGAGGGTGTAGTTTTCAGTCTGGTAAGATTTGGTCCATTGGCATCAATAGAGAAACTTTAGAGGTTTGTTTCTCTGTCATTTCTAGGCCTATCAGGATAAAACTTGCTTCGGTTTTAAGCCACATTTATGACTGCAGGCCTGCAAGTTTTGGAATGTTTCACTGATCCACTGATTCTTAGAGAAATTTTAATATTTTTATCATAACAGAGGGAGTTCTGGGAATGGGAGTCCCAACCAATGTGCACCACAAGAGCAGATGAGAATGGACACAGAGCTGCCACCGCCGCAAGGCACCCACATTTCATCCACATGCCATAGCCTCCACCTCTGGTAGTGTGCCACTCAGCCCCAGTGTCTACATTAGCCAAAAGATCTGGCTGCTTGTGAGCTGTTCCAGTTAAGGCTGTGGTTGAGTCCTGCCTGCCTGGTTTGGTTTTGATGACCCAGCTGCCAGATCGCCAATTTTTTTTCTGAATCCTGAATTACCAATGTATATATTCATCACATGTTTTGGTAACATGTGTTGTAATTGAGCCTTCAGCGTCTACTGCTAGTAGTGATAAGGAAGTCGCTGAGTCATTAGCTTCTAGCAGTAGTATGGAATGGGGGTGTGGCTCTGAGTAATCAAGACACTGGAGCTGGGAGAAAGAGGGCTGCTAGGGATTCTAGCCTTGAGCTTTTGGAGCAGAGAAAGAAGATCCAGCAGATACTTAGAGCCCCTTCAGATTCTGAAACCTTTGAAGGCTTTTTCTGGGAATGAAGAAAGGGAGTCAGAGGAGAGGGATGCTGACTTAGACTGGACTTTGGTTCAGGAAGTAAGGGATGTGTGTAATGAAGATTCTAGCACTGATACCTTTCTGGATTTTGATAGCGATCCAGATTGGCCCTCTGAGGCTTCTGAGGCAGACTGGGATACTTTTAAGTTTCCTGGATCGCTGGGAGACATGGAGAAATGCACAAAGCACAGCAGCTGCAGGAAAAGAAACAGCTGTTTCCCATGATCAAGGGGAGTTTGATGTTTAGGGCTATATAATGAATGGGTTTATGAGGCTTCCTTTGCGGTGGTCAAAGAGTTGTTATCTGGTACTTCTGTCTGGCGTTCCTGAGATCTTTGGCATCTTGGTATCGTGTGTCTTGTTCCTGGTTCCAGTTACTCGTGAGTTATGGGTTACTCCACCACCTTTTTGGGATGAGTTGCTACGGCTGCTCCTGCTACTGTTTGGGAAAGGTGGGGGGTTTGGGATTCATTGTTTGTTTTTCTGTCTAGTTGCTGCCATGTATTCCTGTGGTAGGGTTTGATCTCCGCTGAATCTGCTGTGAGTTCCAGCTGCAAGTCTGGTGTTGTATGACCTGGAGGGAGGTTGACACTGTGTTTTATGGGGACTATGTTATGTGTTATTCCTGTATACTCAGCTCCTGGTGATCCTTGGACTGTCTCCTCATTTTCTCCGTCATTCACCTGCCCTTGAACCTCAGACCGGTTTACGACTTGTAGCACCCCAGTTCTCGTTCATGCCTGGGGGGCATGGGACAGCACCAGGGGTCCCACTTGCATTAGAGCCAGCAGCAGCTGAGGTTGATTCTGAAGAGGATTTAGAGGGGCTGGAAGAAGGAGATTTTGCCATAGCTGGGCCTTCTTCTCCCACAGAAAGCCTAGCCTGGGATGAAGGCTGGCCTGATCCTTACGAGGATATGGAAAACCAGCTGCAAACTGAAAGCAGCGATAGTGAAGAGTATGAACGGCCGGGGCGAGGATCTCAAGAAAGAATGCATGAAGACCTGGAGGAGGATAGCTGTGAACTAGATAGGGAGTTCGACTCTCACGGAGATAGAGACCCAGGTGCTGGGAGGCAAGGCCGAACCTTTGATAGGAGACGGAGCATCGAGTCTAGCAGGAGGGGTTGGTTTCATAGCCTAGACAGACCGAGGTCCCGTACCACAGATTGGAGAAGGAGAAGCCTAGAGCGTCGGGGTCCTCGCCATGAAGATTAAGTAGAGGATCCGTGGGAACGGATCCTCAGTACCTCGGCCACGTCTATTCTATGCAGACGTGTTAGCGAGGCCAGACCACGGAGCTAAGTTTGGGCTAGTGGCCTGCCAAGGGAGCCTTGGACCTTGTATCTTGCATGTTCCTGATTCGCTTTTGCTAAGCGGAGCCTTGCCAAGAGAGCCTTGGACTTTGTACCTTGTTTTGTTCCTGATTCGCTTTTGCTAAGCGAAGCCTTGTCAAGTTTTGGATTCTTTCAAGCCAAGCTGTTTTTGGACAATACTTTATACTACAATTGCTTTTGCATTTCTGGACAATTACCTTTTCAACTGTTTTATTCTTCAATAAAGTAGTTAGCTGAATATTGTCTCTGTGTATGTGATTAAGGGGCCGGCCCAGTCCGTGCATTGTGACACGACTACTCTTCTGGATCTTCCTACATTGGACGTCGCAGACGAACATCCTGAGTTTGTTTTGCATCTTGCTTCAGTGTTTTTGTTGGGTTTCCTGGGATTTTTGAGGGTTTTTAGCTGAGTTGGCTGATTTTTTGTTTGTCCCTTTTCCATTTATTGTCCAATAAACTTTTTGTTACCCCCTTTTACAACTGGGTTTGGCTTACTTGGTCTCTGTGCTACAACAACATGATCACAGTACTTTCATTATTCTTTCATTATTTTTTAAATAGAATTTTTAAAAATAATGTTTGTTAATAATATTAACTGAAAACATATAGGCAATATAACAGATCCGCTCAGTATGGGCAATTGCATTTTAAATGTATTATTAGTAGTATAATTCAAGATGTTTAATTCCGTTTAGTATGAAACCAGCCAGCATTTTCCACTCTGGTGAGAAGCTACTATCTCTGTATTACTATGTCACACATTCCTATAATGAAGTATCTCCTATTAGATCCACAACAGAAATAAGTCATTCTTCTCAAAGTTATTCTTAAGAATCCAAGGCTTTCCAAGTGTTTTTGAACAATGTTAGTGGAATTGGGTCTTTGTGGAACTGAAAGGCCTTCTAAAAGAACATGGCACTTTCCCCTCGCTCCATAACAACCACATTAATTGAATAACAGTTTACATCTGATTTTGTTTTGTTTAATTTAAACTTAAATTGACGGCCTAACTTTGCCCCCTTGAAGACAATCCCAAGCATTCATTTCCTGGGTTTCAATTTCATTCTGAACTGGCATCCACTTAACGTCGTCAGCTCCTTTTGCTTTTAACTGAATAAAGGTCAAATAATCAGACATCTAAAAGGACAGCTCATTTATCATCCTTTGATAAATGTGTCAGTAGCTAATCTTTAGCACTGGATAGTTGCACCACACAATGAAAGGTTAATGGATTCAAAGCATTGGATTTACCACAACAAGGATGTAATGATGACTCTGGACAGAAATTTCAATTTTCATTCACTAGCATGGAAAGATTTCTGTATGGAGAGGCATTCGTGATTATACTGTGCATATTATCCTAGTAAATTGCATCATATTGAAGTCAATAATCACCCTTTAACAATTATTATATCAGCCACCATCTATCTACTATCTATCTATTAGCTATCTTTCTAATCTATCATCACCACATTATAATATGAGCCCAGGAGTAAAAGGGGATAACAAAAGGTTTATTGGACAATAACTGGAATGCAAAAAGAAAATGATACAATAACATTACCCATGTATAATACTAAAACAAATAAAGCAAAGTAACAGATATTATCAAACATACAAGACATTAAAACAAGAAACTTTGGAACATGGCTTAGAATAATTTCTTCACGTTAACTTAATTTGAAACCCCTAAGAACTTACATTTTTAATGCCTAAGCATAGACTATCCTTTATTCAACCCCTTTTCCTCCTTAGGAAAGGATACGCTAGAAGGAGATGAGAGATATGCGCTACCTTGAGCTCAATGGAATAAAATCAGTGTGAGCTAATATGTAAGCACAGAACTTTTCTGACTTTTTTGAATGTGGCCAATTAAACAAAGGTCAATAAGGCTGCTAATAAGAGCCTAGGTGTTCCAACTGTATAGAGGAGAGGTCACTATGGTGTCATGGTCAAGTAGTCATCTTGCCAACAACTCCATGTTTCCACAAAACACAATGAAAATATTGTCTGAACTTCAGTATGCTGCAATCCACTAATTCTGTTTTTGATCATTCCCAAAATCATAAAAAAACAACAAAAAACATTTCCCAAATGTCAATGCCATCGCATTACTTACTAGAGAATAATGAATGCTTTGCAGTAAACCTAACTGCAGAATTTGTTTTCCATATGCAAACACTTTATTCTAGTGTTCTTCAAAAATCACTTGGTTAAGGGTATGTAAGTGAACATAAAAATTGTTTGTCAGCATTCAGTGAAAGCTATGATATTAATCTCACTTTTATGTGGTGGTGTAAATCGACCTTAACAAGCTGATCCAGCTGTTAAATACAAATTGATATATAAACGCTTACTCAGAAACTATAAGACTTTTTATTATTTTGACTAATGGCTACTAATGTGAAGTACTTGTCCTCTTCACCTTCCTGTCATATATCAACATGCCAGTTTTGGTCCAATGCGTTCAGTATTTATACTTATGACTCCAGTATATAATACCCAAACTTATCAAGGTCATCAACCTCCATCCAGTAATTCTTTCCCATTCATAGCAGACCAACTGTGCTCCATACACCGTTTTGACATTTGTTAGCTAGGATCCAGTACAAGTTCATGTACTCAATGTGAGTGAGTAGTTCTGTCCTTTCTAAGTTTTTCTAAGGTATTCTGTACCTGTATGTTTTTTCCAGTCTCTCCAACAAATTGAAACAGTAACTGAAAAGCATTGAGGGATAAACCAGAAGCCTTGTAGATGCAACTTCTCTGGACACTTCAATCAGTTCCATAAGGCAGTGTTTCTCAACCAGTGTGCCGTGGCACACTAGTGTGCCGTGAGTGATCATCAGGTGTGCCGCGAGAAAAGCTCTCTGCCCCCCTTCCTTCCTCCCTCCTCCTGCCGAACTCCTGCTGCTTGGGGGAGGAGGAGGAAGGGCCGGGCGGCGGCGAAGAAAAAGAAGAAGGGACCAGGGCGCTGCCTCCTTCGGCCATTTCCCCAACCAGCCTCCAATCTGCCATGACTCCCGCCCCTTACTTGTTGAAGCCGTGCAGAGGAGGAGCCCCACCTAATGATGCCCGTCCACTACTCATACTCCTCCTCTGTGGGAGAGCTGAAGCCCGGCCGAGGGGGGGGGGGGGCATGACGCAGCCTGGCTCTGCCCCCTCCCCCCGGCTTCAGCACTCCCACAGCTTCGCCAGCCTTGAGGGGATAGTGCCAAGCCAGCGGTGGCAGAACCAGCACAATGCTGGCTTGGCACTGCCCCCTCAAGGGTGGCGAAGCTGTGGGAGAACTGAAGCCGGGGGAGGGGGCAGAGCATGGCGTCGCCTGGCTCCTCCCCCTCCCCCGGCTTCAGCACTTCCAACAGCTGCTCCCAGAAGGCCACCATCCCCCAGCCATTCTTTACTGTGTTAGAGTGTCATTTTATGTCATTTTGGTTGGTGGTGTGCCCCCGGATTTTTTTAATGTTAAAAGTGTGCCGCGGCTCAAAAAAGGTTGGAAAACACTGCCATAAGGAACGAGCATGGGATCTTTTTCTCCATCAGACTCTGTTTCAGTCCTTCCATTTAAAGAAATACTCATGGGATTTTACTACAATCCTATTCACATATTCAGGTAACAATAGATTTACATGTAAATTGCCAGTTTTAATTTGTAGATCTATTTCCAGTACCCATCTGTTATCATTTGCTTTCAAATAAATTCTGACTTAAGACAAACTTATCGCAAGATTTATTCAGAAGGGATTTGCAGTTGCCTTCCTCAGAGGTTGAAAGAGAGTGTCTTCCCCAAGATCATCCAGTGGTTTTTTTAATGACTAAGCAGGGATCCAAACCCTGATCTTTGAAGTTGTTTTTTTACACTAAAACAATACATTAGGGGTCCTCAAACTTTTTTGTTCATGATCTTTCAGACTGTTGTGGGGAGGGGGGGTTGCACTTTGAAAAAACACCAACAAATAATAATAATAATAACTTTATTATTTGTGAGTCGCCCTCCACCACTGGTGCTCCGGGCGACTTACATCATTTAAAAACCCAAAAATACAACAGTTTAAAACATAGGTACACACGCCAGAAAGGCTCAGTCTCCACGCGTCCGATCAAACCCCAAATGCCCGGCAAAAGAGCCAGGTTTTCAGATCCGATAGGAATCTGATTTGGGCCGATGTGCACAGTGCATATATCTTATTTGCACTATGCACAGTGCATATATCTTATTTGTAATGGGGAAATTTCTTTATTTTGTTGTGACTAGGCAATTTTCTTGTTTTTACTATCTGTTTCACTTTCCAGAAAATATTCCCGTTGTATTTGGTATCTTTAGCAGATGGATTGATAATATGGATCTCAAGATAATGAGTGTGGTACTGTATTGTCAGTACGGCTCGTTTAAATTATCCTTTTGAAAGCCATTCTCCACTGAGCAAAGAAGTATCTGAAAGTGTTGCTCAATCTGACTATCAATATCCTGACTCTAACAACTTCCAAAGAGCCAATGACCAAAGAAGACTCAAATCCCCAATATACACAGCTGTCGCACACCGGCCGTGAATCAGGGCCCTTTAAATATTCACACAACCACGGCTGGAAATAACAGTCTATTTATTGAAGTAAACAATGTCCAAAAAAGAACAGTAAACATGAAAATAGCCAAGGCAAAAAGCATTCGAGAAAATCCCAGGAAATGTTCCCAAAGCCTCAGGCTAATTAAGTTGCAAGGTCTCTGAATATAAATCCACTAAGAAAGAACAGAACTTAAAACTAGGATAATCCCCCAAAAAAGCAAGCTCAAAGTTCTGTCACGAATGACCAAAAAAAGTCATGAAACCAGGAGTTGTAGCAACCCAGTTCTCATTCGTGCCGGGGGGGAAGGGGGCCGCCCCGGGGGTCCCACTTGCTTTAGAATCAATGGAGATAGATTCTGATGATGGGGCCGATGAGGCAGCTGGGCCTTCATCTCCTACAGACAGTTTGGAATGGGATGATGGCTGGCCGGATGGATATGAGGGCTGGGAAGGTCAGGCCGACACTGATTCTCCTGATTCAGATAATCAGTATGAGAAACCAGGTGGTTTTGGATCACAGGAGCGCGTATGGGAAGCAGCGGGGGATGAGCTCATGGAAGCCGAAGGGGAGTTAGGCTCTCATGCAGATAACGAGCCAGGTGCTGGGAGGCAGGGATGGTCTTTTGATAGGAGACGGAGCATTGAGTCGGATAGAAGGGAATGGCGCAGAAGCCTAGAGCGACGGAGGAGTGAGCCTCGAAATTGGCGCAGGAGCCTAGAGCGTCGTCGGTCTCACCAAGGGAATTAAGCATAGGATCCGTGGGAACGGATCCTCAGTTGCTCGGCCACTTCTGATCTGAAGGGAGTGAAGCGAGTGAAGATCCACGGAGCCAGGACTGGGGCTCGTGGTTGCCAAGAGGTTTCTTGGGCCTTTGATTCCTTGAACTTTGCCTTGTTTGAATTGCCACGGACCAAGTCTGTTTTGATCCGCATTGCTTTTGCGGAAATTTTTGCCAAGCTCTATGCCTTTGGATTGACTTCAGAACTCTTAACCATTTGATTGAACTTTTTGATACTTTTATGGCCAATTTACCTTTTCACCTGTTTTTTATTATGCAATAAATAGTTAGCTGATTAACGTCTCTGTGTGTGTGATTAAGGGGCTGGGCCGAGACCCTGCATTGTGACAGGAGTTCATGGAACTGCTTGCAGTAGAATCGAAAGTTAACCAGGAACTGAATTTCAACCTTTACAGGGCTAATAACAAGATCTCCACATTCTAACATTTCCCTCCCTTTTCCCGGGAAAGTCACAGCTGCGGCTAGAATCAGCAAGCCAGGTGTCTCAATTCCCGCCCACTGGACTCTCAGAAAAGACTAAATTCCCTTAATTCTTTTCCAGAGTTTCATCACCTTGGCCCTGCACTGAAAATCACACAGATCCCTGCACACCACCACAACCCACAACCCCTGAAGCCACAGAAGCCACAGGCCCAACACTAGCAATTGTGGGTGGGAAAGGTCCCACAAGAATTCTTCTGGGCAGTCTCTAAAATGCTGGCATTTTATCCCTGCTAAATAACTGTTTACCTTTTTTGATTGGTAGCCATGGTCTCAAGTCAGTTCAAGAATTTCTGGGCAATTGTCTGTGATGCTGTCCAAGGTCCTGAACTTCAGTGAAATTGTTATTAACTGCCTGACATTATGCTTTCATTCATGATCCATCATGAATTAAAACGAGTTTATCACATTTTTCATAGTATAGAAATATTAAAATGGAGATACATTGTTCTAGTCCACAGTTAATCTGTCAATCTAAGACCATTCTTTGAGTTTCCCATAATTTGATGGGCTGCTGAATAAAGTTCTCTAACCAATGAATTTTAAAATACTTCCTTCTTTCTGGAGATTTAACCTGAAATTCATTGGTTAGTTCCACCCAGATATTGCTTAATTGAAGAATGATGAATCAATTCATAGATAAATCTCATTAATTCAACTCATCTACTCTATATGGGGATTAACAAATAAGATTCAGGCCTATCAGACTGAAAAGGGAGCTGATGGCCTATTATGCTCTTTTCACTTTTTCTCTCTCGGCATTACTTCGCGAATGAAGATTCTTTAGGAAGGACTCATCCCACGCTTTTTACAAGCACGTTGATGACTAAAAAGGCCAATCTGAGATAGGCAAGTTCAATTGCAGAAAGCACAGCAGAAAGTCTCCTTGGGTGATGTTGTTTCCAAGTTGTGGTTCATTTGGTGTGTCTTCTCGAAAGAGGCAGCAGCATTGTGGATAGTGCATCTCCACGCCTCCCGATGTGAGGCCAGGGTGGACCATTGTTGGTGATCAATCTGGCTGAGCCTGAGATGTTGTTTCAGGGAGTCCTTATATCTCTTTTTGGGGGTGCCTCTCTTGCGCTGACCCATGGCGAGTTAACCGTAGAGTAGTATCTTTGAGAGGTGGTGGTCCTCCATCCTAGAGACGTGCCCTGCCCAGTGCAGCTGTGTTCTCAATAGCATGTCCTCAACGCTGGTGATCCCTGCTTGCTCAAGGACAGCAACATTCGTCACATAGTCTGTCCAGTGTATATTTAAGATTGTGCAAAGACAGCGCTGATGAAAGCGTTCGAGGAGTTGTAGGTGTTGGCGATAGGTGACCCATGTTTCAGACCCAAAGAGGAGCATAGACAGTATGATAGCTCTGTACACACTGATTTTGGTGCTTTGCCTCAGGTGCTTGTTGCTCCAGACTCTTTTGTGAAGCCTTCCAAATGCACTATATGCCTTTGCTAATCTGTGATCTATCTCTTTATCAATCATGGCGTCTGAAAAGATTATTCTTCCCAGGTAGGTGAACTGCTGAACGGACTTAAGCACAGATTTGCCTATGCTGATGTGGAGAGTGATGGTGTTCTTCCTGTGGTGCGGGCTGGTAGAGAACTTCCGTTTTCTTCAGGCTGACTTCCAGCCCAAACATCTCTGCAGCTGTTGCAAAGCAGGATGTTAGGCACTGCAGGGCTGCTTTTGAAAGGGGCGACAAGGGCAGCATCGTCGTTTCGCTTTTTATGTTTCTAAAATAAGTATGCTGCTCCTGGTAAAAGTATAAGCACACAGAGTCAAAAGACTTGGATATAAAAATATCTATTTCATATCTAATTGGTGCACAACACTAGGATATACATATATATCAGATAACACGTAGAACATGCCATATACACAGATCACATATGGGAGGCGCATATACAGGACGGATAAACATCCGCATGATAGTAAATAAATCAGTAATTATAACCGCGCTAATCCTCAAAAATAATAAGGCAGTCCGAAATTAAAGGGATAAACTCCCTAGTGCTGTGAACTCCAAACAACGGATGATAAAAGGACAAAGGAGACTGTATTATGCTCCCAAAAGTTAGAATCAAAAGTTGGCCGACGGGCTGGCGATGCCAAACTTCTCGGGGCCACTCCCCCGTTTCGCCCCCGGGCGGGGCTTTCTCAAGGCCATCAATAGGTTTTCCGTAGTCCAAATATCTGGGAAAAGTCATATATAAACATAATGCAATCTTTATCTAGTCTAACATATAACCCAAAGGAACATATACAATCATGGCATACATACCAATCACGGAAGCGTTCAGGCTTAACCTTACCGCATCGGTAAGGTGACCATAAAGGTGAGAAAGGGAAGGATCAGGAGAGTGTTATAAGGTAAATCAGGTGGAACACTAGGTAATTAACGATTGAACTCTGATTACCTCGTTTAACCCATTCGGAATCTCTGAATTTAACCGGAGAATCCAGAGTCTTTCAAGTTTACACAGGGCTTTAAAGGGATCAGTATGTGAGCGGGGTTCTATCTTATCAAGCACTCTAATGCGCAATGAGTCTGGGTGGTGTTTATGATGGAGACAGCGGGTGTACAGCGGCAAATCAATGTTCCCATTGTTAATCCTACTTCTGTGCTCAATAAAGCGTTGGCGCAGAGGTCTAGTGGTCATCCCAACGTAGACCTGCGGGCAGGAAAAATTGATGGTGTATGTGACGTACGAACTAGCACAGGTGGCGAAGCAGCGTACTTCGAAACTTTTTTCCAAAGATGGACTCATTATGGTTGTATCAATGCAGATATTTTTACAAATTGAGCACCGTCCGCACATCTTAGTGCCCTTACTGAGGTTGCTGGTAGTATGTACATAAGCATGATTAGAATGGGTCAATGTGTCACCTAAGTTACGTGTACGCTTATAAGCTATAAGAGGTGGATGCTCTAAACCCTTGATGTGGGAAATAATGGGCCAGTATGTTCATATTAGTTTGATGATAGAATTCGAATGAGGTGTGAGCGTTAAAGGCCACACTAAATTGTTCGTCTACAAGTGAGTAGGCTATTCCTATCGGAATGTCTAGCTTTGACTAGTGCTTTAAAAACTATGCGTTCTGGGTATCCTCTTTGGAGGAACTCTGTTTTCATAGTCCTAGCTTCCCTCTCAAAATCATAGGTGAAAGAGGAGTTGCGTTTGAGTCTGGAGAATTGAGTGTAAGGTAAATTAAATTTGAGAGGATGTGAATGGAAACTGTTAAAGTGTAGGTATGAGTTTCGTTTTACAGTTTTCCTATAATTCTTGGTTTTGAGGAGGCCTTTGTCTACAAAGATAGTAAGGTCTAGAAAATTTACACGCTCTTGATTAGCATTTAGTGTGAATTAGATGTTAGTATCCCAGGAATTTATCCACCTTTCCAGGTCACTGAAGTTAATAGAGTCATTGACCAGGAATATGACATCATCTATATATCGATGGTAGTGGGAAATGGCTCTAGAGAAAGGGTTATGTGCCTCTGGAAAGATATATTTATCCTCCAGATGGGCCATATACAGAATAGCTAAGGAGGGTGAGGCCACTTGGCCCATGCTGACCCCTGAAATTTGTAAGTAGATGTCCTTCTCAAATGCTAAATAGTTATAATCCAGGATAATATCAAGGATTTGTATAAGGAAACCCACCATCTCTAATTCCTTCACATTAGCAATCAAATATTCATACACAACAGCTCTTAATTCTGGAAGCGGTATACAGGTGTATAAAGATACAATATCCGCTACAACAATAGCATGATTAGATGAAATAGGTAAATTCTCTAATTTCTGGATAACATCAGTAGTATCCCTAACAAAAGCCTTAGTATTTCGTACTATAGGTTGTAAATAAGAATCCAGGAAGTTGGATAAAGTTTCCAAATTTCCCCCACATCCACTTACAATGGGCCTCCGGGGGGGGGGGTGTAATTTATGCACTTTTGGGAAGGTATAGAAAACGGGCGTTCTGGGATGTTTTACAAATAGATATTCACCTGTCTTCTCATCAATAACACCAGTGGCAACAGCTTCCTCAATGGTGTCTCTAATCACCGAGGAGAATTTAATTGTAGGGTCATAATTCAAAATTTTGTAGAACCTAGTATTTTGCAGTTGTTGTCTACATTCATTAACATATACATCCTTGTCCAAAACCACAATGGAACCTCCTTTATCGGATGTTTTAGTAACAATCTCCGAATTATTCCCCAGTTCTTTTGCAGTAAGCCATTCTTCCTTGGTCAAATTCGACTTATGGAGATCGTGCGAGTGGTCAATCTTGTTGGCCTCTCTAATGATAGTATTTTCAAATGTTCTGATAGAGGAGGACACCAGAGGGGTTACAAAAGTACTTTTGGGTTTAAATATAGGTAGTGTTGATACATTTCTCGGTGTAGCATCCGCAAAATGTTCTTTAAGACGTACCGAACGAAAAAGGGTGGCCAAATCGTTCTAATATTCAGGGCATCACATCGAGGGGTAGGGACAAAAGTTAAACCTTTATTTAACACTTGTAATTCTAGAGGGGAAAGAGGATACTTTGATAAATTCATAACTAAGTTGGATTGCGTTTGTCTGGGGCCTTCCGAAAATTTGGGGTTTGTTTATTCTGAGGTCTGTTCTTCCTGAACCAGTACTGAGAAGTTACTTTTTCTGGTTTTGGGGGGCGCAGCGGCAGCATTAGAAGTTGATGGAGCTTCCGGGTGGAGACAAAATGGCGGCCGCAACGGATTCCTGAGGCTCCGTAGAGACCCTCAGGGATACTGGGCTCCACCACTCATGGCAGGGGGTTTCATGACCCCAAACTGACGGGATAGAGGTCAGTTGTCAGCGACACTTGCGGGGAGGTAGAGAGGGTCTCCGAGACCCCCCCCCCCAGCGGGTGAGCGGCCAGTGGAGGAGTGCGGCGCGAGAGCGTCATTCTGGCCGACCGTCTCCATTTTAATGTGCACGGTGTTGAAGATATGCAGAAGAAGATAGAAGTAATGAAGTAAGAAGGGTGAGGGACCACCAAGCTTCACCGACTTTACCCAAGACATATTATAGATTTGCGATAGAGGGAAGAGGAGTTGACAAGAAAGAAACAGCCGAGCCGGTAGCCGGTAGCCAAAAGGTTGTCCGTAGAGCGGTGGAATTAAGAATTATGAGCTGAGGTCGAACCCCATCTTACAACTTCTGCAATTAATTTAACCAGCTCAGTGGGTGAATCTCTGGATGCCATAATCCCATTTTGGACATTGGACATTGACCCCAGCCTGATAGCCTTGCTGTTCCTAACAAGAGGAATCGGAGGGGCGGTGGACTGACTATTTAATAGGAGCGGTACCTCAGCGGGGTTCTATCTTATCAAGCACTCTAATGCGCAATGAGTCTGGGCGGTGTTTATGATTAACAATGGGAACATTGATTTGCCACTGTACACCCATTGTCTCCATCATAAACACCACCCAGACTCATTGCGCATTAGAGTGCTTGATAAGATAGAACCCCGCTCACATACTGATCCCTTTAAAGCCCTGTGTAAACTTGAAATACTCTGGATTCTCTGGTTAAATTCAGAGATTCCGGATGGGTTAAACGAGGTAATCAGCGTTCAATCGTTAATTACCTAGTGTTCCACCTGGTTTACCTTATAACACTCTCCTGATCCTTCCCTTTCTCACCTTTATGGTCACCTTACCGATGTGGTAAGGTTGAGCCTGGATGCTTCCGTGATTGGTATGTATGTCATGATTGTATATGTTCCTTTGGGTTATATGTAAGACTACATAAAGATTGCATTATGTTTATATATGACTTTTCCCAGATATTTGGACTATGGAAAACCTATTGATGGCCTTGAGAAAGCCCCGCCCGGGGGCGAAACGGGGGAGTGGCCCCGAGAAGTTTGGCATCCCCAGCCCGTCGGCCAACTTTTGATTCTAACTTTTGGGAGCATACTACAGTCTCCTTTGTCCTTTTATCATCCGTTGTTTGGACTTCACAGCACTAGGGAGTTTATCCCTTTAAATTCGGGCTGCCTTATTATTTTTGAGGATTAGCGCGGTTATAATTACTGATTTATTTACTATCCTGCGGATGTTTATCCGTCCTGTATATGCGCCTCCCATATGTGATCTGTGTATATGGCATGTTCTACATGTTATCTGATATATATGTATATCCTAGTGTTGTGCACCAATTAGATATGAAATAGATATTTTTATATCCAAGTCTTTTGACTCTGTGTGCTTATACTTGTTAACCCATTACTCTGTGACTCAGATTGTACACGAGTGTTACTACTCGGTGAGTTCCCTATATCCCTCCATAATGGAGAATAATAGAATTCAATCGTTTCTTCCTGAAGCGAGACAGGAGATCATATCAGATTGGACTTTGGATCCAGATGCAGAGGAGGATGAGACAGAAAATGATATCACTCCTACCCTTAAATTACTGGAGGAGAAAGAGCTGAGATTGATTAGAGTAGAGCTGAACGCAGCATCGTTGTCCGACTATGTCCGTAAAGAAATAATTCCTAGAGGTATGAGAGGACAGATCCCTCAAGGTGTTTATGTTAAAGATGAAACTTTTACCAACAATTGGAGGGGTATTATTGAACGTTGCAGCTTAGATTTGATGACCCTTATAGTACAGAGAGCCTCTGTGGAGGCCAAGGAATTGAGAACTGAGATAGCCTCCTTTAGAACAATTCTGGAGACTGAAACTAATGTGCCAGATTTGACCCGCATTAAACAAGCTTGTGATGAATTGTATAGAGATCTGAAGAAAAGGAAACTCAGTAAATTTAAACGGGATGATAAAGATTTCAAAGAGGGGAATGTGTATAGAGAACCCCAGAGACGTATATACTACAACAGACGTGTTACTTTCTCCCGTGAATCGCTCAACTCCAATTCCTCAGGAGAAAATCTTCCCCCTAAAAGGGATGAAGCTCCATCGACTTCTAATGCTGCCGCTGCGGGCCCCCCCCCAAACAAAATCAGAAAGTAACTTCTCAGTACTGGTTCAGGAAGAACAGACCTCAGAATAAACAAACCCCAAATTTTCGGAAGGCCCCAGACAAACGCAATCCAACTTAGTTATGAATTTATCAAAGTATCCTCTTTCCCCTCTAGAATTACAAGTGTTGAATAAAGGTTTAACTTTTGTCTCTACCCCTAGATGTGATGCCCTGAATATTAGAACCGATTTGGCCACCCTTTTTCGTTCGGTACGTCTTAAAGAACATTTTGCGGGTGCTACACCGAGAAATGTATCAACACTACCTATATTTAAACCCAAAAGTACTTTTGTACCCTCTCTGGTGTCCTCCTCTATCAGAACATTTGAAAATACTATCATTAGAGAGGCCAACAAGATTGACCACTCGCACGATCATTACTCTGTGACTCAGCTCCTGGTAAAAGGCCATGCCTGTAGTTTTCCTACAACATTAGAAGATGAAGGTTACACTTACTCTTTCTTCAGTCCCCTTTAGAAAACCCAGTGAGGAGAATACAAAATAAAATTAGGGAAAGGCTTAGGGGTGTTTAAGAACAATACATCCTGCAGAAGAAGCAGCAATCGCTGCCATATATGGTAACTGATTTAGCATTTTGGTTATGTTTAGCAATAGCTGCACTGAATCTTTACTTCGATCCATTGTATTTCACTGATCAGCTTCCTCATTATTTATTGATAACAGGATTATGAAAGATCAATCAGTAAACAGGGCCTTTCACAAATTTCATGTTGTTTCTTGAGGATAACATAAATTCATTTCAAAAAGTTTTTTTTGTTCTTTTTTGTTTTAAAAGAAGCATTTGACTTTGTCAACTCATTTTATCAATATCATATTTTATTGATAAAATATATATTATTTATTCAGTGTCTATCTCAAGTGTTTACCTTTCTATCAGTGCTGTTCCCAGTTATTCCACATTTCAGTACTATTGGTATGTATGTTATAGTTCACGCCACGTCCTCCGAGTGTGTGCACTGTGCACATCTCAGACTTCACTTCACTGATGAATAGAATAATTGCTATTGTCAGATTCATTCAAGCACTTTTTAAGCCAGTAAAATCCCTATTTAACTATTTAACAGAATTGGAATGGAGAGGATTTTTGTTCTTTAGTGTTTATTAGGGTTGGTCTCTGCGGTTTAAAAATTATTTGAAATCGGATTAAATTCGTATAAAAAGTTAATTTAATTGTTTTTTGAACCATGTGCTCCAAAAGTGTAATTTCCTTACCGAACCTGGGGGCCGCCAATTTTCTTTTTTTAAAAAAAAAAAGTCTTTATTAGTTTTTCCGAACAAATAAAAGATTAAGAAACGGAATACACAAAGTGTGTGAGATAAAACATACAAGGTAGCTGTGATCCATCTAGTAGTGGACACAGCGAAGTACAGAAAAGAAAAAGCATAGAATACAGCAGTGCAATGGAAGTGTTTGATCAAAAAAAATTCCAAAAATTTCGAGGTGTGCAATAATCATTCAGGTTGGACCAATCTAAACGTATTCTTGCTTTTCTTATTTCACTCAACATCGAGACCTAATGCCAGTGGTGTCATTTGATTACCTGTAATTTAAGAGACAACATAAATCTATATCCTGCTAGTACATTGTATTCATTTACGATTCCTTTACCCTTCCCGGTCTACTCCACCCAGTTTTTTTTTGTTTGATTTTACCCTAATGCCAATTCAGTTCCAATTCTAGATTATATTCCTTCTTACAATATTCCTGAACAAGCGACCAGTCCCCGAAGTTCTATAAAGAAAGTTTCCTCTGGGGCTCTATCGTCCATTTTTCTTTTCTTTTAGGCTTCTCAACATCGAGACTTAAGCCATTTGATTACTGTAATTTCCATTTTGATAGTGTCCATGACCCAGTTTTTTGTTTGATTTTTGTAATCCAATTCTTCTCTGGTCAAGCGGGGTCCTCCTGCTTTCTTTTAGGCTTCAATACATTTTTAGTGTCCATGTACACCAGTTTGGTACACCAGTTTGGCTGCCGTTGTTAGTAATATAAATATCTTTCTCTCATTAGCATTTAAATCAAGTTCTAGATCCACTATCCCTAGAAGAAAAAGATCTGGTTTCCTTTCAATTTGCTTTTTAAAGATTTTCTCTAATTCTTTTTCGATCATTGTCCAATATTGTTTTGCTTGTTTACACGTCCACCAGAGATGGAAGAATGTTCCGTGCTTTTCGTTACAGTTCCAACAATTTGTTTTAGAATTTTTGTACATTTTTGCGATCTTGTCCGGTGATATGTGCCATCTATGTATAACCTTAAACCAGTTTTCTCTGTAGTTGTAACTTGTTATGATATTTGCATTCTTTTTCCATATAGTATTCTATATCTCTGGCTTGATCTTATAGCCAACATTTCTGGACCACTCCTTCATATAACCTTTGGTGTTATTTTCGTCTGTTTCTAATTTCAGTAATATTTTATATAAATGTCCTACCTTTTTTTTTCTTTGCCAAATAGTATTCTTTCCATCTCTGGTTGGTCGTCCCTGAAGCCAATAATTTTATCTTCCTTGAATTTTTGGTTAATTTGGTAATATGGAAACCATTCTATTTTCTTGTTCTCACTTTTTAGCTGCGGGATAGATTTCAGGGTGTATCTGGTTCCATCCCAATAGGTTAAGTCTTTATATGTCCACCACTTTTCATCATCCATTTGTCTGATTCTATGTGCTTCCACGGGGGAAAGCCATAGCGGGTATTCATGAAGCACCTTTTGGTGACATTTTAGCCAGGTTTTTAATAATACCCCTCTTACATAATGGTTTTGGAAATTTGAGTCTACCTTTACCTTGTTATACCATAGATACCTGTGAAATCCGTATTTTAGATCATGTCCCTCCAAATTAAGCAGCCTATTATTTTCAAGCTTGCACCAGTCCCTGACCCAAGCGAGACAGTTTGCTTCGAAATATGTCCTTAGGTTGGGAACACCCAATCCTCCCCTGTCTTTTGAGTCGTATAGTTGTTTTAGCCTGACTCTGGGTTTCTTCCTTCCCCAAATGAATTTGGAGATATCTCACATCCAGTAAGTAAATTGTGAGTATTTCTTGATTATTGGGAGGGCTGCAAATAAGAAGTTTATTTTTGGAAGGGACATCATCTTTACCGTGGCTATTCTGCCGAAAAAAGAGAGGCCCACTTTTCTAGTTCATTGGTTATCTCTTTCCACTTGTATTCATAATTATTTTTATATAGTTGGGAGTTTTTGGTGGTAAGATATACCCCAAGATATTTCACCTTCTTAGTTGCCCGTAGTCCAGAGACTTTCTCAAGTTCCACTTTGTCTTTTTCCGCAATGTTCATTGTTAACATCTGGGTTTTTTCTTTATTAATTTTTAATCCCAAAACCCTGCCAAATTGTTCTATTTTGTCAAGCCATAGTGGAAGGAGTTCTTTGGGGTTTTCTATAATCAGGACCAAATCATCCGCATAAGCAAGCACTTTAAACTCATCTTTTTTATTTTAAGTCCCTTCAGGTTAGCATCTTCTCTTATATCGTCAAGTAATACTTCTAAGGACTGGATAAAGAGGAGAGGAGACAGGGGGCATCCCTGTCTCACCCCCTTCTGTACCCTAATGTTTTTGTTTTGATTCACTATAATTCTAGCTTTTTGTTCTCCATAGATTGCGTTGATTACATTATTAAAGTTGTGTCCTGCATCAAGTCCTTTATTTAGGGTTTTGATGAAGCTCCAGTTCACCTTCTCAAATGCTTTTTCAGCATCAAGGAATATCAGAGCTACTCTATTGTTAATGTTTTTATTATAGTATTCGATAATATCAATTATGGTTCTTATATTCGTTTTGAGTTGCCTCCCCAGAAGAAAGCCATTCTGGTCTTTATTAATTTTTTTATTTAAGTATAGCTTCAGTCGCTCTGATATTACTGATGCGAAGATCTTGTAATCGGCGTTCAAAAGTGCTATCGGCCTGTAGCTGGCCGGATTGGTATGGTCTTTATCAGGTTTCCCAATTAATGTTATGTATGAGTCCTTCCACAAATCTGGGGCAAAACCTGTTTCCAATAACTCGTTTAAGAGTTTCTCTAGTATATCTATTATTTCTTCACCAAAATCCTTATAATATTCTGAAGTAAACCCGTCCAGTCCTGCCAATTTTCCACATTTGGCTTTCCTTATTGCAAGCTTAATTTCCTCCCTGGTTATCTTTTGATTCAGCTTTTCCCTTTCCCCATCTTCTATTTTTTTAATTTTCCTTGCTCCAATATATTCTTTTACCTCCTCGTTATTTATATTATCTCTTTCATATAGTTCGGAGAAGAAGAGCTCAAATGTCTTTCTTATTTCCTCTTCTGTAACTATTTCCCTTTGATTTATCATCAATTTTGATATTGTATTTTTTCCTTTTTTTCTTTTAGCTGCCAGGCTAAAAGTTTCCCCGCCTTATTGGCCTGCTCAAAGTGTTTTTGTTTTACGTACTTTAAATTGTTGCATATTTTTTCTAGTTCATAAAAGTCCATTTGTTTTCTTAATATGTTAAATTCATTTCTGGCCTTAGTGTCTTTGGGTTTGTTCCATGGACGTTATGGATGGACTACTTACCCGTTCCTTTTGATCTTACCTTGAACACCAGTCTACGCATGTTTCCCTTATATTCATTCCTAAGGTAACCCTGTTATTATTCCAATGTGTGATCTATAACCTGTAACTCCCTATATCATCTTGATGTATAAGACATTTGTCAATTTATGTATTGTAGTATGAAGTAGCCTCTTGTAACAATTATCTCTCTCTCTCTCTCGCTCTCTCGGCATTACTTCGCGAACGAAGATTCAGGAAGGACTCATCCCACGCTTTTTACAAGCGCTGATGACTAAAAAGGCCAATCTGAGATAGGCAAGTTCGGTTGCAGAAAGCGCAGCAGAAAGTCTCCTTGGGTGATGTTTTTTCCAAGTTGCGGTTCTTTCTGCGTTGTCATTTCTCTTCGAGACCCATTCGGCGTGTCTTCTCGAAAGAGGCCGCAGCATTGTGGATAGTGCTTCTCCATGCCTCCCGATGTGAGGCCAGGGTGGACCATTGTTGGTGATCAATCTGGCCAAGCCTGAGATGTTGTTTCAGGAGTCCTTATATCTCTTTTGGGGCGCCTCTCTTGCGCTGACCCGTGGCGAGTTCACCGTAGAGTAGTATCTTTGGGAGGCGGTGGTCCTCCATCCTAGAGACGTGCCCTGCCCAGCGCAGCTGTGTTCTCAATAGCATGGCCTCAATGTAGTATGAAGTAGCCTCTTGTAACAATTATAGTATTGTGATATTAATGCATTTGATGTTGTCCCAAACATAGGTTGCAACACATTGGGTGCCTTGTATACAATTACTGCTATCTTAACATAAGCTTGGTCTATGAATCAAATGGGATAAGAAAGTTCTGCTGAACTCTTGTCATAGTGGGCAAAGACTCTAAACACTAATCCAATTAATCATCCTGTTCAGCAACAATGATTGCCTGAACGAAACTGAGTCTTCCAGGCTGACGGGGAATGTAGATGAAAAAGTTTTATATTCTCCAAGTTGTAGCTAACATCTCCACAAGATACCTAGAGGCTAGCATGGATTAATGCTACTATATAATCATTCACCTGTGAACAGTTTCAAGAAAATTTGGTGAAGGACATTTATCATTCCCCAATTAAAATGTCAAATCTAATTAGACTTTCCCTCAACAAACTGCACCTTATCATAGAGGGACAACGATGAAGACTTTCAAGTGAATCCCTTAAAAAGCAAGACTGGTAGCCAGAAAGTTCAGCGTAAGCCTGGGGAACCTTTTTGTGAGATATTTCTCCTTCAGGGGAATTAATTTATCATTCATTTGTGGTGTAGCAGATACCGTTGGGCTTTCCTATTATAGATGGAGTAGGGTAAAACGGTAAGTGGTTCTGATGTGAGGAAGGCCCACAGGTTGCTTTGATGATGGTGATTGGCACTGGCCATTGAGTCATTGGCAGTGCGAAAGCATCACCCTTCATTTGTCAGGATTGTTTTTAATCGGATATGACACAGCTTAACAAAGCCAACTCCGAAATAATGGGTCTGTTGCTTATTCATACAAAAGGCCTGTAGGAATGCTATTTATGAGGGCTAGGAGGATCATCTAACTAGCTGCCAAAAGCAGACAGTGGCAATCAATGTGTCTAATAGATCTTTATTAATAATGACCCAAATGTCCGCAGGAAAAAAAAGAGATGTCTCTGATCCAGAATAAAGCATCTCCCCTCATAAATTCTGTCTTCCTACTAAATCCATATAGCGATAGATGCAAATGTCATGTTACTGGTCTCAGGAAAAAGCACACACGATATGCTGAACCGCAATACTAATCTAGAAAGATAAAGGTCTGGACTGCCAGTCCCCATGAAGGTGTAGGTTATCTCCCACGGGGCCGGGGAAAAGCACCCAAGGGACTGTGTATGGCCCCCTCATTCCACTCACTGGAGAGATGCTCCGTAGAGCCAGGCTAATGGGGAGATGTAACCACCATCCCCGCCCCCCTGGGCACACACAATGTTACAATCAATAAATCAAAGGATGAACAATGCACAGCTAGAATTACACAGCCAAGGGGCCGAAATCAACACATGATCATACAGGGCAATAGAGCATACGTTGGTCCGCCGTAAAGGAGACCTATGTACATACGATGGCAGGGAAGCGGGGAAGCCGCAGGGTGGGTGGGGGGGGGGGGGCGGCGTGAAGGAAAAGTCGTCCCGCTCGCGTCCACTGAGGATGATGAGGCACAGAGGTAGGCACAGTACGTGAGAAGTCTAAGCCTGCGGCATGTCCGGCACCAATGCCGTGAGATGTAAACACTGCGCCACCTGATGACGTAGTGCAGTCGTGGAGAGCGCCGTCAGACGTGCTGAGCGGGGAGCAGCATGGGCAAGCCTCCGTCGTCCTGGCGTGATGACGTACCCGGCAACGGTCAGTGCGGTCCTGCGGAGTAAAAGGGCCAGCAACCGCCGAAGTGGGGGCCAAAAAGGCCCGATGTATTCAATATCTCTGGTTCAATCCTCTGGAAAATGAAAATGTATGGAAGCCAAATGGCTGAGGGGGTAGCCCGGGCCCCCGCCGGACGATGCCACGGTGAGGGTGCTGGAGGGGGAGGCCCACAGTGTCCCAATGCTTCCCGGAAACCATTGGGCAGACGCTGTATCCCAACATCCGGCGGGGGCCTACCTCCGTGCCTCGTCATCATCAGTGGACGCGAGCGAGACGACTTTTCCTTCATGCCACCCCCCCCCACCCTGCGGCTTCCCCGCTTCCCTGCCATCGTATGTACATAGGTCTCCCTTACGGCGGACCAACGTATGCTCTATTGCCCTGTATGATCATGTGTTGATTTTGGCCCCTTGGCTGTGTAATTCTAGCTGTGCATTGTTCATCCTTTGATTTATTGATTGTAACATTGTGTGTGCCCAGGGGGGCGGGGATGGTGGTTACATCTCCCCATTAGCCTGGCTCTACGAAGCATCTCTCCAGTGAGTGGAACGAGGGGGCCATACACAGTCCCTTGGGTGCTTTTTCCCGGCCCCGTGGGAGATAGCCTACACCTTCATGGGGACTGGCAGTCCAGACCTTTATCTTTCTAGATTAGTATTGCGGTTCAGCATATTGTGTGTGGTTATTGTGGGACAAGTACCCTGGTATGTTTGTTTAGCTCAAGAAAAAGCAACCAAGGAGCTATTTGTGGTGTTGCTGATTCTTCTAAACTAAAGGTGGGTCAAATACCATGACTGGACCACATGTGGCCCCAAAAACATTAAAAAAAATTCCCCAGGTAATGAAAAAAGAGATTTTAGACACACAAGAACCTTTTAATCAACTTATTATTGCAAGAAAGCTCTTGCTGTTTCTTTCCAAGTTAAATCTTTTGATAGTCATTCATACATTTCTAACTCAATTGCTGGAAAATCCTTAATGTGGACATCATGCTGTCCGCCGCCCCCTGCCGCCGTGGCCTAGTGGGAGGGATGGGGTGGATGGGCGGGGGAGAATTGAAGATGGCGGACGACTTTGGAGAGGCCGGGCCTGGTCGGTTGTCGTCTTCCCTTGAAGCCCGGAAGCCCGGAAGGAGTCTTCGGCAGAAGGCGTCAAATCGGCCTAGGAGGCGGAAGCAACGTCGCAACAAAAAGAACTACCAAGAGCTGACTGAGGAGCACCGGAAGTCCTCCCAGCCAAGCCAGCTTGGGAGCAGGCTGGTGTCTCACAGAGCAACCTGCAGGGCTCCTGGAGCCCCGAGGACCACTAGGTCCGCCACCAGACCCCCAGAATGGGAGAAGTCCAAGATCTTCAAGCCCAGGACACTCAAGAGGTTCCCTTCCAGGACCTTCTGGAACACCAACTACAGGCGCCGGGAATACTCCTTAGTGAGCTCCCAACCCTGGAAACTGGACACCCTGGCGATCAAAAGACCCATGCCAGAATCTCTGGGCCCAGAGGCTAGCAACGACTATCTTCCCTCTAAGGACTCTATCTGACTTGTTGGATCCCCAAAACTTCCCCCTTTCAGTGGTCGAGCTAATACCACCTTTAACTCGACCCCTTGACAGCTTACTTACCTATGTGGTCACGAGCCATTGCTCCTTCCCTCCGCTCTGTCTTTAACTGTAGATATCCCTAACCTTACCCCTTTTATTGTATTGCATTGTTCTGTGTTTACTGTGATTTATTATATGTCAAACTATGTAAACCTCTCCGAGCCCTCGGGGAGTGGGGGTGTAGAAGTTTGAAATAATAAATAAATAAATAAATAAATAAAGGTTGCTGGAATGCCCTTAGTGTGAAGGCAGTTCTGTTTGGAAGCTCAAAATGTTACTACCTGCTTGTTGTTGCCTGTGGATTATGAATCCTTGTAAAATCTGCCCCAGGAAGAAAATCAGGGTTCCTATAGTGCACTACACATAATTCAAGATGTTTGATAACTTATGAAAATCAGACCAATAGAGTCATAAAAGTGGAGACAAAACTTCCCTACATAATTAAGATCCTTGCAGTTTCCAAGGTGACTAGGACCTTTGAAGTGAAGTGTGTCTGTGAATAGTATAATCTTCCTGGTGTGGGAGTTTCTGAAGGCTGACACTTGTTTACTAGGCATGGATAGAGTTGCATCGGATAACATGTTGCTCATAACAATTTCATTAAAATTACCTTTTCAAAGCGATATCGAAGCTTTTTTAAAATCCGGAAGTCCATTTGCCCTTCCGCAGATTTTTCCGCCATTTTTGTTACTACTTATGAACTGAGTCGGAAAAAATTCAGCGCATTTTCAGCACTCTTCTAGCCTGCTGGGAGGCAAGCATCTTGCATGCTGGGAGGTTCCTTGCCTCCCAGCCAATCAGGAGGGAAGATCTCTCCACCTGTCCTTATTTTCCTTTTTGGAAACAGACAATCTTCCCACCAAGAGCCCTCCTCCAGTGTGATTGGCCGGCCTCTCAGCCAACCTCTCAGCCAACCTCTCAGCCAAGGGGAGGGCTGCTTCTGAGACTGGCCCATACTTTGTTCACCTCTGCTTTTGAATTTCACTTTATTGCTAGTTTTCCAAATGTTGGAAATGGTCTACTACAGGGCTGTCCAACTGGCGGACCGGGGCCCGTATACGGCCCCCCAGCCCCTTCCCTACGGCCCTCTAAGCTTTTTAATAAAAAATTAAAATTGAAAAATAAAATAAATGAGATAAATAAAAAAATACCTACTTCCGGGTTCGGAGCAAGTATCGCGAGAATACGCAATCCACACGGGATTTCGCTGTCAACGCGAGATCATGCCGGCGTTGACAGCAAAATCCCGTGTGGATTGCGTATTCCCGCGATACTCTTCGGCTACTCTACTACTGGATCGCTGAGGCCCACAGACGCGATTAGGACCTTCTTCGACTCAGTCGGTCGTCGCCTCTCTCGTCGTCCAGGTACTCCTGGATCCTGCGCATTTGGAAAAGGTAGGCCGAAGCAGGGGCTCCTCAGGGGCTCCTCATTCCCTCACCCCATCTCCCTCATGTATTAAATATAAAATTAAATATATTTAAAGATGAAATAAGGGGAGATGGGATACATTAAAACAAGGGGAGAGGGAAGATGGAATTAAATATATTTAATATTAAATAAAAATAAGGGGAGAGGGGAGGATGGAATTAAATATATTTAATATTAAATAAAAATAAGGAGAGGGGAGGATGGAATTAAATATATTTAATATTAAATAAAAATAAGGGGAGAGGGGAGGATGGAACTAAATATATTTAATATTAAATAAAAATAAGGGGAGGGGAGGATGGAACTAAATATATTTAATATTAAATAAAAATAAGGGGAGAGGGGAGGATGGAATTAAATATATTTAATATTACATTAAAATGAGGGAGGGGAGGATGGAATTAAATATATTTAATATTAAATAAAAATAAGGGGAGAGGGAGGATGGAATTAAATATATTTAATATTAAATAAAAATAAGGGAGAGGGGAGGATGGAACTAAATATATTTAATATTAAATAAAAATAAGGGGGAGGGGAGGATGGAATTAAATATATTTAATATTAAATAAAAATAAGGGAGAGGGGAGGATGGAATTAAATATATTTAATATTACATTAAAATAAGGGAGAGGGGAGGATGGAATTAAATATATTTAATATTAAATAAAAATAAGGGGAGAGGGGAGGATGGAATTAAATATATTTAATATTAAATAAAAATAAGGGGAGAGGGGAGGATGGAATTAAATATATTTAATATTACATTAAAACAAGGGGAGAGGGGAGGATGGAATTAAATATATTTAATATTAAATAAAAATAAGGGGGAGGGGAGGATGGAATTAAATATATTTAATATTACATTAAAATAAGGGGAGAGGGGAGGATGGAATTAAATATATTTAATATTAAATAAAAATAAGGGGGAGGGGAGGATGGAATTAAATATATTTAATATTAAATAAAAATAAGGGGAGAGGGGAGGATGGAATTAAATATATTTAATATTACATTAAAATAAGGGGAGAGGGAGGGTGGAATTAAATATATTTAATATTAAATAAAAATAAGGGGAGAGGGAGGATGGAATTAAATATATTTAATATTAAATTAAAATAAGGGGAGAGGGGAGAGGGTGCCGGGGGAGAAGGCGGAGCCGGGGGCAGGGAGGGGGTGGAGACGGGGGCGGGGCAGACCCTATGGCCCCCCAGGTCATCAGTGACCGGAATTCAGGCCCCTGGGCCAGTAGAAGTTGGACAGCCCTGGTCTACTAGTAAGTATAAAAGAGAAAAATTCCCAATTGGTTTTGATTTGAAGTGTCTCTGTGACATACAGGATATGAACTATGTAAGATGAAGAGGGTATTAATGTCTGCGTGCCTCTTCATCTTATATTGGAGATTTAAAACTCATGTCGCCATTTGGTTCCCTTTATATAAATCTCATCCTGATTGGGTAAAATGCCCTGTTTCTAAAATGATTTAATCCAGAAGCGTTCTTGTTGTTTCAGCATTGTTATTGATGGCATATATGAAGGAGTGAACAGATAATGGCATTGCCATGGTTCATTTCAGTCTCTGGAAGTGGAATCCTGTAACTTAAAAATATTAAATAGATAAATAAGATTAGTTAAGAATTCTTAAAAATGGTACAGACAATCCATCCCTTCCATTTCATGTTGAATTTAAGAATTTTATGCTTTGTGATTGAAGGACACCAAGAAACTAAGTAGAGTTTGCATTAATGATGCCCATTTCCTCCTTAAATTTGTCGCTGTAGTTTTTGTTCAATTGATATTCTGCTTTGTCACCCAATATTGGACCTAAAGTCACAGATTTCTGATTCACTCTTTAAATCTCTGTGATTTTGTACTTGTGTTTCCTGCAAAAGTGGGTTACATTCAGTAGTGCCCATCTTGTGAGGAGACCTTGAAATTTTCCTTAATAACAGGAGGGAAAGTATCTTCCCTCGTGCCATGGGGTGTATTATTGGCGGCATGGATGGATTACTGGCCTGCTTCAAAGCCCATCATTGACAGCTTATTCTTTTGTTTAGCATTTGGTATACTAAAAGGTATACTAGATGATCCCAACTCTCATGATTTAGCACCTCAGAATGACTTTTGTGTGTGTGTGGGGGGGGGGGGGTGTGTGAAAAATAAATCTATATATATAATAAAAGAGAATGTTTGTTTGTATGTTTGTATGTTTGTATGTTTGTATGTTTGTATGTTTGTATGTATGTATGTATGTGGCAGCGTTTGATTGGCTCCCAGCCTCAACATTCCGACAACATGATTGGTTGCCACTGAGGGAGTATTTGCATAATGCCTCTGATTGGCCAGCACCACCAACATTCTGACACTCTAAAGTGGCAGGGGGGGTAAGGAAAAGGCCTGAGGCAGTCAGGCATGGTGGGAGTTTAAGGCCAAAACACTTTGCGGCCCCCACCTATGACAGAACAAGACCACACTTGGCACACAGAACCCCCAAGACCCACTCTACATCCTGGTGCAGTTTGAAGGAGGATGACAGGATTTGCAGTGCTTAGAGCACCGTGGCCCACACCAATGATGGATCAGGACCAAACTTGGCACACAGGGGCCCAATGACCCACTTTACAACCTGGTGCAGTTTACGGCAGGATGGCCCACAAATGATGGGATTTGCACTACCTTCACCCGATTCATTTCCCACATAACATTGTAGCCCCTACAAATCACAGACCAGGCCCAAACTTGGCACACAAAGTACCCATGGCCCACTCTACATCCTGGTGCAGTTTTGAGTGGGACAGACCACGGATGATGGGACTTGAAGTACCTTCACTCACTTTCTGAGACCGCTGTGACCCAATGACTGATCAAGACTACACTTGGCACACAGAGCCCCCATGGCCCACTTTACATCCTGGTGCAGTTTGGAGAAGGAGGATCATGGATGATGGGACTTCTAGTACCTTCCCTCACTTCCAGAGACCACTGTGACCCTCATCCAATGACTGATCAAGACCACACTTGGCACACAGAGTCCCCATGACCCACTTTACATCCTGGTGCAATTTGGAGGAGGATGGACCATGGATTATGGGATTTGAAGTACCTTCACTCACTTCCTGAGACCACTGAAAGCCAAATATACAACTGATAAGAACCAACCTTTGCACACAATGCCTTTCTCAAATAACCCGGGCAGGGCCGGGTCCCCAAGCTAGTAAGCAATAAAGCTTATAAGCAAATAGAGGGCATCCCAGTTGTTCTGCACCATTATCTTCTACCAAAGTTTGAGCTCAATTAATAGTAACAATGAGAACGAGAAAGGTAAAAATATAGTTCAGCCAAGTGTAGCATTTCAGAGGACAAGTAAAAAATTCTGAAATCTGGCTCAATCTTCCGAAAGCCCCCTTTTTATTTAGAAAGATTCCATGTGAGGAACTTGTCAAAATAATTCTGGCTACCATACTTAAAAAAATTCCTTATTGTAAAGCATCTTCTTATAAGCCAAGCCATTCATTCAAAACCTATCCCTATGTGCATCTTTGCCTGGATTTGCATGTGTTTGCATTATATGGTTGCTGAGATTAGTATTACTGTAGATTTAAATAAAAATCATCGCATCTATTGAAATATGCCTTTGTCAAAATGGTGAAACAAAAGAAAAAAATCAGCAATAAAACTATGGCAAAAAGGGGAAAAAAGGGAATCGAAATAGTTTTCAGGTTCTCTGGCCTGCCAAATACTCCTTTGGCTCAAACTGTCTTATCATGCCTTGATATGGCTTGAGAAATATACCAGAAGTGTCAAGCAGCTGCCCTCCAAATTACAGCCAAGGCTCTTTTTCTGACAGCTACAAATTATATACAGCTAATGCCTTGGCATTTGCTGATGGTGTAAATGGCTAAGATATTCTCACAGAATTTGGAGGTGTTACCTGTGGGGGGGAGATATATATATATTAGGCATGGTTTAGAATCCTAAAATCGGGATTCTAAAATCAAATGGGGGATTTTTTTATTGGTATATCAAAGACTTACAAAAATTTTTACAAAAGTTCTAAAATGTAACGTAAGTATTAACGAAATTCTAAATTGGTTCTAAAGTCTGAAAAGCAGGGAAACAGTTAAAAATCAAGGGGAACATTCCCTTCACCTCTGCAGTGCAATTAAGTGGAGCTGTACATGTATAACATAAATATAAGAGGTAGTAGCTACTTGCTCTCAGGACAATTGTGAAAGTGAAGTACGATTCTCCCCCTTATTATTTCCCCTTTCCTCCTTTCTTCCTTCTCTACCCTCTTCTTTCATTCCTTCCTTTGCTCTTTGGTTCCCCATCCCTTCTTTTCTCTTTCCTTCCTTCCCTCCCCCTTCTCTACTTCTTCCTTTGTCTCCTTCCTTCCTTTGTTCACGTTTTATTTCCCTAATAGCAATTAAACAGAAAGATATATGTATAATATATAGACTTTCTGCTGTGCTTTCTGCAATTGAACTTGCCTATCTCAGATTGGCCTCTTTAGTCATCAGCGCTTGTAAAAAGCGTGGGATGAGTCCTTCCTGAATCTTCGTTCGTGAAGTAATGCCGAGAGAGAGATATGTATTAATGCAGTGGTTCCTCATGTTGTGGTGACCCCCATCCATATTTTCGTTGCTACTTCATAATTTTGTTACTCTTATGAATTCTAATGCAAATATCTAATATGCAGGATGTATTTTCATTGTTACAAATTGACAAAAGTTAAAGCACAGGGATTAATCACAAAAACAATATGTTTGGGGAGGATGGACAACGGATGATGGGATTTGCAGTACCTTCGACGAATTCAGCTCTGACTTCCACAGCTGAGACCCCATGAATGACAGACCTGGACCAAACTTGGCACACAGAACCCCCATGACCCACAGAAAATACTGGAGGGGTTTGGGAGGAATTGACAGTGATTTAGGGGGAACCCAAACAATCCTGGATCAGGACCAAACTTGGCATGAATACTCAATATGCCCAAATGTGAACGCAGATGGAGTTTGGGAAAATAGACCTTGACATTTGGGAGTTGTAGTTGCTGGGATTTATAGTTCACCTTCAATCAAAGAGCATTCTGAACTCCACCAATGACAGAATTGGGCCAAACTGGGATCCAGGCGGGGCGGGGAAGAGGGGGCGAAGGAGGAGGCAATCAGCTGATTGCCTCCTCCTTCGCCCCTCTTTCCCCCCCGCGCTCGCCGGCACCCTCGCTCACCCCCCTCGCCTCTCTCTAGCCCCGATGCATGGATCGAGGCTAGAGAGAGGCAGAGAGGCGGGGGCCTTTCCTCCCTCTCTCGCCAGCCTGTCATTGGCGAGAGAGGAGGAGGCCCTCGCTCACCCCCTCGCTCTCTCTAGCCCCAATGCATGGATCGAGGCTAGAGAGAGGCAGAGAGAGGCGCGGGGCCTTTCTCCTCCTCTCTCGCCAATGACAGGCCGGCGAGAGAGGAGGAGAGGCCGCCGCGCTCTCTCTGCCTCTTTCTAGCCCGATGCATGGATCGGGGCTGAGAGAGCAGAGGCGCGGTGGCCTTTCTCCTCCTCTCTCGCCGGCCTGTCATTGGCGAGAGAGGAGGAGGAGGCCCTCGCTCACCCCCCGCGCCTCTCCTAGCCCGATGCATGGATCGAGGCTAGAGAGAGGCAGAGAGGGCGCGGGGCTTTCTCCTCCTCTCTCGCCAGCCTGCCATTGGCGAGAGAGGAGGAGGCCCCTCGCTCACCCCCTCGCCTATCTCTAGCCCCGATCCTGAGGGAGCGAGGGCCCAAGTTTTCCCAGGCTGAGAGGAAAATGAAGAGGCCTGAGGCTGTGAGGAATGGTGGGAGTTGAAGTCCAAAAACACGTACCTGGAGGGCTGAAGCTGCCCCCTGCGATAGGGCATGGCAGAGCAATGGGGAAGAGAAGGAGGGGGGGGAAGCCTGGAGGACTACACTTTCCAGAATGCATTGCCTACCTAGCAGCAGCGTCACTTCCAGTTCCCCATAGAAATGCGGGAAAAGAAGAAGCTGAATGAAGGCGGGAAGGAAATGAGGGGAGAAGACAGGGAGAAGTGAGTAGTACAATAATTAATTAATTAATACTTAAGAATTTCTAACGATCATAATGCAAATTGTTGGCCTCAAGGACCGTAAAAGGAAGTCTACTTCCTGGTTCGCGGCAACGATATGTAAAACCTCAAAAAATCCCATTACATATGAATCTCTTACGAATCCTTTTAATTTCCGTTTCATTTTTCTCATGCCTAATATATATATATATATATACACACACACACACACACATACACACACACATATATACATATATACATATATATATACACACAGTATATATACAGTATATATATCTTTTATTGTTGTCAGTTTTGTTCTAGATGGCTGATGATGGCCAATACATAGAGCTGTGGTTGAAAATATTCAGTGAATATTCTGCAAAGTGTATCTTCTAACAGAGGTATCATAAAAGAAAACAGATGGACAGAAACACACACACACACACACACACGTGTCCATAGATGTACAACGGAATTAAAATAGAATAGATAAAAACATAAATCCATTTAAAAGATACAGATGAGAAACACACAGTAAAATCAATATATCAACAATATAACTATGCAATATGCATAAATTAGAATTCACTGGATAGACGTGCCAGAAGATACACTGTACTGTATTTCTTCATTTATATTTTTCCTATATAAATAACTCAGAAATGGGGTTCATCTTCGAATCATAAATGTATCTTATATTTATTTATTTATTTATTTGTGGTGCTACTGAAATTATGGTGTGTCTTACAATCAATGGCATCTTACAACTGAAGGAATATAGTAGGTCTTTAATTCTTTATTTACTGTAAATTCTGATATCTTGTCTAGCTGACAGATCAAAGCTCAGAGGCATCCCGAGTTAAATATAACGCGGGATGCCTCTGAGCTGGTGGGGGAAGGAAGGGGTGTGTGGGTGGCATGCATCCACACTTCCCTTCCTTTCCCTGTCACCTCAGAGGCATCCCAGGTTAAATATAACGCGGGATGCCTCTGAGGTGGTGGAGGAAAGATGGGGTGTGTGGATGGCTTGCATCCACAACTCCCTTCCTTTCCCCGGCACCTCAGAGGCATCCCGGGTTAAATATAATGCAGGATGCCTCTGAGGTGGCGGGGGAAGGAAGGGGTGTGTGGATGGCTTGCATCCACACCTCCCTTCCTTTCCCGGCCACCTCAGAGGCATCCCGGGTTATAATTAACCCGGGATGCCTCTGAGGTGGTGGGGGGAAGGAAGGGGTGTGTGGATGGCTTGCATCCCACGTTATATTTAACCCGGGATGCCTCTGAGGTGGTGGGGAAGGAAGGGGTGTGTGGATGGCTTGCATCCACAACTCCTTCTTTTTCGGCACCTCAGAGGCATCCCGGGTTAAATATAACGCTGGATGCCTCTGAGGTGGCGGGGAAGGAAGGGGTGTGTGGATGGCTTGCATCCACACCTCCCTTCCTTTCCCCGCCACCTCAGAGGCATCCCGGGTTAAATATAACGCGGGATGCCTCTGAGCTGGTGGGGGAAGGAAGGGGTGTGTGGATGGCTTGCATCCCGCGTTATATTTAACCCGGGATGCCTCTGAGCTGGGTGGGGAAGGAAGGGGGTGTGTGGATGGCTTGCATCCACACCTTTCTTTCCTGCCACACCTCAGACCGGGATGCCTCTG
This sequence comes from Anolis apletophallus, assembly GCA_030556195.1. Taxonomy (NCBI): domain Eukaryota; kingdom Metazoa; phylum Chordata; class Lepidosauria; order Squamata; family Anolidae; genus Anolis; species Anolis apletophallus. The sequence goes on from JARBWK010000009.1 coordinate 3,977,246, forward strand.
AGCTGGTGGGGGAAGGAAGGGGTGTGTGGATGGCTTGCATCCCACGTTATATTTAACCCGGGATGCCTCTGAGGTGGTGGGGGAAGGAAGGGGTGTGTGGATGGCTTGCATCCACACCTCCCTTCCTTTCCCCGGCACCTCAGAGGCATCCCGGTTAAATATAATGCAGGATGCCTCTGAGGTGGCGGGGAAGGAGAGGGGTGTGTGGATGGCTTGCATCCACACCTCCCTTCCTTTCCCTGCCACCTCAGAGGCATCCTGGGTTAAATATAACGCGGGATGCCTCTGAGCTGGTGGGGGAAGGAAGGGGTGTGTGGATGGCTTGCATCCCGCGTTATATTTAACCCGGGATGCCTCTGAGCTGGTGGGGGAAGGAAGGGGTGTGTGGATGGCTTGCATCCACACCTCCCTTTCTTTCCCTGCCACCTCAGAGGCATCCCGGGTTAAACATAAGGCGGGATGCCTCTGAGCTTGGGGGGGGGGAAGGGTGTGTGGATGGCTTGCATCCACACCTCCCTTCCTTTCCTGCCACCTCAGAGGCATCCTGGGTTAAATATAACGCGGATGCCTCTGAGCTGGTTAGGAGGGGTGTGTGGATGGCTTGCATCCACACCTCCTTCCTTTCCTGCCAGCACAGGCATCCCGGGTTAAATATGCGGGATACCTCTGAGCTGGGGGGGAGGGAGGGAAGAGGGGAGGGCTTGCTCTCCATTCCTCCCTCCCTGCCCTGCCAGCTGAGAGGCATCGCGGATTAAATTTAATCCGCAATGCTTCTGAGCTTGGGGGGAGAGGGAGGAAAGAGTGCAGGCCTTGCCCTCCATTATTCCCTCCTAGCTGGCGTAACGAATAATAACGAAAATTCATTATTAATTACATTTCAATTACGAAATTTACCTCAAATTTTTCGAAATAATTTCTATAATGACCCAGCAACGAAAATCCCCCCCCCCATGAGTTTAGAATCAAAAAAATTATGGATCAGCCAACCCTAATGAGTATATAAGGTAAATTCCCTTTATCATAGCTGGGTCTAGCCATTGAATTTGGACCATTGTGTCCTGTTTATGACTTTTCTTAGGCCACTGTTTGAACAGAATGCTGAACTAGATGGACCTTTGATCTCATCTGCTGTGGTAGTCCTTACATACCCTGTTTTGCTTACATATCCTCACATACTGTGATCTCTCAGCAGTCCAATGACTCTATTTTCCCCCCAGTTCATGACAAGACTGCACTATCCAAACTGCAATGTAAAATAAGATTGTGAGGAGGGCTGTTACTTTACTTTGGAAATGTTCTTTACGTTTACACTCCTTCATAGTCCTGTTTTATAGGATTATTAACAAAAAAGGGCCCCCTTTTAGTGTATATATGTCTGTGCAATAAAAATCCTTCGAAGACTGTTTCACATTTATAACAGAACATACCCATAATTTACGGTGCTGTTACTCTCATTTAGGTTTAATAGTCCATATTTATTACCCAGCCATGAAAGCGCCTGTTTATATTATGAATCATAATGACATTTCTGACTAAAGTTCTGAGCATTACCATTTGGAAACCAAGAGAGCTTACCCCTTCCAGTAATAAACTCTGAAGCATGCAAAGTAAGAGCTCCACAATATATGGATAGCAAGGGAGTAAAGAAAGGGGGTCAATAGACTGTTGTTCAAACTAGTGTCACATCCTGGATTTCGACTGACTCATGGAAGAACAGCCCTCTCAACATATGTCAAGACTGAGTCTAGATTTCATATGGGATGTAGGAAAGCATAGATGCCAGTGACCAAGGCAATAAAGAAAAAGAGAACTGACAATAATAATTATGGCACTTAACATAAGTTTGCGATGAATGACTGTTTAAAACAAGAGACTATCTTGTTTGTTTGTTTGTTTCTTCTGTCAGGTCCAGCGTTGGAGCGTCTCCAAAACCTGTGCACTGTGTTCCTGCTGAAAGAAAACAGATGTCCTTGTTCTCTTGTGTAATGAATCATTTCTCCATGTTGTCCATATGAACAACAGCGGCAAAAACAACAAGAAATCTACTAAGAAAGGAATGGGAAAACTGTAAAACATGAATGGAAGAGATGCTTGATGCAATTTTAATGAATCAGGGGTTTTGTTTTGTTTTTTCCTCTCCACCACAGTTGCCTAAGCACTGCTTGAGATATTTTGCCTGCCTATAAATTACCAACATCTATATATATATATAATCCTTCATGTGGTGGTTCCAGTCTTATAGACAAAGAAAGCACACAAGGCAGACACACAAAAACAGTCCACATACCCAGAAAACCCTACGAGGTATGCATACCACAAAAAAAATCCCCAAAAAAACCCAACGGCCACAAATCCAAAATAACCCCATTATGGACTACAACTCCCATGATCCCACACACCACCTCCCTCTTGCAGTTTACAGTGTCAGAATGTTGGTGGAGCTGGCCAATTAGAGGCATTATGCAAATACTCCCTCAGTTAGAATGTAGAAGCTGGGAGCCACTCCCCCCCCCCCCGCAGTTTAGAGTGACAGAATGTTGGTGGTGCTGGCCACTCAGAGCTGTTATGCAAAACGGACAGATAATAAAAGCCAATCCAAAAGGTAGAAGCTGGTGAAGGGACTAGCAAAAGGAAGGGGGAAAAGGTAGGGAGGGAATGGGGGGAGGGAGACAAGGGGAGCAAGAACTGAAATAGAAAGAGGAGGGATGGCAGGAAGGAGAGAAAGGAAAGAAGAAAGGGAAGGAGAAGAGGCAGGAGGACAGAGAGAAGAGAAAAGCTGAGGGATGAGGGGGAGAGGGAAGAAAGGAAGTATAAAAGGCAGGAAGGGATGTTACTGTTGGCCTTCGCCACATGCACACACATATGTACATATAGACATGCACATATACACACTTGACTTCCAAGTCACTCACCTGCAAACCTGCCAGCTTTTGGCGTACAGAAGTGCCATATTTATAATATGCACCACAATTAATGCAGTTTAAAACACATGAGGGCTGCAACTTTTCATACAGCACTTTCCCTGCCAATTCTTGTTTCCACTGGTTTTGAACTACTGTCAAATGACTTGAAATGCTGTTATGGCTCTAATGACAAAGAGCCTTTGGTTTCCTTGCTGCCTCCTTTCTTTGCCAAAATGACTGTTGGCATGCAATATGCAGGTTCCTTTTATTCATGACAGAAAACTTTTTTGTACAGTAAGCTTTATTTGCTTCACATATGGATTTTAACACATATATACATGCACTGAAATATGCACATGCACACATACATACAAACATCTGTACTTACACACATCTACACATATGCACGCATATACATATACAAAAACACACATATACATAAGTACACACATATACACACATATACATATACATAACTACACACACATATACACACACATATGTACACATAGACACAAATCCATATATATACATACATACACACACAAAACACACATATATAGACAGGGACACAGAAAACAGAAAAAGGCACAGCAGCGCGTGGCCGGGTACAGCTAGTTTATTATAAGATTGATGCAATAGTCACATATACTATGTACTGCAAATAATGAATGGGAAATAAACTTGCTTCTTCCTATTCTTTTCCTTCTTTTCTTCCTCCTCATCCTCCTCCTTTCTTTCTCCTCTTCCTTCTCCATGTGTGTTCAGGACACAACTGCATGGCTACTGTCATGATTAAGCAAGATTATAATCTATTCTGAGAAATTTAACATAAATATGCACGATGCTGTATTTCCATAATAAAACTGGCTGGTGTATAACAGCATTATCTTGCCTTTTTATGCACCTCAGCTTTCTTTATCTCTTTACCTGCAAGTTGCTCCCTTTTGTGCTTTTTTTTTCTTTTCTATTCTTTCACTTTTTGGAGAGCAGTGCCTTTTATCTCCTTTTGGTTAGAAGCTTTCAATCCAAATTTCTTTAGTTTCACATTTCATGAAAAGGGCTGTTTTCATGTGAGAGATGCAAGGAATGGAGTTTGGTTGAGGGAGCTCTCCAAAGTGCTGAATGCTATTCCTAATATACAGCACAAATAGCACAGTGTATCTCTCCATTGAAATCAAGGAAAGCATAGGCATCATGGAATTGACACAGATGCCATCAACTACTCCATTATAGACACAGATCTACAGAGATCAAAGATAGTCAGATAAAGAATAATAATAGTTATTCTGGAAGAAGAGAAAAAAGTAAATAAAAACAATACTCTTAGTTCAGTCATATCTTTATTAAAAACAACCAAATGTCCAAAAAAAGGGAATTTTTTGAGTTCTCACCATTCTTCATTAGGGTAGGCAAAGTAGAAATTAAAATGATGTCAGATGTTGTCTGGCCATATGGTCTGTATTTACAGCTCTGCACAAGATGAAGATGGCAGGCTTAAAGAATGGATCACATTACTTCAAACATATGGGCAAAGTTTAAAAGAACAATGGTTTGACCAAGAAAATGTTCTTCCTTCAAAGAGATATTAAATATTGTCAAATAGATTGTATTCATACCATACAATATTTTGATTTGTGTCCTAATTAACAAAATGTAAGTAATGTGGTTTTATGCTAGGCTTTTGTTGCACCCCAGATCACAAGGGTCCTTCAGTAAACCAGCAGCAGCAGCAACGATTAAATGCTTTATTTAGAATAAGTAGATAAGAGGAAAGAGATCAAAGATATAGTCCAAAGATGCTCCCTGCACCTGAGTATTGCAAAGCAATAGTTCCAAAGAGTTCAAGTTCCAATAAATGAAGAAAAAAGCTTGAGACCCCCATGGGCTAGAATCTTGGATAAGTCCTTGGCAAACAGTGACTTGGCTAAATACTTGAGTACGTTGACTTGGAGGCCCCAAATCCTGGTCCTGGACTGAAGTTCTGTGAAGCTTGGCAAGGAAAGCTGAACGTTGGCGCGAGATACGGAGCGCCACCGGGACCCAGCTTAAATAGGTCCCACACGGTGTTGATCTTCCAGACGCCTACTGCGTCGGAACTCTTTCCCATGGACAGTTTGGGGCCTTGACTTTCTCAGGCCCTTTACTGCAGGCAAATATGTCAACTCATTAACGCCTGCACCTAGCAGTACAAGGGAAAGCGAATCTCTGCCTCCCCAGCTCTCCTTATCAGCTTGAGAAGGAAAAGGACTGCGGCTAGCCTTGACTGTGGGCTGACACGGAGGCCTCTGCAAAGGCTTCTCTTTAGACTTGGTTGAGGCCTGTGGTTTAAAATGGCTTTGGTCTTGCTTGGCTATGGAATCAGGCTGGGACGTGACAGCTTTTATGTATTTTAATATGTTGTTGTAATTGTTTTTAAATTGTATAGCACGGAATTTTTGCTGTTATGCCTATCTGAGTCCCTCAACAGAGGTGAGAAGGTCGGAGTACAAAATTGTAAATAAATAAATACCTCAAGTATAATGTATGATGTTATCACACATGTCGCCTAAAATGCTTTCTCCATGGTAAATGCAGATCGGAGGCTTCCTGGAAGCTTCCTAGCTTGTGCCACATCTTACTACCCACACCCACACCTCCGTAGTGGACTTTGGAAAATAAAAGTTAGATAAGGAAAATAGATATTGTGAGAAAAAGAATTCTCAAAAAGCTAGTAGCTTTTTTATTCGTCATTCCCTTATCTTGTTCATCATTGCTTACCCCTGTGGTGTTCCAGCCTAGTGGCCATAGACAGGCACCGGGGGTCCCAGCTGATCAGGGTCAGATCGGGGATGATGGGTGGCCTGATGGATACGGGTCTGCAGAGGAAGACTTACCCTGGGATGATGGATGGTTGCATGGGTATGTAACTGCAGATGAGAATAATGATGACTCCATGGAATTTAGTTCTGAATGCGACAGTGAGAGGCCCAGTGACCTTGAGTCCCACAAGGATTTCTACACTCCCTCGCCAGGCATGCATTCCTAGATTAGGGAGGACCGAGGTTCCCAGGTTGATAGTGAAACAGCTGTGGATGCTAACGAGCTGGAATTTGACAGGGGGGCAAGCATTAGATCCTCCCAGAGAGATTGGAGGAAGGGGGTGCGCTGGGCACCCAGGAGTTAGTTCCCTTTATTAGATTGTGTTCAGGGGCGGTCCTACAGGTAGGCCAAGGAAGCGGCCGGATGGGACGCCATCTGGGTAAGGGCGCACTCCCCCACCCACCAGACAGCATCCAGCCTCCCTCCCTCTCCCTTTCTCCCTCTCCTGGAGCATGCGCACAACCACCACCCTCCTCGCTGTCCCTGGGCTGCGCGCGTGGCTGGCCGTCTCCACCAGAGCGGCCCCTCAGGCGGGAAGCCACCAGCCGGGTGAAGGCGCGAAGCCACCCACTCAGACTGAGGGGCCCACGGCATGAGGGCGGCAAAGGCGGCTCCTCGCTCCTAGTCATAATAATGCGAGTCACAGACCCGAGAGGCCACGAGTCGCTACTGATGCTGCTGCTGCTGCCTCCACCATGTCCCCCCCCCAGCCTTGGCAGCCGCCCTGGCCAGCAGCAGCAGCAGCGAGAGAAGCAGCAACACCTCAGTGCCTCAGGAGGAGGCGGCGGAGGCGGCGGAGGGCGCCCGCAAGGAGGTGAGGCCAGGCAGGGCTTGCCTCCCTTCCCTTCCCTTGGCTTGCTTTCTTTCCCTTCCTTGGCTCCTTCCAGGACCCCCTTCTCTCTTGGAAGAGCAGCAGCAAAGGGATGGATGGGGTGGGCGGGCCTTTCTCCCCTTCTCGAGACTCAGGGGTCCCAGGGAGCCTGTTCTCTCTCCCCCCCCCAATAAGGTCCTTAGGCTATGGCAGGTGCCTCTCCAAACTACAACTCCCAGGACCCCGTGGCAGTTAAGCAAGGCCAGGCTGCATTCATTCATTCAGCAGTGTAAACGTGCCGATTGCAATATTCACACTTGCCTCAAGCAGACAAGGGTTCTTTTTCTCTCCCCCCTCTTGGCTGCGAATCCGGTTTGTGAAGAAGCCCCCAATGAGGAGGGCGGCAAAATAATGTTTTTGGGGGCGCGCCAAAATAATGTTTGCTTACCATTTAAAATTACTTTAGACCGCCCCTGATTGTGTTCAAGCTTTTCTAGTCAGACCTGAAGCTACGTTTAGTTTGGGAAGGTTTCATGCTCAAGATTCCATGTTCCTGTGACCGCCGGAGCGGTTTGCCTTGTTACTCACATTTTGCTTTCCATGGGACTTGAGCCAGTTTGGCTTGCCAGCTCGTGAACTCTTTGGACTATCTTTGGATTTACTTTGATTGCATTTACATCTTTATACCTTTGGACTATATCTATTCTAAATAAAAGTACATTTATTGCATCTGCCTGGTGTGTGTGATCTAGAGGGGGCTGCCACAATCTGAGGTGCAACAACCCCTTTAACTTATATTTTATCTTATTCCTTACCTTATTCCACACAACTTTATCTTATGAATAAAAATGTATCTGCTAATATTTGCACTGTAACTAGAGTTTGTTGCTCTTGCTCTTCTCTTTTTGAGAGGTTTAAATCCCCTTTCACCTCTTATTTCTATTGCAGAGGTCAGCTCTGCATATAACAGCTGGTATTAAACATGATTATCTAATATTATGTGTTCACTACAACCTCACAATCAGGTGATTATTTCGTTCCTTTGTGAAAGACTATTGTTTTTGCTTTTTTAAAAAAAAACAACCAATTTTCAAAAGCCAAGAACAGATTGGGCATGGGATTGGACAATTTCGTTCTGTATCTTAATTGGTGATTCATTCTAATGACTGGAACCCTTGAAATTGTAGCTTATTGACTATTTAAATAAAGCTATCACACACTGGGTGGAATGGTTAGGAAAGTGTTTTCCCCTTGTTGTTTGGGAAAAGGGATTTTAAATGCAAACAGTCTAGCTTAATTAACTGAAAAGAAGGAAGTGTTGTGTTGTATATAACAATACTTTGTTAGGTGACAGGAGAGTTTGACTTTAATGAAACAACTATGACAAATCTATTTGATTCAATAATATTAGGCTCGTGGCAAATATTGAAATCATTATGCTTGTGAATTTAAATTTGTCCAGTGACCCACAACATAGCTAAAATGTAGTCATTTGTGACTACTGGACCAGTAACACTAATTGCAAATGAACATGAAGTTATTACCTTTTTCTGCTTCAAAGTACTTTGAAAAAAAGTCAATATTTACAGGAAATCAATGAAAAAATAAAGTAAAATGAAGCCCAGATTACAAGATGGTTGTAAACATATCATGTTTATTTCCTCTTAAAGGGGGAATCATTTGAACAGTATTTCACATGCAACAATAAAACAGGAAATTTCTTTGTTACAGTCGTGTTCTTGTCCACTCTGAAATAAGTGTGTTGATTAGCTAAGAAATGTTAAAGATTTCTGCCTACAATGATAAACAACAAACAGTCAGACTTGGCCATGGTGGTCCATGCTCTGGTTACATCCCGTATAGACTACTGCAACACTCTCTACGTGGGGTTGCCTATGAAGACTGCCCGGAAGCTGCAATTAGTCCAGCGCGCAGCAGCCAGACTACTAACGGGAGCGGGGTACAGGGAGCGCACAACTCCCCTGTTGCACCAGCTCCACTGGCTGCCAATTAGCTTCCGAGCACAATTCAAAGTGCTGGTGTTGACATACAAAACCCTATACGGTTCCGGCCCAGTTTCCCTGTCCGAACGTATTCTCCCCTATGAACCATCAAGAGTGCTAAGATCGTCTGGAGAGGCCCTGCTCTCGGTCCCACCACCTTCACAGGCGCATCTGGTGGGGATGAGGGACAGGGCCTTTTCTGTGGTGCCCCCCCCCGGCTGTGGAATTCTCTCCCAAATGAAAGTAGATCAGCCCCCTCCCTCCTGACTTTTAGGAAGTGGGTGAAAACGTGGCTGTGCAATGAGGTCTTTGCAGAATGAAGGAGGAGATCGCGAAGCGACTAAAGTTGCTAACCACTTGATACGGACCGAATATATGGGTTGAGTTGTACTTGATTTTATTTTGGCGAAAGGCTTTTAAAATGTATTTATTGTATTTGTATTTGATAATTTTATTGTAAATATATGATGCTCTTAGATTTTAGATGTTAGCATTGAATACTTGCTGTTTGCCGGTCTGAGTCCCTCTTCGGAGGTGAGAAGACCGGGGTAGAAATGTTTTAAATGAATAATAAATAAATAATTTGAGTCCAATGGCTTCCAGTCCAAGGGGCTCATTGCTTGTCTTCATACACAACAAAAGGTAAGGCAAAGTAATTGAGAGAGCAGATATTCAAACCATGGTCTCTGGACAAATAGTCCAGCACTCAAAACCACACCAAGCTTGTACTCTGCATTTATTTGTATCCTGCTTTTTTCCTCGTCTTGGATTCAAGATGGATTAAAAATGTTAAAATAGCTAAAAATAATACATAATTAAAACATTAATGATATGAGAAGTATTTATTATTATTTTATTTTATGGTATTTGTACCCCGTAGCTTCTCACCCCCGCAGGGGGACTCAGCACGGCTTACATTTGCAGCACTACAGACCGCAACACCACAATACAATATAAAAATACACAATATAATCAACATCATTAAAAAGCATAAAAACATTAAAAACATTACATTAAAAACTACCACATACAAAAATAATTAATTAAAGCCATCAAACGGAACACATAGTCAGTCCAGTCAAGTCCAAAGTAGTTAAAAACAAGCAATCAGAAAGAAGACCAGCAAATATAAGAACACAGCTCAGGTAAGGCCTTTTCACTTTGAGTATTTAGTCTTTCAAATGCCTGCCGAAGCAAAAAAAAAGCTTCCTCACGGCAGCGTTTGACACGGTCGACCACAATCTTTTGATCCACCGTCTGGCCATGGCTGGAGTGAGGGGGACAGCCCTGAAATGGCTGACCTCCTTCCTCCACCAGCGGCCTCAGCGAGTGAGGAGGTGCGAGGTGGTCTCCGAGGGCTCCCCATTAGTTTGTGGAGTCCCTCAGGGGGCCATCCTCTCCCCTCTGTTATTTAACATCTATATGCAGCCACTTGCACAGCTGGTGCGGAGTTTTGGGCTTGAGTGCCACCAGTACACTGATGACACTCAGCTCATTCTGAGGATGGAGGGCAGGCCTGGATCCATCCCCAATAATTTCCAGTGCTGCCTCGAGGCCGTTACTGGATGTCTGTGAGCCAGTAGGTTGAGGGTGAATCCAGCGAAAATGGAGATTTTGTGGCTGGGTCACCCGGGTGATGGGGATGTACAGCTTCCGACCCTGTACGGTGTGGCGTTATGCCCATCGCCTTCTGTAAAGAGCCTGGGAGTTCATTTGGACTCCCAGCTGACCATGGAGACCCAGGTCTCTGCGGTCAGCAAGTCTGCTATCTTCCATCTTAGACAGGCAAGGCGGCTGGCCTCCTATCTATCCCGGAACGACCTAGCCACGGTGATCCAAGCCACGGTCATCTCGAGGCTGGATTACTGTAACACACTCTACGTTGGCCTTCCTCTGTCGGTGACCCGGAAGCTCAAGCTGGTGCAGAACACTGCCGCCCGACTCCTGTCTGGTTCGCCAGCTGGTAGTCACATAACACCTACCTTGCAGGATCTGCACTGGCTTCCAATTGAGCACCGGATCTCCTTCAAAGTTTGTTCTTACCTTTAAGGCCTTGCACGGCCTGGGGCCAGCGTATCTGAGGGACCGTCTCTCCCCTTATTGCCCTACGAGATCACTACGGTTGGAAGGTACCAACCTCTTGGATGTCCCCTCTGCAAAGTCCGCTAGGTTGACAGCAACCCGCAGAAGGGCATTCTCGGTGATTGCACCCACGTTATGGAATGCCCTTCCCGCTGAAACACGTGCCATCCAGGATCTGCTCCCCTTCAGGCAGGCTTGCAAGACCTACTTATTCCAACAAGCTTTCGACTTGTAGGTCCGACCTGTGCGCAGCCCGCCTTGTACGTAATTAGTCACCTGTTGTGCTGTATTGCATTCCAGGTTTTTAATGCTGTTGTTTTTATTGTGTTTTTATGCTATGTCATAATGTACAATGTTGTTTTTATGCTGTTTTATCCAGCGCTTGTGAGCCGCCCCGAGCCCCCCGGGAGTGGCGGCATATAAGCCCAATAAATAAATAAATAAATAAATAAATAAATAAATAAATAAGTATGAGTCTGAAAATTCTTTTCAGGACAGGGTTCAGAACTTTGAATGGCTCCACTGATGATCAGACTAAAACATGGAGTAGATTAACCATTGCACTGACATTGAAGCCATTAACTGCCACCTGCAATGGCAGTCATGAAGTCTTTAGAGGTTCTAGGATTTCATCTCCAAGAATTCTACATCTTTGAGTATGCTGGCTTCGTCTGCTGAGACATGCAGAACAATGGCATCTGAAAGGACATAATTCCCATCCTTGCCCTACACCATCACATCCACCCAGAATGCTTATTGTTTTTAGATACTCAATAAATAACAAATAATAAAACTTTATTTATACTCCGCCACCATCTCCCCAAGGGGAATTGGGGTGGCTTACATGAGGCCACACCCATCAATACAGTAAACACAATATAACACAAAAACACAACATAAAATCAAAAAATAAAATAACAAAATTCAAAACCGATGTAAATAAGCAGCACAACAATATAAAATCAAAACATTAAAAATACTAAAAATGATCACAGTGGGAAGGACTAAATTCAAGAGTCAAAAATTTAAAACACTGGGAGATAGGGCAGTGTAAATATCAGGAAGGGAATCCGGGGGATAAGGTAAGTTTTAATTGCACAGACCAGAAAATAAAATGCTTCTGAGTGCTTTATTCAGAGTTTGTAATTTACTATCCTTTTGTATGTGTTCATTTCTTGTATCTTGAGAATGAATGTTCTGTTAAATCCTTGATGTATAACTTCCCAATGGCTCAGAGATGTGGGGAAGTTGTGGGTTTTTTCATTTTCAACTCTGAAAATGTTGCAGTTTTGCCAAGCTGACTGGAAGATTCTTGCAATCATAGAATCATAGAATGATAGAGTAGGAAGAGACCTCATGGGCCATCCAGTCCAACCCCCATTTATATTTCCCTGAGGAATTGGGAACTGTAGGTAAATCTACCTAAAATAAAACGAAAGTTGGAAATAATCTATATTTTCTTGTTCTCGACTAGAAAGAATGGCTCACGGAGACACCATATTTAAAGAAATTGTCACTCACTTTTTCATTTTGTGGAAGTACGAAAACAACCAGTACTTTTCTCCAGAGTTTTATGCAAAATTTTGTAAAGCAATTGAAAAATGCAAAAACAATGAATAAAAATGCATTGAGAACTCTCAAAATATCAAACAGTAGGGAGAAAACTTTTGAATGCACTTGTTCATGAGTGAAAAAAGCAAAGTAAGCAATGGGCTACATCTGTTAGACATATACTGCTTCCTGACATCTGTGAATGTGGAACACATAGAGTCAATTCAATTGTTGTTGTGTGCTTTCAAGTTGATATGTGGCAACACTAAAGCCAAAGAAGTGTAACATCCTCAGTGGGTTTCCATGACTTGGCAGGATAAAAACATAAGAAGAGCCATGCTGAACACGGGGATCTCGAGCAGAAGGGAGGGCAAAACCCTGACCTGCCCCGACCCCCCACAACCAGTACCCGGGGAAATCCTGCCTACCTCAACCAACTCCGAGGTGGCACTTGAATTCAAATCACTTTCCACTGTTGTAATCAAGTTCTCAAATTACTATTTATTTATTTATTCATTCATTCATTCATTCATTCATTCATTCATTTATTTATTTATTTATTTATTTATTTATTTATTTATTTATTTGATTTAGTAGACAACTCTCTCTGGAGCCCAGAGGAGTTTACAGCAATAAAACCAGATAAAAACACATAAAAACAGCATTATAAAACCAATTAAATCCCACTCCCAACATAAAATCCCAGCAGACGACAATAATGCAGGCGGCAAGATGCAGCAGGATGGCAGTTATAGCAGGCATCAGTTGGAGCCGAATGCCTGCCTAAACAGCCAAGTCTTTACGGACTTGCGAAATGCCAACAAGCCCCGTAGGGCTCGTGTCTCCTCAGGCAGTGAGTTCCAGAGGCTCGGCACGGCCACTGTGAATGCCCTCTGCCGCGTACTCGATAGCCTGTAGGTCTTGATACCAGGCACCTCCAGTAAGTTGAGCCCCTCTGAACGCAGTGATCTTCTGGGCATGTATGGGGTAAACCGCTCCTTCAGGTACACTGGCCCCAAACCATATAAGGCCTTAAAAGTTAAGACTATCACCTTGAAGGAAACCCAGAATTCGATAGGAAGCTAGTGCAGTTCGCACAGGAGTGGGGTTACAAAAGCAGATCTTGGGGCTCCTATGTCACTCTGGCTCTCAAAAAATCCAGTTAGACACAATAAATCCAGTTAGATACAACTAGGGCCCCTTCTACGCTGCCATATATATTCCATATTATCAAAGCAGATAACTACGTTATCTGCTTTGAACTGGATTATATGAGTCTACACTGCCATGTAATCACATTCAAAGCAGATAATCTGGATTTTATGTGGCAGTGTAGAAGGGGCCTACATCAGACTTGTCAAACTAGATCAGGTGTTATGTGCCTTCAAGTCATTTCTGACTTATTGTGACCCTAGGGCGGGGGTCGGGAACTTTTTTGACTCAGTGAGCCATGAAAGCAAAAAATTTGGAAATTATTTTGCTCCACTTGCGGTTCAAAAAATGTGATTTATTGTTTAACCTGCGTTTGTGGAAATATTTATGTTGGAAAAACAGAAAGGGAACTCAGGACAAGAATTCAAGAACACAGATCACGCTTGAGTATGGGCAGTGATAATTCTATTCTTTATTTACACTTTAAAACCCAAAAACATCATTGGGAAGATTGCACTGTAATGGTTCTTGACAAAATAGATCCTAAACCACACATGGATGTAAAGAAGAAACTGCTTCAATTAGAAGCACAATGGATAATCAAGCTTAAATCCGAGTTCCCTCCAAGCTTAAATGATAAGCTTTCAATTAATGAGCTATTACTTTAAGAAACAACACCGGTCTCTAAATGTATGTGCCTAAAACACACTATATATGTATCCTTCCTGCACCTGATTGTGTCCGAGACATTGACCCAAAGGCATTTGCTGTGATATATTGGATAATCTCGACTGCCAGGCAATTGCCAGAATATTGATTAAGAAACTAAACGGCATGTATCTCCAACAAAAGAAGCCCTTAGTAGTTCCCTTGGGAGCAACATTTTATATTTGTAAATATATCATACTTGTAAAATATACTCTCTACAGCGCAACCAAGCCGCGACGCTCAACGCTTTCCACTTAGGACACGATCCCCGATCCCGAAGAAGACTTTTCTGGCAAAACAATCCAACATAGAAATTGGCCCAATCATCGACCGGATTGAGCTCCAGAAGCATAACCATAAAGTGGATTAATAATAGTTATTTCCAAATGAGACTGTGAAACTATCTGGATGCTCAGGGATCACCCTGTGGAACTGCATTCTGAGGAATTTCCCTCACAGCACTCGGCTATAGATTTTTGCGTCATTACTTACCTGTGTGTAAGTAATTATATGTAATAGAACACATGAATTATATGTTGAACTTTTGATATTGATATTTGGCTACATTGTTGTGCCTCACAATAACACAGATATAGTGAATATATGAACTATATTTAAAAGGTTTTCATGCTCTTTTTGAGTTTACTAAGTCACCCAGTGGGCTTCTATGACCAAGGCTTTAGACCTTGGTTTCCCTGAGCCCTAATCCAACACTAAAAGCACCACACCATGCTGGCTGCCTGAGGCTTCTTGGTTCTCTCTTATATTAGTCCCATAGAATTTCTGTACCTAAGTGTTTAATTGTGGTCATTTATTTACACAGAAAATAACTAATCAGATAAAAATTATCAGGAAATCTATTTCACTGGTAAATCTAAATCAGTTTTTTTTCTTAAACTGTGCTCCTCCAATTGTTTTGGGCTTCAGTTCCCAGAAATCCCAGCCATTTTACCAGCTGTTAGGAATTGTGGGAGCTGAAGTCCAAAATACCTGGAGGAACACAGTTTGAGAAACCCTGGTCTAAAAGATCAGGGGCTCATTCACTCTATATAATTATGGGCTATTATTCCACTTTAACTGCCATGGTTCCATCCAACAGAATCTTGGGTTAAAGAAAGGGTGTTTGGTATTCTCAGCTAGAGCTCTCCAGTTTATTTATTTATTTATTTATTTATTTATTTATTTATTTATTTATTCGACTTATATCCCACCCTTCCCGAAAAGGCTCAGGGTGGTTCACAGCAATGAACAACAAAACACAACATACTTGAAAACATAATAAAAACAGATTAAGACCAGAGTAGGGGTTACAGCTTAGAGATTGAACACATGACGGAACAGGTTGGTCTTACAGGCCCTCCGAAAAGCCTGTAGATCAGTTATTGCTCGTGCCTCCTCCGGGAGGGCGTTCCAATGGGTAGGTGCTACTACAGAAAAAGTGCTCTGCCGTGTCGATGACAAGCAGCAGATCTTAAGTGATGGAACCTCTAGTAGGTTTTGATCCATGGTCCGTAGTGGTCTCTGGGGAACATGCAGGGAAAGGCGGTCCTTCGGGTACACTGGCCCCAGACCATGCAAGGCCTTAAAGGTTAGCACCAGCACTTTGAAGGCAATCCGGTGCTTGATAGGGAGCCAGTGCAAGCGCTGTAGGACTGGTGTGATGTGGCACGATAGTGTCACTCCAGCCAGGAGTCGAGCCGCGGCATTTTGCACCATCTTCAGTTTCTGGATTACCGACAAAGGAAGGCCAATGTAAAGGGCGTTACAGTAGTCCAGTCTTGAGATGACCATGGCCTGGATTACCGTAGCCAGGTCGTCATCGGAAAGGTAGGGCGCCAGCCGCCTTGCCTGGCGCAGGTGGAGAAACGCTGCTCTACTCACGGTGGAGACCTGAGCCTCCATCATCAGCAAAGGGTCCAGTTGGACCCCCTGGCTTTTAATCAGAGGCGATGGGCTAACCACCTCACCATCCATTATTGGCAGTCAGACCTCCCCCCCGGGGCGACCCAGCCACAGGACTTCCGTCTTTGACGGGTTCACCTTCAACCTGTTGGCCCATAGCCATCCAGTCATGGCTTCCAGGCACCGAGGGAAATAATCGGGTACAGAGTCCGGCCGGCCTTCCATCATCAACTACAAATCCCAGGATTCCATTGGATGGGACCATGGAAGTCAGCATGAAATAATAAGATTGCAATTGTAACACATGGATGGCCCCTAGGAAACTTGTTTTTCATTAAATGCCAGGAAATTTTTGTGCTGAAAATAAAGTCATTCCCACCTTGTGGAATTATCTCCTGAAAGACATATGTCATACAGGATTATAATTTCTGAAATGGCTTTTGAATTCATTTTTTGTTTTCCATGGCTTTTGACAGACCTGTTTTTTTGTGCTACTATTTTTGCCGTTCAAGACTTTTGCTAAGTTTTAAAATTTACATTTTATTGAAAATGGTTAAAATGAATCAATTTATGGGTGTATAATGTGTCATAGTGAAATAGCATGCTTTTAATCGTACGCCATCTTCATGAGATTGCAGTTGTGAGATGTATTACAGTCTTCTACAGCTTACAAATGTGTATCAGCAAATAAATACATTTTATGCAATTCACATCTTTCATAGCAATTTAGTAAAATAACACACCTGTTGAAGAATTAATATGATATGCCAAGTAGAGGAAAAGGTGAATATCTATACATTAGGAATTCCACTGAATGTGATATTGAAGAAAATGTCTTATCATGTCTCCCTGAAGCACCTGAACTTTTCAACTCTTATGGATTATTCCATTCCAGTGCATTTGTGTTACATGGGGCACTTCATCTGTTTGTTAAAAATAACACCTCAAAGCCTCCAGACCTTTAGGGCTCTGTTTTCACTGTGCTTTTAGTTCTGGTTCATAGAACTTCGTTCAGTCATATGGGCAGATTGTTTGGCTTCATGCTTTCTTTTGTAAATGAGCATTTCAGCTTGCAGAATCTCAAGTTGAGAGTCACAAACATTCAAAAGTTTGGGGCCAAGGATAATTGTAGGCCTCTGGTCTCTTCATGCTGAACCTGTCGCAATGCAGAGACCAAGGAAGCCAGACCCGGGAGTAAAAGGGGATAACAAAAGGTTTATTGAACAATAACTGGAAAAAGGTTGAACAAAAAAGTAGCCAACTCGGCTCAAAAACCCTCAAAAATTCCAGGAAAGAGTCCCACAAAATAAAGCAACAAAACAGCACAGAACAAACACCAGACGTCTGTCTGCGAAGTCCGAAGGGAGAATCCAGAAGAGTAGTCACGAATCTGGTCCAGAAATCCAAAGCAGGAGAAAGGCAGATGAAAAGGAGGAGACCATCCAAGGCAATCAGGAGGTAAACTCAGCGGAGACCAAGCCCCGCCTCAGGGACACACGGCAGGTAAGAGTATCAGGAAACAGGAACAAGGCACTTGATATCAGGAACACAGGAGAGTCAGAGACAAGAACCAGACATCAACTCTTTGACCGCCTCAAATGCAGCCCCAAATGCATCCCCAAAAACCCATTCCTTATATAGCACTTAAACATCACTGTCTTCTGAAGACTCTCCTTGATCATGAGCACCAGCTGCTGCATCCCCTACAGCTGCTGTGCTCTGTGCTTGCCTCCAATCTTGCCAACACTGTTGGAAGCTTAAAGTGTTCCAATCTGTTTCTGAACCCCCAGAAGATCAGTATAAATCACTGTCAAAGCTATGGAAGGTGTCAGAATTAGACACTTCGTTACACACATCCCTTACTTCCTGAACCAATGTTGAGTCTAAATCCGTATCACTTTACTCTGACCCCATTTCTTCCTCCCCAGAAAAACCTTGGAAAGTGTCTGAATCAGAAGGTGCTCTAAGTCAGTGTTTCTCAACCTTTTTTGAGCCGAGGCACACTTTTCACATTTACAAAATCCTGGGGCACACCACCAACCAAAATGACACAAAATGACACTCTAACACAGTAATACATATAGTTAATATGTTTTTAAATGTATTTATACACTCAGTGTGAAACCTGGGCCTGTTTCGATGAACACAACATGGATATCTTGGCAGGAATGGTAGAAAGACACACACGGAGGTCTTGCTCAACAGCTGTCAGACTTTCTCTGTGTTTAGTTTTTATTGCAGTCACCCTTTCCTCATGGAAAACGTACCCGGTCCTCAGGGAAGCCGGCTGGAAAGAGAGCAGCCAGACGGAAACACATTCTGTGGCAGAGAGTTCCACTGCTGAACAACTCACACTCAGAAAGTTCTTCCTAATGTTCACCCTCCTACACAGACATGCTTCCCTGTGATGTTTGCTTTTCTGCCTGCGCTGTTGTGCTCTCTCTCTCGATATATATATATATATATATATATATATATATATATATATATATATGTTCATTTGTGGGATTAACATGACTCAAAAACCACTGGACAAATTGCTGCCAAATTTGGCCACAAAACAGACTAATACTAACCCAAGGAGGGACCATCAGTCAAAAAATTGATTTTGTCATTTGGGAGTTGTAGTTCACCTGCAAAGAGCATTCTGTCCTCCACCAATGATGGAACTAAACCCAACGTGGCACACTGAACTCCCATGACCAACAAAAACACTAGAAGGTTTTGGTGGGCATTGACTTTGAGTTTGGGATTTGTAGTTCACCTATATCCAGAGAGCACTGTGGACTCAAATAATAATGGATTTGGACCAAACTTGGCATGAATATTCCATATGCCCAAATATGAACACAGATGGAGTTGGGGGGAAATAGACCTTGACTTTTGGGAGTTGCAGTTTCTGGGATTTCGGTTCACCTACAATCAAAGAGCATTCGAATCCCACCAATGATGGAATTGGAGCATTGCATGTTCCAGAGTAAGCAAACCAGACAATCTCCACAAGTACACTTACAAGGAAAGAACAAGAAATACTATTTATCCACAAGCATAAAGAAATTACATATTTCTTTACCAGGAAGGTTCACAACAAACAACAGAGGACAATAAGAAAGGTTGTAAGGATAATGCAATAACACTATGCCAGGTGTCAGGAACCTTTTTGACTCAGAGAGTCATAAAAGCAAAATATTTGGACATTTATATCAGTGAGCCATATAATATATTTTAAGACTGAATTCAACTAAATGTGAGTATAATAAGCCCTTGAATTTATTATTTTAAATAATGTTGTAATAATACTCTTAATAATAATAATAACAACAACAACCTTTATTTTTATACCTCGCCAACCATCTCCCCATTAGGACTTGGGGTGGCTTACAAGGGACAAGCCCAAAGACAATTAAAACAAAAGAAAACACAATTAAAATATCAGCTGAAAACAATGCAACTTTACTTTTTGAAAAAAAAAGAATTATACGTCATGGGGTGGAGGTGGAGGTCAGGATTTTGGAGATGCTTAGGTGTGGCATGGCCAAAAAAAGGTTGGGAACCACTGCTCTAGAGGGGGAAATTTTAAAACGGAAAATGTGGGATTTTGAAGTGGATTATCTGGCAGTGTGGATTGGGATAATCCAGTTCAAAGCAGATAATGTGGATGACCTGACTTGATATTCTGGGTTATATGGCTGCGTGGAAGGGCCCTGTGTCCACACAGCTGCATAAAATCCACATTGAAGTGGATTGTCTGGCAGTGTGGATTCAGATAATCCAGTTCAAAGCAGAATTGGGAATTGTAGTTCACCTATATCCAGACAGCACTGTGGACTCTAACAATGATGGATCTGGATCAAATTTGGCATGAATACTCAGTATGCCCAAATGTGAACACAGATGGAGTTTGGGGGAAATAGACCTTGACGTTTGGGAGCTGTAGTTGCTGGGATTTATAGTTCACCTACAATCAAAGAGCATTCTGAATCCCACCAACAACAGAATTGGGGCAAACCTCCCACACAGAACCCCCAGGAGGCAAGAGGAGGTCTCTACTTGGGGAAAGGGCGACGGGCCTTCCCAATGCATGGAGAGGGAGAAGTCATTGTCAGGCCTGGCGCAAGGAGGGGGGCGCGCGCACACGCATCTGCCTTGGAGGAGGAAAGGGAGCTACGGGCGCGCTTGCTGGGGGGGGGGAGAGGCATGCTCGGGGGAAAGAGGCATGGCCTCCCTCCCTGGCCTCCTTCTCTTCTCCCCACTCCCTTCCCCTCGGTTGGCCTGTGCATGATCCTGGCGGCCGCGGCATATGCGCCCTTGGCCACGTGGCGCCCTGAGGAGGAGGGGGAAGAGGGGAGGGGGGAAGAGGCTTTCCAACGGCACAGCTGATGATTCCCCACGGCACACTGGTGTGCCGCGTCACACCGATTGACAATGACTTCTCTAAGTATCTGCCGGATCCTTTTTCTCTGTTCCAATCCTTCCACACTAGAATCACTAGCAGCCCTTTTCCTTCCAGCTGCAGACTCTTGATCACCCAGAGCCTCACCCCATTCCATACTATTGCTTGATGCTATTGACCCAGCATCTTCCCCAATACTACTAGTAGTAGTAGCTGAAGGCTCAATCACAACAGAACCTCTGATTATTATATACATTTCTCAAGTTAGTGAGTGTTCTGCTCAATTGTCCATGTAGAAGCTTCTGAAATTAATTGTACATGACTAGTTTTTATACTATAAAGTGTGTTTCAATTCCTAAATTTCACTTCATACCCAAGTAGCTCATTTTTGCCATGATCCAACATGGAGTACAGGTACAAAGCATTGGTAGAAGTGATCCAATTCATCTATTATACACTAGTTTTGAACAGATGGTGACAGGTAGATGAC
Source organism: Anolis apletophallus (assembly GCA_030556195.1). Classification (NCBI taxonomy): domain Eukaryota; kingdom Metazoa; phylum Chordata; class Lepidosauria; order Squamata; family Anolidae; genus Anolis; species Anolis apletophallus. Next base: position 3,998,103 of record JARBWK010000009.1, read on the forward strand.
ATATCTCAAAAACCACAGCTGATGGAGGAAAACTGGTGGCATTTTTGAGATCAGCAAGTCAAATAAACTCACAAACCAGTCTAATATTTGAGGAACCAAAATGTGTGTTGGCCAATGTTACCTTTTTGGTGCAAGTACCACATGTGAAAAATGTTCTTCCCAGAGAAATCTGCTTACCTGGTGCCTATGTTATGGCCCTTTTGGAGAGTTGTTAACTAGCAGCCTAGAAGAAAAACCATCATCAATAAATTTAAATTAAAGCAGCTGTGTAGATTAACTGCCTATCTTTTTGGTTGTTTAGACATTCCTCACATAAATGTTAGTTGCCCTTGAGAGGCCTCTCCCAATTGACTATCACTCACACCACTAAACGAGAAGAATATGGTTGTCTCCAGACCTCCTTCTGAAAGTGAATTTCATAGTTCAACACATAGCTTTTATTTAAGAGAGGCTATCCCAATATTCCTCTATATTCTGTGAAAGCCTGATTGCATTAAAATGGTGTCATTTCATAAACACTATATTTTACATCAGATCATCCCAAACATACCATCCAGATTTGGTTTTAAAAAAAACCCTTGCTGTTCTTATGTGACACAGCATTGTCAGGGAGAAAATACATTTTATTTATATGAACCATCATTATTTGCAATTTTCCAAATTATGATAGAAATATGTGCTGCTTAAAAGCATAAGGCAAAGCTAAAATGATATATCATCTATTTATCCCACATGGAGAAGATCTAGAAAAACAAGATCTTCTACATTATGTCCGTCATCCTTCGTAAAGAGCTTGGGGGTCCAATTGGACCCGCTACTGTCAATGGAGGCTCAGGTCTCCACTGTCAGTAGATCTGCCTTTTTTCATCTACGGCAGGCTAGGCGGCTGGCTCCCAATATCACCGAACGCCACCTAGCCACGGTAATCCAGGCAGCGGTCATGTTGAGGCTAGACTACTGTAACACCCTTTACATTGGTCTTCCTTTGTCGGTCATCCGGAGGCTTAAGCTGGTGCAGAACGCAGCAGTGAGACTCCTGGCTGGAGTACCAGCCAGGGCTCATATTACTCCAACGGTGCAGCGATTGCACTGGCTGCCAGTTCAGAAAAACAAGATCTTCTACTTTCAGGCGTGTTGAAAAATATATATTTTTCTTTCATAAGAAAGTAGGCTTGTGGTGCATCTACTCAGTAGAATTATTGCAATTTGAGATCACCTTAATTGCCATGGCTCAGTGCTATGCAATCTTTGGAGTTGTAGTTAGGACTTTAACCTTCTTTGCCAAAGAGTGCTGGTGCCTGAGCAAACTACATCTCCATGAATCCCATAGCATACAGCCATGGCAATTAAAGTGGCATCCAACTGCATTAATTCAACTGTGTTGATCCACTACAGGTTAGAAGTGAATTTTACTACTGAGACAATGTTTTATGTTTTATTGTACGTTGTATGTTTTTTACTATATGCTATATGTTTTATTGTACGTTTGTGATCCGCCCCAGCCTGCAGGGAGGAGTGGAATACAAGATTGAATAAACAAACAAACAAACAAATAAATAAAATAAATAAGTAGGGCATGCATATAAAATAATTTTATTGCATTTTTCATCATTGTAAAATGAAGACAGAAGAGCTGTTAAATGTAAGAACCAGTTCACAGGAGGTGGCATAAGCAAGGTTAAGGAAATATCCACACATTTTGAGTAGCCTCAGACCTATAGGATAAAAACAGGAACAAACAGAAAATTTCATTGCAGGAAGAATTGCATTAACTTCCCATGATTCCAATTACTTTTACAAGTCACCTGCATTATTGGAATAAAACCTTTGTCAATAAGTTTGATGCAGCAACAAGCTGCTTAGAGATAAGTATTTCATAGTTAGATTGATGTCTTTTCCCAGAGGTAACACATCCATAATTAATGCCAAATTAATTCTAATGATACTAACAAGCATATTGGGTGAGGCTGGTAATTATTTTCAGCATAGTATTTAAACACTTGGAAGACACAAGGATATTGGCAAGAATTTGCCTATCATTTTCCTGAAAAGACTCAGTGCTCAAGAGCACAAAGGAATACAAACAACACCGGCACTCTAACTTGAAATTGACTTCTCGGTCCAATTTTTTGCGTTTCCGAGACATATCATGTCCCCACCCCCTCTTTGCATTATCAAATAGTATGTCAGGTTAGAGTTGTTTTTCTGTCACTAAATGCTGGTAATAAATATGAAATAATAATCTTTCACTGGTTGTGGTCAAACTGGTTCTGGCTGGGGTACAAATCCAGTGCCATATTGTACATCTTCTTTGCAGCAAATCTTCACAGTTTCAACTCGGATATCAGAACATGATCTGTTGTGATTGAGCCTCCAGCTGCTACTGATAGTAGTGATTCAGAAGACTCTGATGGCTCAGCATCTGGGGAGAGTATGGAACTGGGTGGGGCTGTTTCTAACAGGAGTACTGGTGTTTGCAGAAAGAGGCTTACTCATGAGTCAAGTGAGTCAAGTGAAGAGGATCACTTGCAACTCAAGAGAGTCAAGCAAATCATTACAGCACCTACAGACTCTGAGACATTTGAGGGATGCTCTGGGAATGATGGGAGTCAGAGTACAGAGGACATTTCTGCTGAAATGGATTGGACTCAAGTAAGAGAAATTCAGAGGGCTTGTGAGGAGCCCACAAGTTCAGACACCTGGGTAGGATTCACTGATGATCAGGATTGGCCCTCAGATTCCCCAGACAATGGGGGGGGGGGTGTTCTAAGTCTTAACCACAGGTGGAAATCTTGGAGGGTCAGTCAAAGGGCAGCAGCTGCTGGGAGAGTAACACCTGAGGATGATGATAGGGCATTAACCTCATCAAGTGGATCTGACTTGTATTGAGCTTAAAAGATGGGCATTTTGGGACTAACCTCTGTGGCTAGCAAAGAGTTGCCTTTGGATCCTAGGACTCTTGCATCTTGTATCCTGTCATATTGCATCATGAAGCCTTGTTTCCAGACTGATTCTGCTGCTTCCTGTGGTGGGGTTTGAACCTCACTGGATTGCTCCCCAGTTGGACTGTGGGTTTGCTTCTACATCTATCTCCTCTCCCTGGCCTGGCTCCTGGATTACGTCTCTCCTACACCCCTTTGGATACCTTCTTGGACAACCCTTTGATGACTTCTATGCTGATGACCTTGGATGGATTCTGATGACGACATCTTCTCTGTTGCCCTCAGCGTGCCTTTCTCTGTTTGTTTTGCTTTGATTTTGCTAAAGAGTTTTTGGCGTTATGAATGCAGGCTTTTTCTCTCTGTTTGTTTTCATGCCGGTGAAGGCTTCCTTTTGTGAGCGTTTTCACTGACCATTCAGTGGTTTTGTTTTGCAAATACTTATCTCCAGAGACTCTGTGAATATTAAAACAAACTATTTACACTTCAATTGGGTTTGGCTCTCTGAACTGGCGTCTGCTGCGACATGGTCTCTTCCTTCCTTCCTTTTTTGAAATCTGCAAACCTGGTTAAAGTTTTCTAATTTTGAATGTATAAAATGACATATTACCACTGTTACTTATTCTAAAGAGAATCCAACTCTATTCATTATTGGGAAAAAGGGCCATCAACCATGGAAACTGATGGTTGGTTGTTCATACTTGCCCCCTCAGTCTGTGACAATGCTGAAGTTGAGGGCACAGAAGCTTAATAGTAGAATTGCAGATTGCTTTAGATTTGTTCTGAGATCTGTGCCTGATAAAAGAGAACAATGATGTCTCTGAAGGATCAGGGTCAAGCCTAGTATCAAGCAAAGAGAGACAATCATCTGAGAAGACTAATGCTAAGTGGTGGTGCTTGGGAAAAGTGGTGAGCCACAATATCTTTAGTGTTTCCTATCTGGGCATTCATCTCCTTGGAGAATATAAGTAGATATGTTCTGGAATGTGGTGCAGGTGGCTGGGAGTCAGAAGGTCATGAGTTCGAGGCCAGCCTGGGTTGGGGTGAGCTCTCGACCAATTGTGTAGCTCGTTGTCTGTCTATATATGTTGTACGTCTATGACAGGGCTGCCCAGGAAGTCGATTGCGATCGACTGGTCGATCCCGGGACTGAAAGAGGTCGATCCCAGCTGGATGGGGCACTTCTAGAGGGGGCGGAACCATGCCGCACCAAGCCCCGCCCCATCCCCCAGCTTCAGCACTACCACAGCTTCTCCAGGCTTGAGGAGGGTAGTGCTAAGCCAGTAGTGGCTAGTTATGCCACCACTGGCTTGGCACCACCCTCCTCTAGCCTGGAGAAGCTGTGGTAGCGCTAAAGCCAGAGGGGGGAGGGGCGGAGCCATGCTACCACAGCTTCTTCAACCTTGAGGAGGGTAGTGCCAATCCAGTAGTGGCTAGCTATGGGAGGAGATATGGAAATGGTCCAAGAAAGCATTAGAAGGACAGGATGAGAAGGAAAGATAACAAGAGAGGTTGGAGGAGCTAAAGTGGTGGCAAAATCCATGCTTACTTATTCTCTTGCTACTACGGTATGGAGCTTTACTGAGGCCAAACCTCTAAGGATTCCAATACCAAGATATCTCTCTGATCATTAGGAGCAGTTGTACAAACAGCTGTAAATTCTGAAGTGCATTCACCAACTAGTAGTAGTGGATTCACCATTCCTGGAGGGGGAAATGGTGAGAAGAGCTTATTAAGAAAGGACTAGAGCTCAATAGTAGAGCATTTATTTTGTATGCAAAAGATTGATTTCCTGGTATGTCCAGACAGAATCTGGATATATTCATTTCATGTCTGGTAGAGTTTCTACCAGTCAACATAGATAGTATTGAGTTAGGCACACCTTTCTTCTCTATTAGCACTACATTTCAGGAAGATATATCCTATCCTATATTGGCATTACCAGGCAAAAATAATACTGACAATCTTATTTGTCTCAAAGCATGTGGTTCCATTGTAAAGGAAAACATATGTCGAGAGGTTCATCATAAGAATGCCAGTCGAGATATTATGCCTGTCAATTTTGGCTGGTCATTACCTCACTGTCATTGGACTGCAAAATAACAATCAGAGGACATCTCATACTTTCAATAACATATTTTGTGAAAGTTCATGGAAGTCTAGCAGTGTTCCTTTTGCACTGCAGCCCTAATTAAAGGCTGAGTCGATCTCCGTCTTTGTTGGCGGTGAGCTCTAAAATATGTCTGGTGCCTTGATGCAGGTGACAGGAGGTAAAGGAATGGCTTCTAAGGTATCTATTTTTTCCATTCTGATTGTGGTGAGGTGGTGCTGGTGCTGAAAAGGATTGTGGTTTGTGGGAATGTGCTAAGAGGCCAGATATGAAGAAATGAATGATCTTAACAACAGCTCCTTGTGGCTAGACAGGAATCAAATTACCTTTGAGGAGATAACATCCAAACCACATAAATCAGGATAAAATACTGATTTTCTCACTAGGGAAATATATGGCTTCTACAGGAGCAGCTATACATAGGGAAGATTGTACTTAAGGTAAAATCACCTTGAATTGGCTTAATAAATTCTTTAACTACAATACAAGGTCAAAACAACAGGTATGCAGCTCATAATCAGCAGAGTAGTTTCTGCAGAATCGGAAGGAAAAGTGTTTTATTTCTTAAGGACCAAGATCAAAATCAACATCTACGTTAAGTAAAGACCATGGATGGAAATCGTGTGACTTAGTCTTACTGATCTATATAAAGTGACAATTCATGGGAAATAGACAGGTTAATATATAAATATTGGGAAGATTCACAAACACTAGCTATATGTAGTATTTTGCCCAAACTACTCTACTGCAAAGACAGACAGACAGACAGACAGACAGACAGAGAGAGAGAGAGAGAGAGAGAGATCTATATTAAGCTTTCATAGACTGCTGTATTTAATTTACTCAAATATTAATAATAAAAAGAGAGGAGGAGGAGGAGTGAGAAGCAATAATTGCACCAGTAGTATAGTGTGGTTGCATAGGTGTGTGAGTGTGTGCATGCACACATATAGAATCATAGAATCATAGTGAGGTCACGATGAGGTATTTTTGAGTCCTTGTTCCCTTGATTCTTATCCAAATGCTTTCAAACTGGTTTCCGAGATCAAAATTTTACATCTCTTCTGCAGTGTAACTGTTTTTGACATAGAAGTGTACTCCCTATTTTCTCCCCTTTGTTTTCTTTCTGAAAGAGGTTATAGCTCTCAATGGCTACATTCCAGTGATGGGAGTCATCCCACCAGATTTCAGTGATGCCTATGAGATCATAAGTGTAGTGTCATGCTAAAAGTTGGAGCTCATCTTGTTTATTTCCCATGCTCTGTGCATTAGTGCAAAGGCATGTAAGCCCCAGACCTTCCCCTGAGCTGTTTAGTTGGGATTATTGTGCTTTCACTACATGGTCTTTGTTATATTTGTGCAACCCTCCATTTAGCCTTTAGGCAGTTCCCTTTGGTCATGGATAAAGTACTGTTTGCAAGGCTGTTTTCCCCCTCCCCTGGTGGACCTAGTTTAAAGTGTGCAATATGAATGTACATACATATATGCATGTACATGTGTGTGTAGTTAGCATAATATACTAAGGACCTCATCAATGTGAGAGGTGATTTACCAGCCTCCATGCTGAATTGGGGGAGGGGGGCAGGGCAATCCCCATACCCCTCCTCACCAGCAGCATTGCTTCCTTATCACACTTGGGAAAGCATTGTAGTGTGGCTTCATCCTGCACTGGCTCCATGGTTCTTTGTGGAACATGGGTGGCCTCTCATGTTCTGGGCCAAGCCTTCTAGGACACTTGTGCCCCAGTTCATTCATTAAGCCCCACAGGAAGTTAGCCTACATTGTGTGATGGGCAGTGTGGGGTTCCATCAATATCTGTGCTGCAGGCATCCTAGGATGCTTTCAGCCCATCATGTGATGAGGTCTTTAGAGATTTCATTGTCTCCTGCTTCTGACATAACAATTTAGATTGGTGCCACTGGGCCATCATCCCCTCTGTTTCACCACTCCTAGCTGTCCAATGAGCTATCTGTGTGGGAAAATTAATGTATTGTGAAGACTGCCAGTAGCCTATTCTTGGCAAGTATGGGTTTTTTTGGCCTATGTAGACAAGCCCTTTGTAAGTACCTACAGGTATCTTTGAGCCTAACAACCCCAGAATCAATTTAGGAGCATTTCTACTCATCCACAGAATTGAAGAGGAGTGTCTAAAGAGTAGAGAATGAAGATGGGTGGAGTGGAACAGTTCTTTACTTGAGCTTTTCTTATCAGCCTCTCCATGAAAAGGTCACACTTGTACAATCAGATTGAACGAGCTTGTTCATCTGTTTCAACAATGCCGATAGATGTTTCAAGGCTGTTTGTCTTTAAACTGGACAAGAAAGGAGAAATTTGTTCCTTTTATTGTATATAAAGAGAGGATGCATGGTATTTAAATGTGAAATTTGAACAGCTGATAAACAGATCTTATCTTATTAAGTATATCGTATTAAATATATTGTCATGAACACAAGTGTTCAAGAATGAATAGTGTTTTTCCCCCTTTTTGCAGACCAAGTGATATAGTAAAATTGCAAAAATGAAAAAAAAACCCATTTTCATTTGTTTCAGTACCAAAAAGAGACAGTTAAGACCAGGCATGTCATCTGTGAGAGGCCCGTGTCAGACGGCCACAATCACAGAGTGAGGAAGAGTGACGAAACAAAAAATCATATGTGCTGCATAGCCTGTCCCCAAAGGTAGCTGGATGCTCTCGGTATTGAAGAGAACACCATCCATCACAAGAGTTAAAGTAAAATTGAACAGCTAGTCTGATTGCTTTGTGTACCTGGAATAGGAGCTGCTTTCTTGTCCGTTGCTTCGGGCAGGAAAACTGTCTTGGAACAGCAATATAGCATTATCAGTTCATGATTTCTATCAAAATACATACGTACTTCTTCTAAATATTGCTTTAGCTGGGTTAAACTATACTAAACCACCCTTTACCGCTATCTTATTATTCTGACTGACTGACTTTATTCTTTCTGAGTCGCCCTCCACGTCAGTGCTCCGGGCGACTTACACACAACAATTCCACAATTAAAATAGAGTATTTAAAACTAGATTAAAATATTCAGTGGTTAAATGCAGGGGCCAGGCTCGGTATTTGAGTTCCTGGTTCTGCACTAACCATGGGCTTTCCTAAATAGCCAGGTCTTCAGAGCGGTCAGGAACTGGGGCAGGTCGAGGAGGCTCTCTGGTCCGGTGGCATCGAGTTCCAAAGAACGGGGGGCCACAACGGAGAACGATCTCCGTCTCGTGGTCTCCAGGTGGGCCTCTTTCAAGCCTGGTACGTGAAGAAGGTTCTTGTTTGCTGGCCGCGGGGTCCTTGAGTAAGCAGGCATCAACATGCGGTCTTTTAGGTATGTTGGGCCCTGGCCCCGTAGGGCTTTGAAAGCCAAGGTCAAGGTCTTGTGTAAGGCTCTATACTCAACGGGCAGCCAGTGCAGGCGCTGCAGAGATGGTGTAATGTGGCATCTCATCGATGTTCCTGTGAGAAGCCTGGCAGCCGCGTTCTGCACAATCTGCAGCCTGCGGGTTAGTGACCGGGGTAGACCTACATACAAAGTGTTACAGTAATCCTGCCTTGATGTAACCGTGGCATGGATTACTGTAGCTAGCGCTTCCGTCGGAAGATAGGGCGCCAATTGTCTCGCTTGGCGCAGGTGGAAGAAGGCCCTTTTGCTCGTGGAGGCAACCTGGGCCTCCATCGACAATTTGGAGTCCAGGATAACACCAAGGCTTTTTACTGAGGGGGACGGAATCAGCGGTTCCCCTTCAAAGGGGGGCAGCGAGAAAGGTGGTTCTGGGCGGCCCGGCCATAAGATCTCCGTCTTTGATGGATTTATTTTAAGTTTGTGGGCGCGGAGCCATTTTGTCATTGCTTCTAGGCCTCGAGTGAAGTTTTCGGGCACCAAAGTTGCGCCAGGCTCCAGTTTCAGTAGGAGCTGTGTGTCATCGGCATATTGGGAGCACCCTAGGCCGAAGCTCCGGGCTATACCAGCCAACGGCCGAACATAGATGTTAAACAACGTTGGTGATAATATGGCGCCTTGGGGCACTCCGCACTCAAGGAGAGATTTCCTAGATGTTTGGCCTAGCCATTCAACTCACTGGCTACGTCCACACAGGAAGGAGCTAAGCCAAGCTAAAGCTGTTCCTTGTATCCCTATGGCGGCAAGTTGTCGTATCAGCAGATCATGGTCCACCGTGTCGAATGCGGCGGTAAGGTCCAGCAATACCAGAACTACTGAGCCTCCCTTGTCTAGTTGGCAGCGGATATCGTCCGAGATGGCCACCAGGACGGTCTCGGTCCCGTGCCCGGGACAGAACCCTGATCTGCTCACTTAAAGTATTTATTTGTTTGTTTAACTTTTATACGACTACAAAACTGAACAGATAAGGCAGAGAAATTGAATGCAGTTTTATTTGTCATTTATTTTATTTGTCATATTTCTATACCGCCCCTCTCAGCCCAAAGGTGACTCGGGACGGTTTAAACAAGGCAGTCCCTGCCCTTCAATCAAAAACATGAGTAACAAACCAAACAATGACCATATAACACAACAATTAGCCATTAAAACATACAATTTGAGTCTCAGCGTCATGTTGAAATCAGTTTCCGTCACATTGTCGTCATTCCATATCTCTAATTAAACCTTTATATTTCCTCAGCAAATGCCTGCTCAAACAGCCAGGTCTTGACTTTCTTGTGAAATGTCAGGAGGGAGGGGGCCGATCTGATGTCTCTAGGAAGGGCGTTCCAAAGCCGAGGAGCCACCACTGAAAAGGCCCTGTCTCTCGTCCCTGCCAGTTGCGCCTGCGAAGAAGGCGGGACCGAGAGCAGAGCCTCTCCGGATGATCTTAAACATCTCGATGGTTCATAGGGAGAGATGCGTTCTGACAGGTAAGTTGGACCCAAACCGTTTAGGGCTTTAAAGGCTAAAGCCAGCACTTTGAATTGTGCCCGGTAGCAAACTGGCAGCCAGTGGAGCTGGCACAACAGGGGAGTTGTACGCTCTCTGAATGCCGCTCTTGTTATCAACCTGGCTGCTGTCCATTGGACTAGTTGCAGCTTCCAAACAGTCTTCAAAGGCAACCCCACGTAGAGAGTGTTGCAGTAATCTATACAGGATGTAACCAGAGTATGGACCACCGTGGCCAAGTCAGACTTTCCAAGGTACGGGCGCAGCTAGTGCACAAGTTTTAACTGTGCAAATGCTCCCCTGGTCACCGCCAAAACCTGGGGTTCCAGGCTCAGTGATGAGTCCAGGATCACACCCAAACTGCGTACCTGCGTCTTCAGGGGGCGTGTAATCCTGTCTAACACAGGCTGTAACCCTATGCCCTGTTTGGCCTTTCGACTGACCAGGAGTGCCTCTGTCTTGTCTGGATTCAATTTCAATTTGTTCGCCCTCAACTTTGACTTTAGGAAAATTTTTGGTGGGAGCCAACAATCTAATGTTTCATGAAATGGCTTTTTGTTTTGTGTCAGAAGTGACTTGAGAAACTGCAAATCACTTCTGGTGTGAGAGAATTGGCCGTCTGCAAGGTTGTTGCCCAGGGGACACCTCGATGTTTTGATGTTTTACCATCCTTGTGGTTGGCTTCTCTCATTTCTTTGCATGTGGAGCTAGAGCTGATAGAGGGAGCTCATTTGCACTCTCCCCGGATATGAACTTCTGACCTGTTGGTCTTCAGTCCTGCTCGTACCATTGGGGGCTCCTGAGAGGGCATTGTTAATCCCAGACTACACCATTTCTTTTTTTCTTTAGTTTCCTATCCATATGGCAATTGCAATAAAGTGCAATGCAGGAGTGCCCACACTTTTTCAGCATGCGAGCTACTTATATTATAACCATGTCAGAAAGATCTACCTACCTCCTCAAGGCTGGAGAGGGGAGGGGCCGGGACTTGGTCAGAGGGGGCGGAGCCAGGCTGCGCCAAGCCCCGCCCCCTCCCCTCTGGCTTTGGAGCTCCCAGCAGCTTCTCTAGGCTTGAGGATGGCAATGCCAAGCCAGTGGTGGCATAGCTAGCACAAGGCTGGCTTGGCACTACCATCCTCAAGCCTGAAGAAGCTGCTGGTAGAGCCCTTTGTAAGTACCTAAGTAAGTAAGTACGCCAAGCCCCGCCCCCTCCCCTCTGGCTTTGGAGCTCCCAGCAGCTTCTCCAGGCTTGAGGATGGCAATGCCAAACCAGTGGTGACATAGCTAACACAAGGCTGGCTTGGCACTGCCATTCTCAAACCTGGAGCAGCTGCTAGGAGTGCCGAAGCCAAGGGAGGGGGCAAGGCTTGGCACGGCCTGGTTCTGCCCCCTCTGAGAAGTGCCCCATCCAGCTGGGATCGACCTCCTTCAGACCCACGATCAACTGGTCGATCGTGATCGACTTCCTGGGCAGCTCTGGTGTAATGAATTTGAAATTAGCCTACTGTATTTGTTGGGAAATTTTATCAAGTAAATATGTACGGAGTTGCCGTTCCATTGTTTTGGCAGACAACACTGGCTTTTTAAAAATAAAATTGTATGTCTTATTATATTATCTTACAATTGCCACTCCACCTTTAACACAGTCAAATAGGCATGCTTAATATTCAGCAGTTCCCCCACACTTATGTTAAGAAAAATAATATCAACCTTAAACTGGAATGATAATTTCAGTCACTTTCAAGTAAATGTCCTCTTGAGTTACAACTAATTTATCTTTAGTGATTATTAACTTGCTATTTAAGATCTAAAACTGATTTATGTGATCCCACAGTCATAAATCACCCTCCTTCGTGATTTCATTTCAGAGACTTGAATAATACTCAGAAAAAAGTGACTCTCAGGAAACAATAAATATATGTGATGCAATGATAGGTTGTAATTGCCTCTGCTTTAGCTAAATTAATTTTGTATTGTAATGTGAACTAATGCAACTCTGAAGTGCATCGTCTACTAGAATTTCATGGCTTCAAATAAGTGCGACATCAAACATCATCGAACTACTTTGGAATACTTCATTCTGTAAGTCCCACTTTGGATACAACTTACTTTTTATCAGGATAACTGAATTAAGTGAAAGTCTTGTCAAGTGTTTCTGTCATAATACAGAGACCAAGGAAGCCAAGCCCAAGGATAAAAAGGGATAACAAAAGTTTATTTGGACAATAAATGGAAAAAGGACGAACAAAAAAGTAACCAACTTGGCTCAAAAACCCTCAAAAATCCCAGGAAAAACTCCACAAAACAATGCAGCAAGATGCCAAAACAAACACAGGACACCCATCTGCGACGTCCGATATGGGAAGATCTAGAAGAGTAGTCGTAATCCGGTCTGAGGGTCAAGGGCAGGAGAATGACGGATGAAAGGAGGAGACAGTCCAAGACAATCAGGAGCTGAGTATACAGGAATAACACAAATCATAGTTCCCATAAAAGCACAGTGCCAGCCTCCCTCCATGTCATACAATACCAAACTCCATAGCAGGAACTCATGGTAGACTCAGCGGAGAGCAAGCCCCGCCACAAAAATACATGGCAGCAAGAGTAACTGGAACCAGGAACAATCCAACGATATCAGGATCACAGGAATATCAGACACAAGAATCAGATATCAACTCTTTGACCACTGCAAATGCAGCCCCATAAACCCATTTCTTTTATAGCCCTTAAACATCAGAATCTGAAGACCCTCCTTGGTCATGAACAGCAGCTGCTTCATTTCCTGCAGCTGCTGAACTCTGTGCAGTTCTCCGTGTTTCCCAACGATCTTGGAAGCTTAAAGTGTCCACTCTGCTTCTGAATGTTCAGAAGGCCAATCCTGGTCGCCCTCAAAGCCCAAAAAGGTACTATCACCAGTATCTTCATTACATACATCTCTTACTTTCTGAACCAATGTCCAGTCTAATTCGGCATCACTCTCTTCTGACTGCATTTCTTCATTCCCAGAGAAATCTTCAAAGGTTTCTGAATCAGAAGGAGCTCTTAAGTATTTGCCGGATCTTTCTTCTCTGTTCCATCCCTTCAAGACTGGAATCACTAGCAGCCCTCTTTATGCCAGCTGCAGGGGCTTGATTATACAGAGCCTCACCCCAATCCATACTACTGTTTGATGCTATTGACCCAGAGTCTTCCCTATCGCTACTAGCAGTAGCAGCCGAAGGCTCAATTTAATAGTTTTCATTGTTTTAATTATTATAATATGTGTGTGTGTGTATATGTGTATATATATATATATATATATATATATATATCTGCATCCTCCAGCAGTCTTATGTGTATTGGTGTTTGAAACCATATCTATATTTATCTTACTAATCTAATTGATACGAGAGAGATATGCTTGTGTATTACATTATCCAGCAGCGCTGATGACTATATTACATCTGGTCAACATAGACATAGCCTAATTTTGCGAGGCAACATCTGTGCATATTAGGTTACCTGCTTGAATTGGTAGAACTGATGGTTTAACTGTTCACACAGTAAAATGATAAAACAGGGAAGTGGGCAAAATATATTCTTGGAATTAGGTTAAAACAGAACTTTGGTCTCTCACTGAATAAAGAAACTCAACACAGGACTAAGATGCATTACCTATTACTTTGTCTTTTTTTTCTTTGCCAATTACCCGAGCTGGAAATATGTAGCCAACTGCTCTCATTTGACATACAAAGTCGATATATATATGTTTAAGAAGTGATTTTGTCAATTTGTTTTATCTGCTACCTTTGTTTTAGTTTTACAGTTTTGCAGTATTGTGGTATTTTTATTTTTATTTATTTATTTATTGTTCATTTTTATATACCTCTCCTTCCAGCAGGCCCGGGGCGGTTTACATAAAATCAATTAGTAAAACAGCAACACTTCAATTTAATAACAGCAACAATATAAAACAGAGCATAAAAACAACAATCTACATAGGACTCAAGGATTTGGGCAACTTTCTCAGGAGCCATTGAGATTAAAGGCCTGCCTGAAAAGGGTCATTGTACAGGCTCTACGAAATGGGGCCAGTTCCTTAATGGCACGGACTTCATCTGGCATTGAGTTCCATAGCAACGGGGCCGCTACGAAAAAGGCTCTTGATCTGGTTGTAGACAGACGGCAGGAATGAATAGATGGAACTACTAAGAGATTTTGCTCTTCTGAGTGTAGTGATCTCGGGGGAACATATGGGGTAAGGCGGTCCCTCAGATACACCGGCTGTAGACCATACAAGGCCTTAAAGGTCAACACCAACACCTTGAAAATAATCCGGTACTATATTGGTAGCCAGTGCAGTTGCTGCAGAATAGGTGTAATGTGCTCTTGTGCAAGGTGCTCCCACCAGCAGTCGAGCAGCAGCATTCTGCACTAGCTTGAGTTTCCGGATTGATGACAAAGGAAGGCCAATGTAGAGGGCGTTACAGTAGTCCAGTCTCGAGATGACCGTTTCCTGGATCACCATAGCCAGGTTGCTCCTGGGCAGGTAGGGAGCCATGTAAACAAAAACGGGATACTACGAGTCAACACGTAGTGATGTGTAGATCCAATACTTTTATATATGATCAAAATAGGACAGGAGCTGTGGTATGGCGTATCATATGATACAGAAAACTCAAATCCTATTCCTTATGGAATTCCACTAAACAATATAAACTACAGTCCTTATAATACAACACAAAAATAGAATTCAAAAAGGGATAATCCCATTCGACATAAGAAATCTAGTCCACATTAAATGTTCACTTGGTGCCTGCGTCCCAATCGAAAATTTGTGTCCAATGTCAAGATGTAAAATAAACTTGTTCTTGCCAAAGTTGAAATAAAATAGTCCAGATGAGTGTATTTGTAATCCAAGCGGAGTGTGTCAGCAACGAATCAGGCCTGAAAACTTTCCGCTGGAGTCAGGGATAAAACACCCTCAATGGGTGTATTTGTAATCCAAGGGGAATGAGAAGTCAAGGAGTGAAAAATAGACAAATACGATATTCTCAGAAAATCAGATATAAGACCTCTGAAGCTGACCTTCTTCCACCTAAGAGAGTGTTGAAGCCCAGACCCCAGAAGTTCTGATGATCTCATGGGCACCTGGATGGGCTTAAGTTAGGTGGTTTGGGCTTCAAGCTTCTCAGAGGAGACAACTTTGCTACCAGGATGCCTTTCCTGTCTCAGCTCTCAAGTTCATGATTAAAGTTTCTTGTTCTGGTTCATATCTTTGTTCCTTGGAGGGTTTTCTTGTTTGTGGATTTTTGTTTGAAGTAATTCTGTGGATTTTGGTTCTCTTGACCTTATGTAATTTGTCATTTTTGGATGACTATTTTACTGACACTTTTGGAAATGCCCCTTTTTACTTGCTTTCTTTAATAAACGTTTTTAAATAGCACTACTGGACTCAGGTGTGGTGCTGGGTGAAAAGGTATTTCAGTTCTAGAGTGCAACAGTTGCACTCACATAGGGAACCCCCTCCAAAATAAATCTAAGATATGAGCCTACAGTTTGAACTATGCAGTAGGTCTCCACCACCAGTCAGTAAAGGTAATCACCCAGAACTCTGAAATTAATGTATAGAGCAGGGGTGGGTAACCTACAGCCCATGGCCCGGATCTGGCCCGGTAGCCGCTTCTGTCCGGCCCGCGGAGAAGGGCGTCGGAGGCGGGGCAGAGAGGAAGGGGTGCCATGGCCGGCATCCCATCGCAGGCTCTGTGGGGCCTGTGTTGGCAGACAGGCCAGAGGAGCAGCGGCTTTGGAGTGCCTGCCATCCCTGGAGGCAATCCAGGCTTGCAGCAGGAGCACTCCACAACCTGCGAGGGCTTATCGTCCTGGCGACCTGGAAGACTTTATCATCTTCCGGGTTGCCAGGGCGAAAAGCCGACACAGGTGCCACAGAGCCCGCGATGGGATGCCGGCAGCGGCACTCCATAGCAGGGCGATCAGCTGGGGAACGGCTGGGGGCGAGAGCGGGTGAAGGCCTGCAGCCTCCGATCGCCTGCTGCTCTGCTCTCCTCTGCTGCAGCGGTGGCTGGGTCCACTTTGCCATCCTCTGAGCTGGGGTCATTGGGCCATTCCATCTTGGGACCCTTCCCCTCTTGAGGATGTCAGCCTTCATCTTGGTTTGCACCTTGTCTTCTTGAAATTTATTTTATTATATTTTAGTGGTTTTTATTATAGTTTTATAATAGTTTTATAATAATATAATAATAAAATGAGGGCAGCAGAGAAGATGTCGTCATCAGAATCAATCCAAGGTCATCAGCATTGAAGTCATCAAAGGGTTGTCCAAGAAGGTACCCAAAGGGGCATAGGAGAGACGTAATCCAGGAGCCAGGCCAAGGTCAAGGAGAGGAGATAGACATAGAAGCGAAGACACAACCCGCAGTCCAGCTGGGGAGCAATCCAGTGAAGTTCAAACCCCACCACAGGAAGCAGCAGAATCAGTCTGGACACAAGGCTTCAAGATACAAGATGACAGGATACAAGATGCAAGAGTCCTAGGATCCAAAGGCAACTCCTTGCTAGCCACAGAGGTTAGTCCCAAAATGCCCACCTTTTAAGCTCACTACAAGTCAGATCCACTTGATGAGGACGACGCCCTATCATCATCCTCAGGTGTTACTCTCCCAGCAGCTGCTGCCCTTTGACTGACCCTCCAAGATTTCCACCTGTGGTTAAGACTTAGAACAGCCCCCCCCCCCATTGTCTGGGGACTCTGAGGGCCAGTCCTGATCATCAGTGAATCCTACCCAGGTGTCTGAACTTGTGGGCTCCTCACAAGCCCTCTGAATTTCTCTTACTTGAGTCCAATCCATTTCAGTAGAAGTGTCCTCTGTACTCTGACTCCCATCATTCCCAGAGAATACCTCAAATGTCTCAGAGTCTGCAGGTGCTGTAATTATTTGCTTGACTCTCTTGAGTTGCAAGTGATCCTCTTCACTTGACTCACTTGACTCACGAGTAAGCCTCTTTCTGCAAACACCAGTACTTTTGCTACAAACAGCCCCACCCAGTTCAATACTCTCCCCAGATGCTGAGCCATCAGAGTCTTCTGAATCACTACTATCAGTAGCAGCTGGAGGCTCAGTCACAACATCCAGTTTTCCATGTGTTGTCTGACAAGAATCTTCTTCAAAAAGAACTCTTTAGAGACAAATCTGAATTTGATACTTCTTTTAAAAATTAGCAATAGGTATTTTAGAGCTATATAAATGTACATATGTAAAAGATAAATAAATGTACCTATGGCAATTTATCTTGTCAAACATTGTTGTTTTTTCTCCATATTTTTGATAACAAGGTACTCAAGCTAATGAAAGGCAAGTTCACAAACATGGTTCAATAATACTAAGACATTGATATATGAAATGAAACTTGTTATTTTGTTTTATAAATACATTTCAGGAAGGATCATATGTTTATGTTTCTTAACGTCTCAGCCCAAAGCAGAAAGTATTTTTCGATATCATTTCCTTGCAATGAATAGCTGAGAACCACCCTAATGTGGCATAGAGAAGTGTACATGTGGAAGTGATATTTGGCTTTGCATGTCTCGCTATGGCATAAGATGGCATGCTGTTTGATCTAGTTTATGCATTCATGCTTGAAAATGGCATCTGTTGACTATGAAGCTGTTGTAGACAGATTGTACAATGTGGTGGAAATAATTATAAATCCAATGCTACACAGAGAATTCAACATTCATTCATGTGCTCCATTGACTGCAAAGTCTTACGAATAGCAGGATACCATGTAAAGCAAATCTTACTTTTAAGAGTAGATGCAAGACCAAATTCTAGTCCCAGATATTGGGATTCATGAGCACCATTCAGTAGGGCTGTTTCTGAAGGCAAAAAATGCTTCATTTTTGGAATCAGATGTTGATTTCATTCAAAGATCTGATGTGATTGACTTCTGAATTTTTTGAATTTTTTTTCCGGAATTGATTCAGAAGTATTTACGAAATTCGGAAGTCTTCGGGAGTCTTCAAAAATGGCGTCCGCCTTCAAAAATGGCCCAAAAAATCAGCAGAAGGGAGAGTCAGCTGTTAGCCATCAGCCAATGAACAATTAGCAAGAAAATTCGAAAATGAATGACATCTGAGGGCTGCTTTTGAAATTGCTTCAAAAAAATTCTGAATTCGGAAATAGAATTAGCCCTACCATTCAGGGAGGGCTGCTATTTGAAATTGATTTCAAAAGTACAATGGTTTGTAAAAATTTTGAATTTTTGAAGTGAATCCAAATTTTTCAAAACAGCCCTACCATGTAGTGTACACACATTTTTCTCTCAAAGTACAAATGTTTTGCTTAACAAAACCCATGAAAAACAATGAAAAACTTGTAAAGTACCAACACTTTACTTATAGTGGGCCAAAGTAAAACTCTTCGTGATGTTTGACAACTGTTGGACATTTCAATGTATGAAGATATTATTTTATATCAAGAATGTGGAAGGTTTGCCTGTATAGTATGACACTTGTACCCAGATGACAGGTACCTGTGGTTTCACCTACCCACATCCCACAAAGTGTTCTCTCTCTAAGAGAGCACTAATTTTCTAGGTTTTCTAAGTGATTCTATAGTATGTTTCTGCTGGAGTCTCAGTGAAGGACCTAAAAATTCCTAGAGAAGATTGTTTGAGGAATTCTGTAGATCCACCAATGAGAGTCTATGGTAACTTTTGCTGAATATCATTCATAGGTACTCATGGTTTAGTATTATCCATGGTTTCATTTTCTATGGTAAATGCAGTAAATTAAGAATGCTCCTTGTATTGTATTTTACTTAATACATTTATTTCTTTTCGGAAATGTTGGTTGGAAAGAAAGATTAAAGCTCTTTGCCTACCTAGTTTCGGGGTGCAGTGTCATCTGTATGCAGATGATGTCCAACTCTGTCACTCCTTTCCATCTGCTACTAAGGAGGCTGTTCAAGTCCTGAACCAGTGCTTGACTGCTGTAACGGACTGGATGAGGGTGAACAAATTGAAACTTAATCCAGACAAGACAGAGGTACTCCTGGTCAGTCGCAAGGCCAAACAGGGGATAGGGTTACAGCTTGTGTTGGATGGAGTTACACTCCCCCTGAAGAGGCAGGTTCACAGTTTGGGAGTGATCCTGGACTCATCGCTGAGCCTGGAGCCCCAGATCTCGGTGGTGGCCGGGAGAGCTTTTGCACAATTAAAGCTTATGCGCCAGCTGCGCCCGTACCTTGGGAAGTCTGACTTGGCCACGGTGGTCCATGCTCTGGTTACATCCCAAATAGACTACTGCAACGCTCTCTACTTGGGGTTGCCTCTGAAGACTGCTCAGAAACTGCAATTAGTCCAACGTTTGGCAGCCAGATTACTAACAGGAGTGGGGCACAGGGAGCATACAACTCCCTTCTTGCGCCAGCTCCACTGGCTGCCAATTAGCTTCCGGGCACAATTCAAAGTGCTGGTTTTAACCTACAAAACCCTATACGGTTAAGAACATAAGAACATAAGAAGAGCCATGCTGAATCGGACCTCAGCCCATCTAGTCCAGCATTCTGTATCACACAGTGGCCCACCAGTTATACACGGGGATCTCAAGCAGAAGGGAGGGCAAAACCCTGACCTGCTCCCGACCCCCCACAACCAGTACCCAGGGAAATCCTGCCTACCTCAACCAACTCCGAGGTGGCACTTGAATGTCCTTTTCAGTAACTACCGATACACTTGGTATCCATGAATCTGTCTAATCCTGCCTTGAAGTTGTTCAGGCTGACAGCTGTCACAACCTCTTCTGGAAGTGAGTTCCATAACCCAATGACCCTCTGGGTGAAGAAATATTTCCCTTTATTAGTCCTAACTTTCCTACCTTGGAGCTTTAGGGAGTGCCCCTAGTCCTAGTGTTGTGTGACAGAGAAAATATTTTTTCTCTATTCACCTTTTCTATCCCATGCATGATTTTATACACTTCGATCAAGTCACCTCTTAAACGCCGTCTTTCAAGGCTGAAAAGACCAAGGCGTTGCAACCTGATTTCGTAAGGGAGCTGCTCCATCCCTTGGATCATTCTTGTTGCCCTTTTCTGTACCTTTTCCAGTTCCGTTATATCCTTCTTGAGGTGCGGTGACCAGAATTGTACACAGTACTCCAAATGTGGCCTTACCATTGATTTGTAGAGAGGTAATACAACATTTGCTGACCTATTTTCGATTCCCTTTCTGATCATGCCTAGCATAGAATTTGCTTTTTTCACTGCTGCTGCGCCCAGTTTACCTGTCAGAACGTATTCTCCCCTACAAACCATCAAGAACATTAAGATCCTCCGGAGAGGCCCTGCTCTCGGTCCCACTGGCTTCGCAAGCGCGGCTGGTGAGGACGAGAGACAGGGCCTTCTCTATGGCCGCCCCTCAGCTGTGGAACTCTCTACCAAGTGATGCTTGATCTGCCCCCTCTCTGTTGTCCTTTAGGAGGCTGGTGAAGACCTGGATGTGGAACCAGGCATTCCCAGATTAGGCTGAGATTGGCTATTGTCTGAATGTATGACCACGTTTACAGATTGAGTGGAATTGTTTTATGGCGATGTGGTTTATGTTGAGTTTTTATGTATTTTAATATGTTGTTGTAGTTGTTTTTTAAATTTATAGCATTGAATTTTTGCTGTTATTGTCAGACCCCAGCCTGAACCCCAGCCCGATTCCTTAGCTAAACCAGACCGAAGCCATGTTGTTTATGAGGTACCAGCCAGGTCATAAATCAAGCCGCTGCAGAGCAAGGTACTGCAGAGGCCCCAAGTTCAATCCCCGTCCAAGGACAGACAAAGCTTAGCTCCATCCCGGGCCGATAAGGAGAAGTGCTGGGAGAGTGGAGCCGAGTTAACTCCTTTCCGTCCAGGTGCAGGCACTAATGAGACAACATACCAATCTCATGCGGGAGGCTTGAGAAAGCCCAGACGGAGTTCATCTCATGAGAACCAGTTACGACGCACCTTTTGCGTCGTAAGGATCAAAGCCCCTGGGACCTATAAGAGTTAGGTCTGAGAGATGTGTGGCATCTCTGATCAACGTTCGGATTCAAGCCTTCATGGAACTTTGCCTGGGCCATTGAGCCTTCCAGCCTTTGAACTCTATTTGCCAAGCCTTTGTTTCAAGAACTTATCCTTGGATTTGTCCCATTGGGGCATAAAGACTCTTTTTACCTATTTTGATCTTGTTTTGATTTTGGACTATTGCTTTGCAATAACCTGATGCTTGGAAGCATCTTTGGGCTATAATTCTATCTTCTTTGCTCTTTTCATTATTCTAAATAAAGCATTTGACCTCAGCTGGTTTCAAGTGGTTTGGTTTATTGAGGGATGTTTCAGGCCTACGGTGCAACAGTTATGCCGGTCTGAGTCCCTCAATAGAGGTGAGAAGGTCAGGCTACAAAAGTTTTAAATAAATAAAAAATATATTAGGCATGGTTTAGAACCCAAAAATAGGAAATCGAAAATCTAATGGGGGGATTTTTTTATTAGTAATAGAAAGACTTACAAAAAAATTTCCAAAAATTTCTAAAATGTAACTTAATTACTAACGAAATTCGTTAGTAGTTCGTATGCCAGCACATGCGCATTCCAGATGGTTTTGGCCTACAACTCCCAGAAATCCTAACAGCTGGTAAATTGGCTGGGATTTCTGGAAGTTGTAGGCCAAAACTTGAATAAATCACACTGAATTCTAGATGGGACTCTCCAAATAGGAAGGAGGGAGGGGGTATTCTATTATGGGAAGCAGCAAAAAAAGGAGGAGGAGCCCCTCGCTCCTCGCTGCCTCTCTCTCACCCCGATCCTGAGGGAGCGAGGGGCCCAAGTTTGCCCAGGCTGAGAGGAAAAGGAAGAGGCCTGAGGCTGTGAGGAATGGTGTGAGTTGAAGTCCAAAACACCTGGGGGCTGAAGTTGGCCTGTGCGATGGGGCAAGACAGAGCAACGGGGAAGAGAGGGGGGGGAGAGAAGCCACCAGGAAAAAGGAGGAGGCAGAGAAGCATGTGAGAGAGTGCAGGGAGAGAAAGGAGGAGAAGCGTGTGTGTGTGTGTGTGTGTGAAGTTGGCCCGTGCGGTGGGGCAAGACAGAGAGTCCCCGCAGAAGACAAGAGCCCGAAAGCCAAGCCGGCCAAGAGCACCAAGGCCAAGACGACCAAGGCGGCGCCCAGAAGGAAGTGAGTCAGCCCGCTCTTCCTCAAGACCCCAAACCACCACCGCCACGAGGAAGAGAGAGCAGGGGGGGGAGAGGGAGGAGAAGCATGGAGGACTACACTTTCCAGAATGCCTAGCAGCAGCGTCACTTCCAGTTCCCCATAGAAATGCGGGAAAAAGAAGAAGATGAAAGAAGGCGGGAAGGAAATGAGGGGGAGAAGACAGGGAGAAGTGAGTAGTACAATAATTAAGAATTAATTACGATCATAACGCAAATTGTTGGCCTCAAGGACCGTAAAAGAAAGTCTACTTCCTGGTTAGCTGCCGTGATGCGTATAAACTAGAAAGTCCCATTACATACGAATCACTTACGATTTCTTTTAATTTTCATAACTTTTTTCTCATGCCTAATAAATATCTATATATTTTGGATCCAATCTATGTAGCAATGCAGGCCATCATTGTGAGGTCCTTGTGAGTAAATTTCATAGTTTGTAAAATGTAATAGTTCTGACCTTCATCTTAGTAGTTGTCACAATGCACGGACTTGGCCGGCCCCTCAATCACACACACAGAGACGGACTGAAGGCTAACTACTTTATTGAATATAAAAACAGTTCGAAAGGAATATTGTCCATAAAAATAGCAAAAGCAAATCCAAAACGGTAAGCAATCAAATGTCCAAAAGCAACTTGAGGATAATCCAAAGGCTTGACAAGGCTCCGCACAGCAATGCGGATTCAGGATACAAACAAGGTACAGGAACAAGGCAAGACTTGATGACCACTAGCTAGCTTAGCCCTGTGGTCCCACTCCGCTTCACATCTGCTCAGAAGAGACGTGGCCGGAGCACTGAGGGTTGCTTCCCACGGATGCTATACTTAATCTTTCGGCCGAGGTCCCCGACGCTCTAGGCCTTGTCTTCTCCAATCCTTGCTGACGGACCTCGGCCTGTCTAGGCTGCGGTGCCATCCCCTTCTCCTGGACTCAATGCTACTTCTCCTATCAAAGGTTCGACCTTGCCTCTCAGCAGCTGGGCCTCTATCAGCATGAGAGCTGTCCTCCCTATAATCTTCCCAGCCGCTTTCTTCCATGTTTTCACTTAGAAGCTCCTGCGAACCTCTCCCCCCCCGGGTGTACATAACTTCCGCTATCACTAGACTCCATTTGCACCTGGTTATCTATGTCTTCATAGGGGTCAGGCCAACCTTCATCCCAAGCCAAGCTTTCGGTGGGCGAAGGGGGCCCAGTGAGGGGAAGCGCATCTTCAGGTAACCCTTCCAAATCCTCTTCAGAATCTAACTCTGCTGGTGCAGGCCCTAATGCTAATGGAACTCCCGGTGCTGTTCCCAGTTCCCCAGGCACAAATGAGAACTGCTGTGCTACAGTAGTTCCCTGAAGGCACTGGGTTAATGGCAGCATTCTAGCTTAAAAATGAAAAACAGCATACACAACATAATTTTGTCAGTCTCCAATTGAATAGTTACACCAAGAGATGAAGGTGAGGGTAGTAAAATAAAAAGGCCTGTGGTACAGCAGGGACAAGGTAGGAAGACTAAATCCATCAGTAGCTGAAGGAGCTGACTATTGGCTCTAAGACACTGACTTCTTCACTGCATGGCTTCTGAGATGTGGGTG
This sequence comes from Anolis apletophallus, assembly GCA_030556195.1. Taxonomy (NCBI): domain Eukaryota; kingdom Metazoa; phylum Chordata; class Lepidosauria; order Squamata; family Anolidae; genus Anolis; species Anolis apletophallus. Next base: position 4,021,871 of record JARBWK010000009.1, read on the forward strand.
GGGAGATCTTTACAGCCAAGATGTTCTGGAACAAGAGCTTTGAACAATTGCCTATTGAATCCGTGCCTTTTAGCACACTTCAGAAAGAAGTTGGACAGACTTAGCATAACTTTGCCAGCAGGTACTGCGGCAGACTTTCGTGGTGCAAGAGAGCCTTAATGAGCTTTGAACTGCAGCTCCGAATTTCACTAAACTGTTGAAAGCCATTCTTTTCTCAAGAAGTACAAGTAAAGTACATTGGTATTTTCGTTGACATTTGAAAGATGTATGTGATGTGCCTGAGGTGGAGAAAAAGAGTAAAAAGGGTAAGCGTGTCAATTTTCAATACTTTCTGACTTTCTGTATCGGTGGCAATTCATAAATGAAATTTAGTTCATTCGTATACTTCACCAAGGAGCTTGTGGGGTTTCAAGTTTAATGTGAACAGGTGGTGATGCTGGCAATAGCAACACATTTTTGAATGTAACTTCATGTGTCCTTTCATTGGTTTATTTATTTATTGAAAGCATTTATATTCTGCCCTTCTCACCCTGAAGGGAACTCAGGGCAGAGCGCAACATGTAAATGGCAAACATTCAATACTGGGACATAAATAGACTTGCAACCTCTCTCGGCATTACTTCGCGAACGAAGATTCTTAGGAAGGACTCATCCTACGCTTTTTACAATCGTGTTGATGACTAAAAAGGCCAATCTGAGATAGGCAAGTTCGGTTGCAGAAAGCACAGCAGAAAGTCTCCTTGGGTGAAGTTGTTTCCAAGTTGTGGTTCTTTCTGCTTTGTCGTTTCTCTTCGAGACCCATTCGCCGTGTCTTCTCGAAAGAGGCCGCAGCATTGTGGATAGTGCATCTCCATGCCTCCCGATGTGAGGCCAGGGTGGGCCATTGTTGGTGATCAATCTGGCCGAGCCTGAGATGTTGTTTCAGGGAGTCCTTGTATCTCTTTTTGGAGGTGCCCCTCTTGCACTGACCCGTAGCGAGTTCACCATAGAGTAGTATCTTTGGGAGGCAGTAGTCCTCCATCCTAGAGATGTGCCCTGCCCACAGCAGCTGAGTTCTCAATAGCATGGCCTCAATGCTGGTGATCCCTGCTTGCTCAAGGACAGCAACATTAGTCACATAGTCGGTCCAGTGTATATTTAGGATTGTGTGAAGACAGCGCTGATGAAAGTGTTCAAGGAGTCGTAGGTGTTGGTGATAGGTGACCCATGTTTCAGACCCATAGAGGAGAATAGACAGTACGGTACCTCTGTACACACTGATTTTGGTGCTTTGCCTCAGGTGCTTGTTGCTCCAGACTCTTTTGTGAAGCCTTCCAAATGCACCTTATGCCTTTGCTAACCTGTGATCTATCTCTTTGTCAATCTTGGCATCTGAAGAGATAATGCTTCCCAGGTAGGTGAACTGCTGAATGGACTTAAGCACAGATTTGCCAATGCTGACGTGGGGATGATGGTGTTCTTCCTGTGGTGCGGGCTGGTAGAGGACTTCTGTTTTCTTCAGGCTGACTTCCAGCCCAAACAGCTCTGCAGCTGTTGCAAAGCAGGGTGTGAGGCGCTGCAGGGCTGGTTCTGAATGGGCGACAAGGGCAGCAGCATCTCTAAAAAGCAGCTCATGGACTAGATAGTTTAGAGTCTTCGTGCGAGCCCTCAGACGGGTTAAGTTGAACAAGCTACCATCAGTACGATAGCGTATATATATGCCGTCTTCTTCTTCTTCGAGATCTGCCATAGCATATTCGTGATCTGCCATAGCAGTTAACATGGTGTCAAGCTACAATAATTCTACAGTATATATGCTCCCTATATTTCCATTTTAATCCTATGGAATTCTGTGATTTGTAGTTTTGTGAGGCATTTTAACTTCTCATCCAAAGATCTATAGTGCAAACTAATAAACAATAAACCTCAAGATTCCTAGAAATATAGCCATAGCACTGAAAGGGGATGTGCCATTTTACAGCATGAAGGAAACCATTGTCAAAGAAAGTGCATGAACAGTTGCTAATTCATTTAACAATAAAATCTAGGATGTTAGGGACAAAGCTATGCTAGAACTAACAAGATAATGGTTTATTTTTAGTTCTGAAGTCTCACAAGGATGGTCTCTATAAAATAAGGCAGTGTTTTTCAACCTTTTTTGAGCCGCGGCACATTTTTTACATTTACAAAATCCTGGGGCACACCACCAAACAAAATGATACAAAATGACCCTCTAACACAGTAATACAGATAGTTAATATGTTTTTAAATTTATTTATACACTCAGCGTGAAACCTGGGCCTGTTTCGATGAACACAACATAGATATGACTTCCTCTCACATACTTATACATGGCTATCATGTCTTCTCTCAGCTTTCTCTTCTTCAGGCTAAACATGCCCAGCTCTTCAAGCTGCTCCTCATGGGGCTTGTTCTCCAGACCTTTGTGAAATTTCACTCTGAGTGAAACCTGCTTCCAGTTAACTTTGGATGTCATGAAGGTGTTATAAACAGTTTCTTGGGGGGTGAGGGCTCTCAAAAAATGCAGTAAAATAGTAAAAACAAAACACATTTCCAAGCAGAGAGGCTCAATTTGTTTCTTGGAAACCTGTGAGGGGGCTGCTAGGAGGGGGGAGAGTGCCAATTTCCCATGGCACAGCTGATGATTGCTCACGGCACACTGGTTGGGAAACACTGAGCTAGACACTCCATTATGATCTCAACAGGTATGACAGGTGACAGTGTGTGCTTGCAGGGAGTTCTGTGGCTTGTGAGCCGTGGCTGTAGCAGTAACACATGGATAACGACATGGTCCAGAAGGTCTATTTTAAATAAACAATTGGGGGGGGGGGATTTAAATTAAAATTTCAGCTTTTAGAAAGAATATTCTTCCTAACTGAAAGCTTGGATTTACACAAAATGCCTGCAGCGTGCACAGTAAATTAAGTGCTCAACAGCTGGGCGTTATAGTTCACCCGCAATCAAAGAGCATTCTGAACTCCACCAATGATGGAATGGAATCAAACTTCCCACACAGAACTACCATAACAAAGAGAAAATACTATATGAGTTTGGTGGGCATTGACCGTGAGTTTTGGAGTTGTAGTTCACCTATATCCAGAGAGCACTGTGGACGGGAAGGAGGAAGACGTGGGGTGAGTCTGCGCAGTAGTGCCCGCACGGGTCACATCTTCCTCCCTCCCCTCTCCCGCAGAAGCGGCAGCGTGAGGAAAGCGAGGCAAAGCGAGTAGAGTGAGGCTGGGAAGAAGGGAGTCCGAGTGGAGAAGAAAAAGTGTTTGGCAGGAGGGGGAAGAAAGGGTATTGGAGGTTCCGATTTCCCATGGCACACCTGATGACCGCTCACGGCACATTAGTGTGTCATGGTACACTGGCTGGGAAACACTGAAATAAGGCATACAGAGTCCAAATGTGCAAATGATATTCTTGATCTTAAACAATTTCTGCTCAAGCAGTTTTCATCTCTTATCAAGAGCATGTTTTTTTTTTACAAAGCTTCTGCTAGCACTTTGGATCTCAATAGAGAGAGCTCATAACAAATACATTATTGCGGGGAAAAGATATACATGTCCTCCAGGTACTATGGAGTTTCAGCTAAATTAAGAGGGAGCAAGGATATCCAAGAGGATCGCAAATGAAGTCATGATCCCAGCTTATCAAAAAGTCACAGGGCTTAACTCTGCCTCCATTACACTCCCTTCTTAGCAATATCTTGTTTTCTATGTAAGGTGGTGGCAGATGGGTAATATGAACATTTGACCTTTCTTCTGATCAGCTCAGAAACAGATTCTTACTGTTTCTGAATAATACACCAAGGTCACAGTTGTCTTAGCCTACCTTTCTACCTCCTTTGGAAATGTTAAATAGTTGGAAGCACAAAAATTAGAATGAAAAGGGCTTTTTGGCAGGCCCGGATTACCCATAAGGCCACCCTAGGCCATGGGGGGCAGCAGGTCCGGACCCCCCAAAAAGTAATTTTTTTAAAAAATTCAAAAAAACTTCCAAAAAAAGTCCACGGCTGCCCCGTCCCCCCTTGCTCTGCTCCCCTCGGCTCCAAAGGCTCTGCCCCGCCCCTGGCTCCGCCCCGCCCCTAGCGCCACTTGCTGGATTAGAGGGGGGGCGTTGTCTGCAACCCCCCTGCTTTGCTGTTGTCCCTTTCCCAGATTCTTTTGCCTTCTTCCTTCCCCTCCCCTCCTCCAGCATGGACCCACTGACTGTTCATGTCTCGCCCTGGACGAGGAGGCATCCAAATAGCTGCTCTTCTCCAGCCCTGGAGAGCATCGTCCCCATGGCAACAGCAAAAGGTGAGCGATGCCTAGTTTGAGGCGGGGAGGGGGGCTATGGAGCCCTCCCCTTTCCCTTTGAGAAGCAACCCCGGATCTTGCTCGCGCTTTCTCCCTCCCTCCGCACGCTGCACGTCATTTATGCGGGAGGAGCCCTGGCGGCCTTTCAGGCAGCGACTGGAATGCGAGACGTCAATCGTGACGCCATGGGAGCCTGACGCAGCTGACCCCCGCCCCCTGCCGGCCCCTCCGCCACTGCTGTCTGGGCTGGAGAGAGAGGGAGGGAGGGAGAGGGTGTGTGATTGTGTGCAAGGGGGATTGTGCCCAATGGAGCAGGCAGGCAGGCAGGCAAGGAGGGAAGTGTGCTTGTGTGTCTCGCGCCTCGGCAGCCAGCGCGCGCACTCGGACGTGGAAGCAGCCTGCCTCGTGCTTGTGTGTCTCGCACCTCGGCAGCCAGCACGCGCACTCGGACGTGGAAGCGCCAGCGAGGAGGCGGGGCAGAGCTGGGGGCGGGGCGGAGCTGGGGGCAGGGGCAGAGCCTTTGGCCGAGGGTGCCAAAAGGCCATGATCCGGGCCTGCTTTTTGGGGTAGTGTTATATCAGCTGTGCTTTATGGTGACATCCACCTTGATCAGTTCTTAAAGTGAGACTTATCCATTACTCCAAAGTCATTAGTGCATGTAAAATAACCCAAAGGTTTGGGGAAATGAACCACAGGAATCTTGGGGTTTATTGTCTATGAGTTTGCTTTGCCCCTGGAATGATCGTATTTGGGATTTCTCCAAACCTTTTGGTTATTTTACATGCACTAATGACTTTGGAGTAATAGATAAGTACAACTTTAAGAACTGATCAAGATGGATGTCATCATAAAGCACAGAGGGAAATCCCAAATGCTATCTATCATTCCAGGGGCAAAGCAGGGAAGGTGGAGTAATTTCCTCCCAACCCTTCTGCTCATTTCCTCTGTCACCATACACGGCATAACAGAATGCAGGTGGGACTCTTCTTTGCATGGCATTTGAAGAAGGCGGATAATTTATTCACCCCCATGACACAAGACTGCCTCCTCCCACTTCTAGCTCAACCATGCATTCATTTCCTATCCCACAGGCAGGTGGTGTCTCCTCCCATTTCAAAAAGACCAGCACACGTTTTAAAATAGGCATCCTTTTTGAAACACCACAGTTCCTGGTCCTTTGCCCTCAAGACCCTTCCACTGAAGGAGAGTTAAGGCACCTTTCTTAAGGCACCGCTTTCCATGGGGTCCTTTGTCCTCAAGTTCCTTCAATAAAAGGAGAGTTAAGACACGCTTTTTAAACACTTTGACTGAAGGAGCATCAGCAGACTGCCCACAAGAATGCCTAAACTTTCACATCACTAAACCCCACTAAAATGGAGCAATCCAGCAGTTTGCTTTCCACATTTGGATTTTTTTTCCAGTACCTTTCTGTCTTGGATTCTTTATTATTGCACTTCAGCGGGGCTGAGTGTTTTACAACGCACTCCACATTTTCGCAGAGCTAGGTTTGCTCTGGATCTAGGACACAATGGCAACTGCTAAAGCACATTCTTTGACAGAACTTGGATTTTCTTTGAACTTTTTCAAACGTGATATACCCTTAGATGTGTAATTCAATGTGCATTGATGGTGTGTATTTTTTGGCACTGTGGCCTCCAGTCAGCTTAGAACTTCATTATATCTGTAATGCGCTGTACATTGGCCTACCCTTGTCGGCGATCCGGAAACTTAAGCTGGTGCAGAACACTGCAGCCCGCCTGCTCTCAGGAGCCTTAAGATCTGATCACGTGACTCCACTCTTGCGCGAGCTGCACTGGCTTCCAATTGAATTCCGGGGCACCTTCAAGGTGCTAGTTCTAACTTTCAAGGCCTTATATGGTTTGGGGCCAGTGTACCTGAGGGAGCGGCTTACCCCTTATGTGCCTAGGAGATCACTGCGCTCAGAGGGGCTCAATCTATTGGATGTGCCCAGTATTAGGGTATGTAGATTGGACACTACCCGTCGGAGGGCGTTCACCGTAGCGGCACCAACTCTGTGGAACAGCCTTCCTGAAGAGATACAGGCCACTCGAGCCCTTCTGCCGTTCCGCAGAGCAGTAAAAACGTGGTTGTTTAGAAAGGCATTCGGCCCATAGCTGACTGCTGTTTATCGCACCCGCTATCCTGCTGCTAGCCTGCCACTGTACTGCAGCCTGGTCTGCAATTTGTTTTAGTCGGGGGATTGAAATTGTTTTAATGTAATTTAATGTATTTTAATGTATTATGTGTTTTATGTTTTTATTCTGCCATTCTTGTGAACCGCTCTGGGCTCCAGAGAGAGCGGTATACCAAATCGAACTTAATAAATAAATAAATAAATAAATATCGCCAACACCTACGACTCCTCGAACGCTTTCATCAGCGCTGACTTCGCACAATCCTAAATATACACTGGACCGACTATGTGACGAATGTTGCTGTCCTTAAGCAAGCAGGGATCACCAGCATTGAGGCCATGCTATTGAGAACACAGCTGCGCTGGGCAGGGCACGAGGTCTCTAGGATGGAGGACCACCGCCTCCCAAAGGTACGACTCTACAGTGAACTTGCCACGGGTCAGTGCAAGAGAGGCATCCCCAAAAAGAGATATAAGGACGCCCTGAAACAACATCTCAGGCTCGGCCAGATTGATCACCGACAATGGTCCACCCTGGCCTCACATCGGGAAGCATGGGGACGCACTTTCCACAATGCTGCGGCCTCTTTCGAGAAGACACGCCGAATGGGTCTCGAAGAGAAACGACAACACAGAAAGAACCGCAACTTGGAAATGACGTCACCCAAGGAGACTTTCTGCTGTGCTTCTGCAACTGAACTTGCCTATCTCAGATTGGCCTTTTAAGTCTTCAACACGCTTGTAAAAAGCATGGGATGAGTCCTTCCTAAGAATCTTCATTCGCGAAGTAATGCCGAGAGAGAGTGTGTGTGTGTGTGTGAGAGAGATGGTCAGCATAGAAGGGTCCATAGTTCATGCCTTGGGGCTGGTCTCATTATTTCATAGGCAATCAAGTACCATATCAGCCTAGAACACATCCCAACTCATTTGATTGCACAAGCTAAGCATCATCTACCCTAGTTTTTGGATGGCAACCCATTGTGGAACCCCAATAGCTGAGGAAAGATCCCTGCTTGAAATGCTGGATAACTATTAGTACTAATCAACACTGATAATACTGGAGTGGCTGGGCCAATGGTCTCACTCAGTATGTGGCACCTTTTTATATTGTTATGATCTCTCCCAGAAAAGCAAAGAAACCTAGTATTTCCTGACTATTAGAAGAATATTTACTCTGTAACAAAGTTCTGGAGAGTAAAAATGACAGGACGATGAATTAAACTTCTTCAGAACTTTGTTACAATGCAAAGCTTCTTCTGGTCTTCTTCAAGTTTCATAAATTTTACAATATTAATATAAAGAATCATAAACGCCCAATATTCAGTACCTTAGTACTTATGTCCCAGTCAATGTTGACGTGTTGGTGTTAAGTAGACGACAATGCTGTAGAATATCTCAAAATTATAATAATCCACTGGGGTAATCCATATAAAGGAGATGGTTCTACCAAGCAGAAGAGGCGTATAGAGAATGGTGAGGTAATCCGCTTAAGACATGACTTAAATACACATAATTGCATCATTTGTCAAGTAATGCAGTTAGGCTGAGTGGATCGTTGAGGCCATTGTCTTTCTCACTCCCTAACTGGATGATCCAGGTGGTTTCTCTCCATTTGAGTTGCTTGATAAAATCTGTGTGAGGCCTTGATCTACCAGATAAGCCTTTTGATATACATGTGTTATTGACTACTGTTATAATTAATGATTTGATATATCACTCCAAAGTGTTTTTGCAGTTTGATATATGACGTGCGACGCAACCCAGGAACACTATAACTGCCCTGTGAACCCCCATGCCAGTGTCTTGTACCAACAACGCACTTGGGAGAAGATCTTGCAGGTTAGGCCAGTCGGGCCTTTCATCAAGCCTTGCCAGCCAGCCTGCTTCGGGCTGAATTGTTCCTGTATTGCCTTGTTCCTGTTCGTCGTCGAGACCCAGTGATTGATCCTGAAAGACTCTTTTTCCTTTTGAACTCTTTGCCTTCGAAGCAGCTAGTCCCTGCCTGTTTTGATCCAGCTGGGATCCTAAGAGACTCTTTGCATCCGGCTTGTGTTCCCGTTTTCCTGCTCGTTCTCCTTTTGCTGTGGAGCACTCACACCCCTGCTGAATCCTGTTTTGCTGAAAGTTGGAGTCACTATAAAGATTGCCTCCAACCTCTTTCCTATACCTACCTATTCTCAATAAAACCCGTTGTACCTTAGTTGCTGTGTGGTTTATCCAGGGGGGTCAGGTTGCCAAGGCCTCAGAGGGCGGTAAGGAAGAAACAGTGACGATTTCCAACACCTGAGTCTCTGGGTGCTCCCTCTCCCTCCTTAGCGGAGGGAGATTCAAAGAAGGCGGAAGGACCTTCTGAGAGGGCGGAGCCAGGACATGTTGACTCAGCTTGGCCTGCTGCCACGTCGGGGGTGAACGAGAGAATTTCTGATGGACACTGGGCTGACCGACCGGGGCCTCCCCGGCCGGCCAAGAGACGGAGGAGGTTCCGCACCAGGACGTTCTGGAACGTTAGTTCCAGGAGCTGGGAGCCCTCTTTGGTGAGTCCCCAGCCCTGGAAACAGGACAACCCAACAGGCAAGATACCTATCTCTAAGACATTGAGACCAGAAGGCAGAGATGGTTCATCTCCCCCAGACTGGTGACATGTCATGTTCTTTTGGAAGCTCCACAGCTCCCCTCTTTTGACTGTGTAACAAGCGTCACTGCTTGACGACCCTCTTTGGCAGCACATCAGTCTGTGTGGGACCTGAGTTGTACCCCAGACTACGTGTCGCTACTAATTCCTTTGAATGGAATCATTTATCCCCTTTTTTCTCCTCCTTTCTGTCTATGTAATTTTCTCCTCTACTTTGTTTTATTGTTCTCTGTTATGTGTCAAACTCTGTAAACCGCTCCGAGCCCTCGGGGAGTGGTGGTATAAAGGTTTGAAGCATAAATAAATAAATAAAAATAAATAAATAAATACAAACTTCTTACAAAGCAGAGGTGTGGACAGGGGCGGTCTAAGGTAATTTTATATGGTAAGCGAACATTATTTTGGCGCCCCCCTCCCAAACACTATTTTGGTGCCCCCCCCATGTAAAACAAATATACAATTATAATATCACAATACCATTAGTAGTAGTATATTGTATCAATGTATATACAATATATTATAGTACATACTCATACTATATTATATCATAATTATATATTATACTACATTACAATTATATTATACTACATTACAATTATATTATAATATATTGACATTATAATATAATATAACATTCTATTATATTATTATTATTATAAAATAATAAATAAAATTATTTATTTAAATAAAATTATACTCTACTAAATATTTTCATTACTCCTATAAAACTCAAATAACCCAAAATAAAGTAAAATAAAATATTATATATTACTATTTGCCTGCGCAGTTGCGCCTGTCTCTCCTTGATGCTCCCAGCCAGCGCGCATGCGTGTGGGGGAGGTGGGCGGGTGTGGTAGGGTTGATTGGGCCTGGCAAGGGAGTTTGCCTCAGCACGCGGCGGCTACTTCCGGTGGCGGCTGTCAGGAGGCAATACGTCGCCAATACCCCTTTGGCTCCACTCCCCTCTCCCTTTGTCTCTGCCCCCTGCCTGCCCAAATGGGTCACCGTATTCGGTGGCAGGGTGGAGACAAAGGGAGAGGGGAAGCACTCCCTGCCTGCCCGATAGGGAGTGCTTTGCTTACAGGCTTCTGCGCACAGGAGCTACTGGGCATGCGCAGAGGTTTTCGCGCATGCGCAGTTGTTCCTGCACTCAACTTCAGCTCCAGAGCAACTGCGCCGGCGCGTAATCCTCCGCGCATGCCCTGAAGCGGCGTCGGAGCGCACGAGGCCGGGGCCCAAAAGCAGGCAGCTGCGGCGCTGCCTGAGGAACATCGGCAGGGCCAGGACGCTGTCGGGTGCCGGCGCCCAGTGGGCGGGGGAATTCGCCCCTTCCCAGATGGCCGCCCCATGCAGCCGCTTCCTTGGCCTACCTGTAGGAGCGCCCCTGGGTGTGGACTACTGGAATTCACTCTTAGACAACTGGGAATGGGGATCAAATAAAAGTTTTAAAAAGACATCATTTATTCACCATGATCATCTTCTCAAGGTTGTTGCTTTTTTAAAAGAATCAGTGATTTTACGCCACTTTAGTTGCATAGATACATGAGATCTGAATTCATGGAGCTAAGTAGAGCACAGAAGTGCCACTCCTAAGCAGTGAAATCTTTTGCAGACATTGGCACGATTTAGAGGGAAAGATAACCATGCCTAGGGACCATTTGGAAGATAAGCAGCTTAGCTGGTAGAAATCCAGGTTCTTGCTTTTTGCCTGCAGGCGAATCCCGCCGGCGGTGCTGGTGTCACTCTACCAGATAGGGAAATACGATGTTTAAAAGAGTTTGTCTTTCTTTGTGCACGATAGCCAGTCTTTAATTTTATTTTAAGAATGACCAGTAGCAGAGATTAATTTATTTGTGCAAATAGTCTATGAATGTGTTGGGGACATCAAAGAAATAATAGGTAAAACGTGAAATATCCATCACCATTTTTATTTTATCTGATTTTAAGATTGATAGAAGCAGGGGAGAATTTTATTTGGTTCATTTTTTAATATGTTCAGTGTTTTGAATATGGATGAATTCATCCGTGCTTATATGTGGCATTTTTCTACGTCACATTCTCTCTCAGCATCACTTCGCGAATGAAGATTATTTAGGAAGGATTCATCCCACGCTTTTTACAAGCACGTTGATGACTAAAAAGGCCAATCTGAGATAGGCAAGTCTGGTTGCAGAAAGCACAGCAGAAAGTCTCCTTGGGTGATGTTGTTTCCAAGTTGCGGTTCTTTCTGCGTTGTCGTTTCCCTTCGTGACCCATTCGGCGTGTCTTCTCGAAAGAGGCCGCAGCCTTGTGGATAGTGCATCTCCATGCCTCCCGATGTAAAACCAGAATGGACCATTGTTGGTGATCAATCTGGCCGAGCCTGAGATGTTGTTTCAGGGAGTCCTTGTATCTCTTTTTGGAGGTGCCTCTCTTGCGCTGACCCGTGGCGAGTTCATCGTAGAGTAGTGTCTTTGGGAGGTGGTGGTCCTCCATCCTAGAGACATGCCCTGCCCAGCGCAGCTGTGTTTTCAATAGCATGGCTTCAATGCTGGTGACCCCTGCTTGCTCAAGGACAGCAACATTAGTCACATAGTCGATCCAGTGTATATTTAGGATTGTGCGAAGTCAGCGCTGATGAAAGTGTTCGAAGAGTCATAGGTGCTGGCAATAGGTGACCCATGTTTCAGACCCACATAGGAGAATAGACAGTATGATACCTCTGTACACACTGATTTTGGTGCTTTGTCTCAGGTGTTTGTTACTCCAGACTCTTTTGTGAAGCCTTCCAAATGCACTCTATGCCTTTGCTAGTATGTGATCGATTTCTTTATCAATCTTGGCATCTGAAGAGATGATGCTTCCCAGGTAGGCAAACTGCTGACCGGACTTAATCACAGATTTGCCTATGCTGATGTGGGGAGGATGGTGTTCTTCCTGTGGTGCGGGCTGGTAGAGAACTTCCGTTTTCTTCAGGCTGACTTCCAGCCCACATTCTACAGTTACGGTATTATGATGTCACTCAAACTGCTGTGGCAATATCCCGTGCAATCCCATAGAGTGTCGTTTGATGAGTAACTAAAACTTTGGTTGAAAACTGCAAATGCCTTTCCCTAAACTGGAAATCCCAAGATTCCATAAAATGTGTTTAAGGTGGATAAAATGGAATTACAGTGCTCTACAATTATATAGGAGTGTTACAACTGCTCTCTCAATGCAAACAGATAGTGATTATGTCCATTATTAGTTATTTTTCTATCTTACTTTTCCTCCAGTGAACTCCAGTAGATATCAATGTATTTTCCCTTCTTTGTTGTCAAAACAGAAATCCTATTGTAGCGGCAATTTGGAGTCCCAAAACTCCCAGGCAAATACCTCTGACTCTCAGGCGGCGACTTTCGTGCGGGCACAGGAACGAACGACGCAACAATTGATACTGGTCCAAATGAAGCCAACTTTATTTGCAAAACATCAGCTGACGGAGTCTGCCTAGCATAAAGGCTGCTAATATGGCAGAGCCCCGAACAAATGCCAACACTCAGGTTTTATACATTCAATGGCGACAGACTCTTGATCCCGCCCATCTTCATACTTGCAATAGGCTGGCACTCATGAACCCATTTCTTTACCCAATTAAACAAAGCATTGTTCAGCATTACACTCCTATTTGCTAAAAGATGTGGCGCAGTGTTAATTTCTCATTCTCACGGTATGTTATCGGCCATATGGGCAAGATGTTCTCAAATCGCAACATTTCTACGGCCATTCCCTGTGCCGGCCAACAGGAATAGCTTCATTTGCCCATGCGCGCTTTCTAACCATTCAGACACAATGTAAACAACGCAGCATGGTAGACTACGGGCCAATCAGGCCGCTTTTTATCTAGAGGCACATGATGTTCTTCTGGCAAATCACTACTTGTGCCTTTGTACCAATCAGAGCTGATTATTCCCGTCATGGCTTTTGGCGAGCTGCCTCGCTATTCTAAGGCCAGCTATACTAAAACCTTTGCTGTGCATCACTCTCTCCTGACGTTACTTCTGCTAAAAGCATCAATTCCGCTTTACTATGAGATACGGTGGGCTGATTGGGCTAACAGGGAAAGAGATTGGTCCAGATTCACCAAAAGTTACCTTTCCCTGTATGTGTATTGTCCTGGGAAACCAGTAGAAAAACATAGCATAATCCATGCTAAATCAGATCAAAGGTCTCTCAAGTATGGTTTCCGAGAGGCTCCCCTTAAATTGTGGGGTGCCTCAGGGAGCCATTCTTTCCCTTTTATTATTTAACATCTACATGCGACCACTTGCCAAATTGGTGCGGAGTTTCGGTCTGGAGTGTCATCAGTATGCAGATGACACCCAGCTGGTGCTGAGGATGGATGGCCGGCCAGACCCTGTACCATGCCTTGAAGCTGTGACTGGTTGGCTACGATCCAGTCGGCTAAGAGTGAATCCATCTAAGACAGAGATCCTCTGGCTGGGTCACTCAGGTGGGTGTGGGCTCCAGCTTCCTACTCTGGACAGCGAGGCACTACGCCCGTCGCACCTAGTAAAGAGTCTGGGGAACCAGTTAGATCCGCTGCTGACAATGGAGACCCAGGTCTCTGCTGCCAGCAGATCCGCCTTCTTCCATCTGCGGCAGGCTAGGCGGCTGGCGCCCTATCTCACCAGGAATGATCTAGCCACAGTGATCCAAGCGACGGTCATCTCGAGGCTGGACTACTGTAACGCCCTTTACATTGGCCTTCCTTTGTCGGTCATCCGGAAGCTTAAACTGGTGCAGAACGCAGCAGCAAGGCTCCTGGCTGGAGTGCCGGCCAGGGCACACATCACTCCAACTCTGCAGTGACTGCACTGGTTACCAATTGAGCACCGGATCATCTTCAAAGTGTTGGTTTTAACCTTTAAGGCCTTGCATGGTGTGGGGCCAGTGTACTTGAGGGAACGCTTACTCCCATATGTTCCCCAGAGATCTCTCCATTCTGAAGACCTCAATCTCCTGCAGATTCCCTCCCTGCGAACCATCCACCTGTTGTCAACCAGACACATAGCTTTCTCTGTGGCTGCACCTCAATTGTGGAACAGCTTACCACCGGAAGTTCGAGCAGTTAATGAGCTACCTTCTTTCCGGAAAGCTTGTAAAACAGCACTATTTCGGTGTACATTCAATGTATGAATAACCACTCCTGGTTAGAATGGAATTTTGTTTTTTTATATATATATATAAATTTTTTATTGGTTTTTTACAACTTATGAGTACAAATAAGGTAACGAACTCACTAACTATGATACAAAAGGGAGGTTATGCACTGTGAGGGTAGACTGGGTTTTTTGGGTGTGAAGGGGTGTTGGGATGGGGGGCGGGGTTGGGGTGCGAGAGGGGTGGAGTGGGGACAACAGCAGGGAACAAATAGGGTTGACTTCTTTTACAGTCTTAAGAGTGGTTATCGTCTTTTCGGATGTATCTCTAAACTTGCTACTATCTTATAGCTAAGCAGTAGGAAAGTTATAGTTCTGTTTTATCCTACTGGCTATGAGCTAGCCTGTTTGGTCCATCATTTATTTTTGTAGAGGTCTATAGGACTCCAATCTATTCTTCTTCTTATAGAGCCTGTGGTTCTTCTCAGAAGGAAGGTGAGGGTGTCCATGTCTTTTATATCATTTAATTTGTCCATCCAGTCTTTTATTTGAGGGGTTTTATCCGATTTCCAGAGTCTGGCGTACACTATTCTGGCCGCCGTAGCCATGTGGTTGAAGAGGATCTCACTATTCATGTCCATCTTCCTGTCTTTATCTGTTAGTCCCAGTAGATAGTAATCTGGTTTCAGGGGGAAATATTTTTTTAAATTTTTTGCGTATGTTTATGAATATCCCTCCAATACTTTAGTGTTATGGGGCATGTCCACCACATGTGGAAGTAGCTTCCCAGTTGTTCGTGGCATTTCCAGCAGTTTGATGCCATCTATGGAACATTTTGATCCAATTCTCTCTTAGATCCGTTGCATAAGTGAACTTGATTTTCTTGTTCCAAATCTGTTCCCATTCTTGTAGTTTAATTTGTCTCCCCAGGTTCTTGGCCCACTGAATCATGCAATTCTTAATTGATTCTGTTTCCGTGTTCCATTTGAGAATTTTATTATAGATGATTGCTATATTTTTTTTCTCCAGTTCGATGAGTTTCTCCCAGAAATCTTCTCCATTGTGGAAGCCCTTTTCTTTATCCATAGTGAAGGTCTTTTTTAGTTGGATATATTGAAACCAATTTATATTCACCCTTGCCTGTTTCAGTTCTTCATGTGATTTCAAGTCTCCGGTTCTGTGTAGTAAGTCTTTATATGTTGGCCAGCGATTCCAACCTTGTATCCTTCGGTGTTCCGCCTCTAAAGGTGATATCCAGAGGGGTGTTTTTGTGTAAAAATAATTTTTGTATTTGTTCCAGACTCTGAGTAAGGCCGATCTTACGAAGTGGTTGCCGAAGTTCTTTTCAATGTTGGATCGTTTAAACCACAAATAAGCGTGCCAGCCCACCCGAAGATCAAAGCCTTCCAGAGTCAGTAGGTTTTCTTTCTTTAGCGAGATCCATTCTTTCACCCACATGAGGGCACACGCGTCGAAGTACAGGGTTAGATCTGGAAGACCCATTCCTCCTCTGGTGATTCTGTCTATCATTATTTTGTGTTTGATCCTTGGAATTTTGTTAAATTGTTTTGTTGCCTGTTTTATGTTTTTATGTTGCTTTGTTGGTTGTGATGTATTTTATGATGAAGTCGATATGCTGTAAACCAGTGTTTCTCAACCTGGGGGTCGGGACCCCTTTGGGGGTCGCGAGGGGGTGTCAGAGGGGTCGCCAATGACCATCAGAAAATACATTATTTTCTATTGGCCATGGGGGTTCTGTATGGGTAGTTTGGTTCAATTCTATTGTTGGTGGAGTTCAGAAAGCTCTTTGCTTATATGTGAACTATAAATCCCAGCAACTACAATTCCCAAATATCAAGGTCTATTTTCCCCAAACTCCACCTGTGTTCACATTTGGCTAGATTGAGTATTTGCTCCAAGTTTGATCCAGATCTATCATTATTTGCGTCCACAGTGCTCTCTGGATGTAGGTGAACTACAACTCCCAAACTCAAAGTCAATGTCCACCAAACCCTTCCAGTATTTTCTGTTGGTCATGGGAGTTCTGTGTGCCAAGTTTGGTTCAACTCCATCGTTGGTGGAGTTCAGAATGCTCTCTGATTGTAGGTGAACTATACATCCCAGCAACTACACCTCCCAAATGACAAAATCACCCACCACAACCCCACCAGTATTCAAACTTGGGTGTATCGGGTATTTGTGCCAAATGTGGTCCAGTGAATGATTCATAACAGTAGCAAAATTATAGTTATGAAGTAGCAATGAAAATGATTTTATGGTTGGGGGTCACCACAACATGAGAAACTGTATTAAGGGGTCATGGCATTGGGAAGGTTGAGAAACACTGCTGTAAACTGTCTGAGCCAGTTGGAAAGGACGGTATACAAGTCGAAATAATAAATAAATAAGTCCATCTTTATTTTATAGATGGGAAGCCAAGAAGGAGGATAGAGTCATAGAATCATAGATTTGGAAGAGACCTTGTGGGCCATCAAGTCCAACCCATCAAGAAGTAAGAAAATCACATTCAAAACACTCCCGACAAATAGCCATCCAGCCTCTGCTTAAAAGCCTCCAAAGAAGGAACCTCCACCACACTCTGGAGCAGAGAGTTCCACTGCTGAACAGCTCTCACAGTGAGGAAGTTCTTCCTAATGTTCAAGTGGAATCTCCTTTCCTGTAGTTTGAAGCCATTGATCCATATCCTAGTCTCCAGGTCAGCAGAAAACAAGCTTGCTCTCTCCTCCCTATGTCTTCCCTCACATATTTATACATGGCCATCATGTCTCCTCTCAGCCTTCTCTATGCAGGCTAAACGTGCCCAGCTCTTTAAGCTGCTCTTCATAGGGCTTGTTCTCCAGACCCTTGATCATTTTAATTACCCTCCTCTAGACACATTTCAGCTTGTCAATTATCTGTTTTGAATTGTGGTGCCCATAATTGGACACAGTATTCCAGGTGTGGTCTGACCACGACAGAATACAGGGGTTGCATGCCTTCCCTGGATCCAGACACTATACTTCAGGGGTGGGCAAACTACGGCCCTCAGGCCGGATGTGGCCCCCTGGCCGGTTCTGTCCAGCCCTGGGAGAAGGGCGTCGGGGACGGGGCCAAGAAGAAGGGGTGCAGCTGCTGCCATCCCATAGTCCCGGATGAGCTGGCTGAGACATTCTGGAAGCCGTAGGAATCAGGAAACTACGGTTCCCAGAATGCCTCAACCAGCTCATCCAGGGCTACAGGAAGTCATCCAAAGGCTCCTCCTGCCATGCCGCCAGCATCTGTAGCCTCTCCACACCGGAAACAGGAGGAGGAGGCGGAGAGTCATCCAAAGGCTCCTCCCCACCACACCGCCGGCACTGACCCCCCACACTGGGCATCCGGAGCCTCTCCATGCCGGAGGAAGGAGGTGGAGGTGGAGAGCCTCCACCCTCAGGCCCTCCTTCACTCCACCAACGCGCGACCCTCCATGCAAGAGGGCCAAAGCCCAGGATCACCAGCGCGAGGGCACTTCGGAGCCATTGGAGAAGGCAGGAAGGAACCCTCACTGCCCTGGTGCAGCCCGCGGCAGCCTCCGCTTTGAGGCAGGACCATGTCAATACAGCCTGCCGCTCCTCCTCCCTGTGCCCTCCCTCTGCCCTCCGCCTCCTCCCCCCGTCCTTCTTCGCACCTTGTCTTCTTGAATTTTATTTTATTTTATTTTAGTGGTTTTTATTATTATTTTATAATAATTTTATTATAATAATATAATGATAAATTAAATAATATAATATAATGATATAATAAATAATATAATTTCAATATATTATAATATATATATACACTATAATATAATAATTATGATATTAATACTAATAATATATGAATATTTCTTGATATATTAATATGTTAATATTAATGATGTGCAATATATAGTAAATATAGTAAGTAAATAAATAAATAAATAATGTAGATTAGAATGTAGCTCCGCCTTGAGGTGCGGCCCTCCATAATATTTTTTGGATCTCATGTGGCCCCTTGGGAAAAATAATTGCCCACCCATTTATGCAGGCCAATATCCCATTGGCTTTTTTTGCCACCACATGACATTGTTGGCGCATATTTAACTTGTTGTCCACAAGGATTCCAAGATCTTTTTCACACGTAGTGTTGTCGAGCCAGGCACCCCCCATTCTGTATCTTTGCATTTCATTTTTTCTGACTAAGTGGAATATCTTGCATTTGTCCCTCTTGAACTTCATTTTGTTAGTTTCGGCCCATCTCTCTAATCTGTTCAGATCATTTTGAGTTCTGTTCCTGTCTTCTGGGGTATTAGCTATCCCTCCCAATTTGGTGTCATCTGCAAACTTTATTATTATGATGATTATTATTATTATTAAATTCAAACTTCTATCACCGCCACTCCCCGAGGGCTCCGAGCAGTTCACAAGCTTGACATAAAACAATCTACACATAAACAATACAACAACGACAAACGGTGACAGACAATACAGTCCTATAAGGGCCCCATCTAGCCATCGAAGGGAGGAAGACTAGGCGGCCCTAGCAAGATCACCGGTGGTCTATCACCGGCGAATAAAGTGTCCTGCATTCTGCTCTGAGGAAGTCCAAGAGGGTCATCCTGGTGGGCCAAAGGAGTGTCCTTATCGATCTTGTTAAGGCCAGAGCATGTCCACCATGGTTTAAGCTGCCTATAGTGCGAGCTCAAAAAAGTTCTCGTCCAGTATGCCCTATGAGTCATGGACTCAGTTGGCTTGGGCCTCCTTTGCTTTAAAAGAGACACCTGTTGTCTGCTGGCCACACAGGGACGGTGATCCCGGCGAGGGACAGGCCTTGTCCGGTGCCCCGTAGCAGGATCGGGAGGGTGGCTTCCATTCCTGGGTCTCTGGCGTCGCCTCCGCCTCCTCCGGGGGCCCAGCGGCTTCAGCTGTGGGTCGCTTCCGGTGTTGGAGTCCTCCAGGAACTGGGGAAGAAGGGGAAGAAACAGTGTGAACTACATCCGGGTCTCCCTTCTTCAGGCAGGAGCACCTGGCTTGGGTGAGTGTCTCCAAGGTCAGCCGCCATGCTGGGTAGCTCCAGATCGACCCGGCTCCCCCATCCGCCCACAATACAATGTCGGCGGGGGCGGGGGTCCCGGGCAGCAGCCAGGATGGACGAAATGTCCAACTCCGCCAACGGTGAGCCTCCCGGCAGCGGTAGATCTTCAAGGCTCGCCACAAGTCCATCCGACGTAGGTGGGTGGGAGGCTTTGGGCTCGCCGAGATCTTCCAGCTTTAAAGTCGCGTTCAAGGTAGCAGTAGTTTCCCCGGGGGTCGTCTCTGAATCGCTCCTGGGGGTGGGCAGATCACTGCCTGAGTTGGGGTGAGTTGAATGAAACTTGATGATCATTCCTCCTAAACCTTCATCTATGAAAAGATTGTATCAGGCTTCTTCTTTGATGGTAAAATAGTGGAGCAGATTTGCAAATCAAATTCAAATATTGCTCCAAAAAACAACATTTCATTATTCATTAGCGTTTTTGGTCCTCCTCTTGCCTCGTGAATAAATACCGCGGTTCTGAAAGAACATATATTGCTGCGAGCGAGCTTTGAATTTAAATTGTGAAAAATGCCACTGAATATTTCTAAAATAGCATACCTTTGAATGATAATATGATTTCATTTGAACTGCTTGGAGTGAAAAATTGATGATTTATGACATCATAGTAATAAAGCCTTTCATTTTTTAAAAGTAATACGGCAGCGACAGAGTGATATGGTAATAAAGTAAAAATGGCTATAAGTGCAGAGAGAAAATGATAAACACGTCGCAGGTGTTTTTCTATCCTCTCCCACTGTCTCAGTCAGTTAAATATGTTGATATGCTTTGGGGGATTCTGGTTAAAGGGTTTATTTTTGGCTTGCCTCTCATCATTTCAAAGAAAGCTTTCAGATCTAGTCTCGCTCTGAGGTCCAGATCAGACTACAAAATAAAATCTGCTTCCCTCTATTATTGAATAAATCAAAGTCTCGGGTAAAATTCCTGTCTGCTTGCGCTGACTTTTGCCATTTCATTTCATGGGATTACAAAACCCAAAGAGCTATTAAAAGAAGAGTCATCTCACCAATTTGTCACTGATCAGTAGAGCACTTCACTGCAACACAGCAGATGAATAAGGGATGAACGCAGAGTCACAATGGAGAACATCAGCAATAGGTCCTTTATCAAAGGCAAGTCTGAGATCAAGAAATAGATCAAATCATTGGGATTTTGGATCCCCCAAAAGCAATCACTGCAAGACCATAGCCTGAATGAGGAAAATGTAATTGTGAAGTGGGTGGGTCATCTCCATGCTGCCACCACTGTTTCCAGCCAGCGACAGAGCCCCCTGCAAATGCTTAGACGTTGTGGTCAAGTCTGTTGATGCTGATATCAAAATGGGTCACCACTCAGTCAGCAAGAAGTAGGGGATCATTCTACCCCCCTCCTTGCAGGTTACCTAGACCAGGGTTTTTCAACCTTTTTTGAGCCGCGGCACATTTTTTACATTTACAAAATCTTGGGGCACACCACCAACCAAAATGACACAAAATGACACTCTAACACAGTAATACATATAGTTAATATGTTTTTTTAATGCATTTATACACTCAGTGTGAAACCTGGGCCTGTTTCGATGAACACAGCATAGATATGACTTCCTCTCACATACTTATACATGGCTATCATGTCTTCTCTCAGCTTTCTCTTCTTCAGGCTAAACATGTCCAGCTCTTCAAGCCGCTCCTCATAGGGCTTGTTCTCCAGACCCTTGTGAAATTTCACCCTGAGTAAAACTTGCTTCCAGTTAACAATGGATGTCATGAAGCTGTTATAAACAGTTCCTTTGGGGGACTCTAGAAAAATCCAGTAAACTAGTAAAAAATAAAAAAGGCAGCAAAAGAGGCCACACAGATCTATGAAATGTATAGAGTCTATATGTTCCATAGATCTGTGTGGCCTCTTTCGCTGCCTCCCTCCTCCCTCCACAAAAGCAGAGCACTGGACAGAAGTGATTGAGTTGGCGTATGAGACTCAATATGGTTGTAGTGTTTTTACTGTGGGACCACTCTGAAGACCAGGGATTTCTTCATGCTAATCCATTTTACTGGTAATCACTGGTGAAATGAAAGGGGCACATGGTGCCTTACGGAGCCCTGCGCATCCTCCCTCCTTCCCCCATCAGACGGGGACAATGGGACAAGGTGCCTTTTCCATCCTGTGTCTGTCCCCACCAGATGGAGGAAAGGGTGGCACCAGAAATGTGGGTAGCTCTGTTGGAGCTATCCAAAGCCCACTGATCTCTCGGTTGTGGGCAAGGAAGTGTCTTGCCATGATTCCTTGCCTGCCACTTTGGAATAAATGAGGGTGGGGCCAAGCCACCATTGTCTGATGGTGCGTGGCAGACCCTATCCCAAAGATGAAAAAGGAGCCCAAACCCCCCAGTGTGACGAGGTGATATGTCTCAATCTTCACTTGGCCATGAAAGCTATTGCCTCAACTTGGGCAAATGACACTCCTGCCACCTCAGACAGTGGCAGACCCCACTCTGGGAAAAAAAGTTTGCATGTGATGTTGTTGTTCTAGGGTGACTGTAAGTCAGAAGTGACTTGAAGGCACACGTCAATAGCAACCACTGCTGTACAGTTATGCAGTTACAATACAAAATAAGTGACATTGAGTGCATTCTGTATGTAATCATACTGTAATGCTCCATTAGAGTAATGCCATCTCTTTTTCACTTCCATGGTATTTTTCCCACACTTATCTATCACTCCACTACCAAAATATGGGTTTCTTCTTTTAAAAAAGGTGCAAATGTGAGTAGATCAATAGGTATCGCTACAGCAGGAAAGTGGGCCTGACAGCGAAAGCTCATGGCGCTCTTTGGATTTTAACCTGCGACCTTTCAGTCAACAAGTTTAGCAGCACAATTGTTTAACCCACTAAGGATTGCTGTACTTTCTGTCCATGATGGGCATTACACCACTTTATTTACTGTTCACGCTGCAGGCATTTTGTGAAAATCCAAACTTTCAGTTAGAAAGAATATTATTTCTAAAAGCTGAAATTTTAATTTAAATCCCCCCAATTATTTATTTAAAATAGACCTTCTGGACCATGTCGTTATCCATGTGTTACTGCTACAGCCACGGCTCACAAGCCACAGAACTCCCTGCAAGCACACACTGTCACCTGTCATACCTGTTGAGATCATAATGGAGTGTCTAGCTCAGTGTTTCACAACCAGTGTGCCATGAGTGATCATCAGGTGTGCTGTGGGAAATTGGCACTCTCCCCCTCCTAGCAGCCCCTCACAGGTTTCCAAGAAACAAATTGAGCCTCTCCGCTTGGAAATGTTGTTTTTAAAAAACTATTTACTGGATTTTTAGAGTCCCCCCCCCCCCCAGGAACTGTTTATAACACCTTCATGACATCCATAGTTAACTGGAAGCAAGTTTCACTCAGGTGAAATTTCACAAAGGTCTGGAGAACAAGCTCTATGAGGAGCGGCTTGAAGAGCTGGGCATGTTTAGCCTGAAGAAGAGAAGGCTGAGAGAAGACATGGTAGCCATGTATAAGTATGTGAGAGGAAGTCATATCTATGTTGTGTTCATCGAAACAGGCCCAGGTTTCACACTGAGTGTATAAATGCATTAAAAAAACATATTAACTATATGTATGACTGTGTTAGAGTGTCATTTTGTGTCATTTTGGTTGGTGGTGTGCCCCAGGATTTTGTAAATGTAAAAAATGTGTCACGGCTCAAAAAAGGATGAAAAACACTGCTCTACAGTATGCAGGCAGTCCCTAAGATACAAATATCCGACTTACGAACAATTCATAGTTAAGAACAGGACTGAGACAACAGGAAGTGAGAGAAATCTACCCCTCAGAAGGGAAATTCACTGAATGAGTTATCATGGGGAAATAGTGTTTCCACTGAAGCTATATTACCAATCCTTGTTTCCACAAAAAGCCATTTCTTTCAAAATCCAATTCTCACACAAACAGAAAGTGAGGTGAAATCTTCTGAACAGGGGCTCAGACAGCAAAATAAACACCACATCAGTGTTAACCCTTCCCTATGCTATGCATAGCTTACACTTAAAATGTACCTGTTCTGATTTACATACAAATTCACCTTAAGAACCAACCTACAGAACCTATCTTGTTCATAATTTGGGGATTGCCTGTATTTGCTTTTAATTATGTGAGTATGGCACCACTGAGGAAGACTTTCACAGGGTTCTCCTCTTGGTGTATGTGCTGCCTTGTGCTGCTGACCTATGCTACTGTATAGTGTGGGCATTAAGTGGAAACCAAAGTAGTTGAAACAAGAGTCTGTTTTATATTTCAGGCCAACAGACTGTATCACTGAGGTTATGTAAAAACAACAGTAGTTCGTTTTGAGAAAAAAAAAGGAAAATGAAGTGTTACTTCTGGACAACTGTACCCATATTACTCACTAACTTGTTTGGGCCCCTTGGGGTTCTAATTGCAGGCAATGGCTTTGAGAACTTTGAGCATCATCACATGGCATCTCAATTCAAAATATATTGTTAGTCATTCAGGTGGAAAAGAAGATTCTGTTCATGAGTGATGCTCATGTCTTGTGTGGTAACCGAAATGCATTTTAATGGACTAATTGAAACCCCTGATAGCTTCGAGTTGTTTGTGAAAGTGAGAGGCAATCCAGGCAACGAAAACATTGATTTCAGTGGGAGGAAGTGGAAGGATGGGTTTAATTCTCACATCAGTCTATAAAACCAATGAGATTTCACATGCTTTGAAGGACTTTTGTTACAGAAAGTCACATAGAAAACATCATGTTGTCAGTGGCTCTTGGTGAGCTATAAGTGCTTTCTTCAGGTGTTTTTTTGAACTTTGTTCCTTAAAGACCATCTCTGAATTGGTATATGAGTTGTGTTTCCTTTGATTATGTTTCTCCATTCAACAACAGACACAGACCACCTACTTCTTCTAGTTCAGGAATGTGTACACTCCAGGTTTTCAGACAGCAATATCTTCTCAAACATACCTGGAAGCAGCATATTCTGAAGCTCAGGGCTTCTATGACAATATGCTTGGGACCAGAAGTATTTTGGGATACCTGCATTTGCATGTATTATTGTACACATAATGACATATCTTAGAGATAGGACCCAAGTGTGAACATAACATTCTTTTATATTCCATACACACATTATACATGTAATCTTATATAATATTTTAATAATGTTGTGCATGAAATAAAATACGCATACTGTTGTGATTGAGCCTCCAGCTGCTACTGATAGTAGTGATTCAGAAGATTCTGATAGCTCAGCATCTGGGAAGAATATGGAACTGGGTGGGGCTGTTTGTAACAGGAGTACTGGTGTTTGCAGAAAGAGGCTTACTCATGAGTCAAGTGAGTCAAGTGAAGAGGATCACTTGCAACTCAAGAGAGTCAAGCAAATAATTACAGCACCTACAGACTCAGACATTTGAGGGACTCACTGGGAATGATGGGAGTCAGAGTACAGAGGACATTTCTACTGAAATGGATTGGACTCAAGTAAGAGAAATTCAGAGGGCTTGTGAGGAGCCCACAAGTTCAGACACCTGGGTAGGATTCACTGATGATCAGGATTGGCCCTCAGAGTCCCCAGACAATGCGGGGGATGTTCTAAGTCTTAACCACAGGTGGAAATCTTGGAGGGGCAGTCAAAGGGCAGCAACTGCTGGGAGAGTAACACCTGAGGATGATGATAGGGCATTGACCTCATCAAGTGGATCTCTCTTGTAGTGAACTTGAAATGTGGGCATTTTGGGACTAACCTCTGTGGCTAGCAAGGAGTTGCCTCTGGATCCTAGGACTCTTGCATCTTGTATCCTGTTATCTTGCATCTTGAAGCCTTGTTTCCAGACTGATTCTGCTGCTTCCTGTGTTGGGGTTTGAACTCCACTGGATTGCTCCCCAGTTGGACTGTGGGTTGTATCTTCGCTTCTACGCCTATCTATCTCCTTGACCTGGCTCCTGGATTATGCCCCTTTGGGTACCTTCTTGGACAACCCTTTGATGACTTCAATGCTGATGACCTTGGATTGATTCTGACGATGAGATCTTCTCTGCTGCCCTCAGCGTGCCTTTCTCTGTTTGTTTTGCTTTGATTTTGGTAAAGAGTTTTGGCGTTTTGAATGCAGGCTTTTTCTCCCTGTTTGTTTTCATGCCGGTTAAGGATTCCTTTTGTTAGCGTTTTCACTGACCATTAAGTGCTTTTGTTTTGCAAATATTTATCTCCAGAGACTCTGTGAATATGAAAACAAACTGTTTACACTTCAATTGGGTTTGGCTCTCTGAACTGGCTTCTGCTGCGACACAAACACTGAAAGCATAGGTATCACTATCTCAGCCATCCACGTGGACACTTAGAATTTGGAATATTTCAGAATTCTGGATAAAGGATGCTCAACCTGCATGTGCATTGTACCAGTGATCTCTTTTTTCTCTTCTTTCAGAGTGTATGCATCTTTGGAATTTTTGGCAATTTATAATTATATAGTCACTATCATGTGTCATCTAGAAACTCAGATGGATCCAATCTAACTGCAGAGTGAATGTAGTTTGACACCACTTTTAAATGCCATAACTCAGTGCTATGGAATCATGAGAATTGTATGGTCTTTAGCTTTCTCTGCCAAAGAATACTGGTTTCATCACCAAACAAAAAACCCCAGAATTCCACAATACTGAACCATGGCATTAATTTCACAGTGTAGATACATATGAAAATTAACAACTCGATTTATACAAGGGTATGAATCAAGCAGCTCTTCAGATGCTGTTTGAGTTAAAGTCAGATTAAGCTCAGTCATCATAGCTAACGGTAAGGAATTCTGGCAATGGAGGTTTAGCAACATATGGGGGTCAACAGTTCATGCATCCTTGCTTTAAGCCATTGAGATTTCCACATGCATAATCAAGGATTTGTAAAAAAAAATGGAGCATGTACGAGTTAATATTATGGAGGACTGGCACATGCCTCTTCCATCTTCATTCATTCATTTGAGGTATTTGTATACTACCCTTCTCAACTACGAAGGGGACTCAGGGTGGTTCATGATGTTGGCAACAATTCAATGCCATCTGTTAGTGATGGTATTCTCTTGGTATTCTAGATATTTTGCCTACAACTCTCATAAGTCTTGTATTAGATGGTCAGTGGTAAAAGGTTGCAGGGGTTACTGTCCAAAATATCTGGAGGTTCTAACATTCACCATTCCATCTATTATTTTAAAAAGAGATCATACCTATCTGTCTGTGGCAGCCACAACTATTTGTTACTGTTTTTGGTTATCATCAAGACCAGATTATAAGTTATTTATATCACTTCAATTGAGATCCTTATTACTTATTTCCAGCTGAAGCACAGAGGGTACTGCACAGGTCCTTAGGTTCTAGAAAGAGTACGTCTGGGTCCTTGTTCTTTCCTTCTTTTATTTTTCTGACTTCAAAAATCTACTAGAGATTCCTCAGGAATATTTCACTACTTTATTTTAATGCCCTCTTGGCAGGATTTTGATTCGGGGGGGGGGTGAGTTTGGTTCGGGGGGGGCTGAGACTGGGTGGAAGAGGGTCTACCCTA
This sequence comes from Anolis apletophallus, assembly GCA_030556195.1. Classification (NCBI taxonomy): domain Eukaryota; kingdom Metazoa; phylum Chordata; class Lepidosauria; order Squamata; family Anolidae; genus Anolis; species Anolis apletophallus. The sequence goes on from JARBWK010000009.1 coordinate 4,048,726, forward strand.
GCAAACCTTTTGTATTGTTATCCCAATAACCCCATTAATGTGGGATATAATGAGCATGGTGATCAGATCATGATATGAATAAACATAACAGTTTAAATAATGTACCAGTAAGGCCTTTTCGCGGACCACCCTGAGAATTGGGGGGGGCTGAAGCCCCCTTAGCCCCCTGGCTACATGCCTGCCTCTTGGCATTAAAAAGGGAGTAGGGCCAGACTACTGTTACTAAGATTCCCAATGTTTCTAAAAATAGCCCCTCTGGGTTTTGGTTTCAGCACTCTGGATAGTTCATTTCATGATGGGACAAAAACTCATAGTGTAGTGATTCAAAAATTGGTCCTCCAGGTATTTTGGACCTGAGCTCCCAGAACCCTTGATCATTGACCAAAGTGATCAAGGCTGCTGGGAGCTTAAGTCCAAAATACCTTCAGGAACAAAGTTTGGCGCTCACCATAGTATATTCACTTTTCCAATTTCATGTTCCTGTATGGCAAGAGATTTGACTGGATGGCTCTTGTGATCTCCCCCAACTCGATGATTCCTTGGAAATTCTTGGCCACTACTGATACGAGTACTTGCATTTGTAATAGTGAACTTTAAATTATACCGAAGTGGGTCACTGTCATGTGTTAAAGAGTTACACTGTTGCCTCCTAGGAGATTTTGTAGGGCTAAACACTACAAACAAAACCATATCCTACTCCAGTGACTCATTTGCGTAGCACCATTCCCAGGTCAACTCAGGTCCGGTAGAGGCCCTTTTTAAATTCATGAAGTGGCCTATATGGCACTTCCAGTTACAAGAATCCCTGAAGCAAAGGTTGTGGGACATTGCCCTGGGAGAGCTTAGAGCCTGCTCAAATTCAGCATGCTCCCTCAGAGTCTTCAACTTGCCATACAGAGAGCTACGTAAGACATGCAAACACCTAAAAAGTCTTATAGTGATCAAATATCACAGACTCTTTGCAAAGATGAGATTAAATGTATTTCCCTCGGAGATGCTAAGAGGCAGATTGTTTGGAACTCTTTATGCCCAAAGACTCTGCCTCTGTGAAGAAAATGAAGTAGAGACAATAGAACATTTTTTTATTGAAGTGCCGCTATTACACAGTGCAATGTAGCCAAATTTTACAACCATTTTGTCCCGTATGACCAGCCATCCCCACAGGGGATTGTTTATTTATTTATTTATTATTTATTTATTAACTTCGATTTAGTATACCGCTCACTCTGGAGCTCAGAGCGGTTTACAGAAGAAGCATAAACACCGTGAGTAATAAAACAGATTAAACAGTTAAAACACATTAAACATCAAAGCAGTTAAAACATATTAAAAACACTAGCCCTCAGCGAAGGCTGGGGGACGAGATAAGAATCTGGGGGGGATAGGCGGCATAGCACACAGTGTGGTTGAGTTAAGGGCCAAACGCCTTCCTAAAGAGCCAAGTCTTCAAGGCCTTGCGGAAGGGCAGAAGAGCGCGGATGGCGCGGATCTCCTCCGGGAGGCCGTTCCAGAAACTTGGGGCAGCTACAGAGAATGCCCTCCACCGTGTAGTGGCCAGTCTGCAGGTTCCAAGGGAAGGCACCTCAAGGAGGTTAAGCTCCTCAGAGCGCAGTGATCTCGCGGGCACATAAGGGGTAAGTCGCTCCCTCAGGTACACTGGCCCCAAACCATAGATGGCCTTAAAGGTGAGAACTAACACATTGAAGAGGACCCGGAATTCAATCGGAAGCCAGTGCAGCTCGCGCAGGAGGAGTGGGGGGCGCGGTCAGATCTTGCAGCACCCAGGAGGAGGCGGGCTGCGGCGTGCTGCACTAGCTTAAGCTTCCGGATCATCGACAAGGGAAGGCCAATGTAGAGCGCATTACAGTAATCGAGCCTCGAGATGACCGTGGCTTGGATCACCGTAGCAAGGTTGCGTTGGGAGAGGTAGGGAGCCAGGCGCTTAGCCAACCGTAGGTGGTAGAATGCTGTCCTGCAGGTGCAGCCAATCTGCTCCTCCATGGACAGGTGGGCGTCCAGCCGGACCCCCAGACTTTTTACCGATGGCTGAGGGCAGAGGGCCACACCATCGAAAGTTGGCAACTGGGTCACTACCCCCCCGGGCGGCTCAGCCACAAGATCTCCGTCTTCGCCGGGTTCACCTTCAACTTACTGGCTCGCAGCCATCCAGTAATGGCTTCAAGGCAAAGATGGAAATTATCGGGTACAGAGACTGCCCCGGGGTCCAACCTCAGAATGAGCTGGGTATCATCAGCGTACTGATGACACTCCAGCCCAAAACTCCGCACCAGTTGGGCGAGTGGTCGCATATAGATGTTAAATAACAGTGGGGAGAGGATAGCCCCCTGAGGCACCCCGCAACTCAGCGGGGAGCCTCCGGAGACCGCCCCTCCCCACTTCACTCGCTGCTGGCGGCGTTGGAGGAAGGAGGACAGCCAGTTAGTTAGTTAACTAACTAACTAACTTTATTTCTTATGAGTCGCCCTCTACCAAAGGTGCTCTGGGCGACTTACACAATTAAAATAAACAGGTTACATAGTCACTGCTTGTTACTCAATCATAGGCTCTTCTGAAGAGCCATGTCTTGAGTGCCCCTAAAAATGTATGTAGATCAGGAGTGGCTCTTTGGTCTGGCGGCAGGGAGTTCCACAAGATTGGGGCTACAATGGAGAAAGATCTCTGTCTTGTGGACTCCAAATGGACCTCTCTAGGGCCAGGGACATAGAGGAGATTCTCATGAGCTGACCGTGGCAGTCTCTGGTGGTGGAGTGGCATTAAACGGTCTCTTAGATATGAAGGGCCCTGACCTCGAAAGGCCTTGAATGCTAGGACCAGGGTCTTGTAGAGGACTCTGTGTTCAACTGGCAGCCAATGCAAGTACTGCAGAGACGGCGTTATATGGCACCTCATTGATGTTCTTGTGAGGAGTCTAGCAGCTGACGTTTGCACAATTTGGATCTTGCGAATTGCTGCTCGAGGTAAGCCCCCATACAAAGCATTGCAGTAATCCAACCTCGACGTAACCGTGGCATTGATTACCATAGCCAGCGCCTCTGTTGGTAAATAAGGCACCAACTGCCTCGCTTGGCGTAGATGAAAGAAGGCCCTTTGACTCGTGGAGGCAACCTGGACTTCTATCGTCATTTTGGAATCCAGGATAACACCAAGACTCTTCACAGTGGGGGAGGGAGCTAACGGTTCCCCTTCAAAAGATGGTAATAGACCAAACCAATTCTGAGGGGTGGCCAGGCCACAAGATTTCAGTTTTTGCTGGATTTACTTTCAATTTATGGGCACGTAGCCATCTTGTCACCGCTCCAAGACACCAGATGAAGTTATCTGGTACTGAAGTTGTTCCAGATTCTAGTTTTAGGAGAATATTGTTGGATATCTGTGACAACCCCTTGTCGACCGGCCCCAGATTGGACAATCTTTCGGAATCCAAACCGCTAACCCTAAATGCAAGGGGGCCTCGAAGTTACCTCAGCAACTTCTGTCTTATGGCAGGGTAGACTATCTCCCCCACTAACCATTGAATTGCAGAGACTTTAAATTTCTCAGTAACCACTTGACCACACTGCCACCATTTGTCTGTCTGACCACTGACCTTGAGGGCCACCACCAATAAAAGAACTAACAGAGGTGTTTTTCTTTTAAGATGTAAATAATTTATTATGACACAAATGGGTACAAATCTTGATTGGTTTTATACTTCCTCAGAGGCACAAACTTATTCTGTTACACAAAACACAACTGGGGTTATACTATAGGGTTCCCACTAACCCTCTATAGACCTCTGGACTCTTCCATCTTTAACTAGGGTCTCTACACCCATAAAACTGGACTGCTCTCTTGCAGACCTTAAGACCAACTAAAAACTGAACTGTTCTCTTACAGTCCTTAAGACCAACTAACTCAAAACAAACTCCTCCCCCCTCTCATGGCAGTTGGCTTCCAACCGCTCTTTACCAACTGTAAAATTCATACCTTGAACATTCTAAAAGGTTCTGGCCCTGGTTGCTATGGCGACAGCTCTTCAGAGCTTCTGCCAAGCCTCCCTTCTGTCTCACCCACATCAACAATGCATAGGATATTCCTTTGAACTACACAAAACAACATACATTTAACATATGTTATACAACATTTACACACCAATAATCGACGTCATTACAATATCTTTTAGAGGGCAAGTGTCACAGGGTGACCCTCATAGTGGCAAAATTCCACGCAGTGGCAACAAGGCTGAGAAAGAAACTAACCTCAGATAGGGCTGTTACTTGAAATAATGTATACTAATTTTGGACAATGAGATGAGAACATTTTTAATGACTGTTTGTCCACTGATGTGTCTGTGGACCATAATAAATTGTTGTTGTTGTTGTTCTTGTTCTTGTTGTTCTTGTTGTTGTTGTTGTATAAAGCACTTTCAGTTCTGTTTCTGTTTCCAAAGCAGTATCCCATGGATGTAAAACAGACCAGAAGACAATAAGATGACAATATACTTGTGAGCACCCAGAAGATATTTAGAGACATTGGGCTTTCCTTCCACCCAAATTTCCCCAAATCCCCAACACCTCCCATGGGGGGAGAGGTACACTCCACATGGTGATTTTTGTGTAGCACTACAATATAAGTTTGATCTCAAATGTCTTTGTCTGTCTACACACTACAGGTCTAATTTGAATCTGCCCAAAAGATAAGGTCTAATTGTAATGAGCGAGGACTCCTTTGTCCAAGGGAGACAGTAAGCAGAGGGTTCCATTTTGGATGGAGCAAACAGGAAATGGCAGTTAATTTTGGCTCTCATAATCTCATAGAACCAATCCAGTTTAGATCATAGTGAGAAAACATCAGCAACGCTGAACTTAGGGGAAGAGCTCCATGACCAATATCACACTTAATATGGCCTTGAATTAGTTCAGAACTCAATTTCCCCACATCATTTCATCTACTGTAAAATCTTATAAATGATTTCAGAATGCTGTCAGGAGAGTTGCATAGAAAATATTCTCTGTGAGAAGCTCACAACTAATTAGGCCTTTAAACATTACTTTCAAATGTGTAAGATAGTTATGGATGAAGAAAGGAAGCTAAGCAAAATATTCACTGATGAATCTTATATGTGAATACCAATGTGTTTTCAAGTCTCTTTTCAAGTTATGGCCGTCTCCTGAATTTCATACAATTTTCTCAGGCAAAGAACTCTCAGAGAGGGTTTTGCCTGCTCTTTCATTTGAAATACAGCCTACAGAGACTGATATTTCTTCGTTTTCTCTCATCCAAATACTAACCTGGACTCCGTTTAACTTCCAAGATGGCGTATGGGAGTAGACGGTCCCTCAAGTACACTAGCCCCAGACCATACAAGGCCTTGAAGGTCAAAACCAACACTTTGAAGATGATCCGGTGCTCAACTGGCAACCAGTCCAGACGCTACAGAGTTGGAGTAATATGAGCCCTGGCCGGTACTCAGGCCAAGAGTCTCGCTGCTGCGTTCTGCACCAGTTTAAGCCTCCGGATGACCGACAAAGGAAGACCAATGTAAAGGTTGTTACAGTAGTCTAGCCTCCAGATGACCGTTGCCTGGATTACCGTGGCTAGGTCGCGTCTGGTGAGATAGGGAGTCAGCCGCCTAGCCTGCCGTAGGTGGAAAAAGGCAGATCTACTGACAGCAGAGACCTGAGCCTCCATTGACAGTAGCGGGTCCAATTGGACCCCCAAGCTCTTTACTAAGGATGATGGGCATAATGTCTTGCCATCCAGCATAGGTAGCTGACCCCCACCTGGGCAACCCAGCCAAAGGATCTCAGTGTTCGATGGATTCACTCTCAGCCAAATGGCTCGCAGCCAACCAGTCACAGCTTCAAGGCATATTTGGAAAGAATCCGGTACAGAGTCTGGTCGGCCGTCCATCCTCAGCACAAGCTGGGTGTCATCAGCGTACTGATGACACTCCAGACCAAAGCTCCGCACCAAATTGGCAAGTGGTCGCATATACATATTGAATAATAAAGGGGAGAGAATGGCTCCCTGAGGGACCTTGCAATTTAGGGGGAGCCTCTCGGAAACCATATCTCCCCTCTCTACTCGCTGTCCCCGATTTAGGAGAAAGGAGGACACCCATTTAAGAGCAGTCCCCCGAACCCCTGTCACGGCTAAGCAGTGGGTTAACAATGCGTGGTCTAGAGTATCAAAATGCACAATATAATGCAGTGATGTTCTTCTACATAGATTGCTTTCCAAGGAAAAAACAAAAAACAATAAGCCCACTTCTTTTTTGTTAGTTTGGTTTCTAACCATTTCTACAAACTAATCTCTAAGTTTTAGGAAAGTGTTCTCATCTTGACTGAAATGTCCCATCTCAGCACAGTCTAGTGACAGAAATGGACGTTTGGGGCTTAAATTTGCTAGCACGAAAAGAAAGGATGTCAGTCACCATTATTCACTGTCGGCATTTTGTTATACAACACAAACAACAGTTCAATTGCTCCCCAACTCATCTCATCTCATAGCTATTGCCAAGCTCACACTTTTGTATTGTGTGAAAGACAGCAAAATAGAAAAAGGTTGACGTTTTGCAAAAGACAGCACTGATGACATTGCCAGAAAGAATCTCACATTTATTTTTAAACTGCCCACTCGGTAATTAGTAAGAATGGAACTTGGTGCAAAAATTAACTGCTTTTCCAACCAGAATACCTTTTGCGTGTGGATGGGCGACACCCCTTCCGCCAACAACACAATGAAGACACAAACACAGAGTTGGAAGAAATAATGGCCACAACTGTTTATTGGTTACAGGAACACGTGTTGGCTGCCATGCATGGGATGTGGATCAGGATTGGTCAGCCCGCTGCTGAACAATACCAAAACACATCAGGGGTGCCGCTGGCAAAATACCAGGCTAAGTTACTGGTACCAACAGCGGAAAGGAAAGCTTATTGTGTGAGCAAGACTAAGAAGAGCAGATATGTAAACTCCTGTAAGGGAATCCCCAATCAAGCTGCTTCTATTATTTTTAAGACAATAAAACACATGTAGTCTTATATTAGACGAGATATGTCATAAGATTCATTCAAAGACATGTACAGTATATGGGAATAATGCGGGTTAACGCGGGAGCATGGTCTCCTATACAGTCTATTTTTTTTAAAAAAAATTTATTAACAATTTTCACATTTTTAAAACAATACAAGAATACAATAGTGAAGGGGTAAAGGGCAGGGGGAGAGGGGAATGTGTTGTAGTTGAGCAAGCTGAGCCTGTAGTTGCTACAGGTAGTAACAGGGAGGAGGATACTTTGTCGGACATGTCACTTGAAGAGGGAGGTTTGGGCAGAATTACTGCAGCTGGGAGGAAGAGAGCTGCAAGTGTTGTGAGTTTGGAAGGTGCAGAACAAAGGAGAAAGGTCTGACAAATACTTAGGGAGCCTACCAGTGATGACACTTTTGAGGGATTTGAAGCAGAGTTAACCTCAGAAGAGAGTGATACAGAGCTGGACTCAGCGTTGGTGCAGGATGTCAGGAATGTGTTAAATGCTGAGTCCAGCGAAAGCTCATTTTTTGGCTTTTCAAGTGATCCTGATTGGCCTAGTGGGAATGTTGAGTCGGATTGGGGTCCTTTAACTGTTCAGCTGTGGGGACTGAGGCAGATTTGGGTGGGGAGTCTGATGACTCTGAGTTGTAAGGGTATAAAAGTAAGGTCTGGGGATTTGGGACTCTGCGGTCGGCCAAGGTGTTGCTGGTGGGTTGCTAGTTCCTGTATCTGGTGCTCTTGATTCTTCGTGTCTTAGTTCCTGATTCCCAGCGAGCTTGACTACCGCGTTTCGTTTGATCATTTCCTGTGTTGCTCTCCTGGAATTTGAGAAGCACTCCTCCTTTCCTTCTCGGACGGATCTTCGCATTACACAGACTTCGAGCCAAAGACTACGAAAGACGGACGTCTTCTCTGTTTTGTTTATAGGCTTTTTTGGGTGTGGGTTTTTTATGCTGGACTGTGGCTATGTTTTTGTTTGAATAAACTGTAAATACTTTTACTAGCTTGGCGTGTCTGTGAGCCATCTGTGGGAGTCTCAACAGAATGTGTTGACTTCCGTTCTTATTCCACACTACTTATATATTTCATCGAGATTTCATTATTACATAGGAGGCATCCCCAGTGCTCTTAGTTATCCTAATCAATATCTGACAGTAATCTTTCTTTATCACATACTTTGAATATATTCCTCAATCAAAGTCCAATCTGTCTTTTTGACACCTTTGCCATTGTTCTGTCGTAACCAAAAAGTTAATTCGTCCATGTCCTTTATGTCCAAAATTTTTGTTAGCCACTGTTCTTTCTTGGGTAGGAGGTTTCCATAACTTTGCAAATACCATTCTAGCTGCTGTTGTGAGAAACACAAAATGTTTTTCTATATTATCATTTGAGAACGTTTCATCGTCTATCATCCCTAACAAATACAATTCTGGTTTTATCGTAAACTCCAATTTTAATATTTTTTTATATTCCCCATGTATCATTTTCCAATACTCTTTAACTCTAGGGCATGACCACCACATATGGTAAAAGGTGCCTTCCTGGCCAATACATCTCCAGCCATTATTTCCAACATTTTTATACATTATGCTTAGTTTCTTGGGGGTGATGTACCAACGGTGTATCATTTTCAGCCAGTTTTCCTTCAGATCTGTCGCATAAGTTATTTTCAAATGTTTACACCAGATTCTTTCCCATTCCTTGAATTGTATTGGTCTCCCAATATTCTGTGCCCACTTAATCATAGACTGTTTAATTACATCTACCTCTGTTGCTCAATTCAATAACATTGAGTAACATTTTGATATTGCTTTCTTTTCAGTTCTCATAATCCTGTCCCAGGGTCCATCGGTATCACTAAATTCTTTTGCCTTGTCAATGTTAAACCATTCCCTAAGTTGGAAGTAATGGAGCCATCTTACATTGCGAAATTCCCTTGAAACTTCCTCTTGTGTTTTTAGTACAAATATCCCGTCTTTTTTCCTTTTTATGCCCTTATACTTAGGCTGGTCTCCTATACAGTCTAGATAGTGCGGGATAAGGGGGATTTCCTCAGAACCCTGCAGGGTCCAAAGCAAGGATATATAAAGTTCTACACAATGTTCAACACAAAATACTGTTCTACACAATATAAAGTTCTACTCAATAAGAAAGGTCACAATATGAAATATAGTGTTCAACACATTCAAACGTTCAATATAAGCAGAAAAGTCCAAAGGAGTAAGCACAAAAGCGGCTTATCGGGCTGAAGGCAGTGAAGCAATTCAATGAACGTGCCCGGTTGACTCACAGTCTGAATAGTTCAATGGTGCACGGGCAAGGAGCAAAAGTGGCTACCGTGATTGTTTGAATCGAGCTGGAAAAACGCCAATGGCTCAATATATCGAGGACGCCACACACAGGCCATTTCGCGTCGACTCGACGCTTCCTCAGGGCATTCCAGTTCCTCGGGATGCTCCTCACTGGTATTATATTGCTATGAGTTACATCAAACTCCTTAAACGGGACTAAAGGACCATCTGCATAGATACATATCCAATAATAAGCATAGACTGCCATGGTGAAATGCAAAGGCATCCATATTGAACATATCTAATAAACAATATAGCATATACATACCAAGCGGCAGGAGTATAAGAACATCACAAAAGGTAACCTCTAGGGCTGGGATCAGCAAGGGCAATGAAAGCTAAGTCGAGCTAAATAGGGGGATACACAGGGATAATTACGTCATAAGGGCTGAAACTGGAAGGGTGTCATTGAGTCCGCCCGGGGTTTCACAGGAAAGTAGGAGGATCCCTTGCTGATTATTCCTATATACATGTCTTTGAATGAATCTTATGACATATCTCGTCTAATATAAGACTACATGTGTTTTATTGACTTAAAAATAGTAGAAGCAACTTGATTGGGGATTGCCTTAGAGGAGTTTACATATCCGCTCTTCTTAGTCTTGCTCACACAATAAGTTACTGGCACCCCTAGACAACCGGGCATTCCCTCCCTTCCGCTAAGGGGGAGGGAGCCAGATCCAGGGCCCATGCCAAATGCCAACTAGAGTTGTGACAAACTAAGCAAAACAACAACAACCCTACATAAAACATGAAAAGAATGCACAGTGGGTGGGAAGCCAAGCTGCGCAGGTACGGTGCCTGTGAGGGACCCAGGACAGCCTAATAAGGCTGCCTGTGAGCAAAAAGACCTGCGCCCAGCCAATCCAGGAGCGCAGGGTGGCCAGTAAGCTGATTGGCTGGCCAGCCAAGTGGCGGGAAACGTCCTGCTGTGCAGGGGGCTTCTGGGAAGGAGAAGCTCCCTGCACCCAAAATGGCTGGCGGGAAAACACCCCCCACTACAACGTTCCTCGCCCGGTAATTCGGACAAGGTATTTTCTGGGTAAGACAAAAAGTTAAAACAATATTTATTTATTTATTGTTCATTCTTATATACCGCTCTTTCCAGCAGGCTCAGGGTGGTTTAACAAAACATATAAATTTAATACATATTCCATTTAATACAGCAATACTAAAAACATAAAAACAGCAACTACACTTAAAACAGGCATCTACATAGCATCTACAATTAAAATTCTAATTTAGCATCTATCTTCAAGAACCAGCAAGATTGAAAGCTTATCTAAACAGGGATGTCTTGTAAGCTCTCCAAAATGGGCCCAATTCCTTAATGGCGCGGACCTCATCCGGCATGGAATTCCATAAGGATGGTGCTGCCACAAAGAAGGCTCTCGATCTCGTTACAGACAGCCGGCAGGAATGGATCGAAGGGACTAATAGGAGGTTCTGTTCTTCTGAAAGCAGTGATCTTGGGGGAACATATGGGGTGAGGCGGTCCCTCAGGAACACTGGTCCTAGATCATACAAGGCCTTTAAGGTCAATACCAGCACCTTGAAAACAATCCGGTACTCTATTGGTAGCCAGTGCAGTTGCTGTAAAATAGGTGTAATGTGCTCTTGTACCGATGCTCCCACCAGTATTCGAGCGGCAGCATTCTGCACCAGCTTGAGTTTCCGGATTGCTGTCAAGGGAAGGCCTATGTAGAAGGTGTTACAGTAATCCAGCCTCGAGATGACCGTCGCCTGGATCACCGTAGCCAGGTCACCTCTGGACAAGTAGGGAGCCAGCCGCCTAGCCTGTTGCAGGTGGAAAAATGCGGTCTTGCATACCGTGGAGATTTGCAGCTCCATTGATAGCAATGAGTCCAAATGGACCCCCAAGCTCTTTACAGAGTACGACGGGCTTAAGGGCTCGCTGTCCAGGGTAGGCAGCCTTCATCCACTCAATCCATGGCGACCCAGCCATAGGATATCCGTCTTCGACGGGTTCACCTTCAACCGGCTAGCCCGCAGCCATCCAGTCACGGCTTCAAGGCATTGATATTGCTGGTTATAGTTTGATTGGGGTGATTTTAAAAAATCTATTGTGCACAGATATCTATATTGCAATGAAATGAAAATTGTTTCAATAGAAACGGACAATTCAAGAACCATTTTTAGTCTTGCTTTACAGTCCCAACTGGGTACTACTTATTGCTATATTGTAACTCATAAACGTAGTCTACATAAACATAACACAATTGTCAGGCTTATATACATCACACAACTATTTAGTCTTGCTTTACAGTCCCAACTGGGTTCTCATTATTACTATACTGTGACTCCTAAACATAGTCTACAGAAATCAAGAAAGGAGAATAGTACAAATGTCAAATTTATATACATAACACAACTGGCAGGATTATATGGTAACACAACAACAACAAATCCCGGGTACAATATTCTTGTTTCAGGAATCCTTCTTCAGGTTGTGAATAGTCTATAGCAAACTTTTGATGTATGATATTTTCTTCATATAATCCGTGGTCTCAAAGTGTTCTCTATGTTTATATAGACGTATTGCTGTTTCCTTAATTAGACTCACTCAGTCCTGCTCCAATTCAAAGCTTTCTTGTGTTGCCTATCTTGAAACAATTTTCATTCCATTGTCATCCAGTCCAACTTTCCCTTTGAATCATGTGCAGACACGCAAGGTGGAAGGTGAGAAGTCATCAAAACATTTGGGTTACAATGTCAATGTTTTCAGTCCCTTGAAGTTTAAGAAGTGCTATACGGGCTGAAATGGCAACAGATGGTACCTGTGAAATGGTGATGAGTAGAGGTTCAGACACTACATTTATCCACACAATTCCTTTGTGAAACACATGATCAGCTTGAAAACAAGCAACCTGCAGCATACACTGATGCTTCTGAACACATTTTGCTTTTCCATCGATAGGTAGCAAGGTACAAATGATGACGTTACCCAGCATTTTCATTAACTAGTTAGAATGCAGGTTTCTATACATATATAAATATAAAGGCTATTCTCGGCATTACTCCGCGAACGAAGATTCTTAGGAAGGACTCATCCCACGCTTTTTACAAGCGCGTTGATGACTAAAAAGGCCAATCTGAGATAGGCAAGTTTGGTTGCAGAAAGCACAGCAGAAAGTCTCCTTGGGTGATGTTGTTTCCAAGTTGTGGTTCTTTCTGCATTGTCGTTTCTCTTTGAGATCCATTCGGCGTGTCTTCTCGAAAGAGGCCGCAGCATTGTGGATAGTGCGTCTTCATGCCTCCCGATGTGAGGCCAGGGTGGACCATTGTTGGTGATCAAGCTGGCTGAGCATGAGATGATGTTTCAGGGAGTCCTTATATCTCTTTTTGGGGGCACCTCTCTTGCGCTGACCCATGGCGAGTTCACCATAGAGTAGTATCTTTGGGAGGCAGTGGTCCTCCATCCTAGAGACGTGCCCTGCCCAGCGCAGCTGTGTTCTCAATAGCATGGCCTCAACACTGGTGATCCCTGCTTGCTCAAGGACAGCAACATTCATCACATAATCGGTCCAGTGTATATTTAGGATTGTGCGAAGACAGCGCTGATGAAAGCGTTTGAGGAGTCGTAGGTGTTGGCGATAGGTGACCCATGTTTCAGACCCATAGAGGAAAATAGACAGTACAATAGCTCTGTACACACTGATTTTGGTGCTTTGCTTGTCAGTTTTAAAAGTCAGTTTCAACTCTCAGGGAAGCAATGTCTCAAGAGTAGAAAATAACTACCCTGTCTGCTACTCTGCTTTTAAAAAGCTGATTCTGAATAGTTTTAACTTTCATATTTTCCCCCAAACAAGAGCTCATATCCTGGGAAATTCTAATTCCCAACATATCATTGACACTGTAGAATTTATATATATATTTACTTACTTCATTTTTACCTTGCCTTTCTCACCCAAGGGGAATTAAGGTGGCTTACAGCTTTGGCAATAATTAATGCAGTTTGACACGATTTTAACTGCTATAGTTCACCATGGGTGGAAATCAAAAGAGTTCTAGTGTGGTGAGGCACCAGCATTCTGGCTGAAAAAGCTAATTACATATTTTACAGCTCCAACTCCTCTAGTCTACAGCACTCAGTCATTGCAGTTACAATGGTATTAGACTGCATTCATTCTAAAGTGTAGGCGCACCCTTGGTCTTTTTACAACAGATGTCACTCTACAGATGTTTTAAGTAGCCAATGCTATTTGGTGTTTCCCATGTGAGTGACAGTGGCAAATCCACTTCAGATGTGATTTGCTTTCCAACGTATCAAATTCAAGTTTCTAAACAATGATCTTTCCACTCTGGGCACAATACCTTTCAGAAATTTCATTTGTTTAACACAATTTATAATTTAACATCTATATGCGACCACTTGCCAAACTGGTGCGGAGTTTTTGTCTGGAGTGTCATCAGTACGCTGATGACACCCAGCTGGTGCTGAGGATGGATGGCCGGCTGGACTCGGTACCCAATAATTTCCAGCTGTGCCTTGAAGCTGTGACTGGTTGGCTACGTGCCGGTCGGTTGAGAGTGAACCCATTGAAAACGGAGATCCTATGGCTGGGTCGCCCGGGGGAAGGGGGGTGAGCTCTGGCTGCCTACTCTGGGCGGCAAGGCATTATACCTGTCGCCCTTAGTAAAGAGTCTGTGGATCCAATTGGATCCACTGATGATGATGGAGGCTTAGGTCTCCGCTGTTAGCAGATCTGCCTTTTTCCACCTGCGACAGGCTAGGCGGCTGGCGCCATACCTTACCGGGAGTGATCTAGCTATGGTGATCCAGGCAACAGTCATCTCGAGGCTAGACTACTGTAATGCCCTCTACATGGGTTTACCTTTGGCAGTTATCTGGAAACTCAAACTGGTGCAGAATGCAGCAGCTAGACTCCTGGAGGAAGTACCAGCCAGGAGCCAACTCTGCAGCAACTGCACTGGTTGCCAATTGAGTACTGGATCACCTTCAAAGTGTTGGTCTTGACCTTTAAGTTCCTATATGGTTTGGGGCCAGTGTACTTAAGGGACCGTCTACTCCCATACGCTCCCCAGAGACCCCTTCGGTCAGGGGACCAAAACCTGTTACACGTCCCTTCCATTAGGTCCTTTCATTTGTCATCAACCAGGCAGAGAGCCTTTTCCATTGTCGCACCGAGCCAGTGGAATCCCTTGCCGGCAGAAGTTCAGGCAATAAACGAGCTACCAGCCTTCCGGAAGGCATGTAAGACCACTCTCTTCCGGCAGGCATTCACTCTTTAAGCCATGTCAATCTGTATGCTGACAGAAACATTGTTTTTACGTTTTTTAATGCTCTTATCATTTTAGTGCTATGTTACCTTGTGCATTTTGTAAACCACCCTGAGCCCATTTTGAAAGGGCGGTATATAAATTGAAACAATAAATAAATAAATACATAAACAATGGGGCAAGTACTTCTGATGGGGAATTTAGTGTGTCCAAGATGAGTGTTCAAGATTAAGTACTTTACATAAGCTTTTTAAAAACCTATCCCAGAGCCTTTTTTTTTTTAAAAAAAGAGGACTTTAAAATTATTGTTTAACAGCAAGTTATTTCTTTGTTTTTCAAATCACCTGAAGTGACGAGATAAAGAAGGCCAAGCAAAGGCCTCATGATTATTGCCTTTGGGGAGATATACTCTGGAACATGCCAAATAACTGTCAAAAATGAAAGCAAGCAACAGGAAAATTAGTTTGGTTAAATACGAGAAAGATTGTCCTCAATGTCATAAAATCATTATATACAAATGCTGTGTGTGTTGGTGGGCGGGGGTGCTCACCCTTCCTTTCTGCCTTTTTCTAGGTCAACCCGGGACCTCAAGCCACTTATGAAACCTTGAAGTACACATGCTAAAAAGGAGTTCGCTTCACATTATTGACCATTCTGGAAGTGGAAAGTACAAAAACATATTACAACAAGCTGGGCCACAAAGGTCTGGAGGCGTAGAGTTTTCAGGAAGTCCTTCAGCTATTGTGCATTTTGTCCTTCAGATACATAAGTAGAGGAACAAGAAGTGTCTGACTCTTGCCACCATTTCAATGTTTTTCTCCTCCTAGCTTTTCATTAGCTGAAGATGCCTGATATGGCTCCCAAACAAGGAGGAATTTTTAAAAGAGTCTTCTAATTTTTGCCTGTGGCTTAAGTGAACACTACTAGTTGTAAAATATATATTTAACTGATTGGCATATTGTATTAAAATTTATAGAAAGGAACAGAGGGCATTTGCATAGGTACGAGGGTGGGTCAATAAGTCTGAGTTTTTTAATTCCCCGCCTCTTAACTGAAAGGGCGACACTGCTCCTGTCAACAGGCATCTGTCAGTTGACTCCTGTCAAAATTTCAACAAGCTGCGTCATTTAGTTTGTGTTTGACAGCCATTGATAGCAGACTCCCACGTGATTTGAGGAGAAAATGGAAAAAAGTGAATTCCGTGTGCTCATTAAGCATTATTTTTTGCTGAAAAAAACCATCACTCAAACTAAGGCTAAGCTTGATAAGTACTATGGGGACTCTGCACCATCAATTTCAATGGTTGAAAGTGGTTTACTGAATTTTGTTGTGGCTGTACAAGCACGGAAGATGCCGATTGCTCTGGACGCCCAGTTGAGGTCTCTACACCCGAAACAATTGGAAAAAATCACGATATGGTGTCGGCCGATCAGAGATTGAAAGTGCAAGAGATTGTGTAAGCCATAGGCATCTCACGTGTCTCAGTGGTTTCAATTTTAAATGATCACTTGGGTATGAGAAAGCTTTCCGCAAGATGGGCGCCGCGTTTGCTCACAATCGACCACAAACGCAATCGTGTGACAATTTCACAGGAGTGTTTGGCCTTGTTCAACCGCAATATGGATGAGTTTTTGCATCCTTTCGCAACCATGGATGAAACGTGGATCCACCACAACACACTAGAGACCAAACAGAAGTCAAAACAGTGGGTTTCTCGAGGTGAATCGGCACCAAAGAAGGCCAAGGTGGGTTTGTCAGCCAATAAAGTCACGGCGACCGTTTTTGGGGATGAATGTGGTATAATCCACATTGACTACCCAAAAAAGGGTAAAACAATCAATGGCAAATATTATGCCAACATATTGGGTCGATTTAATGAGGATGGGGGGGGGGGGGGGAATGACCGCATTTGGCCAAGAAAAAAGTTCTTTTGCACCAGGACAATGCAAAGGTGCACACATGTGCAGTTTCCATGGCAACAATCCATGAATTGGGATACAAATTGCTCCCTCATCCACCCTATTCTCTTGATTTAGCCCCGAGTGACTATTTCTTGTTTTCAAACCTGAAGAAATGGCTCAGCTTTATTGACCCGCCCTTGTATATATCATTGTGCAATAGAACAAACAGTAACAATCACAATTAACATTGCAGTATCAATCAATCAAAACTTTATTACGGTCACAGACCAGCACAAAGCGGGCACAAGCGCCCTAAAAGGAGAAGGACAACTCCCCAGTAAACAGTTATTTAAAATCAGACTAGAAATCAGTATAAAAATATATTTTAAAAGAATAGAATAGAATAGAATTTAATATTTGTTAATCGCCCTCCATCATAGATGCTCTGGGCGATTTACAGCAACAGAACAACAACATATACAAAAAACACAGAGGGAAGAACAAAAGGGTGGGGAGGGAGGAAATAGGGAAGTGTCCGCGGCGATGCCCTTAAGGCCCCATTCTGCCATCGAAAGGAGGCAGGCAGGGATGTCCCAATACCATCGCCGGTGCCAAAGACAGGATATTGTTGCTTTACGATGTCAATCATCACCCGTCTGATATTAAGGGCAGCAGCACAGAACTTAGCAACAACATTGCAGTAATATCTTTGAATAGTTTGCAAAAATACATCAGGCATTAAAAGAGCAAAAGCCTTATGACTTCCAGGTATGTGGTGTGCCTTAACAAATCACTTAAAACTTCATCTCACTTTTTAATCTGGATCTATAATGCTCTAAGAAAAAATATTATGTATTCCCAGTTCCATATAAGTTGCAAAACTGGTGGAAAATTGCTTCCATTTTTCTCATTTTTAGATCACTTAGGGTTACTGAACATGTGGCTATTTTTCCCCTTTCTCTGGGGTAATGAAAACAAAAACAATGCAAATACAAACACGTACCGCATCAAAAGTGTGAACCCTATACTATCAAAATCATTTTGAAAACTAACAATTGGTTGGATCCAAAGCTTGGCCATGGATTCCATCTACACTGCCATATATTGTTTCAGAATGCAGTGTATTGAACTCCATTATATGGCAGTGTAGACTCATATAATCCAGTTAAATGCAGTTAAACAACATTGTTTGGCAGTGAAGATCCCGCCATGATTATAATAAAACACTGTTATCAATTGGAAACCTGTTGATGTCAGTTAAACTGTTCTAAACATTAGGGGTGATTGATCCATCAAAAAATTGTTTCTAAACTCACGTGAGAGGGGGGGGGATTGTCATCAGTGGTTCGATATAGAAATTGTTCCGAAAAAAATCGTTATTGAAACGTATTTATTAATGAAAATTCGTTATTATTTCCTGTTAGTTCTCACAGCAGGGCATCCGCACCTCCTTCCCTGCTGTGCTGAGAACTAACGCATGTCAAGGCTTGGCGCAGTTTAGATCTTAGCATGGAGGAGCGTCCGCCTCTACATGGGTCTACCTTTGGCATGGAGGAGCCTTGGGGCGGTTTAGTTCTGAGCCAAGAAGGAGGTGTGGACGCTCTTCCTTCCCTGCTAAGATCTGGCGGCCTGGGTCGTATAAGGCCCCAGCCCCTTCCCTACGGCCCCTAAGCTTTTAAAGAAATAAACATTGAAAAATAAAATAAACAATAAATTTTTTAAAAATACCTAAGCAATGGATTTCGCTGTGATCACCCGGCGTTGACAGCGAAATCCTGTGTGGTGTCGGCTACTCTACTACTGGATCGCTGAGGCCCACAGTTTAGTTCTTAGCAGAGAAGGAGGTGCAGATGCTCGTCCTTCCCCCTATTAAATATAAAATTAAATATATTTAAAGATGAAATAAGATCTAAATTAAATTGAGAGGGGGGAGGGATGGGGCGGGGCAGGGGCGGAGCCGGGGTGGGGAGGGGGCGGGGCAGGGGCAGACCCTACGGCCCCCCAGGTCATCAGTGACCGGAATTCAGGCCCCGTGCTAAGGCGGTTTAGCTCTTAGCAGAGAAGGAGGTGCGGGGGGCATCCCCTCGCGTCCTCCTTCTCTGCTGAGAACTAACCCTGAGATTCAGAGGAATTTCCTCCTGTTCTCCAGACTCTCCCTTCGCTTGTGAGGGAGAGCCTGGGGAAACAGAGGAAAGCTTGGCCGGGCTGCTTCCAAAGCGCCCGCCTCAGCTCTCAGCTGGCGAGGGGAGAAAGGCGGGTGCTGCCGCCCTCCAGTCTCCTCTCACGAGTTGAGAACTGAGGAGGGGAAAAAATGACCTAATAACGTTACCTTTATTTTAAAAAATGGTAATCCCAGGTTCGGTTTTGAAACTTCACTTCCGGGTTGGACACCGAGGGTTGATATAGGATCAAAATAATTTCAAATACGAAATATTAACGGGTTTCAAAGTATTTAAATTGGAGATATCCACCCCTACTAAACATGACTAAATCTGTTTTCCTCCAATCCACATCTTTGGGTCAGCCTTTCAATCTTTGAATTAAATTAAACACCAATACACTTTGCCTAGATTACACAGAGATCACTGAGAAAATTGGGAATTTATTGTTGCTGACTCCCAGTTATTCTTATGCCATTCATAAATCTTTACCTTCACAAATTTGGCACACCTATCTTTCGTCACCTGCGTGCAACTGTTTATTTCTACTTGTTTTAACATAAAGATGCATATATCCCCATGAATTGTATGTATGCAATTTCCTTCTCATGTCTAAATACAGATTATAGTCCAGAATCTAGAGAAACGATTCTAGAGGCCAATCTTTCATCCAAAGAAAAGAGGAGGAGGAAGGAGAGATGTGTGCCAAGTTGTATACTGACTCAAATTTTCTCAGTATCTGCCAATGACAATCTCTTTCATAGACACTATACAAATTTCATACTCCCTCAAATATAATATGGGATAGGTAAAAACAATAGAAGGGGGAGAAAATCCCACCTGGCCCTAATCAGATCAGCATGAGTTCATATTACTCAGAGTGGGAAATTCTCAGAAGAGTCCATGAGGGCGCTGTTTCATTTAAGCCACGGTCATCTCAAGACTTGACTACTGTAATGCTCTTTACATTGGCCTACCCAGGACTGTGATCCGGAAAGCTTAAGCTAGTGCAGAATGCCACAGCTCGGCTACTTGAAGGGAAGCCTGTGATGTGCTGTATTACTCCAATCCTGCGGGATCTGCACTGGCTCCCAATTGAATGCCGGATCACTTTCAAGTGTTAGTTCTTACTTTCAAGGCCTTATATGGGCTGGGGCCTATGTACCTACAGGATCGCCTGATTCCATATAACCCCCCGAGATCACTATGTTCAGAAGACTCGAACCTTCTAACCATCCCCAATGTAAAGTCCTTTCATTTGACTTCTAGATAGCGAGCTTTTTCCATCATTGCTCCTACTCTGTGGAACGCATTGCCTCTGGAGACACGGGCTCTGCGAAGCCTATATTCCTTTCACAGAGTGTGCAAGACATTCCTTTTGAGACAAGGTTTTGAAGGCTGATGATTTTTATCTGAGTCCATTGTGTTTGTTTGAATTTTATTGTTTTATTGTATTTTATCTATCTTGTGTTTTAAAAAAAAAAAAAATAAATAAAAAAATAAAAAAAAAAAAAAAAAAAAAAAATAAAATAAATAAAATAGCCCCAGGTACTTCTCTTCTTTCATTAGCTGGGACCATTGCAAAGCCCCTTGCCTCAATATGCAGAGGCTTTTCATCTCTTCCCCTTGCTTAAGCACTCTTGCCCCTTGGCATTGAGAGCATATCAACAGGATGCACCGGATATCTTCCAAAACCATGTTGTGAGTTGTGGTGATGCAGTAGGAGTAATAACAATTCACATTATGACTTCTCATGGATTCATGGCAGCATTGTCCTCTTAGATCCTCCTAACCGATCTATAGTTGAAGAAGAGAAATGATGGCCTTTCTTTATTCTTCATTTTAGAGGCAGTTTTTTCCCCCTCAGTACAAAGTACATATTGCAGGAGAATAGCTGTAAGGGCTATTTTTGGAAAGCAGTAATCTTATTCTGTATGCAGCAACAGGGCAGAATTAATGGACAGGTAGACAAGCAACTATTATTATCTTAAGGGATTAGCTCAGTAAACCAATGACAGAGAGGTCTTTTTAAAGGACAGACACTCAAGTCTCATTTTATGGTCAAAAAACAAAGGCAGTGCTATCCCTGGCGGTTCCTATTTGATACTAAATCATTATCTATGTAATCTGTTCTTCCTTCCTTCTTAACATCCCCCCCTTCTTTTAATTCTTTCATTTCCATACGCATTTCATTTCCTTATTTACCATGTTGGTGGGCTCTTAAATATTCAGCGGTCATTTACTTTACATCAGCATTGACAACAAACTTCTTAGAAATATCTGCTGGTTCCCTGGTGACTAAACTAGTTGACATGTCCACCATTCATAAAATGGCCTTCATAAACAAAGTCTTTGAACCTCATTATATAGGCCTTCCCCCCATCCTAGTGCACTACCGACTTGCTGTTGGAACAGAGTACACTGAACCCATCATATAAGAACATAAGAACATAAGAAGAGCCATGCTGAATCGGGTCTCAGCCCATCTAGTCCAGCATTCTGTGTCACACAGTGGCCCACTAGTTGTACACAGGGATCTCTAGCAGAAAGGAGGGCAAAACCCTCACCTGCTCCCGACCCCCCACAACCAGTACCCAGGGAAATCCTGCCTGCCTCCATCAACACAGAGGTGGCACTTGGATGTCCATTTCAATAACTACGGATTCCCTTGGTATCCATGAATCTGTCTAATCCTGCCTTGAAGCTGTCCAGGCTGACAGCTGTCACAACCTCCTCTGGAAGTGAGTTCCATAACCTAATGACCCTCTGGGTGAAGAAATATTTCCCTTTATTAGTCCTAACTTTCCTACCTTGGAGCTTTAGGGAGTGCCCCCTAGTCCTAGTGTTGTGTGACAGAGAAAATATTTTTTCCTTATTCACCTTTTCTATCCCATGCATGATTTTATACACTTCGATCAAGTCACCTCTTAAACGCCGTCTTTCAAGGCTGAAAAGACCAAGGCGTTGCAACCTGATTTCATAAGGGAGCTGCTCCATCCCTTGGATTATTTTTGTTGCCCTTCTTTGTACCTTTTCCAGTTCCGTTATATCCTTCTTGAGGTGCGGTGACCAGAATTGTACACAGTACTCCAGATGTGGCCTCACCATAGATTTGTAGAGAGGCAATACAACATTTGCCGACCTATTTTCGATTCCCTTCCTGATCATGCCAAGCATAGAATTTGCTTTTTTCACTGCTGCTGCGCACTGGGTTGACATCTTCATTGAGCTGTCCACCAAAACCCCAGGATCCCTTTCCTGGTTTGTCTCAGAAAGCTTTGATCCCATCAGTTGATAAGTGTATTTGGGGTTCTTTGCCCCGATGTGCATGACTTTACACTTGTTTAGGTTAAAATGCATTTGCCACTTTGTTGCCCATTCACTCAATTTCGAGAGATCTTTCTGGAGCTCTTTACAGTCAGTTTCATTTTTAACTACCCTGAACAATTTAGTGTCGTCTGCAAACTTTGCTACCTCAGAATTCACTCCTACATCCAGGTCATTAATGAATAAATTAAAAAGCAACGGACCCAAAACTGAACCTTGGGGTACGCCACTTCTCACCTCTTTCCACCCAGAGAAATGTCCGTTTATTACCACCCTTTGTTTCCTACAGTTTAGCCAGGTTCCAATCCAGGACAAGACCTGTCCCCTGATTCCATGGCTGAAGAGCTTATTTTGGAGCCTTTGGTGAGGGACTTTGTCAAAAGCCTTTTGAAAGTCAAGGTAAACAATATCGACTGGGTCCCCTTTATCTATGTGTTTATTTACACCCTCAAGGAATTCTATCAAGTTCGTAAGACATGATTTGCCTTTGCAGAAACCATGTTGAGTTTCCTTCAGCAATGGCTGTTCTTCTATGTGCTTAGTATTTTTTCTTTAATAATGGTTTCCATCACTTTGCCTGGAACTGAGGTTAGACTAACTGGCCTATAATTTCCTGGATCACCCCTGGATCCTTTCTTGAAGATTGGAGTTACATTTGCCTCCCTCCAGTCCCCGGGTACAGTGCCTCATCTTAGAGAAAGGTTATATATTTTGGCTAGAATTTCAGCAATTTCACACTTGAGTTCCTTAAGAACTCTGGGGTGGATGCCATCTGGCCCTGGTGATTTGTTGACATTTAGTTTAGTAAGGCATGTGAGAACATCCTCCTTGTTTATCTCTATCTGGTTTAATTCATTTAATTCCCTCCCTGAAAAAACTGACTCAGCTGCAGGCATATGTTGTCTGTCCTCCTGTGTGAAAACGGAGGCAAAGAAGTCATTTAGCCGCTCAGCAATCTCCTTGTCTTCACTTATTGTCCCTTTCTTACCATTTTCGTCAAGTGGCCCAACTGCTTTTCTAGTTGGGTTCCTGCTTCTGATGTACTTAAAGAAGTTTTTGTTATTTTTTAAAATATTCTTTGCTATATGTGCCTCAAAATCTCTCTTGGCTTTCCTGACGGTTGCTTTGCATTTAGTTTGCCAGAGCTTGTGTTCCTTTCTGTTCTCCTCGGTAGGAAGAGCCTTCCATTTCTTAAATGAGTTTTTCTTCTTTCCAATCACATCTTTTACTTCATTTGTAAGCCATACCGATGTCCTCTTGGACTTTCCCGGCCTTTTCTTATTTTAGGAATGCATTTTAGTTCGGCTTGTTTTAAAGTATTTTTAAACAGTTTCCAAGCATTCTGGAGGGATTTGATTTTTTTTACTGTTCCTTTTAGTTTGTTCTTTACTATTTTTCTCATTTTGGTGAAATTCCTTTTTGAAAATTTAAGGTCTCTGTGTTAGTTTTCACTGACAGTTTGCTATCCAAACTTAAGTTGAAGGTTATTGTGTTGTGGTCACTGGTACCTATGGGCTCATTTACAAAGACATCTTGAACCAGGTCTTGTTCGTTAGTTAGCACCAAGTCCAGGATCCCCTTTCCCCTGGTTGGTTCCATGACCATCTGCTCAAGGGAATAATCAGCTAGCATGTCGAGGAACCTTGTCTCTCTTTCATGCGTAGAACAAGAATTTAGCCAATCTATTTGGGGATAGTTGAAGTCCCCCATTATGACTAATTTATGCTTTTTTGAGGCCTGTTTAATTTCATTTTCCAAGTAGCAGCCTGTCTCTGGAGTTTGGTTGGGAGGGCGATAGCAGATCCCTAATGCTAGATTAGTTTTTTGTCCTGGGACTTTTACCCACAATGTTTCTGTAGGTGAGTTTGAATTTTCTTGAAATTCTAATTCATGAGATTCTAGCTCTTCATTTATGTACAAGGCTACACCGCCACCATTTTTCCCTCTCCTGTAGGGCTGCTTCCAGCGGGGCTCCATTGTGCTCCATCCTAGCAGCATACCAGCAGCACACTAAGAGGGAGCCCTGAGGAGACAGGTTCAATGAGGAGTCATTGAAGAAACCAGAGACAACACGAGAGGAAGCCAGGGACAATGAGAAAACATTGTGGGATGGCAGCCCACAACCAACCATGGTAAGGGACAGAGGCTCTCCCTCATGAGGATGAATCAACAGCACCCCTTTGTGATGTAATGATGCAATCTCACCCTGTGACGCACCCTGTGACGCAGCCTGAAGAAAAATCCTTCTAAAATTGTACTTGTTATATGTTGTATGTTGTATGTAATTGTATGTGGAACCAGAAGGGACTGTCTGCCGTATGTGTGATGTAATCCGCTCTGAGTCCCCTTCGGGGTGAGAAGAGCGGAATATAAATAAAGTGTATTATTATTAAGAGAACAAGGGCTGAGACTACCCGTTTTTTCATTGAGCAAGCCAGGAACAGCCATGGGATCAAGCCATGGCTGGACACAAAACCACATGGGATTGTAAGGGGGTGGTGCAGGGCACTGTCCAATGGTTTTTAATGCTGCTCCACAGATTTGACACACTGCCTGATGAATTCCATGTGATGACGTCCTGAGACTAGGGCCTCATCTGCACTGCCATATAATGTACTTTGGAACTCAATTATATCGGAACTGTAGACTCATATAATGCAGTTCAATGCAGTTACATTGCATTCTATGAGCCTGTACTGACTACATAATGCAGTTTCAAACTACATTATATGGCAGTGTAGATGGGGCCTGGGGAAGAAAGTTTACATGGATACTGGCGATCCCTACATGTAAAGAATGTGAGTGAGGAAAAAGAGAGAGAAAAGATTTTTTTGTTGATGACATTTATTTATTATTATTTATTTACTTTATTTATATTCTGCTCCTCTCACCCCGAAGGGGACTCAGAGCAGATTACAGATACACATACTTAGCAGACAATCCCTGCTGTTTCCACATACATAACATATAGACGAACAGAGGCAAACTTCTGGCCACCAGGGGGAGCAGACGCACTCCTCATCTCTCAGCGTTCCCAGCGTCCCTTGTTGTTCCTTCCGCATTCCTCAGCGTTCCTGGAGTTCTTTAATGGCCTCATAAATCAGTCAAAATTTGCCTCCCCACTTAATGTGGTACCTTTATCTCCTACTTGACAGATGCAACTGTATTTCGGGCTGCAAAGGTCAACAGCAGGCTACACTTAAAGGTCGAGCACCCACCTTGACCCGGGCAAGCCTCGAACTCATGACCTACTGGTCAGAGAGATCTTATGCAGCTGACACTTAGCCAGCTGCGCCACATTCCCGGTGCAGCAATGATTATTTGCCTTCCACATTGAGCACTGTCAACACTCCCATCTTAATAATTGCAAACCTATTCACTTTTTATGCATTGTCTCTGGCCAAACTCCTGGTGGTGTCAGGAGGGCCATTTAGAGGTCATGATGGAAATTAGGTACTGGAGGAATAAGGGTGCATTGAAGTGAATGATTGGAGAAATAAAGTCTGGTGAAGCTGTCTGCCTTCTTTTGCCACTACACACTGGAAAATGTGCGCTCACATTTATAGTGAACCAATAGGTTCTCATCTCTGTATTTTACATTCTCTCACGGAAAACAAAAGATAGCACAACCTCCTCCAACGCACACAATGTTATTTCAGTAATACAAAAATGAAGGAGAGAGTAATGTAAACAAATTAAGAAACCAACAAAGGAAAACCTGGCCTTAAAAGCCACTTTACCAAAGAGTCATTCAATAGAGCCTCTCTTGAGTCTCAGTTTAAGGGCTTCTATGAAGTTGTTACCATCATGCATATCCCTATTCATTGCCTTTCTATCTATTATGTGAATATACAGCATTATCCTCTCAGCTTCAATAGATTGTACCTGGAGATATGCAGGTAGAACATGGAAGCGCATTTTCTCCACTGTTCTTTCTCCACAGCAACTCACTCAGTCCCTTAAAATGCTGCAACATGTGTCAGGTAACCTTCTGAAGTGAGTGTTGAGGATGAATGTAATGAGTAAAACTTTTTCTTCAAGCAAGTTAGACCTTCACTTCTGGGGGGGGGGGGAATCAGGTGAATTTTCAGTAGTCAAATTTTTACTCCATAACCCAGACAGCCAGCAAGGCATCCTTATTCTTTTTTGCCTGCCCACCCCCGAAATAAGACACACGACAACAGTGGTGGGGTTCAAATTGGGCAACATTTATTTGAATTGTTACCTATTTAATTGTCTTTAACCTTAACACAGGAGTTGCTGCCCCCCGGCCAGAAGGCCCCCGGCAGCCTCCCACGAGACTGAGGGGGAAGGCCCCAGGCCCCCGGGAGATGGGAAACCAGGCCTGGGCAGGCCCCGGCGAAGGGAGGCCCCGGCTGAGCCGATGAAAAAAGTGAGTCTGAAGGGGAAGCCCCGGTCCGCACACAGGAGGGAGGCTGGGCCTACCTTCCCGCCTGCAAGGCCAGCGGCAGCCTCGAAAGAGGCCGAGGGGGAACCCCCGGCACCCCAAAGATGGGAGGCTGCCACCCCCACATGGAAAGGCCCCCGGAAGCCTCCCACGAAGCCGAGGGGGAAGCCCCCGGCTCCCGCCGGAGAAGGAAGGGTGCCCTTCTCCCCGCCGAGGCACCCAGCCATCGCCCAGTGACCTCCCCAGAGCCACCGAAGCCCAGGGGCACAGTTCGAAAGAGGAGGAACGGTGGCGGGGGGGTAGAAGTATGTGAAGGTAAAAAAGGGGGGGAGAAGCAGGGAGGCCACGGCAGCCCCCCTTCCCCACCCAGGACCCCCCGCAAACGATCTCAATAGAGCTCTGTGTTCCACATCTTCTCTCCTCAGCGTCCTGGAACAGAGTGGAGCAACTGGGACTGTCTTCCGGTGGATAAAGCCACGCCCCAGTTGCAGGAAGGTTCCAACCGGAACCTCCTCCTCCACTCATGGGAGGGAGGCAAAACTCCTTCCTCCCACTATGCACTGGGGGAAGGTGGTCTTATTATGGAAGGAGGGGTTTAAACAGAGAAGTATATAGGGCAAGTTCATTTGTGTTAGTTTTACTATGTAATATTCTGGATTCATTGCCTTATGAGGCAGTTTCAGCTGAGTAATCATCCTTTCCCCAATCTTTAGAGTCAGAATATCGACTGAACTCAGGTCTTCCCCAGCCTAATTTTAGTGCCATGGCGTGGATCAGACTGTAGTGTGATTGTGAACAGTTCCCCCATTATAGCAAAACACAGGGAACCTGGTTCGACATAATATGAGGCTTAGTTATTTCAAAAGGGAAAAAAGCAGTAGCTTATATAGGTAAAGAAAGTGGATGGCTCATGCAAGCCTATTCCCATAATGGGAAATTATGGTATCACATTACACATGAAGTCTTATCTACTCTGGTGCAACAATCCTTTGCACAGCTATTTATCACTGCATGGTTTACTTCTAGGGGTGAATGAGTCCTTATTATAAGAACTCGAAGTTAATAGTTTAGGTAGAATCGGGCAAAGCACATAACACTGCGACATATTTTTGTTTTGTTTTTTCAAAATCTTATAAAGGGTATGCAAGGTAGTACACAGTTGCCTATAACTGTACTTCAAGGACTAGATCAGGGGTGGACAATTATTTTTTCCAAGGGGCCACATGAGAGCCAAAACATATGATGGAGGGTCGCACCTAAAGGTTCCTAGAGTAGGAGGATACCTCCAAGGGCCATCTAGTCCAACCTCCTTCTGCCATAAGGGAAAAACACAACCAAAGCATTCCTCACAGGCGGCCATTCAGCCGTCTTGAACCAAACATGGCACACTGAACTCTCATGAGACCAACAGAAAATACTGAAAGGGTTTGCTGGGCATTTACCTTGAGTTTGGAAGTTGTAGTTCACCTACATCCAGAGAGCAGCATTGTGGACTCAAATAATGATGGATCAGGACCAAACTTGGCACAAATCATCAATATGCCCAAAAAGGCAGAAGAGAAAAGGAGGAAGATGAGGAGGGAATGGAAGTGCACCCCCCCCACGCTCTGGCTTCATCCCTGCCCCTTTCCTGCTCTGGCCCCGCCCCCTCTCCCTCGCTGCACTCCCCCTCCTTCCCTCTTGCATTCATGTGGTGGAAGGGGGAAGGAATGAAACGGAAAGGGGGAAGGAAGGAAAGAGAGAGGGAGGGAGGAAAAGAAGGAAGGAAACAGGGAGGGAAGACAGGAAACAGAAGAAGGGAAAGAGCGCCAGGCAAGAGTGAGGGGGGAGCGCGCGAGGCGGAAGTGAAGCGAGGAGGAGGAGGGGGCGAAGGCATGCTCTGTGTGTATCCTCCCCAATGGGAGTTCACCTCCCTCTCTTCAGAACAAAGCCTTGAGGGAGCCCCGGGCCAGTCAGCATCGGACCTCGGGCCGCATCCGGCCCACGGGCCGCAAGATGCCCAGGTCTGGGCTAGATGCTTAAAATGAACTCACTGTTGGTGAAAATAGCCTCTTCTACTCCTCTCTCCCTCCCATCTTTATACAGCTATGAAAACAGAAAAATCATGATAGCTTTATTAATTTTGGGCAGTTCTTTATTTTCGTGTAGTTTGTTGTTTGTTGTTAATTACATGATATATACAAGTGAATGTGTCAAAATTGTCATTGCTTCTGCTGCTGCTACTACACTACTAAAATTACCTGGATTTAAAATAAAACATACATTTCATGTTTTGCCCAAGAGTTTTGCATGTTTCCATTAAACACACACATACAAATGATGAGTCTGTTAGAAACCTAAGAACTTTTATATCCATGTCTCGGGAGTACTCATTAAACTGAGAGCGATAATAATCTTGTCCTCCACGCTCATTCCAGGCATATATCTAGCCGTGCACTCCTCTGCTGTGCTATGTAAAGATGTCTATATTAATATGAACACACACTGGATTGATTTCAGTTTCCGAAAGTAATGTCATGCAAACTTGATTGTAAATGTGTTTCAATCCTACGCAAAACAGCAAGAGGTGATCCAAGACTGAATCCACAAATCTTGTTGGCATTTTGTTTGCATTTTTTCAACAACATATGGCTATTTTAAAATCTTTTCATTAAACTTTTTATCAAACTTAAAACTGGCGCCCGGATGAGTAAGGATGAATAAAAATGTGATCCAGTAAACTGAACTTTCTTCATCCTCCAAGCACTTGACCCTGAGTCATGGTAGACAACCACTCAGGTCCTGGTGATGTTGTTGTCATTTCCTTTCTGGATCTAAGGTTTGATTTAGCTATTGTCAGGAATGTGTTGGGTTTTTTTTCAGGGTTGTCATCTCAAATCAGAAAAAGGTGTTAAATTGTCAAAGCAAGCGAAGTGTGTTGAATGTAGAGACACTGGGGTCAAAATATCACTCCGGGCAAAAGGCATCACAAAGCCATTGGCTAAACACTTAAGATGATGATAAACATAATCTTTATTAGTGTGCCAAACCTATACCCACCCAACACCATGCAGATTTCAACAATCTATGTGTATTTGAAACTTTTAAAGCTTTAGCTGAGCTGGGTTTTGATTATTCCTTAATCTAGCAGTGATAGGTCTGAATAGGGTTACCATTAAAATTGTGCAAAACAGAGCAAAAGCTTTCAATGCATCAAGTTTCTGCTATAGAAATCAACAAGATTTTAAAGAAAATTTTAAGATGGAATTTGATTTGATATATTAATGAGGATAAATTCAATTGTAGACACAAGCAAAGAAAACGCATTGAAATAATGGAGTCTCACAAGCCCCACTTTTTTCAACATGGTCAGCAAAACCGCATTTTTCCACCTGCGCCAGGCTAGGCGGCTGATGCCCTACCTATCAGTGAACGACTTGGCCACGGTGATCCTGGCAACGGTCATCTCGAGACTGGACTACTGTAACGCCCTTTACATCGGCCTATCTTTGGGGGTGATCCGGAAGCTCAAGCTAGTGCAGAACGCTGCGGCACGTCTTCTTGCCGGGGCTCCGGCGAGATGCCACATTACACCAATACTGCGGCAACTGCACTGGCTACCAATTGAGTACCGGATCTCCTTCAAAGTGCTGGTGCTAACCTTTAAGGCCTTATATGGTCTTGGGCCAGTGTACTTGAGGGACCGCCTCTCCATTCGACAATATTGTTTGTCCTTAACAAGACAAAAAATATTCTTGGTGGTTGCACCAACTTTGTGGAACACGCTGCCAGAAGAAGTCAGAGGAATTAGAGAGCTGTCTTCATGCAAGACATTATTGTTCCAACAGGCGTTTGGCTCCTAAGAACTGTCAATCTCTTTGACAATATCCTGCCCTCTCTGATATTATTTGCATTTTATGACTGTTGTTTCAACCCTAATTAAGAACATAAGAACATAAGAAGAGTCATGCTGAATCGGGCCTCAGCCCATCTAGTCCAGCATTCTGTGTCACACAGTGGCCCACTAGTTGTACACAGGGATCTCTAGCAGAAAGGAGGGCAGAACCCTCACCTGCTCCCGACCCCCCACAAATTATTTTAATTGCAGTTGTGAATGTTGTTATTATGGTTGTTTTTATTCTTTATTGTTGTTTTATTGCCTGTAAGTCGCCCTGAGCCGAATGGGAGTGGCGACTGATAAATTCAAATAAATAAATAAATAAATTCCGTAAAGCTTGTAAAATGGTCCTCTTCTGTTTAGTAGGCATGTTTTAGAACCCAAAAAATAGGGAATCGAAAATCTACTGGGGGGTTGATTAGTAATAGGAAGACTTACAAAAATTTTTCTAAAAATTTCTAAAATGTAACTTAATTACTAACGAAATTCGTTAGTAGTTCGTATGCCAGCGCATGCATTCAGATGGTTTTGACCTACAACTCCCAGAAATCCTAACAGCTGGTAAATTGGCTGGGATTTCTGGGAGTTGTAGGCCAAAACTTGAATAAATCACACTGAATTCTAGATGGGACTCTCCAAATAGGAAGGAGGGAGGGAGGGGGTATTCTATTCTTGGAAGCAGCAAAAGAAAAGGAGGTGGAACCCCCCCCCCCCTCGCTCCTCGCTGCCTCTCTCTCACCCCGATCCCGAGGAGCAAGGGCCCAAGTTTGCCCAGGCTGGTCATATACCTACATTCCATGCACATGCAATAATACAGCAGTAATAACAATGGGTATAAGAAGAGGTAAAATTCAAACCGAAGTATTCTGACTGGTCCCTCCTCATGCGGTGCAAACGGGCTCTTCTCTGTGAGCCCGGGAAAAGCCAGCGTTTTCTGCTTGGGTGCACACACATACATATTCTTGGGGGGGGGGGTTGCTGCAGAATCTTCTCTATGAGCCCGGGATTCTGCAGCAAATACCCCCCAAGAATATGTATGTGTGTGCTCCCAAGCAGCAACGCTGGCTTTTTCCAGGCTAATTTCCGGCTAATAAGAGAAGAGCCCATTTGCACCGCATGAGGAGAGACCAGTCAGAATACTTCGGACTCACTCTCACCACCTGTTACTGTTATTACTGCTGTATTATTGCATGTGCATGGATCAATGTAGGTATGACCAGTTGGATTACTTATAATATTAGGCACTTACAGTAGCATTCATTCTATTATACATTAGGTTGGTTTCTCACCCCAATACTCTTTGATGCTTTAGATCCTGGCAGGCAGGAGAGGCATGGAAGCCTGGAAAAATGTAAACAGAGGTTTACTCAGAAGTAAATCCACAAAGGAGGGCACTTCATCCAAAGTGCCCTCCTTTGCAGATTTACTTCTGAGTAATCCTCTCTGTTTACATTTTTTCCGGCTTCCAGCCGAAAGAAGGAGCGAGTTTAGGGCTTGCCTTGCCATAATACTTATTGGCAAGGGAGGCGGGAGGGTGGTGAGAGAGAAGGAGGGTGCCCCCTTACGACCTAATAACGACACTTAAGAAAATCCTGGCCCCCGGAGTTCGAAAAAGAAAGTCCACTTCCTGGTTGGCGTTCCAGGTGCGGAAATACTCGAAAGTAGCATTTCTTACGAATTTCTTACGAAACGAATCATTTTCATAACTTTTTTCTCATGCCTACTATTTAGCGTTCCCATCCGAGTAAACCTGTAATTGCGACTATGTAGTTTGAGAATCCATTTAGTGATAGTAGTATTTTTAGATTAATTCTGTAGTTTTATTACCCTGTCTGTATTTTATATTGCTGTGAACCGCTCCGAGCTTCTAGAAGGAGTAGTCTAGAAGCTGAAATAACAAATAAATAAATAAGGAAGGAAGTAAACATGCCAGACTTAAAACAGTGTTGTTCCATTTAGTGGAAGCATTGTACTGCGTTGACTTGAATCAATAAAGTGTAGTGCTACTTGTTAGTGTGCTGTGACATCAACTGACTCTAGCAATGGAAGTCCATTACGAGTCCATAAGCCCAACATCAGTGTACAAAATTTTGAGCTGTGCAGAGAACTCCATAAAACTGATGAATCCACAAGTAGAAAGCAGATGCTTTGTTGTTTTCTGTTTTGGTTGATTCCCCTTTTCCATTGCAGTTTTCATCTCAGGTATACCATCAGAGGTGGCATGACAACTTTCTCTGGGTCCCAGTTGTCTATGCTTTGTACCTTTTCAAGTAAGGTAAATCTGGATCCAACCCAACATTTATAAGATTTGGAACTAGAAATGTTAGCGGATTTGAACGTTTTTTTGCTCTGTACAAATGTCAAGAAATATAAATGGAAAGTTATGAGTGTGTGTGTGTGAGAGAGAGTGTAAATACAAGGATTTATTTTAATTATGTACTAATAACAATATATTTACCCTAACCTTTACAGGTCTCTGTTGTCCTGTACTTATACAGATACTGAGATAAGATTAAAGACATAGTTGTAGCAGAGCATAAAAATATTATCAAAGGTGAAGACCGATAAAAGATGAGGCCACATGGGTGCCTTTACTAAGGATTTTGATCTTTAAATCGCCCTAATGAGATGATTTCTAGGATCACACTGTTTTTGACATTAGCACAGATAACTTCATTCTATATTACATATCTCTCTCTCGGCATTACTTCGCAAACGAAGATTCTTAGGAAGGACTCATCCCACGCTTTATAAAAGCACGTTGATGACTAAAAAGGCCAATCTGAGAAAGGCAAGTTCGGTTACAGAAAGTACAGCAGAAAGTCTTCTTGGGTGATGTTTCCAAGTTGCGGTTCTTTCTGCGTTGGCGTTTCTCTTCGAGACCCATTCGGCGTGTCTTCTCGAAAAAGGCCGCAGCATTGTGGATAGTGCGTCTCCATGCCTCCCGATGTGAGGCCAGGGTGGACCATTGTTGGAGATCAATCTGGCCGAGCCTGAGATGTTGTTTCAGGGAGTCCTTATATCTCTTTTTTGGGGCGCCTCTCTTGCGCTGACCCGTGGCGAGTTCACCGTAGAGTAGTATCTTTGGAAGACGGTGGTCCTCCATCCTAGAGACGTGCCCTGCTCAGCACAGCTGAGTTCTCAATAGCATGGCCTCAATGCTGGTGATCCCTGCTTGCTCAAGGACAGCAACATTCGTCACATAGTCGGTCCAGTGTATATTTAGGATTGTGCGAAGACAGCGCTGATGAAAGCGTTCGAGGAGCTGTAGGTGTTGGCGATAGGTGACCCATGTTTCAGACCCATAGAGGAGAATAGACAGTATGATAGCTCTGTACACACTGATTTTGGTGCTTTGCCTCAGGTGCTTGTTGCTCCAGACTCTTTTGTGAAGGCTTCCAAATGCACTCTATGCCAGTGTTTCCCAACCAGTGTACCGTGGCACACTAGTGTTCCGTGAGCGATCATCAGGTGTGCCGTGGGAAATGGGGACCTCCAATTCCCTTTCATCCCCCTCCCCTCCCACCATTCCTAGCAGCCTCAGGCTCTTTTCCTCCCCCCCCCAGCTATGTAAGCAGGAAAGGGCCTCAGGCTGTTAGGAATGGTGGGAGTGGAAGTCCAAGGCACCCAGGCGGCCGAAGATTTCCCATGCCTGTTTTAGGGACCTTAAAGTGGTGAGCCTCCCTTCAACATTGTGATTCTGGATAGAAAACAAACAACAGCATAACTTAACATTGTTTGAATCCACAGTGCTCTCTGAGTGTAGGTGAACTACAACTTCCAAACTCAAGGTCAATTCCCAAGCAAACCCTTTCAGTACTTTCTGTTGGGAATGAGAGTTCAATATGCCAAGTTTGGTTCAATTCCATTGTTGCAAGAGTTCAGGATGCTCTTTGATTGTGTGTTAACTATAAATCCCAGAAACTGTAACTCCCAAATGTCATGGTCTATTTCCCCCAAACTCCATCTGTGTTCACATTTGGGCATATTGAATATTCATGCCAAGTTTGGTCCTGATCCAACATTGTTTCAGCCCACAGTGCTCTCTGGATATAGGTGAACTACAACTCCAAAACCCAAGGTCAATGCCCACCAAACTCTTATAGTATTTTCTCTTAGTTATTTGAGTTCTGTGTGGGAAGTTTGTGTCTTTCTGCCATTCCTGCCAGGATATCTATGTTGTGTTCATCGAAACAGGTCCAGGTTTCACACTGAGTGTATAAATACATTTAAAAACATATTAACTATATGCATTACTGTGTTAGAGTGTCATTTTGTGTCATTTTGGTTGGTGGTGTGCCCCAGGATTTTGTAAATGTAAAAAATGTGCCGCGGCTCAAAAACGGTTGAAAAACGCTGCTCTATGCCTTTGATAATCTGTGATCTATCTCTTTGTCAAACTTGGCGTCTGAAGAGATGATGCTTCCCAGATAGGTGAACTGCTGAACGGACTTAAGCACAGATTTCCCTATGCTGACGTGGGGATAATGGTGTTCTTCCTGTGGTGCGGGCTGGTAGAGGACTTTCGTTTTCTTCAGGCTGACTTCCAGTTCAAACAGTTCTGCAGCTGCTATAGATGTAAATTAAATACATTTCACCCCATTTTGAAATCCATTTTTCTCTCTTGTCTTCATTGGTGGAGGCGGTTGGTACCAGGACACTAGGAATGGTCATGCCAACACAGATGTTGTAATGTTAAACACAAACATAGTAATAAAGCACTGTCGAATAATATCAAATTAGAAACACATAATTTCAAAATGACAATACCCACCCATTAAAGACCCATTTGTCTGTTAATTTTCAATAGCCTACTTGAAAAAAATCTTTGCCTGATGGTGGGAAGATGAAAACAGGGAGCCAACCCATGCTTTATTAGTAAGGCATTCCAAAGCTAGGAAGAGACCACTAAGCAGATTATTTCTTGTGTCTCTACCAAATATGTCTCTAGGGTTGATGGCACTGACACAAAGGCTTTGTATAATACCTTGGAATTTGGGGAAGTTCCCATGCATGTCTTTTGGTTTTCCGATAATCTGGATCAAAGTCGCATAGGACACCAAGTGTGTTTAAATATTGACTAGAAAAGAAGAAATAGGCTAGATTTAAAACATTTAAAATAATACTAAAAGTCCCCCTACAGGTTGATTATATTTTATCCAAAATGTCTGGGATCAGAAGTGCTCTATATTTTCAATTTGGAAACATAATGAGATATTTTGTCAATGGGACTTTATTGATATGAACTTTATCATATTTCATATATAGTTTGTATGCATGGCCTAAAGGTCATTGTATACACAAAGTTTGCAACAAATTTGTTAATGTAACCAAGTTTGAACCATTTGAAAGCAAAAGTGTCACTATCTCAGACACTCATATGGATAATTTTAGATTCTGGAATATCTCGGATTTCTAGATGAATTATATTCTATTTATTTATTTATTTTATTTATTTATTTATTTATATTCCGCTCTTCTCACCCCGAAGGGGACTCAGAGCAGATTACAGTACATATACTTTGCAGACAATCCCTGCAGTTCAACATATGACATATAAACATGTGACATTTATCACAATACAGTACAGTACATACATTTTTGACATATTATACATATATAGACAAACAGAGGCAAACTTTCTGGCCACCAGGGGGAGCTGACGCACTCCTCATCTCTCTCACTGTTTCCTTCCAGCATCCCTTTGTTGTTTCTTCCACATTCCTCAGCGATTCTTTATGGCCTCATAAATCAGTCAAAATTTGCCTCCCCACTTTAATGTAGTACCGTTATCTCCTACTTGACAAATGTAACTGTCTTTTGGGCTGCAAAGGTCGGCAGCAGGCTACACTTAAGGTCGAGAACCCACCTCGACCCGGACAGGCCTCGAACTCATGACCTACTGGTCAGAGAGATCTTATGCAGCTGAAACTTAGCCAGCTGCACCACATTCCCGGCGCTACCTTTATTGTCTTTCTAAAATGCAGAATTGCATCATGCTACCACAGACCAGTGCCAATTACTGAATTCCATATCAATGGGGCAATGACTGACTCTGTTAGCCCAGCGTTCATCTGCACCATGGAATTAATGCACTATTTTGACTGCTGAGACTCCTCACTATGGAATCATGTGAGTTGTAGTTTGGTGAGGTATCAATACTCTTTGATGAAGAAGGCTAAGGACCTTTTAAAACTCTCAGCTCTCATTACTCCATAGCATGGAACTCTTGCAATTTAAAGTGGTATCGAATTGATTTCATTATACTGTGAAGATGCATCCTAAATTTTAATCTGAGTTTTAAAGGAGCTGTTCATGATGCCGAACCTTATCCTCCCTTGTAGATTTAATTCCTTGGATAACTACTTAAAGTTTGAATGAACGTCTGGAGCAAATTCTTCATGATACCACCACTGGAGCTACCAGTGGCCACTTCTACAAATAGCTTTATACTTGCCATATTGCTTTTGGTAAAATATTTTCTGTTCCATTTAGCATCTGCATAGTATAACTAAAAATAGGTGAATAACTCATTATACAATATTACACAATTCCTTTACTGTTATTTCTCCACTGCATCAAAATGTTCACTCTGTTTGAATTTTATAGAAAGGAGAAAGTAGGAAAGTATGCATACCTAAAGCTACATTGTAAGTGAACATATAATTATTAGGCACCTGTAGATGGTGCTATATCACAATATTTTCTTCTGCTATATCAGATCAAAAAGGCAAATATTGCTTGGTGCTTTGATCTTGCTATTATACATGGGCAGACAAAACAAAAAAAACCTTAAGCTTTGCATAGCAAAATATCTTTGTGGGCAGAATCCCAACAAGATGAAAAAATGTACACAGAAAATTTGAATGATCTTGTATGACAAACATGACATGTTTGTGGTACTCTCGGAAGCAGTCTGCTGAAGAAAAAGAAGAGATCTCCTGTTTGGGATGGATACTGGATGAGCCGCTGCCTCGGCCTTAGTTTCCATAGCTAATCTTTGGGATCCGCTGGAGGAACTGCTATGATTAGGGCTGGATCTTGTGCTTCCAGTTCTGTGGGAAGCGTAGCATGATGTTGCACTGCCCACCAATATTCATAGCTCTTCTCAGCACATGGATTACTTGTCCCTGCCCATGCTTCTTGGGGGGCAGAGTCTGCTCTTGCTTCAGCGTACCCTTGTAACATGCGTTGCACTGAGATTGTCTGATCTGCTTGATATTCTAGGATCCTGTTGGATAGATCACACATAATGTTCTCAAACTCTTCTTTTCATTCTCTTTCTTCTAACATCTCTGCCTTACTATTTAAGGCTTCTGGCATGTTCATCTGTTCAAAACAAACCAAGAGACAAGCGTCTATAATCTCATATAAATCAGAAAGAACAATTGCAAAAATATTTCTGTATTATGTATCAGGACACGAGAGTTGTGCCACAACAGCCTGGTAGGCTGTATGGATCTTATAAACCCACTGAAAGACATACGGTGTCAATTTACAAATAACCACAATTTCCTCAAAATACATGTATCAATAGCCAGTCCATTGCACACCCAATTCCATTAAGTGCATTGGAAGTCCCAAAAATCCATGCGCCACAGTCCAGAAGCATCTCCAATGACGCACAGAGTCTCGCGGGAGTTGTGGGCGCTCTCGTATGGCTTGGGCAAACCACGTTTCCGGAAAGAGGATGATCGCGGTAATCCTTGAGGGCAAACTGTACTCCGTATATAGCCTCAATGGCTGGTTAGTATCCCTTCGTTGTTACCAAAAATAAACAAGCCTCACGCACAGGTAAATAAATATGCTAATGTGCATATATCTTCCAGCCAGGCTGTGCATGAGGCTTTAGTTGCTTCGCGATCTCCTCCATTCTGCGAAGGCCTCATTGTACAGCCACGTTTACACCTGCTTCTTAAAAGTCAGGAGGGAGGGGGCGGATTTAATTTCATTTGGGAGGGAATTCCACAGCCGGGGGCCACCACAGAAAAGGCCCGGTCCTTTGTCCCCTCCAGACGCACCTGCGAAGGTGGTGGGACCGAGAGCAGGGCCTCTCCAGACGATCTTAGCACTCTTGACTGTTCATAGGGGAGAATACGTTCGGACAGGTAAACTGGGCCGGAACCGTATAGGGTTTTGTAGGTCAACACCAGCAGTTTAAATTGTGTTGATGTATGATCATAGTATTAAACTGGTGTAGCATGTGAGCAAACCAGTTGAATTTTAGGCATTAAGGGACATAACTTAAAATATGGTTGACAATTTAGTTTTTTTAAATCAAATCTGACTGCTCTCATGCATTGGGACCAACATTCCTCTGAAGCAGAATGGTTTCAAAAGCATTTTGATGGATTTTTTTAAAAAAAATATTTTGATAGAAAATGATCTAGTCAGTCACACAATCAATGCATATTCAAGTAGCTAGCTAATTTCTGAGAACTTCCCGGCATACAAATTACAGCCGATTTTCCAATTGTGATGAACAATTAAGAATACGGAGAGTTCAGATAATGACTGTTGCTTTCAGTGTAACACTCTAGCACTTCAAGCATTTTAGTTGTTATTTACTCAGATATTACTGCCTGACTTGACAGACTATCCACATTTGAACAGCAAGGTGCTGTAGAAGTTTTAAAATGGGGCTGAAAATATTTGCTAATTTCCTCCTTACATCAGAGAATGGGGGAAAATGAAAATATTTCTCCATGCTGGATGAGATCAAGGGAGGCTTGCATTTCAATGTCATATTTTGTGACTTTCTTCCACGTTTTGATGTGGAATTATATTTCTGCAAAATATAATATTTGTGCAAAAATTTTCATAATATTGCCCCACATTTCAAATAAGTGAATAAACAAAAAAGTTTTAAATTAAATATATGCTATAACTCTTACAAAAGTCCATTTTGCATCAAGGAGTGAAAAATATGGAAATATTCTCAACACCCCTTTTCTAGCTACTGTTTTGAAGGTCTGAACTAATTGTTCCAGATATTACTAAATTTGTTAAACCAACCCAGTTATCATGATGAAATCATGGGAGGGAAATCATTACCATTAAAATAGTTACAGTGGGTAAGCTATTTATTATTTAAGCTAGAATTTTTATTCAATTACAATTCAGTATGGGGCAAAATCAGAAGTGTATGTTGGGGATGGGTGAGAAATTAATATTAAGTAATTTCTTATTACATTTATTCAATTGGTTTCTGTAAGCAGAAAAGGTCTGTGGCAGATCCTGGAAACATCTAGGATGTCCCCCCCCCCCCCCAATTCCTTAAAATGATAATCCTGTTACATGAGGGTCAGCACGGTCAAGTCAGATATGGCGATGCTCTCTCGGAGCCCTTTCTCATAACTAATGGAGTGAAACAAGGTTGTGTTCTTGCACCAACTCTATTTACAATCTTCTTCAGTATGATGCTCAAAAGGGCTACAGCAGACCTCGAAGAAGAAGAAGACGGCATATATCGTACTGATGGTAGCTTGTTCAACTTAAGCAGTCTGAGGGCTCGCACTAAGACTCTAAACTATCTAGTCTGTGAGCTGCTTTTTGCCGACAATGCTGCCCTTGTCACCCATACAGAAGCAGCTCTGCATCATCTAACAGCCTGCTTTGCAACAGCTGCAGAGCTGTTTGGGATGGTAGTCAGCCTGAAGAATACGGAAGTCCTCTACCAGCCCTCACCACAGGAAGAGCACCATCATCCCCACATCAGCATAGGCAAATCTGTGCTTACGTCCATTCAGCAGTTCATCTACCTGGGAAGCATCATCTCTTCAGATGCCAAGATTGACAAAGAGATAGATCACAGATTAGCAAAGGCATATAGTGCATTTGGAAGGCTTCACAAAAGAGTCTGGAACAACAAACACCTGAGGCAAAGCACCAAAATCAGTGTGTGCAGAGCTATTGTACTGTCTATTCTCTTCTATGGGTCTGAAATATGGGTCACCTATCACCAATACCAACGACTCCTCGAACGCTTTCATTAGCGCTGTCTCCGCCCAATCCTAAATATACACTGGACAGACTATGTGACTTATGTTGCTGTTCTTGAGCAAGCAGGGATCACCAGCACTGAGGCTATTGAGAACACAGCTGCACTGGGCAGGGCACGTCCATAGGATGGAGGACCACTGCCTCCCAAAGATACTACTCTATGGTGAACTCGCCACGGGTCACCGCAAGAGAGGCGCCCCCAAAAAGAGACATAAGGACTCCCTGAAACAACATCTCAGGCTCGGCCAGATTGATCACCAACAATGGTCCACTCTGGCCTCACATCGGGAGGCATGGAGATGCACTATCCACAATGCTGCGGCCTCTTTCGAGAAGACATGCCGAATGGGTCTCGAAGAGAAACAACAATGCAGAAAGAACCGCAACTTGGAAACGACATCACCCAAGGAGACTTTCTGCTGTGCTTTCTGCAACCGAACTTACCTATCTCAGATTGGCCTTTTTAGTCATCAACGTGCTTGTAAAAATCGTTGGATGAGTCCTTCCTAAGAATCTTCATTTGCGAAGTAATGCTGAGAGAGAGATTTTGTGTAGCACTACCAAATAACCTTTCCTGCACAGAAAATGCTCACCAACATGTTGTATTACAGTTACAGGTTCATAACATAAAGTTACAGAATATGGTACAACTAGAAGGGCTCATTTGTATCATCCTGAGGTATCCCATTTGTTCTTATCATAAAACATCACTCAGTGGGGCTTCCTCAAGTTTAATTTGGGTTCTAGAGTTTGATTCCTTAGGTCATGCGTCACTACATGTAATTACTAATTTGATCTAAGATTTCATCTGCTTTTTTTGCACAAAAATTAATTCAACCCACATGCAAAACTTGTGCCAAAGAAGTCCTGAACTGGAAAGATTCTTGTCATTTTTAGGATTCTTCTCATCAGGGCATTCCAACCTTTGAAAAATACATTTTCAGCTATTTTCCAAATATTTTTAAACATTCTTTCCATACCTAAAGTGGACTTTGACAAGTGGCTAGAAGCATATTCTTCTTGCCTTAATTTTCATTTTTCTTTATTGCCAAATTCATTATTTTCCTTCTTATCTAACTCATGAAATAAGAGACAAAAAACGTCCATATAATCTCACCACATATTTTTTCAACTGTGCATTGAGCCAAATGTTCACCTAATGCAGCAGCCTCAAAACCCCAGATCTGGCTGAAATTAGCAAAATTATGTGGTCCCACCCTAGCCCATGCATGAGGACCCCAGATGCTTGGTGCTCTTGGCCAAAAATTGCATAGGGGCCCACCCAAATGTTGGATAGTTGTCTAAACTTTCCTCTTGCAATTGTTGTTGTGTTTTAAACATGGCCTGTTTATTAAAAATGGCCAGTTGTTGTTGCAGATTAAACGCGGCATGTTGTTGCACATTAACTGCAGGTCATGACCAGTTGACATTGTTTCTGGAATTCCTTGCCCGGAGAGATAAGGAAAGCCCCCACTCTGGAGACCTTCATAAAACACCTGAAAGCTTTCGGAGAGTAGTTGTTTAATTTCTATCATTGCTCTCCTCAATGTCCCCGTTCTTGGAGTCCATCCCCCCTCCCCCCATAAAGGATGTTTTCCCTGTAAACGATCCTATTTCGAGTATCCCACCCTGAGTTTTAACATTTTTTACATGTGCTTGCAGCCCGCCCTGTCTTTGTGATTTTAGATATCTAGTTGCATATTGTTTTTATTTATATGTATGTATCTTTTTTATTGCGTTCTTTGCTGGTGTTTTGATTTTATTTTATTACTAGCTTGGGGACCCGGCCCTGCCGGGGTTGATTGAGAAAGGCATTGTGTGCCAAGGTTGGTCCTTGTCAGTTGTTTATTTGGCTCGCAGTGGTCTCAGGAAGTGAGTGAAGGTACTTCAAATCCCATTATCTGTGGTCCAATGTCTTCCAAACTGAAGCAGGATGTGGTGTGGGTCATGGGGGCTCTGTGTGCCAAGTTTGGTCTTGGTCACGCAGTGGATGAGGGTTGCAGCAATCTCGGGAAGTGATTGGAGGTACTTCAAGTCCCATCATCCATGGTCTGCCCTCCTCAAAACTGCAGTAGGATGTAGAGTGGGCCATGGGAGCTCTGTGTGCCAAGTTTGGTCTCTGTTCTCTCATTGCTTGGGGTCGCAAAGGGGTTGCAAAGTGTTTTGGCCTTAAACTCCCACCATGCCTGACTGCCTCGGGCCTTTTCCTTACCCTCTTTGCCACTTTAGAGTGTTGGAATGTTTGTGTTGGCTGGCCAATCAGAGTGCTTTATGCAAATACTCCCTCAGGGCAACCAATCCCCTCTGTCTGCTGCCTTAGAATGTTGGAGTTCTGAGGCTGGCCAATCGGAGTCCTTTATGCAAATAAACCTACAGTGGGAGCCAATCAGAAAGCTGCCACATTTCCGCCCTCCACACACACACACACACACATACAAACATTCCACTTTATTATATATACAGATACAGATAGTTTGTTGTTTGGGCTTGGCCTCATGTGAGCTGCCCAGAGTCCCCATTGGGGAGATGGAGACGGGGTATAAATAAAGTTTATTATTATATGTTTATTATTTTCCTGCCATATGTTTCGTGTAGCCTCACTTGGGAGTGATGGTGGTGGGGTAACAGCCACTATGCCCAACATGGACGACAGATTCATCAGTAGCCATGTGTCTTCGTTGCTCCTGATCTAAAAGAGACACATGAGCACATATATCTTTAAATGAGTCTTTAAATGGCAGCATTTGCTGGCGCTAATCTATCTTTATTTTTGTTACATAATGATATTTTGTTACATAGTGATATGTGAGGTAGGTGCTAAATATACTACAGGCAACACGGTGTCATGTAACATATTGCTTCCTAGTTTAGCATTAATCTTTTCCGCTAATGATGTGTAATGAAGTTACATTTAAAAGTAATACAATATAATATATTGGATTGACACCTCCTTCAACCACTGCAGTATATCCATTAAATTAATGGGATCTACACAAATACTGATTTACTATTTACCAACTGAATATTAAATCAAAACATATTTAAATAAATATTGTTTCAATGGATCTACTCTATATGATATTAAAGTCATATTGAAAATTCTCCCAACATTTTAACAAAATAAATAAAAATAGTGCAACAAATGATGTCAATTATTTTAAACTATAGCACAATACTGACATTAGCAGTGTTTTGGAAGCTTTTAACCATGTTTATTTATTTATTGTTCACTTTTATATACCGCTCCTCCCTGCAGGCTCAGGGCGGTTTATATAAAACAACAGTAAAAATACAGATAAAACACTTTGTTATATAAAACACAAGGACATGGTCAGAGTTGTCCGGGGGGACTTGGATTGAAGGCCTGCTTAAAAAGGGTCGTCTTGCAGGCCCTCCAGAAGGGGGCTAACTCCGTGATAGCCCAAACGTCGTCTGGTAACGCGTTCCATAGTGTCGGCGCCACCACAGAGAAGGCTCTTTGTCTTGTCACTGAGAGGCGACAGGAACGAACTGATGGAATCATCAGAAGGTTTTGTTCTTCTGAGCGCAGAGATCTCGGGGGAATGTATGGGGTGAGGCGTTTCCCTCAGGTACATTCGCCCTAGACCATATAAGGCCTTGAAGGTCAACACCAGCACCTTGAAAACAATCCGGTACTGTACTGGCAGCCAGTGCAATTGCTGTAAGATTGGTGTGATGTGCTCTCTCGCAGGTGCTCCCACCAGCAATCGAGCAGCAGCATTTTGCACCAGCTTGAGTTTCTGGGTTGTCGACAAGGGAACAAGCCCGGATTACCCATAAGGCCACCCTAGGCCATGGCCTAGGGCGTCAGCCTTGGGAGGGCAGCAGGACCAGACCCCCCCAAATTAAAAAAAAATAAAAAAATAAAAAAAGTTCAATCTTCTTCTGGAGCTCCTGCCACTGCGTGCGGAGCACCATAGGCCCTAGGGGGTCTCTGATGTGACTTCCCGCCTCCCCTACTCCCTCCCATTGTCAGCGCTGCCCCTCTTTCATTCACTGAAGGATGGAGGGGAGGGGCCAACACGGCGCGAGGAAGGAGGAGGCGGAGATAAGCCCTCGCCGCCCCCTCCTCCCTCTCATCATTGGCGCCGCCCCTCTTTCCTTCACTGAAGGACGGAGGGGCGGGGCCGATGTAGCGCGAGGAAGGAGGAGGTGGAGTGAAGCCCTCGCCATCCCCTCCTCCCTCCCGTCATCGGCACCGCCCCCCGCAAGCGGCCACGCTCCCCCGGG
Organism: Anolis apletophallus; assembly: GCA_030556195.1. Lineage (NCBI taxonomy): Eukaryota > Metazoa > Chordata > Lepidosauria > Squamata > Anolidae > Anolis > Anolis apletophallus. The sequence continues at coordinate 4,093,299 of JARBWK010000009.1, forward strand.
GTGGGGGCATCTCTCCAGAATGTGGCCTAGGGTGCCACAATCATTTAATCCGGGCCTGCAAGGGAAGGCCAATGTAGAGGGCGTTACAGTAGTCTAACCTCGAGATGACCGTCGCCTGGATCACCGTACCTAGGTCATTCCTGGATAGGTAAGGAGCCAGTCGCCTAGCCTGCTGGAGATGGAGGAATGCGGACCTGCTAACCGTGGAGATCTGAGTTATTATTAATATTAATAATAATATTATGTTATTATTATTTAAATTATTTTACAAAGCTAAATTTTCAAGCTCTGTGTCTCTGGTGTTATTGGCAGAAAGCACTGCAGATAGAAGAAAAAGTCCTACAAAGATTGAGAGGAAGGTAAAGCACAAATTATAAGAAAGAAGCTTGCGGTTATCTGTAAATTGCAATGGCTAAAAAGTACAATCTTGGATGATGACATGGAATGCAAGGAAAGCAGGTGAGAAGGGAAGGAACTAGTAAAACCACCTCTGAATTTTTCTTGCATAAGAAACCTCCATTACTTCAATGAATTGCCATAAATTGAAAAGTGCTTGGAAGGTACACAGTCACACATACACATATAGCCAGCGGGGGGAAATGGTTAGTTGATGATGGACCAGAAACAACTTTGGGAGAGAATAAGCAGAAGAGATTAAGAGAGAACATTTCTGAAGCATCTGAGTTACATCAGAATGCCTTGTAAATTGAATCTAGGTCATTGTAACAGAAGAATGGCTGGAGGAATGATTGACAGCAGAGGCCAGAAAGGAATGAAGGATTGAGTTATTGTCAGTTGGAAAGGTCAGTTAGTGAATTGGGTCACTTTGTGAGAAAACAGAGCAATGGCGAGTGGGATCAGAAGGGATAAATAAAAGGCTTCTGGCAAAGATAGACATTAAAGAATGGTAGGGCTGGCCCGAGACATTTTATTGCTGGAGGCAAAAGACGTGAAGGCGCTCCCTCCATATTCCATAAACAGAGACAACCTGTACAGATAGTCAAAGCTTTCTTCAATACTGGTTAAGAGATAACAACCCTCGGCACGCTTGAAGTAGCAAGCTAATTTAGGTAGCTGAGGATAGACTGTAGTACTGCTGTAAAGGTCACAGCCTCTTGTCAGTCCATGTTTCTCCTTCTCAGGGATTCCTCACACTTAAGAGATAGGTTTTTTTGACCATTTTATGGAAAAAAATTTTTAAAAAAAATTTCATTCCTGGTATCAGTACATCTCAACCCATTATTTTCTTTGAAGAGCACCACAAATGGATCCTGCTACTCTCTGTTGTTCAGAAGGTAGAAATAGAAGGCTTATATTTAGCTAGAATAAGGAAATCTGAAATCAACAGACCTATTGAATGAATGACATGGTGGATTCTTGGGACCAGGACCTTGCAGGAAAGCATTGTGGTCACTAATGTGATATATAGGGCCGGGGAGATAGCACAGTGGTAACACAGGGCCATATGCAGATTTTATCCATGAGAGTTTCAGCCTTCTGCATGGTAAACAAATGAAATAACTGCAGCCATGTGTTGGTTTCCGAGGCCAACAGTGACAGCTGGTTATGAAATATGAAATATTATTTATTTATTTATTTATTTCTTCGGTTTTATATTCCGCTCCTCCCTGCAGGCTCGGGGCGGATCACAATTACAACATACAATAAAACATATAATTATGCCATATGTCATATAAAAGTGGGACAAGACTAAACTCAGAGGGTCCAGCGATTATGGAACAAAAGGAGTCTTTCAAAATGGGGAGAAGGGAAAGTAACCTCTCCAAACCAGAAAGAGTCCTCTGTCATGCAAATTGTTCCATTGATTGGATTAAAGGATGCAGCCAGGAATGTGGTCACCCTGATCTCAAAACAAATAGCTGGGTCACATAGCATTCCTTCATATTTTAAAAAACATATGGGAAGGGGAAAAACATGCAGAAAAATGGTTACATGGAAGGGGAGGGTTTCAGGGAAATACCACTACCAATATCTCATAATTATGAGGAAGGGCGACAGACAAATACGAATAAATAAATAAATAAATATTTCATATGCAAGGGGTAGAAAGAAAGTCTATATGATCTTGAAAAGCATCAAATCCATATGCTTTGGGGAAGTCCATAATAGAAGAGTCCATATAAAAGAAAAGTGCACCTGTGTCTTTGGGAAAACTTTAAGAGATGAGTCCTTTTCGCTAATAGCCTGAGGAGAGGCCAAATACATGAAAATCCTTGGGAAACTATGTCTCCCAAACTGCTCAGGGCTTACCCCTGTTGGCCTGTCCACATTTTTGTGCTAGAGATGCCAGACCACATGTACAGGAATGTTGGAACTCCCTGCTGCAGGTCAAGCCAATTAGGATGCAGATGGGCTCTTTTTGGGGCTCGCCTTCAAAATCATTTTGGTCATGAATATTTATTTACTCATTTTCTATTATTGACTGAGATAATGTTGAATTTTTTTTTAATGATAGAAAACAATTTTCAAGAACTTGCGACAAGGACTTGAACTGTCTCGAAATCTTAGTTAAGATCAAGATTAGTGTCCACCACTAGATAGAAAACTAAACACCTTGAAACCAATGAAGGGCAGGTAGCATCACACGTACAATTATTAGTTGAAATAGGAGTATTTTTCATTGCCAACACGTCTGCCTGGCCTTGTGTATTTTCTTTATTCCTGTGGAATTCTCTCTAATTCTCGAGAGGAAGGCAAATTTTAGAATAAGTACTGCTTGACATTTACCTTCCATATATGATAGATATTTGAAAATGAGCATCTGTCAGTGCTCTAGCATCAAAATTAAATTCTCCTCCTGATTAGCCATGCAAATAGCTTGCCCTAGTAATCTCTGCAGCATTTCCCTGGTACTCTGAGATGCCCCTCCGCATTAAAGAAGTGTTACTTATCAGTATACTTACCGATTACCATGCAGCAAAGGACCTATAAAAGGGGGAGTTAAAGATGCTGATGATATTAATTCACCTTCTTTCTCTAGTGAATTTCAATTCACCCAGGAACACGCGTTGATGACAATGAAGAAAGCCACTTTCCCTTCTCATTTACAAATTCTGTATGGCTGAATCTTATTTATTTATTTATTATTTCAAACTTCTATACCGCCACTCCCCGAAGGCTCGGAGCGGTTTACAAAGTTTGGTGAATAATAAAACACAGAACGCACAGAACAGAACAATACGATAAGGGAATGTGGGGGAGATCTACAGATGAAGACAAAGGGAGGGAGAAAGAGCAATGGCCATGTCCATTGCAAGCAGGTTGTCAATTAATGCCACCTTAACTCAACCATCAAAAGGAGGGAGTTTTGGGGGGACCAGCAAGTCATAAAGAGTCCTTAGCTCAGAGAGGAGATGGTCAACTTTGGCCTCTGGGTCCATGGATTCTGGCACAGGTCTCTTGGTCGCCAGGATGACCCTCCGGGGCTGGCAGCTCCTTGAAGGCTGTTCTCGGCGCCTGTAGATGGAGCTCCAAAAGGTCCTGGTAGGGAACCTCCCTGGTGACCTGGGCATGAGGGTCCTGGTGTTCACCCATTCAGGGGGTCTAGTTCGAGGTCTAGTGGTCTTTTGGACTCCATGACTCCTGCAGGGCACTCCATGGATCGCCAGCCTGCTCCTAGACTGGCCAGGCTGGGAGGGCTTCCTGTGCTCCCCGGAGAGGCCGGAAGTCCGCTCTTGGCGGGTGCTCCTGCTCCGACATCGTCTCCAACGACGTCTCCGCTTCCTGAGGTGACTCAGCACTTTCCACTGTGGGCTCCTCCCAGGCTTCCGGTCTTCAAGGGGAGGCGATGTCCGGCTGGCCTCGGCATCCTCAAGGCCATCCGCCAAATTCGCCTATCCACTATCCATCCCCCCTGCCCCCCCGCCAGGCCAAGGCGGCGGCAGGGGGTTCGGGCGCGGGACAGAACCTCAGTGACGTCCAGCAACGGCGTTGGAGCACGGGTGCAGGGGCAGCCAGGGGCATCCACCGGCAAGTGGCCGGGCCCGTCCGGCATAGGTAGGAGTTCGGGGGGGTGACTCACCAGCAGTAAGCCTCCGTTCAGCGCCAGTTCCCTTAGTAGTTCCTCCAGTGGTGCCCTCGACAGTGGGTGGTCCAGGCTCCACTCCAGGCTCCAGGGACTCTATGTTGAATCCACGCTCCCCGACTTGGAAGTCCCAGGACTGATCCCAGTCCAATTCAGGGACTGCAAGGGTGTCTTGCTGGAGGCTGAATTTGGTGAAAAGTTCCACTAGCTTCTCGTATTCGCCCATAAGGCGCTCCAAGAGTAGCCGGTCCGGGTTGGCCAGGGAAAATGTCCGGCTCTCTGGGGGTTTCAGCCAGCTGCTGTCTCCCTCCTCCCGGGCACTCTTCCTTCAAGGGGGTTGACCGCAGTGAATGTCTCCTGCCCCAAGATCTTAGAAACTTGGCTGAGGAGGCTGTCACTGGACCCATCTTGATATATTGCTATTTTTAAATTAAATTGAGCCATCTTTTAAAAATGATGCTGTGTTTCTAACACTTCAAATAGGATTGGTTCACTATTCAGATTGAAGATTGTTGTTTTACACGTTCTCCGTGTTATATAAATTGGGAAGGATAGGAAACGATTTCAGAAAACATCTGTCATCATGCAAGTAATTAGGAGTATTCTTATTTGCTTTATTTCCCTGTTAGTATGATTTTATAGTCCTAGGCATTCATTTCTGCAAATCTTTCATCATGGTGTAAAGTAGCAAGATGTGATGTGCATTTCTACAATTTGGAAGGAAAAAAAACACAGACCAGATGTAAAGCTATCCATGGTGATTTAGGACCATTTTTTATTTTATTTTGTACTACTGGGCATTTAATTAAACCGATTGTCTTCCTGAAGCATTGCTGCTTGCGTTAGCAACAAATCTATATAAAGCAAACATTCTATTTTCCTAGTTTCTTTTTTTCAACTTGTCAACTTGATTTTTTTTTCCAGTATCACATCTTGCCACTTTATACCATGGCAGCATTTTGATACAGAGCTATCTGTGCCTCCCAAAGTACAAGTGAAACAGTTATATATAGTATAACCAATTCACTTTTATGGACACTGTTCTCCATTGCTGGAAAAATCCTTGCAAGGATACTCCTGAACAGACCAGTTCCTGCTATTGCAGAAGAACTTCTCCCGGAAAGCCAATGCGGCTTTGTAGCTACATTGTAGCCAAGCCAAAGTCTCCCCCAAATCATTGAAAGTTATGGGATTGGAAAGAGTTAAATTGTGTTGCGATCAAACACAAACATCTGCTTAGAGGGGAAAGGAAATGGATCTTACTCCTTTCTTCAGAATCCCCAGGAGGACTCAATGATGGGCTTTCTGTCCAAACTTTACTCTTGTAATTGAACCCACCTGGGTGTTAATCCCCATATAAGCCTCCCTTCCAGATCATATGGTTGCTGTATCCAGCCCTAGGAGACATCTTTCTATGATGTTACTAATTTCTGAATCTGTGGTATGTATTGAATGTTAATGCTGCTTTGTGTGTTGTACTGTTACATGGCAAATACTCACTGCTGGTTACCTGTACCTGTCCAGATGTTCTTCTAGTACACATACCAGCAAAATATTGCTTCATCATCATACCAAGGAGGAGCGTCCCGAAGCAGGAACGCCCTGACGAAGCGTGTTGACCACGTGAAACGGCCAGACTGTGGGGTCCGCTGACTTCCAGCCGTATTTTTGGCGAGCTTCCAGCTACTCCATCTCCTGGTCCTAACGCTGGCTCCCTCCTTCATGTTATGCGAGATCCGTGAGTGCAAGGGTCCATAGACTTTGGACTTCACTGACTTTGTGGGGTCTTCCAGTCTCACAGTACCCTCCCAGCAATCGCTATGTGTAATGTGTTGACCTTTGTATTGCTATGCTATGCTATATGTGATGACCTTATTTGTATTTGATATTATAAGAAATGCGCTTTGAATAACACTTTATATATTTGCTACACAAGTGTCTTGATTGATATATCCAGGGAGACTGTTGGGCTTTATTAGACATTATTTCAGTCCACCTATTGTGTGTAACCTTGTTTGTTGTTGGAGCAGATGTTCCCCAGAGGACCTCAGTGTATGGGGTGGATAAGGCAATCCTGTAGATACATTGGACCTAAATCATGTAGAGCTTTAATGGTCAAAACCAACACTGTGTACTTTGCCCAGAAACTAACTGGCAGCCAGTGAAGTGACTTTAGGATAGGTACAATCTGTTCACTCTTACATGTTTCCATGACCAATCTGGCTGCTATATCTTGAACCAACTGGAATTTCTGAACTTGGTACAAAAGTAGCCCCATTGCAGAAGTACAACCTTAAAGTTACCTGCCCATGCACTATAATCTTAAGATCATCCAGATCTAGGAAGGGGTGCAAGGTGGTGGATTAGATCAGTGGTTCTCAACCTGTGGGTCCCCAGATGTTTTTGCCTTCAATTCCCAGAAATCCTAACAGCTGGTAAACTGGCTGTGATTTTTGGGAGTTGTAGACCAAAACACCTGGGGACTCACAGGTTGACAACCCCTGGATTAGACAGACCTGACAGCACTCCAGTCAGTTGTATCTACCTGGGCTGATATTTTGGAGAGACGGATCCAGGAGCACTCCCAACACCGTTTTTCAGGGGAGTTTAACCTCATCCAGAACTGGTTGACACTAGGAATGTGACATTCCGTTAAACCCTGTTCTGTTTCCATTATCCAGGTTTTGATGCACCCCCAGATCAATTTTTCAGGAGCCTCCCAAATTTGGTTGTGTGAAAAAAAATCAATGTATCGATCTGACAAGTGAAAGATCGGGGAAGATCTGCCCCATTGCAGCAATGGGCCACTTATGAGGCTCCCCTTTCCTAATCATATTTAGGGCATCAGACTTAAGAAATTACCCTTTCTGAGATCCTTTCTCCTTTTGTCCTTTAATAAGACCTGGATTAAAGGCATCCGATTTAAGAAACTACCCTTTCTGGGATTTCCCCCCTTATATCCTTCAATAATACCTGGATTAAACTCATAAATTATTTTATGGCAGCTTTAAAAATGTCAAGATACTAGGCTTGGTTGATCCCAAAAAAAAGGTTCAAACTCATTTTGGATGTAGAGGGCACTGGCATTTCATATCTTGTGGAGTTTTGAGAAAAATTTTGTGGAAATTTCAAAATTATTTTGTAAAAACTAGCGAAATTAGTTAGTAAATCGTTAATGGCGGACGTGCATGCACAATGCACGTACACCTGCCAAAACTGGGTTTGACAGCCCAGGTCTTCCCTCCGCCATCACCTCCTCCTCTTCGGCGGTGTTAACTGTAACACGCGTTGGTTCCTTCCCAGGCGGCGAGGAGAAAGATGCCCTCCACTCCTCGAATCCTAGGAAGGAACCAACATGCGTTAATGCTAATGCGCATTGGTTCCTTCCCAGGCAGTGAGGAGTGGAAAGATGCCCTCCCCTCCTTGCTGCCTGGGGAGGAATCAACTCATGTTACTTTTAACGGGTGTTGGTTACCAGGCGCAAGCAGATTTCCTCCCAATCAGCCAGGCTTTCCCTCTGCTTGGGAAGGAAAATCTGGGTGATTGGTAGGAAATCTCCTGCAGATCTCAGCCCGGGCTTGGAAGCCCATGCTTCCCCGCCCCCCCCCATCAGAAAGGCACCTAGAGGAGTGCGCACCTAGAGGAGTGCGCACCCTCGGGCAGCTCACAGAGGCCTCAGCTCCGGGTGAGGAAGAGGACACGCGAGACAATGACCCAGGGAAGGGAAAAACCTTTCCGAACATGGTGATTTCTTTACGAAAATTGGCGGCGGTGGAGTCTAATTTGATAATTCACTTTCGGGTTGCTTCAAGCAGTTCAAAAACACATCATAAGTACTTTAGAAATGAATTTCATATGAATTTGATCAAGAAAATGCAAAACCTAACCAGGCCTACAAGATACCTCTTCCCTACATGTGAAGCTTTATGTGAAGGGCACCATCAGTGGCAGTTTCTTAAGTGTGTAGAAAGTAAACTACTTACTTATTGCTATTTTAGTCAAAAAGCAAGGCAAGTGATGCAGAGCTGTGACTGGCACTGAGAATTTACATCACCGATCTGTCTCTCTCAGAAGCCTGCTCACAACAGAAAAATGGAAGCCCAGCTTGGCTCAAAGATGTTTGCAGCTGCCTTTCCACTGCAGCCAAAAGAAACTGAAAGCACTCATTTTAGGCATCCACATGATATTTTGCAGCTGGAAAAAAATGGCGCTGAAGGCTGTGCTGTTACAGCTGGCCAAAAGAGCCAGAACAGCCAGAGCCTGTTTTGAAAAATGGATCTGTGCACAGCCCTAGTTGAAATACCTCTACCCTGAGCATTGAAACCTGTGAAGCCTCTGAGGATGGTTTTTCTGGTTGAGTTTGGTGTTTCTGTGGGGAAAAGTGAAAGTGTTTTTTGAGAAAGGAATGTTTTAGGTGATTCTCATGGGTATTGGCCAGTGATTGACTTTGAAAGGAATGTGGAGAAGACAGGAGGGTTACAGATAATCCAGCGTTTACAGATCAGAAGAGATTGTACAAAAAAGAGACTGAAAGATAAACAAAGGGAATCCAATACTTTTAAGGAATTGGAGTCAATGTTCGGTGGGGAGATCAACATTGAATTTTCACATGTCAAGTTGCCTGTCTTGGGAGTTCTGTTCTAGGGTCTGTATCTTGTTTTCCTGTTTAAATTCCATGACCCCTGTTTGGATTGCAAATCTTGTTTCAAGTTTCAAGCCTTTGGGATTATAGTCAAATTAAAATCAAGCCTTCGGATTATGGTCATGTTCATGATTTCAAGTTTTTGAATATAATTCTAGTTTAAGTGCAGCAAACCTTGGATTACAGTTTATTGCTTTTGCCTCAAGTGATTTTTGGAATTCCTGTTCAGAGTTGATCATTGCTTTTTGTTAAGTTTCTGGAAATTTAGCTCATGGATGTATGTTCAAACTGTTTTTATATTAAATACTTTTTTTCTTAAGAAGCTTACTATTGTTCATCTGTATGATGTTTGGGTGAAGAATAGGAGGCTGGGCTGCAACAGCCAGATTAGGACCCTGGATGGCAAGCATCTCTGTTTTGTCTGGATTCAGTTTCAATTTGCTTTTCTTTGTCCAGCCTATTACCTCCTCCAGACATTTATTCAGAGGAGATACAGCTGAAGTTGTTATTGAAATCACAGAGAATGGAGTTTATAAAGTTTATATAAAGACCAACATGCACTTTCAACTACGTATTGTTGTAATTGAGCCTTCGACTACTACTACTAGTATTATTGGGGCAGATACTGGGTCAATAGCATCAAGCAATAGTATGGAATGGGGTGAGGCTCTGTGTGATCAAGACTCTACAGCTGGGAGGAAAATGGCTGCTAGTGATTCTAGCCTGGAAGGGCTGGAACAGAGAAAAAGGATCCGGCAGATACTTAGAGCTCCTTCTGATCCAGAAACCTTGGAAGGATTTCCTGGGGAAGAAGAAATGTGGTCAGAGGAAAGTGATACGGATCTAGAATCAACATTAGTTCAGGAATTAAGAGATGTGTGTAACGAAGAGGCTAATTCTGATACCTTCCTTGGCTTTGACAGTGACTTAGACTGGCCTTCTGAGGTTTCAGAAACAGATTGGGACACTTTAAGCTTCCAACAGCGTTGACAAGGTTGGAGGTCTTCACAGAGTACAACAGCTGTAGGAGATGCAGCAGCTGGTGCTCATGATCAAGGAAGGTCTTCAGACAACAGTGATGTTTAAGTGCTATATGAGAAATGAGTTTTTGGGGCTGCATTTGAGGCAGTCAAAGAGTTGATGTCTGGTTCTTGTCTCTGGCATTCCTGTGATCCTGATATCGTGTGCCTTGTTCCTGTTTCCAGTTACTCTTGCCTGCCGTGTATTCCTGTGGCAGGGCTTGGTCTCTGCTGAGTCTACCTCCTGATTACCTCGGATCGTCTCTTCCTTTCATCCGTCATTCTCCTGCCCTGGACCTTTGGATTGGATTTACGACTACGCTTCTGGATTCTCCCTTCGGACTTCACAGACGGACGTCTGGTGTTTGTTTTGGGCTTTTTGCTGCTTTGTTTTTGTGGGGGTTTTCCCTGGGATTTTTGAGGGTTTTTGGAGCCAAGTGGCTACTTTTTTGTTAGTCCTTTTCCATTTATTGTTCAATAAACCTTTTGTTGTCCCCTTTAACTTCTGGGCTTGGCTTCTTGGGTCTCTGTGCTACGACACGAATCATTGACTTCTTTAAAGATATTGGATATAGACAATGACTATGTCACAATCTCAAAGGCTAGAACATACATATATGAACTCCTTGGGATGGTATGTTTTTCCCCTTTACATCCTCTTTAGACAGAAATTAGTAGGGGTATACAGCAATGATTTTGATAGATAGTAGGGATGAAACTTAGGAAGCAAGATTTTTTTTAAAAAAAGAACTGTCTTGTTTTCTTGCCTAGCTGATTGAGAAATACCTTTTCCACACTTCTTCTCCAGAGTCAGGGTGCTTGGATTTGAGAATGAGATTAAGATATGGCTCAAGATCTGGCTCAACACTGACAGAGCATACATTACAGCCATTAGTTCCAGGTCAATCTTTTTTAAACAAACAAACACTTTTTAGTGTTGGGAAACCCATGTGAAGAAACATCAAGACTGATGAGAATCTTCACAATTACTTATTGTTTTACTTATTGTGTGGAAAAAAAACCACACTTCCCTTTCATTCTCTGTGTGTGTGTGTTTTACTTATTTTATTTTATTTTGAATTTTAAAATCATTTATTATAGAGTCACAAATACACAAAATATACAAAAGTACAAAGGTAAAGCAGATAAAATGCTTGACCCAACATCACATTAAAACATACACCAAGACATATACTTCAAACCTCGATGGACAGAAGTGAAAGAGTAGTGGAAAGGGAGAGAAAAAATATCTAGGAATGAAAAGGTCTACAGTAGGAAAGAGATTTATAGAATTAAGAGGAAGGATATCAGAGAAGAGCCGAATTAAGAAGAGAGAGCTAGACAATAGCATAGGAATAGGGACAGACAACATAGACTATATACAAATAATATAAAGGAGTGTTGACTTCACATTTCCTTATATCAATCTTATTGTTTCACTCAAAGGTGGTATAGGAATTAACATAATATATAATCTAGATATACAATCCTCTCAAGATTATGTTTTTCTTGTCTCTCATATATTTTTAAAAGGGAGCCAAGTAAGATTAAATCTTTTTGATGAGTTATCACGAAGTAGGCATGTAAGTTTGTCCATTTCGGCTATTTCAAGTGTTTTTGTTAGCCATTCATCTTCATCTGGTATCTCTGTAGATTTCCAATACCTTGCAAAGGTGATTCTTGCCGAAATTGTAAGGTAGGCTAGTAGCTTTTCAACTTCTTTATTTTTCTGATGACCTGTAATATTTAAAAGGTAGAACTCTGGTTTTTTTCATGCTGTTAAATTGAAATATTTCTTGAATAATTTTGTGAACCATGTTCCAGTATTTTGTTGTAATTTTGCAAGTCCACCATTGATGGTAAAAAGGTGCCTTTTTCCTGTTTACATTTCCAGCAAACATCATTATTATTTTTATACATCTTGGCCAACTGATTTGGGGTAAAATACCATCTATTCATCATTTTGTATACATTTTCTTTCAAGCAATAGGCATAAGTGTACTTCTGCACCGGGAATGTGGCGCAGCTGGCTAAGTGTCAGCTGCATAAGATCGCTCTGACCAGTAGGTCATGAGTTTGAGGCCTGCCTGGGTCGAGGTGGGTGCTTGACCTTTAAGTGTAGCCTGCTGTCGACCCTTGCAGCCTGAAAGACAGTTGCATCTGTCAAGTAGGAGATAAAAGTACCACATTAAGTGGGGAGGCCAATTTTGACTGAATTATGAGGCCATTAAAGAACTCCAGGAATGCTGAGGAATGCGGAAGGAACAACAAGGGATGCTGAGAGATGAGGAGTGTGTCAGCTCCCCCTGGTGGCCAGAGTTTGCCTCTGTTCGTCTATATGTTGTGTGTTGTAGTAATAGCAGGGATTGTCTGCTAAGTATGTGTACCTGTAATCCGCTCTGAGTCCCCTTCGGGGTGAGAAGAGCGAAATATAAATAAAGTGTATTACTTCTGTTGTATTTTCCAAATTCTTTCCCATTCGTCTAAGGCTATGTTATGCCCCAGATTTGCTGACCACCTTTGCATATATTCTTTAATCGGATTCGCTTTAGATTCGAATTCTAGCAGAAATTTGTATAAAGAGCTCACCGGGTTTTTTTTCTGAGTATAGCCAATTTTTTTCACCCTTTATAGCTGTCCATTCCCAACCAATTAGTTTATCCTCTTTAAATCTTTTATTTAATTGAACAAGTTGAAACCAGTTTAGATTCCAGTACGATAACTCATCTTGGTTTTTAAGTAAAATATCTGGTCCATTCTTTTTTATGATATCCTTGTCTCTTGGCCAACATTTTTCATCTACCTTTTTTATCTGAAAAGCTTCCACTGGCGATGTCCATAGAGGTATTTTTCTATATAATATCTTTTTAAACTTACACCACACTATATACAATGCCAATCTTATAATATGGTTATTAAACCCTTTGTCCTGATTAATTTTATTGTAAATCAAATATCCGTGCCACCCAAATTTATTGTGTGTGTTTTACTTATTGTGTGAAAAAAAATCACACTTCCATTTCATTTTTTTCTGTGCCAGAAATGCAGTTTTCTCTTCAACATTTTTTTCAACAATTTTATATAGACTAGGCTCAAACTATTATTTTCTGCTCAGATAATAGAATTTTCCACATAGAAAATTAAATTTCTCCACAAAGATATATTTTTTGTACAAATGATTAGGTTCTACAGAGAAAAATTGGTTTGTGGCTCTGACAATACAGAATTACCCCTGCATTCATGGGACCAGTACCCGCGATTTCATCTATCAGCATCTGAAAAACTGTAACCTCTCTAGGAACCTCACCACATAAGTTGCCAGGGGGGTGTTCTCCAGGCAGGGTAGTGAATCTGGTGGGCAGAGGGAAAATCCATCACCCAACACCCACAGTGCCCCCTTCCCTGTCCCATGGGGGAAAGTGTCACTGCTCAGCTTCCCCCTGCATTCTCCCTGTTGCTGGCATTGAGAACACGGGAAGCCTCCTGTGTTCTCATTGCCCCATCATACAACATTTTCACAACAGTCCAGGGCCAGAGCCCTACTGGAAATAGCTCTACATCATTTTATGGGATCCAGCAGGCTCTGTCCCTGAACTGTGGTGAAACTATCATACAATGGGTAAATTCACCTGTGTGATGAAGTCATAAGAGTTTTTCAGGTCCTCCAAGATGTCTCTATGGCCATTTTCAGCAGAAATAATTCATTTCGGTCAGGTTTCCTATTTCCCACAATTTCCTGTTTCGATGGTAAGTTCATCTTAGGTTACTGGCTCTTATTGTACTTATAGTATCATGTTTTGTAGAACATTAGACAGCAAGAGTAGTATAGATATTACAGTTTTGTGTTGGACCTTGGGGATCTATATTCTCGACTTCACTGAACCATGAAACCCATTCAGTGAACTTGGAGTGGTCATTGTTTCCCAACCTGATCTACTCCATGATTTTTTTGTTAATCCAAAAAGCAGAGAACAGTCATTCCTTGAGCTTACAAGAAGAAAAGCAGGCTATAAATCTTACTAGCATATCTTCTATATCTATATATATAATAAAAGAGAATGTTTTCTTGTATGTTTGTATGTATGTGACAGCATTCTGATTGGCTCCCAGCCTCTACATTCCGACAACATGATTGGTTGCCACTGAGGGAGTATTTGCATAACGCCTCTGATTGGCCAGCACCACCAACATTCCGACACTCTAAAGTGGCAGAGGGGGGTAAGGAAAAGGCTAGAGGCAGTCAGACAAGGTGGGAGTTTAAGGCCAAAACACTTTGCAGCCCCCAACAATGACAGAACAAGACCAAACTTGGCACACAGAACCCCCAATACCCACTCCTGGTGCAGTTTGAGGGAGGATGGAACATGGATGACGGGGCTTGCAGTACTTTAACTCACTTTCTTAGAGCACTGTGGACCACACCAATGACGGATCAGGACCAAACTTGGCACACAGAGGCCCAATGGCCCACTTTACAACCTGGAGAAGTTTAGGGCATGATGGGCCACAAATTATGGGATTTGCCATACCTCTACCCAATTCACTTCCCACAGAACACTGTAGCTCCTACAAATCACAGACCAGGCCCAAACTTGCCACACAGAGTTCTCATGACTGACTCTACATCCTACTGCAGTTCTAAGGGGGATGGACCACAGATGATGGGACTTGCAGTACCTTCACTCACTTATTGAAACCACTGCGACTCCCATCCAGTGACCAATGCAGACCAAACTTGGCACACAGAACCCCCATGACCCATTCTACATCCTGCTGCAGTTTGAAGGAGGATGGACCATGGATGATGGGACTTGCAGTACCTTCACTCCCTGAAAAAATGCAACCCTCATCCAATCACCAATAAAGATCAAACTTGGGACACAGAGCCCCCATGACCCACTCTACATCCTACTGCAGTTTGAAGGAGGATGGGCCATGGATGATGGGAGTTGAAGTACAAACTTTCCACACAGAGCCCCCATGACCCACTCTACATCCTGGTACTGTTTGGAGGAGGGTGGACCACAGAAGATGGGACTTGCAGTATCTTCAGTAATTTCATGACACCACTGCAACTCCCAATAATGATGGATCAAGGCCAAACTTGGCAGACAGAGCTTCCATGACCCACTCTACATCCTGGTGCTGTTTGGAGGAGGGTAGACCATGGACGATGGAAGTCACAGTGCCTTCACTAACTTCCTGACACCACTGCCAGCCACGTAAATAACTGCTAAAGACCAATGAATACGTTTCTAAAATAACCCGGGCACCGCCGGGTCCCCAAGCTAGTATTAAAATTAATAATAAATTCCCCATGTAAAGCCTACATAGGCCCATAGTTAGGACTCTTCTGACTTCATTCCAGTGACACCAGTTATTTTATTCAACTGAACAAATGTAATTTGTGTGCAGCCTTAATCATGCATGCTTTTTGAGAAACTGGCATCAGGCACTAAGTACAATCCTGTCAAATGGCTGGCAGTAGATTAACTCTGACAGCTAATGACATGCCAAAGTCTGACAGAATAAGAACTTACTATATAACCAATGTCAATCATTCAGCAAGTGCCACTTCAAATGTTTATCCTGTTAGTGGAGACATCCATCTGTGCCAGAATTCAAAACACTGCTCTGCATCATTGAATATGAAGACCCACTGAATATGAAAGTGAAAGTATATGGAAATGCATGAAAGAGAAGAGCGTGGGCATCAAGAGGAAGAAAAGAGGAAGGAGAGGGAGCGAAAGAGAAGGAGAGGAGGGGGAATAAACAATGCCTTTCTTAAAGAAAGAGGACATTTTGATATGGTTTGGAGTGTTTTTGATGAACATGTGATCATTACCCCATCATACAACATTTTCACAACAGTCCAGGGCCAGAGCCCTACTGGAAATAGCTCTACATCATTTTAAGGGATCCAGGAGGCTCTGGGTCTCTGAACGCAGGGGTCTAAAAGGACAATATGGGATGAGGCGGTCCCTAAGGTACACTGGCCCCAGACCAGTGTATTTTGTTACATAAAGCTGCTTAATATAAAACAGTACAGGGATGTGGATTGCAAATGAACAACCACATTTTGAACCCATCAACAATCAGGCAAGGAAAACAAAAATTTGAGTCTAAGTTAGCCACTTTGGAGCAGTACATCCTTCAAAGTATTGAATACAAATAGTTGGAATTTGCCCAAATTAACAAAGTGGATACTAGCTGGAAATCATCCAATACTTTGGACTACAGTTTGAAGTTCTCACCAAAGACACAACTATTCTAAAGCTAGATGCAACTACATCCTAATCTATGTGGGATATAAAGAATATTTATCTGTAACTGTGCAATGATCTGCACTGAGAAGGAGATTACATGCTTGATGGCCTCTAGAGATAAGAGTCTACACAAGTTGGTGCATACAGAATGATGCATCTCACAGCTGGCAGAGAGTTAATAGGATCTTGACATCAGGAGGCCAAGCTGGGAAGCCTATGCAAAGTTCACAACAGCTCCTACTGTATTTGACTATTTGATTGTTAATGTTTTAAGTTCACATCACCCATATAAATTAGAGCATGAGTACTCCAGTTTCAGTGGTCCTTGTTCCTTTTGGAATTGCCAAAAAAGAGAGAAGAGAAGAGAACAGCCCAGTTAGCTAACAGTAGTAATGGTCACATAGGATGCAAGGTTTAAGGGGCTCAGCTTACTAGTCAATTCCTAAAAGTGCCAGGTCCCATTTGGTTAAAAGTGCTAGTACAGACAGGGGCGGCCCTACAAGATAGGCCAAGTAGGTGGCCGCCTAGGGCGCCATCTGGGAAGGGGGCGCCATCCTGGCCGCATGGGGCGCCATCCTGGCCTGCCAATGTTCCTCAGACAGTGCTGCCTGCTTTTTTACCCCGGCCTTGTGTACTCCGACGCCGCTTCTGGGCACGCACTGAGGTTTTCATGCAGGTGCAGTTGCTCTGGAGCTGAAGTTGAGCGCAGGAGCAACTGCACATGCGCAAAAACCTCCGCGCATGCCCAGTAGCTCCCTTGCGCAGAAGCCTGTAAGCAAAGCACTCCCTATCGGGCAGACAGGGAGTGCTTCTCTTTTCCTTTGTCTCCACCGCGCGCACGCGTTTGCAGAGAAGGAGAAAAGAATCAGTGAAGGAAGTGTAAGTGAAGAAATGAATGAAGGGCTTTCCTCTTCCTCCTCTGTGACCTCTTCTCTCCCTCCTTCCTTTCTTCGGCTCTATTTCTGTCTAGACCTGAGGGGCCTGAGGCTATGAGGAGTTGTGGGAGTTGGAGGCCAAAACACCTAGAAGGAGGAAGGGCGGGCCCAAGTTTGCCCAGGCCGCGCTGCCTGTATTCGACCTCATTTGAACATTTTGGCTGTTTTTTCTATTTACATTTACATTGGGATCCTAATTTTGGACTTATGGGAGACTCCTATGAATTATGAGTCGGGTGATAGGTAATATATTCTGATTTTGATGCATTTACATTGCATTTCTTGTTGGTTATTATACAGTTCTGCTTAATATTGTCATAAAATATAATACAAATACAATATAACAATAGAATAATGATATATTTTATATTACATGTAATATTACAAACAATATTGCAGTATATAGTGGTATTGTACAAAATAGTAATATATAATATTTTATTTTACTTTATTTTGGGTTATTTGAGTTTTATAGAGCAATGAAAATATTTAGTAGAGGATAATTTTATTTAAATAAATAATTTTATTATTTTATATAATAATAATATAATATAATGTTATATTATAATGTCAATATATTATAATATAATTATATTGTAATGTAGTATAATATAATTATGATATAATATAGTATGAGTATGGTATAATATATTGTATATACATTGATACAATATAATACTACTAATGGTATTGTGATATTATAATTGTATATTTGTTTTACATGGGGGCGGCAAAATAATGTTTTTGGGGGCACCAAAATAATGTTCGCCTACCATTTAAAATTACCTTAGACCGCCCCTGAGTACAGAAACCATGTTAGGAGGGTTTAGGTGCCCATTATATACATGATGGTTTTACATTCAGCTTTAGTGATTCTTTGCAGATTTTACACATCACTTTTTTTCCACATAGTAATTCAAAATCAGTTAAGCACCTGAAATCTATAATTAGATAGTACCTTAACAAGAAGGTTCAATGGGGAAGAGATTATTAGACACAGGCTTAGAGGCAGAATGCCCAAAAGTGACATTAAGTTTTTAACGTTGAATATGTTTTTGATGGTTTTTAACTGTGAATTTTTAATACTGTTTATGTTTAATTCTGTTTTAACATTTGCATATTTGTATATTTTAAATTGCATGCTAATTTTTTTAATGCTAAGCCTCTTTGAGAGAGATAAAGCAGGGTATTATTATTATTATTAATAATAATAAATTGGTTTTGTTTTGGTGTGAAACATTCTGAACTATTGATTTTCTCACTGGATGATGGCATCTACATGAACCATGCACCTTGGGGTGTTAGCCTGATGTCCTGCTGTTAGAAAAATCAATGCATCACTTACCTGCTTAGGTATTAGGCATGGGAAAAAAGTTATGAAAATTAAAAGATTCGTAAGAAATTCGTAAGAAATGCTACTTTCGAGCGTTTCCGCACCTGGAACGCCAACCAGGACGTGGACTTTCTTTTTAGAACCTCGGGGCCAGGATTTTCTTAAGTGTCGTTATTAGGTCGTAAGGGGGCATAAGGGGGCACCCTCCTTCTCTCTCACCACCCTCCGCCTCCCTTGCCAATATTATGGCAAGGCAAGCCCTAAACTCGCTCCTTCCCTCGGCTGGAAGGAAGCCTGGAAAAATGTAAACAGAGAGGATTACTCAAGTAAATCTGCAAAGGAGGGCACTTTGGATGAAGGGCCCTCCTTTGCAGATTTACTCTGAGTAATCCTCTCTGTTTACATTTTTTCCAGGCTTTCCTGCCTCTCCTGCCCTGCCAGGATCTAAGGCATCAAAGAGTATTGGGGTGAGAAACCAACCTAATGTATAATAGAATGAATGCTACTGTAAGTGCCACTGCCTAATATTATAAGTAATCCAACTGGTCATACCTAATTCCATGCACATGCAATAATACAGCAGTAATAACAATAACAAGAGGTAAAATTCAAACCGAAGTATTCTGAGTGGTCCCTGCCTCATGCAAACGGGCTCATGCGGTGCAAACGGTGCAAACGGAAATTAGCCCGGGGGGGGGGGGAGCCAGCTTGGGAGCACACACATACATATTCTTGGGAGGGGGAATTTGTTGCAGAATCCCGGCCTCATAGAGGAGATTCGGCAGCAACCCCCCAAAGAATATGTATGTGTGTGCACCCTAACAGAAAACGCTGTCTTTTCCCGGGCTAATTTCCGGGCTCACAAAGAAGAGCCCGTTTGCACCGCATGAAGCAGGGACCACTCAGAACACTTCGGTTTGAATTTTACCTCTTCTTATTCCCATTGCTATTACTGCTGTATTATTGCATGTGCATAGAATGTAGGTATATGACCAGCCTGGGCAAACTTGGGCCCTCGCTCCCTTGGGATCGGGGTGAGAGAGAGGCAGCGAGGAGCGAGGGGGGGGTTCCTCCTCCTTTTCTTTTGCTGCTTCCAAGAATAGAATACCCCCTCCCTCCCTCTTTCCTTCCCTCCCTCCTTCCTATTTGGAGAGTCCCATCTAGAATTCAGTGTGATTGATTCAAGTTTTGTTTACAACTCCCAGAAATCCCAGCCAATTTACCAGCTGTTAGGATTTCTGGGAGTTGTAGGCCAAAAACCATCTGAAAGCGCATGCTCTGGCATCTGAATTTCTAACGAATTTCGTTAGTACTTAAGTTACATTTCCGAAATTTTGGGGAATTTTTTTGTAAGTCTTTGATATACTAATAAAAAAAATCCCCCCCCCCCATTTGATTTTAGAATCGCCATTTTTCGATTTGTTCCCATGCCTATTAGGTATGTCACAAATGGAAAATTGCACGAATGAAGGAAAGGCATCCTACAAGAATTTCAGGAGTTAGTTGGTCATATTAGTTTTGAATGCTCTTGGTGTGCACTTCCTACAAATTCCACCACAGATTTAGGGTTATAGCTTTTTTTAAAAAAATATTTTATTGACACCAGTACAGTAACATCACATCAAACTTCATTCTTGAATATTGTTACATTAAATATACATATCCCTTGTTACTTCTTAATAATCTTATACTACATCCCTTTACCTTACCCTTGTGTCAAATACGAAGTCCCCCCTTCCCCTCTCCTCTTCTTATTTCAACTATTAATTTAATTGAGCAATCGTACAAAGAGAATGGTTCAGCACTTTATATCTCTCTTTTCCTCCTACCTTTTCTATCAGTATTACCCATTTCTGGATCCGGGTCTTCTTAAATCGGCCTGCTGTAAATTTGATTCTTCTTTCATAAATATAATCCTGAATCATATATTCTGCTATGTACTCATACCATTTTTCCACCTTCCACTTCCCATGCTCCTTCCAGTCCAAAGCCACGGTTGCTTGGGCAGCTACCACCATATATTTTATAATTTCTCTCCAGGCCGTGATATTTTCTTTTTTATCTAATTTCTGTGTGAAAAATTGTATTTTATTCAAAGATAATTTAGTTCCTATTATTTCTTCCATTTCCCACATCACCTTACTGTCGAACTCTTGCACTCTATCACATTCCCACCACATCTGAAAATAGGAGCCCATTTCCCCACATTTATGCCAACAAAGTTTTGTGGTAGTTTTTGTCATATGTGCTATTTTAATTGGAGTTCTGTACCTTCTAGTTGATATTTTCCTTTGTTTTTCTCTAATCTTCATATGTTTAATAGTTTTGACTGAATCAATCCAATATCCTATCTCTGAAACTTTATTATTTAAGTCCTCTTTCCTCATTTCTACTAAAACTTGTTTTAGTTTCTTATAGATAAACCCCATCAGGCCTTTCTCCTTTTCTAATTTCCATTTTAAAATTTGATCTAGGGCTGTTTCTGTTGCACCTCAGATCTGGAACGTTCCCCCCTAGATCACACAAACAAGCAAACTCTGTAAAATACGTTTATTTAGAATAAGAATAGTCTATAGGATGAAAGAAGTAATGCAAAAAGTAAGTCCATGGGTAAATCTGGTAAAGTCCTTAAACTGGGGTAAATCCCAAGGAAAGCACATCCAAAACCATGGCAGGCCGCTCCGGCGGCCGAAACAGGACCATGGCAATGGTCAAACGGGGATGTAGCTTGGCAGGGCAAAGCCGCTCCTGCAGCCAACTTGAACCTGGGATCTTGAACATGAACTATCCAAGCCAAACGTAGCTTCAGCTCTGACGAGATCTTCCCCATGCCAGTCTCTTAAAGGAATCTATTTTCTGTGGGACCACTGAATTCCCCGTCACAAATCCTCTGGGAGGATCTTCTATCAAAATCCAACAACTCGTTAGCGGGCCCAGGTGGGCTCATATCTTGCTGAGAAAGCTCTTCCTCCCTATTTCCCGGGAGCTCAGCTGGCAAGGGAGTAAAGTTCCCATGAGAATCAAGGTTGCT
Source organism: Anolis apletophallus (assembly GCA_030556195.1). NCBI lineage: Eukaryota > Metazoa > Chordata > Lepidosauria > Squamata > Anolidae > Anolis > Anolis apletophallus. The sequence goes on from JARBWK010000009.1 coordinate 4,114,570, forward strand.
GGAGTTCTCACTGGCTGTCTCGAAACTAACTTCCATGGAATCATCATTAACCCCTTCTTCAGGCCAATACCCATGCAGCCCGTCATTATCCCAAGCCAAATCCTCATTTACACAAATGTCCCCATCTGGCCATTCATCCTCCCCATCCTGGCCCTAATCCACTGGCACCACTGGTGCCTGTCTCTGACCACTAGACTGGGGCATCACACTGCTAGGCTGGAACACCACAGTTTCGGGGCCTTCTTTTCTCCTCCACTTAATAATCCTTTGTTTCAACCCGTTCCAAAGAAGCCAATTATTTTGACCACATTTTCCCTTCATTAACACCCAATCCTTAATTGTTCCATCTATGTTTAAGAGATCTTTTATCAAGGTTATTCCATTCTTTTTCAAATTTATTATAACTTTGCCGAATATCTGTTCATGTTTATTATCAAGAAACCCTAATAGGAGTATATCAACCTTATTAATTTGTAATTTATTTTGCCGTTTTTTTCCAGCACTCCAAGGTTGAGATTAGTGGTCCCCCTTTAATTTCAGTTAAAGTTTTTTTTATCAACACATCCTTTTATACATAAACAATGATTCCATCCATTTATTGATTTCTCAATTTTGGCCCATCTTTTAGAATTTTCAAAATCTAATTCAATCAGCCTTATTACTTGACAGGCATCATAATAATGTTGTAAATTAGGGGGGGCATCCTCCATTCTCCTCTGGGGAATAGAATGCTGATTTAGGGATTCGATTTCTATTTGTTCCTTCTATCCAAATTTTTATTGAAGTATCCCATTTTTAATAACTTTGGTGGGAGTGTTTGAAAAAAAATAGGAATTTTGGAAGGATCATCATTTTAACCATTTTGATTTTACTTTATATATTCCAATTTGGTTTTTTCCCCAATTATGCATCTGATTGTTTATTTTGGCAATTAATATACAAAAATCAGAAATACTAAGTAAAAAAAATTGACCCCTAAAGAGTTAAAAGAAATTCAAGCCATCACGGGGATAAAATTAGGAGAGAAGAGGTTAAAATATTTAGGGTTTTATATCCCCCAAAATTTGAATAATATAACTCAATCTAATTATAATAACTTATGGAAAAAAGATTTAGGGTTATAGTTGAGGCAAGAGCAAACATAGAAATTTAGACTGACTTGCTGCTCTATTTTAATGGAACTTCAGTTTACTCAATGGGGAAGTAGTGACCAACTTTCTTTGTTTGCTTTGACATCAGGGATGTGAAGAAGATCTTGAATTTTTTGAAATGTCATAACCATTTGGTTGTGGGTTGTTGAATTCACAAGTTATTACACCATTCTTGCTCACAATATGATCTGGTCAGTGTCATTCATTTGTTCACTGGGTAAGCACATTCAAATATATCCACCAGATACAAGGCAAAAATCAATGTGGAAGCATCTCATTACTAATAATAGGTTGTTTGTTGTTAATTACTCTTTTGTTATAATAAAGCCTTATGACTATAATATAATGATAGTTTATAACTATAACTTTTCTATACAATATATAAATATTTTTTCATTATTTTCTTCTATCGCAAAGTCCAGTAAACCTAGGAACATATATTCTGGTTTAAATCGGATGTTATCTAAATTTGTGTGTGTGTGTGTGTGTGTGTGTGTGTATATATATATATATATATATATATATATATACACACACACACTAGCTGAACCCGGCACGCGTTGCTGTGCCCTATGTTGGTGATGTGAGAATGTCAGGGTATGTAATTTGTGGAAATGATGTGAGCATGTTTGTTGTGTGTATATATATGTGTGTGTATGTGTGCTTATAGTTGTTTGTGTGGTTATTTTTTTGGGGGGGGGTTGTGTGTATGTGTGTGTGCAGGTATTGGTTTGTGTTTATTTGTGTGTGTGTGTGTGTGTTTGTGTGTGTGTATATAGTTCTTGGTATGTGTGTATATATTTGTGTGTATTCATCTGTGGGTTTTTTGTCTTTGAGTACATGTATATATATGTGTGTGTTTGTGTATGTATATGTATGTATGTGTGTATTTGGAGAGGTGCTGATATGTGTGTGTATATATGTGTATGTATTATTGTGGATGTGTATGTATAGGTTTGTAGATATATGTGTTTGTATGTGGTTGTTTATTTATATGTGTTTGTATGTTTGTGTTTATATTTTGTTGTGTATATATGTGTGTGTGTGTGTGTAGAGGAGGAGGCCGAAGAGGAGGGCGATGGGGAACTGCTCGATCTCCCTCCCTTGTGGCCCTCTCCTCAGGCAGCGGAGGAGAGGCGGTTGAGGGCTCTCCCACGCCGGCCGCTGCCTCCCTTCCGCTAGCCGAAGAGGAGGCCGCAGGGAGAGAGACGGTGCGGCTCCCCCTCGGCCTCGTCCCTGGGCATCGGGAGGCGGCGGGTAGTGGCGGAGAGCCCTTTGCCGCCTCTCTTCCGCTGGCCGAAGAGGAGGCCGAAGGGGAACCGGGGAACCCCTCTCCCTGCGGCCTCCTCCTCAGGCAGCGGAAGAGAGGCGGCAGAGGGCTCTCCGCCGCTACCCGCGAAGAGGAGGCCGCAGGGAGAGAGATGGCGCGGCTTCCCCCCCTGGCCCCATCCCCGGGGGAGGACGGGAGGAGGCAGTGGAGGGGGCGGAGGAAGCGGGCATGGCGGCAGTCGTCTGAGGCTGGTCCGGAAAGTCCTTGGAGATGGCGGAAAAGGCGTGTCCAGCCAGGGGACTACGGCTCCCAGAATGCTCTGTGCGGCCCTTGTGGGCTATTTCCGGTGCTGTCTCCGCCCTTCTTCCAGTGAGCCGCGGAGCCTTCTGGGAGTTGTAGTCCCGTGGGTGCGCTGTTCTCCCTCGCCGTTCGTTGGCTCTCCTGGTGGAGGGTCGTGTGGGCGGGACCGCGGCGGCGTCCTCCCGGGATGTTGGTGTTGGGTTGCATGCGGCGTCCGTGCTGGTGGTCCGGGGCCGCGTGGAGGATGTGGTTTCCTTGGTGTCAGGAATGTTTGGTACATATATATATATATATATATATATATATATATACACTGTATATATATATATATATACACACACACAGTATATATATATATATCCAAAATTTTCTAATTTTGACACAATTTCACCAACTATGGTAAAAGCTCCCAATTTCTTTTTTACATTTCCAACATCGATTGTCATAATCAGTATTATATCTAGCAATTGTTGCTGGTGTGAGATACCATCTATGCAATATCTTTAAATTATTTTATTTAAAGTCATAGGCATATGTAAATTTTAGGTGAGATTTCCAAGACCTTTCCCACAACTTTAGAGGTATATTATGGCCAAAATCTTGTGCCCATTTGGTCATACAGTGTTTGACCAATTCAGTCTCTGTTTGCCATTCTAGAAGTTTTTGGTATAACATCGATATTTTTTTTATTTTTCCTTTTTATTAAATTATCCCAGAAATTTGACTTTTTCTCAGCGGCAAGATTAACCATCGCAAAGAAGTGGAAGAAAGAAGAAATTCCAGCAATTGCTGAATGGAAAATCAAACTTATGGATACGATGCAGATGGATTGCCTTACAGAATCCTTAAGGGAAAATAAGAATATGAAAAGGACTGACTGGTCTCCACTTATAAACTACTTTAAAGCACAAAAATATGATTGGTTGATCAATATGGAATTATAATATTAGGTTTTGAAATAATGATAGGCGGGCATGATATAAGACCCTTATAGAGGTTAACACCTGTAAATAAGTTCATATTGTGTTATATGGGAAATTGTATGGGACGGAAGTACTCATTATTGTTTTGTGATATCTTC